>JAYKKT010000068.1:17692500-18292500 GCA_036023115.1 Brasenia schreberi
CCATTAAAACTAGCAATCGAACAAGAACATATGAATAAGAATAAAAGAGAAAAATTGTTAGTTGCTCAAGATGATTTAAAGTCTAGCTCTAAGAACAACTAGAAAAAAAAAAACCAAATAAGAAATTTGGTAAGAATAAAAAGCAGAGCGGTCAAAATTTTAAGAAATCGTAGGAATCCGCTTCTCGAGTAAAGTGCTTCAAATGTGGTAAGATAGGGTACTATAAAATAGATTGTCGCAATAAGAAGACCAATGGAGGTAACAACCAACGTAGAAGCAAGACATAATCTGCATAATTTCTGAGTGCTTTTACATGGACCACCCAGTGATTGGTTGGTGAATCGATTCTAAAGTTACCCGGAATATATCGAAGAGTAAAGAAGGAGCGATAGACCTGAAGGAGTATCAGCCTGGCGAGCATTGAGTATATATGGGGAACAATACCTTTTTTGATATTCTTGAAGTTAGGTCATTTAGAATTTTTATACAAGGCATACCAATTGTACCAACTGATATATTAATTATACCCTCTATCCCTGCCTTAGTAAAGAAATGGTTCGAGGTTAAGTTTGTCCCCTAGGAAAGTCACTGTGTGAAAGCATGACAGGATAACATTTTTTAGTTTACTTGATGTTGAGTATGTGTTATTTAAACTCAACATCAATGAAAATGAAAACTCTTCTTCTGTTTATATTGAGAGTGCCTATGTGATTGATGTGAATGTGTGGCATAAAAGATTTGGTCATATAAGTCTAAAGAAGCTGAGAAAATTAATCAACTTTGATTTGTTGTCTAATTTTCATGATAACACTTTTAATAAGTGTGAAGTTTGTATATAAGAAAAAATGACTAGAAAATCATTTCCCAAAGAGGTAACTAGGGCAACAACCCTATTAAAGATTATTCACACCAATTTATGTAGATCGTTTAGAGTAAGAACATATCGTGAAAAGGTTTATTTTATAACCTTTATCGATTATTACTTGAGATATACTTACATATATCTCTTATCACATAAATCCGAGGCACTTTAAGTATTCAAAGAATATAAGAAAGAAATAGAGAATCAACTCGAGTATACAATCAAAGTCTTGAGATCAGATAAACGTAAAGAATATGCCTTTACATAATTTTTGGAATTATGCAAAGACTTTGATATTGCAAAATAAAATACAATGCCTAAGACACTTCAATAGAATGGTATACCAGTGAGATATAACAAGATCTTACTAAACATGACAAGGTCAATGTTAATCGATATCTCTCTACCAATGATATTTTGAAAAGTAGTAAGTATAACTATGTATATACTCAATATAGTACCACGAAAAGTTGTATTCTTTATACTATATGAGATGTGGTTTGAAAGAAAATTAAACTTATATTATTTGAAGAGGTGGGAATCTATTGCTCATGTAAAGATCCTTTATCAGTTTAGAGATAAGCTAAACAATAGGTCCTTAAGATGCATATTTATCGAATATCATAAAGGATTTAAATGATATCGATTTTATCATAAGGATCATGGACTGATAAAAAGCAAGGATACAAAATTCTTAGAAGAAACTAAGAATGACATCCTTGAGAATGATGATGATTATGTTAATGATCTAGTAGGTCTAGATTAATAATCTTTTTAACCCATTGATGAACTTTCTAAACAAACTAAATCTTTAAGTGGATACAAAAGGCCTAGGGCCACAACGTCCTACTTGAGCTCTTATCTTACAGAGAAAGTGTATAATTTGGTAGATTTAGATGAGTTGACTAATAACTTGACTTATCATCAGGCTATTGACTCATCTGAATCATCAGATTGAGAAAAAATCATGGATGAAGAAATTAAATCCATTGAGGAAAACCAAGTATGAAAGCTGGCTGATTTGCTAAGGGGAAGGAAAGCTATAGGTTGAAAATGGGTTCTCAAAAGGAAATATAATGTTAATGGTTCAATCAACAAGTTTAAAGCGAGGTTGGTTACAAAGGGTTTTCGCAAAATGAGAAAATAAATTATGTTGAGACATATTCTCCAGTTGCGAAATTTGCATCCATCAGAATAATCCTGACGATATCAACATATTATGATTTAGATTTACATCAATTAAATATAAAAATTATTTTTTTAAACGGAGATTTAGATAAAATCATATATATACAACAGCCCGAAGGATATAAAGTTGAATGTCAAGAAGATAAAGTATATAGGTTGAGAAAATCTCTATATGGCTTGAAACAATCACATCGCCAATGGTATTTGACTTTTCAAAATGTCATTATTGAACTTAGGTTTGTGACTAATGAACTTGATCACTGTGTATATGTATGGAATAGTGTGAGCCACTTTGTCATCTTATCTTCATATGTAGATGACATATTATTGACTGAGAATAACAATGTCATTATTGTCAAAACCAGGTCATGGTTAAACTCAAGGTTTAAAATGAAGGATATGGGGAAAGCATCATATATCCTGGGTATAAAGATTTTTTGAGATAGAGAATCAAAACTTTTATGCTTAAGTCAAAAGATATATATTGACTATATCCTCAATAAGTTCAAAATGGGTGAATGTAAGTCTGCATCTACACCTATTGCGAAATGGGTTAAATTGAGTAAGGTTGATTGTCCTAGTGAAGAAGACGATAAGCCTAATGTTCCTTATGCACACAGCCTGATGTATGCTATGTTGTATAGAAGACCTGATATGAGCTTTGATGTTGGTCTTATAAGTAGATATCAAAGTAATCCTAGATGACAACATTGGATATGTATGAAAAGGATTCTAAGATATATTAAAGGAACAAAAGACTTAAAACTTTGTTTTGAAGCAGATGAAATGAAAGTGATAGGATACTTAGATGCTGACTTTGCTAGGAGTAAAGATAACAACAAATCAACCTAAGGACAAATATTTTTATTTGGAGGTGGTACAGTTTTTTTGGCATGAAAGAAACAAGGTTGTGTAGCGTTACATACATAAGAGGCTGAGTATATTGATTGCAGTATAGTTGCTACTAGTATCATTTGGATAAACCACTTCATACGTGATTTGAAGCTAAATATAGCCAATGAGTCAGTTGTTATATATTGTGACAACAATGCAACACTTACTCTTATTAAGAGTGGAGCTGATAACTCACGAAGGAAGCATATAATAGTTAAATATCACTATGTTCATGATATGCTCAAAAGAAATGAAATAACTATATGTTATATGCCAACTATTGATATGTTGGATGATCCCTTAATAAAAGACATCTCCGAAGAATTGTTTACTAAACCTATAACCCATATGGGGTTGAGATATGCCTAGTGTATAAGTGTAGAAAATATACTTTGTTGTGAGTTATGATGGAAAAACACATTGCTTGTGGAATAACCGTATAACAGATGTAAGTTGCAATTTAGTTAAAACAAGAAAATATGATACAACTTAGTAAACTCCAAAGTATCGGAGGAAAACCAATGTATCAAACAGATTGGTTCTAGTGGCAAAGTGGGAGATGTAAGTAGTGGATGACCACTCTCGGCCCCATTACTAACAATGATCTTGAAATGTGGAAAGAACGACCATCTTCAAAGATTTCATGAGATTGTATGTTTTCAAAAATTAAACGTTCTTAAAACTAGTTTTTTGTTTTTGAAAAGTATACAAACACATCTCTCGGATAAAAGCAAATATAGTTATTAAAAAGAAAAGTCAAGAGCGGTAAACTCGGAAGATGGAAAGTCATGTATAAATATAGAAAAACTGTATAGAAAAATATATAGAACACGAATTGTGATTCTTACTCACACTCTTCTAAGAAAACCCTATGTGGGTAACCTAGAAATCATATGCACTTTGTTGTTTTCTTATTCTATTACAAACATAAAATACACGAAAGCAACAAAAACCAGAGACAAAAGAAAACAAAGAGGACATTCGGCTTCCGCTACATAAACAGCCGAACACCATATGGATTCGGCAACCTTGGTCATCCCCAACAACACACACGCAGAGCTAAGGTTAACCTTTACAAGCATTTTGTCTGACCTTTACAGAAGAAACTAACCATATCAAACACCGGCGTACAGACCCCAGTTACGTCTCTGGATGAGAGCAAATTTGCCATACGAAATTTGTATGTCACCATGGATTGCAAGCTAGACAACTAGACCACCATCAACTTACATAAATAACCGCGCAAACTGCCCTGCGAACTACTCAATGATGTTGCAGTTTAAGATTCATCAAGTTCCTGCAGAGAAAATACCAAAAGAGATGATCAATATCAAAATTTAAGATTGAAACCCATCAATCCATTAATCCCAAAGAAAGAAAGAGTGAAAATTCTGATATTTTTTCATTTTGGTACTGTCTTATCTGATTCACAAACAAAAGGTTTTCCAAATAAGCTCCTCCCTTTTTGGTACTTCTAAATAAAGCCTCGTTTATGGCTAATTGACAAAAAAAAACCTTACCTTTTCCTTGAGTTTGAACAAAAGTGGTTAAGGAGTCATAAAGTAGCATTAAAAGCAGTCAAAAGGGTTCCTTGAATATGCTTTCCTTCGTACTGCTAAGTGCAGTTAACATTTTAATGTGAGGTGAGCTAAAGCCGTAGCCAGGAGAGCTAATGCTCACTGTGCAAAATGGTAAAGCTTTATCATCAAAGAGGGGTTTATTTGAAATGGCTGATAAAGGAAGGGGTTATTTTGAGGGAAAAAAGTTATGAAGAAAAGAAAATGCACCTATTATCATCATCAGTCAAATTAGGGTCCCTCGTCTTGTTGTTGGTGGATTTGTAGCTAGGTGGAGGCCACTGTCCAGACTCAATGGACCTCACATCCTCCATTAAAAGGTCATAGTGTCGCTTCACTTCCTCTGCAGTCTTGCCACCAACCATGGCGGCAACGTTCTTCCACCGATCAGGTGTGTCCTTATCAAAAACAGCCAGTGCCCTCTCAAAGGACTTGTTCTGCTTTGATGACCATGAAGCCATTGATGTGTCTGTGTGTGTACGCGCGCGCGCTCGCACCAAGCAAGAGCTTCTAGGAGTTGAGAAGAGAAGAGTTGGTTCTCATGCGTGGCAAAGCTTTGGATGGTGATGGTATTTATAGAGTGTGTATAGGTTCCCCTTTTTGTGGGAAGGAATAAATTTGGAGCAAATGAACCCAAAGGAAAGTAAAGATGGGGAATGGAGGAATCAGAATCTAATATTGATAGATAGATGGTTGAGTGTGCCGTATGCACCCCAAAACAAATGCAGTGTGCTTTTGGGGGATACCAACTGTTGATTAAAATGTGAGCTTATTTAAAGCAAAAATACTATTATATGTATTATAATTATTTGCATCTACACCTTTTTTGTATAAATCCCTCTTCTTAAACCCTTATAACAAAGTCTTTGCAATTTATATCCTTCCATCAACATTCAAAGCGCTAATTTGCTTAAAGGCAACGTTAAGTTTGCGTTAATTTGGTTAACCAAATTATCAATATTAACATCAAGTATTCTAATTTATCAAATCTGTTATAACATGCAACATGGAATTATATTAGCTTTTCTCCTTTTTCCTTTATGATATTTCAATTTTCTTGTTGAGAAGAGTTTTGATTCGATTTGGATCCACCAAAGGAGGTTTATCATTTTGCTTTTAATAATGAGCAAAAGCTTCCCAAACACCCAAAAGCCTGAGGTATGGAGTCCATGATTTCCTGTCTCGAGTGACGTAGCATGAACGGTGAGATTCTTTTGGGCTTAGCTCAGCCGTCAGATTAGTGCATGTGAAGATGTTATCATATGTCAGATGATGGGATCATTCTTCCAAACGAAAGGTTCTAGGAGAAATGTTTGGTTACATAAAATTATTGAGCTTGACGCATTTAGGAAGTATGGTAGAAACTCTTCCGCTCTTTGTTTGGAGTTCGCTAGAAAAATGATGACCTTGTCTCTTAGGAAATTGAAAATCTGAGGAAAGTAAAATCTCCAGTTTTTCTGGCGTTAATATCACAATAAATTACCATTTTCTTACTTATTTTAAGATCTCTATTCAATTCCAATTCTGACTTCTTTTCTCAATTATATTTTTCCAAGTGTTTCAATATTTTTATAAAATTAAAATCAGGGCATGTTCTTCCTCTCTTTGTATCTATAACTTTTTAAATTCTGAGATTTTTTAGGATCTTCGGGAGAAAAGCACTGTCTCGTGACAAAATCCCTACAAGGATTGAGAATGACATACAAACATTCATATATATATATATATATAACAACAACAACAACAAAGCCTTTTCCCATACTAGATGAGGTCGGCTACGTGAATTTTTTGTTTCCATAGAGACCTATATATATAGTGGATTGTGCTTAAACCCATTCATGCTCAAACCTATTCAAACATTTTCACGACATGATAAACAATTGATATTTTAATTTAAAAGGTAGTTATACCTATCGTGCCTAGCATTTAATACATAACAATATATTTTGCTTTTTAAACTCGAATTTCTACCATTTATCGGATCAATCAAACATGAACATCTTTGAGTAGATTTAAGTATGGATAGGTTTGACCATATACTCCTATATATATATAACTCAATCTTATAAAACGCACCTTCAATTTGGAAAGATCGATCCTAAATTCTTGTCAGAATCTATAGACATGGATGCTGTTAAGAATCTTTAATTGGCACAATAGATATGATCCCGTGTATGTTTAGTTTGTTGGCAATATCTTCTCCTACTGCCTTTTTATATCCATGTATATATGATATGGCTGTTTCTCTTCTGAATTTTTCAGATCATATTTATATCTAAATCCAATATGTCAAGTGACCACCCATATCGTGTGAGCAAAGAAATTCTTGATCCCTCTTTCCATGCCCGATTTAGGTTGTGCCTACAAATGAGCTCGATGCGAACATCGTGGTTTATAACTGTTAGCCAACTCCAACTCCTCTTTATGTTTGGGTCAGTCAAGCTGACCCGGAGCTAAACACAAGCTGAGTTAAACAAAATTAACACGAGCGGGGTTAAGGTTAAAAAACTTAACATTTAACAAGTGTTTTTTCATTAATAATCTTGCAAGAGTGAAACTGTTGTTCATTTAATTATATAGTGTTCACCAAATCAGTTCACTTACCTTGGTTTTCTAGCATATATGTACATAAAACTATATATGCATACATATATAGAGGGAGAGAAAATACTCAATGGCTCATTTTGCATGATTTTGTCACTGGTTGATGTCTTTCACCTTCCATTATGTTAGACTGCATCATCAAAACAATATATATATATATATATATATATATATATATATATATATATATATATAGGTGGTTTGTGGTTTGATATGGTTCATTTTAAGTAGTTTTGGTAGTGAGTGCAATGGCCAAGACTAGCTAAAGACAGTTTATATGATTGTAGAGGAGTAGTAAAAGGTGATGGAAGATGATGGCCCGTGATTGAATAAGTGGAGTCTTGCAAAATGAGCCATTCAGTATGGACTACATTATATATATATATATATATATATATATATATATATATATATATATATATATATAGAGAGAGAGAGAGAGAGAGAGAGAGAGAGAGAGAGGACAAACTTAACACAGTATTCATTCTTGCCATGGAAAATATTTATGTGCGAGCTTGTGTTTGGATCATTTAGATCATGAGCCCAATATGAATGAGCTCATGGCATGAGTTTAAACGAGCATAATCACGGGCGGTTAGGTTTATTTACCAGCCCTAGATTTAAGAACCCCCAAAAGGCTTTGCTGATCTTATTGAAAGATGTCCCAGTTTTTTACAAAATGCAGACCTTTTAGAGGAAAGCGATATATACATATTTTCTGAAAAGCGATAAGCAGTGGCGTAGGGGTGCTAAGCATGCAAGGAAGTGAAGATTAAGTGGCCGAAGTGATGAGAAATTAAAGGGTCTGAAACTGTGGGGAAGCTTTGAAACAAGAATGAATATAAATTTTGGGAGTCTTTTTTTTCTGTTACAACGGGAACGCGATGCCTAATACATGCATTCCCATACATACACGCCTCAGGAATCGAACTCATCACCTCCGACCATTTTTGGAATAATATTGCTTTAATAAAAAACGAAATGGGTTCAGTTATATGGCTTCTCACTTACCACTATTTCTCGATTTTGTCTCATATTAGCATTTAACTAAAAAAAGAAAGAAAAGCTTTTGTGTTTTATGGAAGCCTAACTCCTCTTAAAAGTATGAATCAGGTCCAAAAGTTCTGGATTTCAGGGTTTTTTTTTTCTGAGAACGCGTTGGATATCCAACAACTGTGGCCTTGGAATAAAGCTTTTAGATTTGGGGAATATATGGCTCTCCTTCATGAAGGGGATGACAAAGTCATGTTTCACAGACATGTCTCAAGCATAAAGCATAATCTTTGAACACACACACACACACACACACACACACACACACAGAGTTCATCTCGTGGTGGCTTAGTTGCGTAGATATGACGTTCAAATTCAAGCACCATTAAAGGAGAGGAAGGCATCCGGATAATATGGAATTTGCAAATTCCAATTGCTACAAAAGCCTATAGATATATGCGCAGCCAATAGATATATAGATAAGATAATAGTGCTGACATTGATGTAAACATTTGAAGAAGAATAGAGATGCTTGATTTTGATGGGTCATATATAAAGGAACGCAAATGAATCAAGCCTCCCACGGTTTGGCTCGGTCGGCTCACGACGAGTTTGTCTAAAAGAACCCACAAGCTGAATCGTTATAAACCATGCCCAAGGGCTATTCTTTCTCACCAAGCTCCTGTGCAAATTATAACACAATTGCAGTGTCCAGCAATGACCACACAGTTACGTCCGCAGGTACCCTTTCGATAACACATTGACTCTCGGTTCGTCCATTCGTTTATAGGTATTGTGAAGGAAATATAAAACTTGAGTTCCACGCCAAGCGAGCCACCATCCAAAATCGACCAAAGAACTGCGAGTCTAGATCGTTCACTGTATCTTCAGGCAGGCTGAAATACTTTACTACAAGGACGAATAACCGAGTCGCCTCCTAGGAATCGCACTCTAAGAATCAAACTAAAATTCATAGATCTCATCGGAGATCTTTTACTGTGAATAAGATGGTGTTCATGTGGTTGCGTTGGATAGAATGGGAGTTGCTAAATTCCCTTTCATATCAAATTGAAGATTTGGACCGTCCGTGTAATCGCACGGACGGTTGAAATGCAATGAACGAGCGAATGGAATGGAGTGTATTGCTTGTGAAGCTAGGGCATGATGGACATCCATTACTTGGAGATGCCAAGGATTGATGGGGCGGCGATACATGATCATGGCGAAGCAGAAGCAGCTCACCAACGGCGTAGCTGAACCCTCTTCCGCTGATGAAGATCCCACCGCCCCGTGGAGAGGCGTCCGGCCACCATCAATTCCGGGAACGAAAGATGAGGAAGGTCTTGAACAACTCGTCGACTTCGTCAGCAGAAACGGGAATCGGAAAAACAAGGCCATCGTGTGTGTGTGTGAGAGAGAGAGGTGTCCTAACCCATTCACGGGCGCCTCTAGCGTTTATGATCTACTTGGCGCAACGTAGATCCGCCACTTTCATTTTAGGAGTCATTAAGGTGACTCATGATGGGTTCCCATGGCCATCGCCATATGCTTCATTTTGAAACAAGGCCTTTGAACTAAAACGCATGCTTGCTGCTTTCTTATTGAATGCAAATGATTCCTGTACTTGTGCGGGCAACTAGTCCACTATATCTCCCTGGGAGCTAATTGCCTGCAAGTTAACGACCTGCATGAATTAAATCAACGGCTCAAATCCTCTCCCGGATGTATCTGCAATAAAGAGAGGAGGTCTCGATTGCATCTCAGAGATGCTAAATCTCCTCCACCGCCACAAGGAAGAGAAGTTGTGGCGTCCATTATTATCCATGTTTTTCTCAAGAATGATTAGATAGGATTTTTGTTTCTTGGGTATAGGATAGTTTCCCGGTGATATCGGCAGCATATTAGCGTGCAGGTGTTCAATATCCGTTTAAGCCGTTGACACACACACACACACACACACACACACACACACAGAGAGAGAGAGAGAGAGAGAGAGAGAGAGAGAGAGAGAGAGAGAGAGAGAGAGAGAGAGAGATGTGGGGAATGTGGTGGAAAGACTCGAAGAGAGGAAGAGGGCGGTTTTTAGGCTGGACGTGGTATACATGGCACACGCAGAGAGAGAGAGAGAGAGAGAGAGAAGTCCTCTGCTTTCCACTGTAACGGTTCCGAAGGAGTGGGGGGGTAAGAGAGATGCCACCTTTTCAGGAAACTTGGGGAGAGTTTAAATTGCAGATACAAATTTAAACAAAAGCAAGTTTAAATGTGGTTGCAAGGTGGCAAACCATCTGACTTAATAAGTCTTCAACCTTCATCGTTCGGTAGAAAGTGGTCTGTAGTAAGGTAGTTAGGTTGATACCTGGATTTTCAAACCTTCTGCATTGCTGCAAAAGTTGGCTTCCCTTCAGTAGACCCCTTCAGAAAATGATCGAAAAACGCAGCAATGGCCGGAAAAGTGCAGACACCGCGGCCCCCCTGAGGAAGGGGCCATGGCTGCCGGAGGAGGATGAGATACTGTTACAGTACGTCAGGCAATTTGGTGCGAGAGATTGGAGCTCCATTCGATCCAAAGGTTTACTGCCTAGGACTGGAAAGTCTTGCCGTCTCCGCTGGGTTAACAAGCTTAAGCCTGACTTAAAGAGGTACAATCATCTACTTCTTCAATTGCTAAATTCCTGTTAGAATTCCCTTTAGATGTTCCCCTCTTGCTTTCAGATTACATGCAACTCCAGAATTGTGTAGCCATTTATGTTGGGATGTACTGCTTTTAGTGTAACATCACATGCACACACACACATACTGTTAAGTTTCATAGTTTGAAATTTTGTCTTTGCAGTATTTGTCTTTGCTTCTGTGGAGTTGGGCATTAATGTACTTCGAGTGTTCTTCCCACATTGGTTTGATTATGTCAAAAGCAGTTGATAATTTTGTATGACAGTGGCTGCAAATTCTCACCTGAAGAAGAGAGGATAGTGATAGACCTACAAGCCAAGTTTGGTAACAAATGGGCCAGGATCGCTAGCTATCTGCCAGGAAGGACGGACAATGATGTCAAGAATTTCTGGAGTACAAGACGGAAAAGGCTAGCAAGGATCTTACAAGGTTCATCCTCAGCCCAAGTCCCGCCACCGCTTGCAACTCGACCCTTAGCTCACCCACCACCCAATCTGGCCACAGTGGACGCCGGCAGCGTCCATCCATCCGCAAAGACCCAGATTTTCCATGAATTTTCAGTTTTTGAGGTGAGAAAATGGCCATTTACTTATTGCAGTTGTTTTTAGCTGTTTATTAAACCATAAGACTCGTATGGTATCAATTAAAAATGATGAGCAAAGTAGTAACGGTAAATTAACTCACTGGTAATAACTAATATTTGTATTATCTTAGGCTCCACCATTGAACCCCTTGCCGATTTCTGTCGAGTCACAAAGTGGTCAAACCTTAAGGTTCATGAATGTCGACGGCATCACCATGGTGCCATTGTTAGATCTGGTCAATGCCGACCTACTAAACCATGGAGGGAACAGCCTTCTTCCCCAGGAGTTCATGTATGGTAACCAGAAGAATGAAGTAGACAAAACAAGCAGCCAAGTAGAGCCAACCCCGCTTGACTTCCAGTTCGGAACCATCAAGGATGAATCCACTGCAGGCTATTGTGAGAACAATTTTCCCGCCTACGATTTGGAGGACGAATCCTTGAAGCTCCCACTTAATCTGCCTATCTTTGATTACACTGGTCAAAGCCATATGAAGCAAGAAACGTTTGATTATCCAGCAACTCCTGATATTCTCTTTGATGACTTCCCAGCAGATATGTTCAACTATTCGGAGCCGATTCAGATGCCTACAACACTGCCAGATTGGTGACCTGTTGTCTAATACTAAGCCCGTTTGCAATCAATTAGCACGCTTTGATCTATGTACAGTGTTTTATGTTTGTTATTCTTTTGTGGATTTGTAATGGTAGTTTGTAATGTAGACTGAACTGCTAAGCACTGTCATTAGCACTCTTAATGTATAGACTGATAATCTGCACGCCTTCTTGATGTAAAGCTTTTCCTATCTTTTGCTGTCCTCATGTTGCCGTCCGCCTGGGCTTCGGTTGCCAGATCCATTATAATTGAATAAACTGGCTTAGTTATACTAAGCTGAGATCCCAGTCGTATTCATTACCCGAAACAGTATGTTGTAAATAAGTTGATTTCGGTTCTTTCCATTTTCTGTAAGGGATTCATTTTTAATCAGGTCTTGCTCTAGCCTCCTTATTTCGTGATATTTATAGCACCTGTTCGATATGGATCTGTTAGCGAAATTGATTCCAGAAGAGGGTAAATCGGCCACATTAAGATTACAACAAAGAGAAATACTTACCAATATTACCTAATCTCTTCTTTTCTTGCTCATTTAGGCAGAGTAGTTAACCTTGGTTAATAGATGCCTGATCTTGCAAAATTACTGGCATAATTTACAGATACTAGATCCGATCAACAGAACTTGTCATGGATAACCATTAAAACCAGATATAGAACAGTTACGTAGACTCAAACAGAAATTTAACAAACAGCTAAACCATAGTCTCAGTAAATAAATTAATGCCAAGATTCAGCTGATTCCATTTGCATAATAGGACCCAAAACTCAGCTCAAGGGTACATTTATGTGCATAATTCATTAGCTTATACATAGATACACAGGCATTAATACATCGAAATGACTTCTACACTTCCAGAAAAAGTTTCTTCTTGACCCATAATCAGGAAAACAGACAGTCATAAATATGAAATAATCTCAGCCTGGGGCTCCATGTATACATCTCGATGCTAAGGATGTTCTTGAAGGGGCACTTCAATCATTTTGGTCTTATAATGCATACTCCAGGAGCCTGAGACAGACCATTTGTAACAGATCTTTCAGGGCGAAAAACAGAAGCTTGCTTTATCCCTCAAAGTACAACTTTATGATCCTCATCAACGTGATCATGGTATGAATTGGTCAACATCCATGGAAGGAAAACCAGATTGTGAACTTTTCATTCGCATAATATCCTTTGCTGTCTCCTTCTCCTATGTTCACAGAAAGCAAGATTAGTAACTCCAGCATTGCAAAGCAAGTAAAAACTTGATCAAAGCTTCATAACCACTCAAAGTAAAAGCTTCTCAGACATTCCAGAATACATACAATACTGCTAATTTCTTTGCGCTAAAAGGATTGCACATGGGAAATTGGAAAAAAATTTACTCATGATAACAAGTGATGCAAATAACTAGATCTCAAACTTCACGATTGCACTAGATGGTCAACTTGGAACGCATTGAATAGCCTGTGTTGCCTGCTTTAACATTAGCGAATTATGAATTCAAACTCAACATAGATGAAAGAACATTTCAAGATGAAGATTGTGATGCCTGTGATAAATTCACGGCTGAAAAAAGCAAAGACAAATGTGTCAATAAACAAGTGCATATTCACATTTGTCTAAATGGTTGAAAAACAGAATCGACAGTTCAACCGAAATGGACTAAGTAGCAGTTAACTTTCCAAGTCAAGTCACAAATTTTAGAACAGAAGGTAGACTTCATGCTCGAGCAAATTAACTAGAGTAGGCTTGATCTGTAAGATGATATACTATGATGCCCTTGACAAGTTCCAAGATAGATTTGTGAAACTTTTGGAATAAGCAAAATATGTAGCGATTAAAATTGAGACCTGGCTTGGCAAGTCATTCACATTCACTATGTATACAGAACACAAAGAGCAAATGGCATCGGTCTTTTATCGCCATCATCAACCTTGGCAGGAGATCTTCCATAGATCAACTCTTATTAGTCATTTTCAGCAGCAGTTACCTATTCATATGGTTTAAACTTTAAACCACTAAACGTGTACAACTATATGTTTTCTCAACA
Organism: Brasenia schreberi; assembly: GCA_036023115.1. Lineage (NCBI taxonomy): Eukaryota > Viridiplantae > Streptophyta > Magnoliopsida > Nymphaeales > Cabombaceae > Brasenia > Brasenia schreberi. The sequence goes on from JAYKKT010000068.1 coordinate 17,706,521, forward strand.
ACCAAACTCCACTTTCAGAATGTCAATAGGTCCATTGAGAATATTTAAGACCACTTTTAGATTTGGGTCAATGTCTTAGGTTTTAAACCTTTTGGGTGTCAGGTAGCCATCAGAGCCTAACAGCCAGTTGTACTAGCCATTGAAGAGCTTCGGCAGCTAGTAAACCTAGCCGTTTGTTCTTTGATAAGAATACTGGGCAAAGTCAAGCTAGCTGTCAGAAGCTCTCTAAGAGCTAGTAGTTACATCAAGGATCAACTTTAAGTCCATACTTATTTATAATGGTGATGGATGAGTTAACAAAACATATTCAAGATGAAGTACCTTGGTGTATGTTATTTGCAGATGACATTGTATTAGTGGAGGAGTCTAAGGAAAAAGTTAATAGAAAATTGGAACTATGGAGAGAAACATTAGAAAGCAAAGGCCTCCGACTTAGTAGAACAAAGACAGAATATATGGAATGTAAGTTTGATCATTTGGCTACTTCAGAGGACATAGAAATTAAAATTGGCACACATTGCATTCCCCAAAAGGAAAGTTTTAAATACCTAGGGTCAATTTTTCAAAGTGATGGAAGAATTGATGGAGATGTTACACATAGAATTAATGCTGGTTGGTTAAAATGGAGAGGAGCATCAGGTATTCTTTGTGATAAGAAGATACCATTAAAATTAAAAGGTAAATATTATAGAGCAGCAATTAGGCCTGCCATGTTTTATGGTTCTGAGTGTTGGGCAGTTAATCATCAACATATACAAAAGATGTCTGTGACAGAAATGAAGATGTTGAGATGGATGAGTGGTTATATAAGAAAAGACCGTATACATAATGAGGTTATTAGAAACAAATTAGGAGTGGCACCAATAGAGGATAAAATGAGAGAACATCGTTTAAGATGGTTTGGACATATAGAAAGAGGATCAAAAGAAGAACATGTAAGAAGGTTAGAAAAACTAAATTTGGAAAGTATTAAAGAGGTAGAGGACGACCACAAAAGTGTTGGAAAGAAACAATAAAGAATGATCTAGCTTATTGGGAGTTAACTGCTAACATGGCACACGATAAGGATCTGTGGAAACAAAGAATCCATGTAGCCGACCCCGTCTAGTATGGGAAAAGGCTTTGTTGTTGTTTGTTTGTTTGTTTAGGGAATTTGCCTTCTATTTGTGTTATTGCTTCCCAAGCTCAACTTGAGATGCATTTTATATGTTCGTTTTAAGGTAATGAAGTAATATTTTTGTCCTGGTTTTATTTGTTTTGAGGGTAGATGTGAGTCTTTGTGGAATGTTCAATTATTATGCAAGTACTTCAATCCATATTCTTTAAATCCTTGTCATTTCACCACATCCCAAGCTCTTTGAGGAATTTTAAGAAATAAATTACAGTTTGCTGGAAGTTATTCTAAGCATCTCCAAAAGGGAGAGGAGGCAACTAACCGGTCCGCTGTAGTCAAGGAGCCTGGTGCAGTATATTTGAGCTTCCTCGTGCTTATTTTGGGACTGGCAGTACTCAGCAAGAAAGGTAAGAGCTTTTATTACATTTGGACCATCCCTTTGTTCTTCATCCATCCTCTGTAAATCCAATTTATAATATGATGCAGCCTGATCCCGACGGCCAAGTTTCTCATGCAACTCGGCTAGCTTGGACAATGCAATACCCTCTCTTTCATTATAGCTCATTGCCCGTTTGTAACACTTGATTGCTTCTTCCAGCATATTCAGCTGCCCACTTTCATAGCATTGTGCCATAGCAACCCACATACGAGCATCAGTGGGCTGGAGATACACAGATTTCCGGTAATAGTAGAGAGCATAGAAAGGCATTGCCATCAATTCATATGTTTGTCCTAACCCATACCAAGCTCGATAATCTCGAACATTTATATCAATGGCCCTCCGATAAGCATCAACAGCTGCAGCTGGATTCTTCATTTCAACATACTCATGTCCCATAAGCGTCCAACCCGATAAATATCTCCTATTCAATCTCAGAGCCCTTTTGAAATAAATAACAGCCTTCTCGTGCATCCCCTTTAGACTATAATAATTGCCAACAATACAGCAAGATTCTGGACGATATTTGTCAGTCAAAACTACTCTATGGGCGAGGCAGCTCAAATCAGAAAAGGACTCTTTGGCATACAGCACATTTGAGTATACATCCATAGCATCGACCCGATATGGATCATTTTTTAAGAGATCATCAAAGATTGCATGTGCTTCATCGAACTCGCTTAAACTATATTGAGCTGTTGCAAACTGAGCTTGAATGTAATTGCTGAGGCAGAAACTTCCTTGCAGATACTCGTATTTCTTCAAAGACTCATTGTACATCTTCATTTCAAGGTACACACTTGCTAGAAAGAAATCCTTCATCCAGTGGTTCTTTATAGTTATATTTAACGCATTCAGAACATCCACAGTAGTGCAGAGTGATTGAAGTTCTGACCAAGCATTCCAATTCCAGGGGTATCCATTTACAGATTCAACAAGGACCGTCCGAGCAAGGTCATCACAGCCTTTCTCGCGAAGGACAACACCATACAAGTACAAGCCGAAAGGGTCAATAGACCCATTCTTACGACTCATGCACAGTTCCCGCTCAAGACCAACTAGTTCGCGGTTAACTGTGGTACCTTTACCAAAAGGACCCTCAAGTTCGATCATTTCTTCTTCTTTCCGCTTTTCTCCAGCCTGGTTTTCCAGAGATTTAGGGGGGGAAAGTACACAATCAGTTTGCAGGAATATCAGGAAGAATACGGTACATTCTTAAGTATGAAGTTAAGACAAAAACAGAAAGGCATAATATCATCCTTATTTATACTAGTAATTGAGCCAGCAAAAAGAACAGAACGGCTAATGTAAATGTAAATGAACAAGCACAACCGAAATATTACATTACAAAAGTCATGGATAAGGTTTGTAGAAAAAATATATCACAAGAAGCGCACTTATCAATTACTCAGGGCCAGTGTTGTTTGTATTATATAGGGTATCGTTTTTCTCTATAATAGAGGTTTATTATATCGTATCATATCGTAATTTTTTTTACATTTTTTAAAAATATTTTAAAAGTAAAAATAAAAAAATAAGTAAAAATCAAGAACTATTCTAAGTTAGACTAATTTCCTAATTCATGGTACCAATACTAGATGTAGTTATAATTGGTAAGTTATTAAAGAAAATTATTCTTTGAAAACTTTGGAACTGCTTATTTTTTTGGTTCTTATTGTTATTCTTCGGAGATCACCTTTTAAGGTAACATATTTGTGTTGTGCAACCTATTAATGCTGCATGTAATCATAATTGGTAAGTTATCAATGTAGGATAGGATCATAATTGGTAAGTTATTGAAGTAAATTACCTTTTTTATTCTTGAACTTTGAAAACTATTTATTTTTATTATTCTTATTGTTATTCTTGAAGGTAAGATATCTCTAAAAAAAATTAGTTCAATTCATATTCATTTCAAATAAGGAAGGATTTTTTATAAAGATAGGGTCGATACGGCATGCCATTCATAAGTAATGCACAAAGTTCTCCTAGCCTACTTTAAACACCCTAAAAATGTTTTTTAAAATAAACTAGGGCATATTTTAAAATCCATGATTTGAACATGGTCCATGAATTTCATAAAATTTCAAAACAACATTTTGAAATAAAAATATTTTAGGAAATATTTTGAAAATACAAAATAAAGTTTTGAAATTCAAAATTCCAAAAGAAAATGTTGATTTGCCAAAAAATAGAGCGAGGCCCGAATCAACAGGAGACGAAAGTTTAAGGAAGGGATAAGGATGAATCCACAAAGGCAAGCGTATCCAAATAAAACAAGAAAGCGACTCAGGGCTAGACCAAGTCTAGACAACCAAGGCTCGACCCAATCGAGACAAGTTAAGATGCCAACCCAACTCAGGAATGAATAAGGCAGAGTTCAACTCAAAGCTCCAATCAGCTCTTGGTACAAGGTCAATTGTGCAAATGATCATGTCATACAATGGGCAAGAGTGGTTCGACATCAAGTTTAAATGCAAGTCAATTGAAGCTCAAATGGAACCAAGCTAGTCATGCTATGACGAACTACAACCTAAGTTCAAAACAAATGGCCAAAGACCAAAGAAGGACCGAACTAGGCCATAACTAAGACATACGGTTGGGCGAAACATCAAGAAGGCATGCGGTTTCAAATTCAAGTCAATAAAAACCCGAGTTGAGTCAACTAAATGGCGGGTTGATTAAACCATACCCCATGCAAAGGTGTGCCTCAATTCAGCTAAGTCAAGTGAACCAAAACACATGCCAAGTGAACTAAGTTACGGACCATACCTAGGTGTGAGCTAGACCAAGTGAAAACCGCACCTAGGCGGTTGGCTCGACCAAAGGTGAGCTAGCCCACATGGGCTGCCCCAAGCTCACACCGACCCACATGGGCTCATGGGGGACCACTCCTCATGCCCCACATGGCCCATGTGGGGCCACAAATCTGAAATTTTATGTTGGGTTCATATTCAAACCGGGTCTCCCATTGAAAGCCCAAGAATTGATCCAAAGAAGGCCCTAGAGCCCCCTTGAAAATCTATAAAAGGTGTCTTGGGTGGCTGATTCAATGCATCAAAGAAAGAAGAAAATCAAGAAAATTCCTGCAGCTAGAGAGGGAGAGGAAGGAGACGCCCTTCCCTAGAGCCATCGGTCACCACATCTTCTTTCGATTTTAAGGTCATCTCTTCCCTTCTTCCTTTTCGTTACTCTTTCATTCCTTTTCATTTAATTCAAAGGGGTTGTAATTAAGGAGCTTAGGTCTCCATCTTTCATGTAATATTTGAGGGGTTATGATACCTAATTTCTTTCATGCTTGTTGATGCATTCAATGTGTTTGATTCATAGTTTCTTCTACCCCAATATATATATATATATATATATATATATATATATATATATATATATATATATATCCCTTAATCCCCTCTATGTTTATGTTATAATGATAATTTTCTTGAATTATTTCATTTTCTTATGCTTTAATTATTGTGTATTACATTTCAATTCAATAAAATGCATCCATGTATTTTGTAGAAACTGAAAACTCTATTTTCTGCATCCTGCATACGTCCAATTGCTGATTTTTTGTTCCTTACTTTGCAATCCGAATGCGATAAAATTTGGTATACCAGATCTACACACACGCCCACTGTACGTAAAATTTATAGGAATTTTAGGATCGTTTAAGACCGTGAATAAAATTGAAAAAAAAAACGAATAAAAATGAAACTGAGTCTGTAAACCCTACACATCCTGCAACAAAGACTGGGTCAAAATCCCATAACTTTGTTCGCAGTGATCCAATTTGATTGAAAACAATCTCATTGGAAAGTTGAGATCCATAGCTTTCCAATAAGACCAATGTCATAAAAATCAGAGATATCAGTGATAAGATAAAATCGTTTTTCTAAGCCTTTGTGTTTCTGTCACAAATTTGTCCTGAATTATAGAATAAGGGACCTTTTTAGATTTAATTCCACACATCCACAGCACATCAAATCAAAATAAAAATAGTTTGAGAATCTCTACTGCCTGAATCTCTACGGCATGCTCTACGTTGTATAAAATTTTGAGTATTTTTAGAGATTCATAGACTATCCAAAAAAATTATGAAATAAGTCTTTAAAAACAGAACCAATTTCTGTTTTTCAGAATTAGAATTGTTTTGAGTCCAGAAATGAGTTCTCGATTTTTGCAAGTTCATTTGAATTGAAATCTAATTTTCAAAATATATCGCATATCAAACAATTTACCTAAATCGACCCTTGAGCATCGGTTCAAGAAGCTCTACGGTGAAAAGAGTTCACTTACTCACATTCGCCAAGAAGTCACAATTTTTTATAAAACTTTGCTAGTTTGAGCAAACTAGCCGGCACGCTCGCGCACTTTTAGTTTGCGAATTAAGTTTCGATTCTCTACATAGGCTTCAAAACTAAATTCACATCTACACCTACAACACTGGCATGGGTGAAAAATAACTTCAAAATGTTCATATGTTTAAATATGAAACTGTCCTAGACAAATAAGAAGTACATCACATGTATCCTCGTGCTGTACTTTTGAACAATCATACGCTCAAATTTGCTAGTCCTTGTGTTTTGGTGAATAAGGTTTAAAAGACAACTAGATCTAAAGCACTGTCCTCCAAGCCAACTCTTCCTTTTGACATTGACACTGTATAACTTTTAAAGGCTACATGCATTGTCTTCTCAGTCATTCAAATACTAACTGAACAAACGAGCGTACCAGATAAAGAGCATAAGCACGTAGAAACATTGCTTTCTTTCCGATCTGATCTCTAAGGACATGTGCAGCTCGCTTATACTCTCTTGAATCAAAACAAGTTTTCGCCAATAGATAGTAATCGTTATCAACCTCCTCTTCCACGGGAATAGGTGTACCCACATAAGACGTGGCACTGGAAGGTGTTGAGAACACCTCACTGGCCCTAAAACGGCGTCTTATACTCGAGCTCCCTCGCTGAAATCGGTGCTGCAAGGGAGTTGATTTACCATGATCTGGTTCCAATCCTACCAATTGCTCTGCAGCCCTATCAAGGGAAAACTCACATTTATAATAGAGACGAAAAAAGAAGAAGAAAATAAACAAGAAATGAGCATAAACAAGCACTGTGATTCACAAATTTCAGTACTTCAGTTTATTAAAGTTACTTGAATAGCAATGTTTATGTCGGAAAATTTTCATTTTGAGATGAAAGGGAATGGCGACTTTACATAGACGACAAGTTAATGAATGAGTTAGCACAAAAATGCCTAAACACAAATAAACCCATGGGAAACTAAGGATTTCGATGGTACCATTTTGCTGCAGAGTAAAGACATCGATCTCCAAGTTGACGGATTGCAGCACGAAGCTCGTTTCTGTATGTGTCTCGGCCACCCGTTGCCATCTTGGTCATGGAAATCTTCGTCCTGATGAATCCATCAGAGAGAGAGAGAGGTCATGTTTGGGTAAACGACAACGAATTTCTCCAAAAAACGTTTTACACAAGTTAATCACAAAACAAGAAGCGCGATTGGCAGAAAACTGATCAAATCAAACGGTTCATGGAACAGCAAAACTAGAAAACAATTTAATTTAGAAAGACTGCTACCTTTGAGGAACTTCGGAAAAAGAAGGGGAAAAACATCTTATACCAGCTATCCTGAATCTTGCTCGTTGGAATTAAGATAGAAAAAAGGGAGAGGAGCAAAAGGATAGATTACCTCAGAAGATCTAGGGTTTGTCCGAAAGAACGAGCTTCTTCTGATTTTCGGTGGAAGAGGGAAGGAGGGAAGACGGGGCCTTTCTGTTCAAATGGCGGGAGGGGAGGCAAATCGGTCCGGATCTGAATTAAAACAAAATTAGATTTTCAGGTCTAGGACAGAACTACGAAATAACTTTCCAAACACATCTTTGTTTTTTTATTATCTAACGAAGAAAGACATCTGGAGTTTCCGAAAATAAGAAGAAAAAATAGAGTCGTTCCTCACATTTATGGGGTTGGCCGATGATGCCCACAGTTGTTACGTTAATCAATCATTCTAGAAATGCAGGAGATTAAGAGAGAGGATTATCTCCGAAGAGACATGGGTGATGAGATTTAGAAGGTTGGATTGATCAAGATGTCACGCATAGAATTCATGTTGGTTGGTTAAAATGGAGAGGAGCATAATATATTCTTTGTGATAAGAAGATATAATCAACATGTACAAAAGTTGTTTACAAAAGAAATGAAGATGTTGAGATAGATGAGTAGTCATATAAGAAAATACTATATACATGATGAGGTTATTATAAACAAATTAAGAATGACACCAATAAAAGATAAAATGGGAGAACATCGATTAAGATGGTTTTGACATATAGAAAGAAGAACCTTTAAGAAGGTATAAAAAACTAAGATTTTGAAAGTATTAAAAGAGTTAGAGGACGACCACAAAAGTGTTGAAAAGAAACAATAAAGAATGGTCTAGCTTATTATGAGTTAACCGCTAACATCACACATGAGAGGGCTATGTGTAAACAAAGAATCCATGTAGCCGTACCTGTCTAGTATGGGAAAAGGCTTAGTAGTTGTTGGTTGAGTTACAAATTAAGGGAGATAGGAGTGTAGGTGATACTTTAGAAGCTATAGAACCCGGGTTAGTTGGTTTGGATGGAGTGTTTTTAGTTTTCTTGAGTTATTGAGCCATGGAGTCAGGTGGTTTTGATGTTTAGAAAGTCATGGTGTCGGGGTTTAATGCGTTTGTTAGAGTAAATAATGATTAGAAGTAGGAGTATTGGAATAGGAGAGTGTGTGAGTAGGCGATACTCTAGAAGCAGTCTAACCCTTTTTTTTTACATTACGTGGGATCAGTTAGTGGATGTAACCTAGGTTACCCGTCCTAATACTATTTTCGTCAAAATATACTTAATTTTGGAGTTCAAATGGATCTCGTCAAGATATACTTGACTTCGAAGTTCAAACGGGATTCATGTATTTATGTTGAATGTTCGTCACAAAAGTAATCCTCTTCTTTACACAATATAATTAAATACTTGAGCTATAAGTCGGGGAGAAAACAACAATGAAGGTTAGAAAGTTAGAAAAAAATAGCATTCATAATTGTTGGAGCTAGCGTGTGCTAACTCTACATGTTAGCTCCAACCAGATGCAATAAATTTGACTGAGCTTTTACATCAGACTTAATTTTTGTCACATATTGTAGTTTTCGGTAGAGTTAGCATATACTGCCTTAATCAGTCGCCGGTTACTCCTTGAGCATGTTTAGTTCGTCTTGTAATTGTTTGGTGGTTTTTAGAATAGTCAAAAATATTTGGTGAAGGTTATGGTTGGAGCTATATTGTGATATTAAAAGTCATTTATTTGAATGATGATTGTACTTATTAGTAGCACACGTAGTAGTTATAGCTCTAAGTATTTAACATTCATATTTTGGTATTAGAAACATTTACTTGAGTAATAATTGCACTTATTAATAACACTTGATAATAACTGTAACTTATATGCATTTAGCGGTCATGTTGTTGCATTAACAACTACTTTTTTGAGTGACACTTATGCTTATTAGTAATATATGATGATTTACATCTTCATCGTGTTCATATATAGTGGTATAACGCTAACTAAATTTGTAACATCAATAACTTTTCTTTGTAAGTTTGTTTAATATTCGATTGTGTTTGTGTAAGACGAATAAATGATCTTTGTTGTATCCTATAAAGGTGTGTCGAGATCAGTTGCATTTAATTATTTGATACCGGTGATGACAAATAAACCTAAGTTTGTGTTTATTACGCCTCGAAAAATAATGTTATCTTAACCTTCTTTTCAAGCTTTGAATTCAGTCTCGTATGACGACCACTTAAGAAACCATCACATCTATAATATTAATTAACTTTTGAGTTTCGAAAAGGCCTCTTCGAGAGAGAATCTATAGCCAACCCCTATTTTAGTTGGGGACAAGCTAAGGCTTAGGATCCCGTAACGATCACACTGATGATCTAATCGATTTGGTTTTGCCTCGAAGACAAAATATGATGTTTTGAGAATGAATTGACCGGTGGTGGGTCTAGAATATGTTTTTTAGGGTTGGGTGAACTATGTATTTATAGACCATGGATTCAACAATGGGCTCTGTTCTTATGTTGATTTTTCAAATTTGGGTGAGGCAGCTGCTCCATCGCAGCTCGATCAGGATCGGCCGGGGATTGAGTTCTCCTTTATATCTTACTTTTGGTTTTGAAAATTCAAACTTAATCGCGAAGGGATTGGTGCTAAGAATGTGACACGGTGGTATTTAGCCCTCACGTGACTAGAAGAACAGATATAATCATCAGCCAGCTGATGGCAATTTGAATTCGAGTGTTTCTTCAGCTTGGTGCCAAACTTTTAGATCTACCCACAATACATTCATATTCACTTTATCATTTCCGAAATATTACATTTCGTGCTAAGTTTTTAATCTCACACTCAGATGCTTAATCATTTTGCTACAGTAAATTGTGTTGGAGTATAGACTCCTCTCTCTCACACGCACACGCACACACACACACAAATTCTAGCTCAGCTACATAAATTCTTTGTTTTTTCATAGAGCTCACATGCCAACAGTTAACAGAAGGTAGATTATTCTCCTCCAACACTTTTCTGGTCTTCTAAAGTCAGGTGTTCAAAAACTGAGGTTGCATCTGGTAGAGGTCTCCCTACCCTCAGCTAGCCTATAAAAAGAAGAATTCACCCTTATGCAGCCAGTCCTGGCTAACAGACAATAATTAGACTAGGCAGCATAAAACTTTAGGATGAGTTTTATGACAATAATTACAGCTGCGAACTCATAGGTAAGTGTCCCCGAGAAATGTACTTAGAAAGGTACACTATTACATCCATGGATTGTCTAGTTCCTCGAGTTGGAACCTGAAATCCTAGCATCTTGCATAATATGATTCAAATAAGATCTCAATCTTGTTCCTAGGATGAACACAGTCCCCATATAAAATGAGAGCTATTTTCATAGATATGAAATCGTGACCAATGGATCGTTTCAGGCAGCGATACAGCAATATCACAACAGTTGTGTCGAAGAATCGTATGATTCTCGTGGTATGAATGTAAGATCGTTAAAGACTTTAATACCGCGATTCCATTGCATGATCCTCAACCCTTGGAACCTGATGCAATCTTGGGTAAGATCTAGGATCTTGACAATCTTAATCATACATGGATGAACCTCTGTTGAGTGAGAAGTTAAGAGGTCTTAAAAGAGAACAATTCCAGCCATTGTTTGGGCGCGGCTGGATGGATTTTCCCCAGGATCCTGATGAATAGCTTCCCTGAAGCAGCAACAATTGTAGCAGGAGCATATTTTATTTGTACCAAGTGTCTCTCCCTCAGCCATGTGATAAACTTGTGCCGGGGTTTCACCCTTCCCTCCAAATCAAACAACATATAAGCAGGAAACTTCTGCAGATCCTCCAGAGGTAACTGCAATTCGTCCCGAAAGAAAACAATCTTTGCCTGGATCATTGATGCGTTCTGATTGAGAATTTTCGGCCTCGCGGCTACCATTTTTGAAACAGCCGAGAAGTCGAGCCCCAATTGAAGAAAACGATCGAAACGTTGTTGAAATTGCTCTTTGCTACTGTTTATTTGATAAATAAGTTTCTCTGTAATACGATTTTGGCCGAAACCAATTGACTGTAAAAATTCCCTCTTTGGGTCCAACAGCTTGTTTTCAACTGAGATTTCACTATTCTTTGAATCTTCAATAGCAGAGGCAGAATTAAGAACAGCCAAAAACCGATCTCCTCCATTTAAAATTTTGTCGATGAGCCAGCTTTGAAGGTCTAAGCTCTTCAAAATTTCTGGCAAATATCTAAGTCTGTTTCTACCTAAAACATGAGGAAGGACACGAAGGATCGAGTCGACCGTCTCTCGATCGAGGCCTATGTAGTACAGATATTCCGGAATCGTTATCACAGTGTCTCTCAAATCGAAATTCAAGATTTCTGGATGGCGAAGAACGAACCAACCGATATCCACATTGTTCATCCCCAGCCTCGAAAAGAATCCGATTTTCTCAACCACATTCTCTTCGCAAGCTGCGATGAAAATCTCCAAATTCCCACCAACCAAAACGTCCTTGACCTTCCCTTTTTCGCAACCGAGACCGTAGAAGGCCTCTAATTTCCTGCAATTCTTGTAACACAAGTCCACGGAATGCGAATTTGCAAGGCTGCTCGCGGACAAAACCCACTTCAAGTCATCCAACAACCTTTCTTCGTCATCAAATCTGCTCAAAACGGAAGGGAATGTCAAGCAAACGGCGATCAAATGCGTCCTACTGAACCCCAATTCTGCAATTCCTTCAAGCCGGTCGCGCAACCGCGAGTTCTCGAATATGGAGGCTTCGTGCCGGTAGAGCACGCCCAGCTTGTTCCAGGGGAACCCGTATTCGGAAAGAATGCCAAGGCAGTTCAACAAGGTCTGATTCTCCGATAGGAAGAGGCGACGGGCGGGCAAGAAGCCGGGGATTTCGGAGACCGGAATGCCGATGCTCTCGAGGAAAGGGTGATACTCATTGATGGGACTGTAGCGGAGGAACCGCTTGATCTCCGCGAAGACGCCGCCGGCACCGGCCGGGGGCTTCTTGGAGGGAAGGAGGGATCTGAGGAAAGAGGGAGAGTTGTTGCTGATGTTTTCGGCGTAGGGGTAGAGAAGGGAGCGCGTGGAGTAGAGATAGTCCGTCAGAGCCTCCTTCACCGGGTTTAGGACCGCACTCTGGATCACCCTTTTCCCCCTTTGCTGCTGGTCATGGTGGCGCTGCGGGACGGCAGCGGTCGCGGTGGTGGAAAGGGTTTTAGAGAGAGAGAAAGAAGAGAGGAGGCGTTTGAAAGGAAAGGAGGAAGAGGATGAGAAATGCATCAGGAAATCTCCAATGATGCTTGCAGCCGGCCCTTTTCTACGGCTTTCGAAGGGTTTTGGACACTGGCTCAGAGAGAGAGAGAGAGAGAGAGAGTCGGGGTTCAAAGAGTTGCCGGCAGGAGTGGCAAATCTGGTTCGACAGGTCGGGTTAAAGGTCTCGAACCGGAACAGGACCTGATATGGTTCGGGTTGACCCGATCGACCCGACTCAAGCCCAATATAATCTGCATAATTAATCTAGGGAGCAATTAAGTCAAAATTAGTTCTCAAATAATAGTTGTATACAATAAAGGTTTTTGATAATTCTTTTACACCAGGAGTACCCAATTAGTTGGTTAACACAATTCTTGAACACAGGCACATAAAACTACACATAAATAACGAATGAGCTTATGCGAACCAAATTAACCGAACTGGTCTTCTATGTTTAACTCGTAAACATGAACCAACTCATCAAAGAGTTGCTCAATTTAGGCCTGGCCCTGGTAAATACAGACTCATCAGTTCTGATTTGATTCCGATTATGCTTTTGGTTGGAGTTAGGTTTTATTTTGGCAATACATGAAACAAAAGTAGAAATTTGGAGGAACTGAATGAAGTTTGGAACTCTCAGTTCTAGTTTCGATTTAGTTCCATAACAATTAGAACCAGAACCAAAATCAAACCTTAAAGTTTCCTTATGAATATTTATGAGACGGAACGAGGTCGAGGATTAAGATCCATGTCCCGTTCCCATTTGAGAACCCCACCCCCGTCCTCGCGACAGGAATCAATGAGACCCTCGTCCCCGTCCTTGATTCGTTTTCGATCCTTAAACAGTTCATATCCAGTTCGAGTCATTGGGCTTGGTCGAAACAAGCAACCTCCAAAAACAAACGGGATTGATACGTGCACACCCCTTTTATTATACCCATCCTATTTTTACCACTTTTCTCAAACTATTCATGGTCATTTTTAAAAATTATGAAATTGTTATTTATGCTAGAAAGTGGACTCTCTTCCTACCTGAATCTCACTTTCATCTCTTTTTCCAGCCACTCTTTCCTTCTTGCTTCATTTTAGCTAAGTATTAGGAGATCTATAGCTATTTCTACCCAAAAAAATGGATTGAAATCCGTCAAAATGGTAAATTTGGAAAGAACTGATAAGAGAAATGGGAGGAAGAAAAGTTTTCCGATTTCTTGAGCCGATTCAAAGTTGTATTCATCGATTTATCGAGGTATGTTGATTTTGTTTTATTATATTAATTTAAAATATTTTTTAATGTTATTGGGCACCGAAAAAACTTAAGTTTTTCTAGTGTCACATGGATTTGAGACATGTCCCAAACATATCTCTCACTTTGAGCAAGATATTATTAACATCATAAATATTTTTTTTATATGCAGATATAGTTGATAGGACACGAGTACGAGGCCTTAAAGTCACTGCTTCATCTAGGAGATGTCATATGATATCATATGAAGGACATCTCTATAGACAACAATGAGGAGAAGAGGAAATCAGGCCTTAGCATTACGAGGAGGATACATCAACCCCATATACTGAAATGGATATTGGAGACAGTGAGGATGATGGATGTTTTCATATGCCGTGATTACTCCCAAGCTTTGAAAGTTACATTGCATATAAAATGTAGGAGAAACATGTACTTTAAAACTATAAATTTATGTAAATATTCTCTATACACGTATTGATATTGATACTCTATATTCTAATGTATTATATAAATATATATTTATAGTTAATACGACAAGTGATAATATATCATACACATTACACAGTGGGGTAGAGTCTGGCCAGTGAAGAGGATGGATGTTGAACCCAAAAATTGGGTTGAGTTTTCATATCGCAATTGACTGATTCAAGATGAACTTACTATATGAAGTAATAGATCATGTATTGATGACTGCTTTTATCGAGCATTGGCAACTAAACACAAACAACTTTCATATGCCATGAGTGAGATGACTATCACATTTCATATTATCCATAAGATAGTTAGACTTTTAATGGAGGGTCAACTTGTTGCCTTACACAAGAGATGATTGTTGAGAGGAAAAAAATTTAAGTGATATGTTGTAAATGACCATCGATGAAGTCATATGTAAGATTAAGTCTGAGACTATTAAGTTTTGAAGTGTCACGAGTAATTAAAATAAGACTTATGTTATTTGTTTTATCAGTTAGAATGCAAATTGTATCAGAATAAGTCTAGAGATAGGGTACCGATAATGCTTGTAAATCTTTTAGGACACGATTTTAGGAGGGTTACTAGTTACGCATGGGGTGTAGCTATATTAACGTATTTGTATAGACAACTAGGGAATGTATCCCAGATCGTATGTTATTGAGCCTCATAGAGACTATGAGAAATGCCACAAATAAATCCAATGGTTGACACTTGATAATGACAATTGTAACAATCAATGACATTTTTTGTTTGGGTAGAATTTGGATCTTATTTTATAATGAAACATTGTATACGAAAATGACAATTATATACGAAAAACATTTGGGTTTTTTATTACATGCATAATTACAATGAAATGTCATACTCTATCAATAAACATAATACATGATATCTATTTAAATCCCAAAAATTGTGCAATGTCATATAAACATGGACAATAGTTGACACTTAGTCATTGTTCTCAATATCATGTATAACATTATCTCTTGGTCCTCTCAATTATATATACAAGTTGATATTTCTTTGAACGTAGTTGGCTAACTCCCAACACTTTCATTTCAGTAGCGTTGTCATGATGGGAATATATGAGGTATTGGAGAGTCATCAGACATTTGCATCTAGGTAAAAGTATAAACAAAAGGGAGGATTAATATTTACTTCAATTAACGAATTGTCGTTGTAACGTAAGGAAATTAGATATTATGCTTACAACTAGAAAGTAGGTGAATGAAACAAGGATACATAAATACAATGTCACTAATAGTATCCATATTATGGATTTTATGATGTCATGGTTAATGCCTAGATCATGTAGTAGTTGTAAAATACTTCAAAAACTATGATATTCTATAATGATTTTCATCATTGTATTATAAATATGTCTTGTCGTACTAATATTTTCTACGTCCTCTCGCTTCAAATGCGTTAGAATATGCTTTGGTTTGCAATGACTTTATGTGAGGTATTTTGTTACAATTTACTCAGAGCTATTGAGTTTTCTTGGAAAAGCATATATTTCAAAATATAATCTTAAAAGGTGGTTATGTGTCTCATTCACTCCATTCAACTTCCAATACACATCCACTCTACCCTCTCCTCTTAATAAGAAGAGGCAACCAACTTTCTTAGTGCCCTTTAAACTTTTATTTTCAACATCAACACCACGATTTTATTTATCTTTGGTTATTGTATGATAAGTACATTAATATGTAAGTATTTTCTCTAAATTGCTTCCATCGTAAGTACTTTCATTCTTGTTTGCCATTCTAAAATAAAAAATTTGGATATCAAATATAAGTACTCTTTATTTGATTGAAGGAGTTGCAATTATGGGCGTCTCTATTTTCACGGAAGACGCAATTCTGCCACGTCTCTATCTTCACGATAGAATTGTGTCTCTCTTAAGAAAAGAGACGTTGCATAACCACATCTCCATTAAGTTAAGAGATGGTAAATAGCGTCCTCTGTCACCCTTTTGTTTTGCCTAAAAAAGTCAATATCAAATGTTTGAAAAATCTAAAGAATTCAAGCAAAAGCAACAAAAATATAATAAGTAAAAAAAAATCAATATCAAATGTTTGAAAAATCTAAAGATTTAAAACAAAAGCAACGAAAATATAATCAGTGAAAATCAACCTTTCAAATTCAAAACAAATTGGGAGAATGAGTGGATCAATTGTTCTTTTGATTTTCTTTTTCTATCCGAGAAGAATACCTACAAGGCAACCTTGATCTTCATTATGTATGTTCAGACTGAGTGTCAACTTGACACTAACTAATATATTCACTAAAGCTCTTATAACACCTTGATTTGAAGAACTTCTTAGCAAATTGTCACTTGTTCGTCTGATAGTGTGTCACTTGTTCCTCTGATAGTTTGAGGGGGTGTTAGAAGAAGGACCACTGTTGCCATCGCTGCTACATGACTGCCACCACCATAGCCACCTAATGCTACTGCTATCTACCGTCTAGCCTGCAAGGTGGCTAGCCGATCAGCCAACGACTTCTTTTTCTAGCCATTAGGTATTGGCCCTTCCTTCCTCTTTTTCTTTCCTATTGTACTCTATCTTGTCTTAGTCTATAAATACTCCTCCTCTCTCTCTTGAAATCTTAGGCCTTGCGGCTTTGCCTTGATAATAAAGTTCTCTTTAAAAGTATTGTGCTTAAGGCGCTGTTTGTTTGATTCTTGGTGAAGTGTGTAAGGCATTTCGTGTGGCTATCAAGATCGAGTGAGGCCATATCTTCATTTAAAAAAGAAACCAAAACTTCTCATCTTTCGTGTGCAGGACATAATGGAAGACCCATGGGTTGCTCCAGATGGCTATACATATGAGAGGAGAGCTATAGAGAGATGGCTTAAAACACATGATACATCACCTATGACAAATTTGCCTTTGCGAAACAAAAACTACTCTCGCATCGGAGATTTCAGAGTGGAAGTCCAGCAACCAACTTGACACGACCTCACATTCCTCCTAAGAACAAAATGGAATTCTATAAGTCTGTGGAGACATTAAACTGCTTCATGGGTAGCCACAGGGCATCTACCATTAGGTAATCTAGGTTGGTGGTTAAGTTGTATGAATCTCAAAACTGCTTGTTCGTATGGTGTACTTTGCGTTTTTGATTTATTTCGCTCTCATAAAATTCTAGTTGTGTGCATCCTGAGCAAATTAAAAGCTCATTGTAGACTACAACAAAGTCTAACTTTCTGCATATTCCTCTTTCTTGGTTCTGCGATTTGTTAGATTCACTTGTTTTTGGTCTCTCTAGTTGTAATTTTTCTATCCGAGTCAACACTCTTGTCACTAAACTATGGCACTAACCCAATCTTATTCTTGCCACTGAACTAAAACATGGTTTTTCCTTGCTTTGGGCATTATTCCACATTTTCACAACAATTCTCTGAGAAATTAGAAAGGCTGTCTTTGTGACGATTTTCCTAATAAGAAAATCTAGAACCATAAT
Source organism: Brasenia schreberi (assembly GCA_036023115.1). NCBI lineage: Eukaryota > Viridiplantae > Streptophyta > Magnoliopsida > Nymphaeales > Cabombaceae > Brasenia > Brasenia schreberi. The sequence goes on from JAYKKT010000068.1 coordinate 17,724,147, forward strand.
GCTGCAGAACATGGTGGGCCTTGGTTACATTGATGATCTTTCTAAAACATTTTGATCCCGATTCTAGCTGAACCATCTGAAGCAAAGTCATCGCTACTACCAAGTAGCTTGCTTCCATATTATAGAAGGCTGCAATTCATCCTGGTTTCTTGAGAAAGAGAACCTGAGGTGAACAGAGCTTGTACTACTGCATTCATTTGTGAGCTGCCAATATGTTTGTGGCTGGCCTAGATATCACCTATTTTTGGTTATAGACGTGCTAAATCTTATGAGTTGGATATGAATTATTCCGACTTGAGTGCTGGTCCCAAGCAAAATGTGCTGGCTCTTGCAAGGGTGGTCCTGCTTTTGCTAGGTCCTGATTGATGGATTTGATCTAAAAACGACTTAATTGTGGCATGAAAATAAGATAAGAATGATATTGTTCTAAGAAAATATTTAAACTTTTATTCCTAATATATTTAGTTCAGTACGTATCTGTCTTGGTTCTGTTCTTCAGCCGAGTGGTTTTTTCTTTGGCAAATCACCTGAGGCTCACTGAACTCAATCATAGATCTTATGCCAGTCATACCTGTGCTGCTTTTTGTTTTGGCTTGATTGGTTTACCTCAGTTCGAGTGGCATAATAATACCATCTTTGTAAACGATTATCCATGTCCTGGTCCGAGTTTGTGGAACTGGGTTTTGTTAATGCAATTTAAGCGATTAAGTTGTTATTTGTTAATACGTACATAATGCAAAAGAACAAACATGAAACTTATGTTTCACCAGGCAGTAGATATTAAGGAACGAAAGATATTGTGTATTCAACTGACCATGAGCATGTGTTGGATATTGGATTTGATGAGTGGCCCATGATCCAATTTTAACACTCATAAGATCTCGAGTTTCTTCTACATTAAACTTCCTTTATGGACTTTTGAACCGCCGTTCATGATTTTTCTGGCACAGAGTTCCATAATGTGTATATAGAATTATGTAAGAACTAAAATTTAAAATTTCCATACTGTCTCGTGGTTTCCTCATGACAAATCAGAGCCCTTTATTCCTTTGCAATCAAGCCATTTTTCTCATGAAATAAAACACAGTGGAAAACCGTTCTGAAATGAATCATTTTATATATGCAGCACAAAAACCTTAGTGTATTATGTAACATGTTTTGGATAAAGTTTGATCGCACAGCATGAATCATTTTAATTGTCTTAGATATGTCTTGGAAGGAAACAATAAAACAACATTTTGCTTTTTGGAGTTAAAATGCTAATATGATTAAATATCAAGCTCAATGTGGTCCTAGAATAGGGACCCCGCTTAATCGGGTAACGCTTGGTTTTACTTTTGCTTTTGCTTTTGATATAGGAGATGCTCCTGTCATCCACTCTTATGCACAGAGAAAAGAGAGAAGTTTTGATATATATATATATATATATATATATATATATATATATATATATATATATATATATATATATATATATAGAATTAGATAGTGTGTCCGTCTGTGTGTGTGAGAGAGAGAGGAGGTACTTGTATCTCTCTTTTTATTTTTTTTATTTTCTATGATCATTTATATACTTTTGTTTTTAGTGATATGTGGAAACAAAGAATCCATGTAGCCGACCCCGTCTAGTATGGGAAAAGGCTTAGTTGTTGTTGTATTTATATACTTTTGTTTTTAGTGATTTTTTCGATGAGTTAAACTGTGCATATGTACGAAAAACACATCGTTAACATAAATCAGATTATACTAATGGAAAACTACCAAAAAAGATTATATAAATGGAAAAAACTAAGGCGATGGGTTTTTAGACCTTTCCTTAAATAATACTTTGGTGATGAATATTATGATCGTACATTACTCTTATGAAAGCTTATTGTGTTGAGTTTTGTTTTTTGCCAGAGTACATAGTAAAGTGCATAGAATCGCTTAAAATAAAGAGGTCTCTCTCAATGGTTCTCTACATATTCGTTCAAAAGTAGGCCATCCAAAGGATTTCAGACCACCAACCAAAGCACAGAAGACAGGATCTTTCACGAGTGCGTATAACCAAATGGATAAGCTCACACTTGCCTGTCAATTTGGGTTTCTATACCATATATACCATGTCTTCATACAAATAAAATGGATTTGAACGTTGAACCTATTGGAGGGAGATAGAGGCGAAAAAGACATTTAGATTCACATTAGTATTTTTTTTATGGAATCAACGTAAGGATTTCGTACCAGTGACTTTAATTTTTCATTCATCACACTCACACTCTCTGATCAGCTCCTTCAAAGTGTCTCTTCGGAAACAATTTATGGTGCCCCATTGTTTATATAACTGATACGACGGTTCGTTTAAAACTCTTATTTTTAATTTAAAACAGAACAGCCATTTGAGGCTAATATGGCCGCAGACATGCATACACTTGAGAGAGAGAGAGAGAGAGAGAGGACTGCATCTATACATACCATATGAAAGCCTATGCAACCTATATAGAAAATGAGGACCTTTATTTATATTCTAAATCAAGACCTTTCTTCAATATTAGAGAAAAGCTAAAATAGTGGAAAAGTCTCTACATAGACGAGCAAAAGAAGAAACTAGAACAAGATTGACTTGTCTCATTGACTAAAGGGACGTCCTCCCAATTATGAAATACTTCTTCTATCAGGTTGCCCACTGCCCATCTCCCTAAAAAAATTAAAACCTAATAAGAAGGAACCCAAGAATATTCTCATATTGAAACTTTCTACCAAGTCTGAATGAACCGAATAATATTAGAATAACGTGAACATATGAAAAGAAAAACGAAGGCAGTCAGGCATGCAAAGTCGAAGGCATCCCATACTAAGAGCAGTTAATATATAATCTCTCTTTTCAATTAAAGTTTTTCCCCCCTCCTTTTTCTTTCATTAAATGTAGTTAACATATAGGCAACGTTTGAAAAATATGATCTCTCGTTTAGCATTTTTATATGAATAGTAATAAAAAGCCAAGAATTTCTTAAAAGAATGGTCTGCATATATGATGTTGAGACCAAGGAAAGCATGGATGCATCACGAAGCGGTCATTATCTGCGTGCAAGCAATGACGAGGAAACCGCGTGAGCCGCATGGATGGGGTGGATGCCATCTTCAAACTCATGGCATGACGCGACATGGATTAAGACGATGGCATTTATGATCGACGATGGCGACGGCTGAAAGATCTTCTTCAACCATCATTTCGGGTTCGAACCTAACCCGGCTCCTTGTGCTCCGGTCCGCTTCTTAAACGCCACCATCCATTAGATTTTTTTTTCCCCTCCAAATTGTAATCCCTACCAACCAATGGTGTTCTCTCCTCTCACCTCTGGCTCTGGTTAGGATACTTAGACCAAAAGTTTTGGCTTCATTGGGACCGCAAATTAATTAGATGTACTAGCCAATAAGAAGGTAGACATTAACGTATGTTTCACTCTGAAGAGCACAATTACTACACGTTATTTCGTGTCAAATTAAGTGCGTGTGTATATGTGTGTGTTTGTGTGTGGTGTAACTATTGAATCTAGAGACAGTGGTGGGAACGATGGGATTATCCGTGTTCCTACGCAATCTATAACGTGCTTGAACGTTTTCATACATCAAATTGAATATTTTATGAACGGATTAAAAATATATATTTTATAAACAATAAGAATCCATGTTCACATCACATGATCCCAAAAAAACATTAAGATTGCACTTTAAAATATATCGTGCCAAAGTCTGCGCTGGCCTCCTTGTACTCTAGTTTCCACTTGAAATAATCAAACAAGTCATCACGATTCAACAAACAATAACAAAGCTACATCATCGAGTCCCGGATATCTTGGTAATCTTCGAGAATCAAACTTCTTTAGTTGTTGAATTTGGTAAAATGTTTTCAGTTCATATAACCGTGATTCAGATTCAGTTTTTATCGTCTTCCAACTTGGCTTTCGACAAGATTTCGGAGTCATGTAGCCTTCTAGTAATCTGAATCCGGCTACAGGTCCAAATGCAACAGGTCTCGCTCCATTATTTATTTCTAGCGCCCAGCCAAAACTGCCAAAACGCTAGAATGATGGAAAAGAAAGTCGAGAAATGATAAAAATGACAAAATTTGTGAGAGTCAACCAGAAGGAAGCATTGACTCAGTGCCGTCTTGGAAATGATACTGCCGCTCCCGCTGAGAGGAGGATGTAACAAATAGCCGCACGATGAATAAAACCGTCGGATGCAATTCTGTAAATAATGATTGCTATCAAGCTCTCCAACTGTTATGGCAATTGTCAAGATGATTGATGCACGCTCCTTGTACCGAAGATACTGGAAGTTTGTTTCTGAAATTATTGCATAAACAGAAACTAAGGAGGCAATATTACTAAGGGTTCCTTGGTGGGTCACCTGCCCTTTTCATGTTCGTTCATCTCGTACGTTTTACTGGAAGGTATTAACTACTATTATTTGGTGGTTGTTACTTATTAAAAAATGGTCTCCTCGTTGTTGGTTTTTGGCAATGTTGTCATTGGTGACTCAGGTGTATGTTTCATGGGTATCATGTGGATGCTCTCCTGCAACTCGGGCTTTTTTCTGTTTGGTTGGAGATGAAGCAGGTCAGTATTGTTGGTGAATTATAAATTTTATGAATCGGATATTGATCTTCTTGTTGTGATTCTATTTGAACTCTCTGAATTTTATGGTGCTTTATGCAAGAGGAAGTTATTCGGTAGCTGGAATTGTTTCTTTATTTCAAGAGTTTGAGTTGCTGGATTAACGCTTTTGAGGGAATTGACCGGAAAAGGTGGCATCTGTCGTCTTCTTCTTGTCTCCCTCCCCCCTCCTAAGTTTTTGGCCTTTGTGTTTGCTGCTATTCTTGTTTAATGTCTCATATTGGAGATTGGCTCTAAATTTTGGTGGATTCGACATTTAGTTTAATTACACAAGAGGAGTTCGTTGTTTTCCTTGTTTAATGTCTCATATTGGGGTTGGCCTATAAATTTTGTTGGAATTCAGCCTTCTGCATTAAGTAGGTAAAAGTTTGCCTCTTCATTCTTCGTATTCTGCTTTTGCTTTTTTATCTTCCTTTTGCCTGGAGGTTTTTCCTTTTCCAGAGGGATGAGTCAATTACGGGTGATTAAAACTGTAAACAGTCGAGGGATTGAGTTTGAAGGGATTAGCCAGGCTGTAGAGTAGAAATCTCCTGTTTCTTGCTTCAAAACTGGTGGTCCTAGAAAGCACAAACAAGTTTCAGTGGGAGTGGTGAACTAGTCGCAGTAAAAGCTTTTCAGTTTGTTGGGGTTATATTCTGAGGCTCTCAAGCTTTGGTAAAACTTATTTACTCCATGGTTTTCATTATTATGGCTTTTGTTTGTTCTGCTGCTGTGCGTTTCGTTGTTATATGTGAGACCTTTCCAGTGTTCCTTTCATTATCCTTTCTTGACTTGTTATCTTTAAGTCGTGATTGGCTTTATGGAAACTTGATTTCTCAAATGAGCTCTAGCAACACAAGGGCCTTAACTTTTGGTGCTCTTCTGAGACTAAATTTTCTTGGCAAAGTGGTACCCTTTTTCACATTTTTCTCTTATCAGTTTCCCTCGTCTTCGCTTTGCGGTCATAGCTTCCGAATCAGGTACAGTTTTGTAATGTGCTTGCTTCAGGGATTCAAATTTGGGTGCTGTATTTCGTTGGCCAGCAAAACTCCTATTATTTCTGAGACTATGCATTCCTTTTCTGATTCTTTTTCTGCTTAGGAAACCATGGTCTTTCCATTGAATCGACTTTTTCTCCATTCTGGCATACTATGAATTATGGATTATCAGAGCCATTGAACTTGTGTTGTCATTTCCTATTTTTATTCATCTAGTTAGTAATTTAACAGTTTATATTTTTGGTTTCTTCATCTGCTCACGAGCCTCTGATGATTCTTTTTTGGAACTGTTGTGTATACTGAATTTGGATAAGGGGCATATCGACCAAAATGTCAATGACTCCTATGCTCTGAAATTTCAGTTTCGGACCTTATAATGTGGCGTGTTTTGAGGAACTACATAAAATTCTAGGATGGTGAACGCTGACATCTGGGTTCTGTTCATTCTTGCAGTTCGGGTTGTCAGGTTAAGATATCTATTCATCTCTTGGAGTGTTTGAAAGTTAGGAAATGGAAAATCATGCTAGTGAAGGAGGCAATGTGCCTGCACCATCCATTTCACCCTTAACTGTTGCTGTTGCTATCAGTGGTAGCAGGAAAAGTAAATATGCACTCAGGTGGGCATTAGAAAAGTTTGTTCCTGAGGGGATGATTTCTTTCAAGCTCTTACATGTAAGGCCAAGAATCACGACGATCCCAACACCAAGTGAGTAATTTTCTTCAAACATCTCTTTAGTAATATTGAAGTGTTGGTCTCATTATATCCGAAATGATTTTCTCATACTAGTATCATCTCAAAATGGTGTGCTTTCCATACCACGGAAACTTTGTTTTTCCTTGATTAGTAAAGCAGTTAAGGGGCTTTGTGTTTGACTGAACCTGATAAGTTCAATTTTCCTATGTATGTTGCTGATTCGTACTGTAAAGTTTTTCTTATTGTAAACCATGCTCTATGAGCAAGTTACGACACGTGATGTCTGGGTTATTGTGTTATAGTTTATTTTTCTTTTCCTTGTTACCTTTATTATAAAATTCTACAAGATCCCTCCTTGGGCTGAGCATAGTACAACATTATGTTTGAATCTGTGCTTATGTGCGTGCACATAAGCGTTTGCAGGTATGCATAGACATGGTCTAGTTCTTCTCTTACCAAGGCCTAAGAGTTAGGACTCCATCAATTTTGGGCCATTGTGTTGTGGAAAACCTGACTAGTGTCTTTCTCATCTTTATCTACTCAATGATACTTATGCGTGCTAATGGTTTGGCATACTCAACAATAATTTTTACTGATACAGTGGGAAATTCTCTTCCCATTTCAAAAGTTCGGGAAGATGTAGTTGCTGCATATAGAAAGGAAATCAATTGTCATACTAACACAAAGCTCCAACCTTTCAAGCAAATGTGTTCTCAAAGGCAGGTATAAGTTTCATCCGTTGTTATATGTACTTTTCAGCATATAATACAGTGTGCCCTTAGAAGTAATATCAATGATTTTCAGGTGCAGCTGCCATATTGTGAATCAATGTGTTATGAATGACTCCTGAAATTGGTTTTTGTTCTTAAAAGTCTGAGCTTCAATTTATTTGTTTAAGGACCCAATTCATTTGTGGTTCAACATCAGCTAATGAATTATGTGAATCCTTAGGCGTGAGTCCTCAATACAGACAAGTTGGTTTTGGGCCTTTTGGCAACCCAAAGAGTTGGTAACTTTACTCTAGTGGACTTGAAATGACATTTTCTGCAATTCTTTTCTGTCAACTTTATAATCTGCTGCGTTATTTCTATAGCACCAATAAATTTTCTTTATCTTTCTTTGCAAGTTGCATATCAGCCCACGAGATGGTATTACGGTGGCCTATTGAATTCCGGTCTCCAAATTATGATTGTACATGTACTTCCTTGTATCATTTTCTTGGGCAAGCTATAAGACCATGAATTTTATGCATAGGTTGAAGTAGAGGTCATCACAGTTGAAGCAGATGATATAGCAAATGCAATATCAGAAAAGATTGTTACTTTTCAAATCAGTATCCTCATTATAGGGACATCATCGAGAAGTATAATTTCAAGGTAATATTTTCTTGGTGAGGATGCGTGTCAATGTACCATTGGTGAGTAAATCTACCATGTCAACAGTTCTCTTTGAGATGCATGTGTCATGCAGACAAATACCATGTTCCTGTTTCTTGGTACTGAAAAGGCTAAATTATACATATTGATCACTAAGCATGCCAAGGATCTTTTCATGCCATAAAGATTTTGGATGGTACTATACTCGCTGTGGAATTATTTAGTTCCTAAAGTACCGATACTGCAACTTGCTCGAAGAGTATATGCGGTTGTTATCATCGTAGCTGCTTTTCCTTTATGAGAGTTATCCATTGCATTGTATCATGGCCTTGGAAATAAATAAGTACTTACTCTTTCAACATTACAGAATGTAGGCCATAGTTAAGGAGGTTTCTAGACGACAATAGTTTTGCTTTTATTTAAATTTTTTGACATGAATATGTACTGACAGAAAACCGTTTTTCTTTTCTTTATCTAAAACAGCTTTTTCAATTCAAATGGTTCGATAAACTGAAACACTAAGAAATTGTTAGAAGAAAGAGAAGATTCTATGTGGTGTGATATGCTAATCACTTTTAAGTTGATAAAGTAGTATCAGTTCTTGGTCGTATCATTAATTAGTTAAACAGTCTTTTTATGGTAGTAAGTAATGATTTGATTGGAAAAGGTATGCACAAGTCATGTTTCAACCGTATTAGAAGGATTTGCTCATTTGAAGAACGATTCCACTTGTTAAAGACAATGGTAATCCATTCTAGAGGTGATTAACTTCCAAAATGTGGGCTAGCTAGACGATTACCTATTTTATAGTTCCTGTAGTATGTTTGTTAGACAATAAATTGGATGGTTGGATGGTTCCTATGGATGCGCCAAAACTCGACTTATTGATTCAAGAACTGAAGAGTTTGTTAATCTTTTCTGCAAATGGGAAGATCTACAAATGTTATAAGAGAGAAGTTGACCTTAAATCATCAAGAAAGAACTTTAAACCTTTTGAATTTTCAAATCAAGGACTGAAAAGTCAAGGGAACTATAATCTCAAATAGTGTACAAGTTTCTGAATTTTCTGTCAACGAAAATAATGTGAACAAGATAAAGGAGAAAAGATTCCACCATGTATTGAGTGAAACTTACACAAGCAAATGCATCATCTAACAATAAGCATATCCTTGGGCAACTCTAGTGTTAACTAAAGTAAATTGACTCAAATACTAATGATGACTAGCATATTGTTCTGTACCTGTAAATAAGCTGATAAAGCTATCATGTGTATAAATTATGTTGGTTAGATTTAGCTACTCTTTGTTATAATTAGGAAAGGAATCTTAGTTTTTGACCTTCTAATGTTACTGAGTTATGGACAAAGTACAACTTTTCTTGTTTTGGAGGTCAACTAGTTTCTTGATAGAAAAGATTTTCTTAACTTTGAGGAATTATGGTTGTTTTTTCAGAGTTAGTTGGAAAACGGTTTGATGATTCATTATAGTAACTACTTGCTTAACTTCCACCACGTAAGCACACCAATAGTGGTTTAGAATGTGACCAGCTTACATACAACAAACAGTTTTGTGTCTTCATACTACTGTTATGTTTCTTGAATGGTTGGATCTATGTATGCCAGCTTTTGACTAAGTTTCTATGCTAAAGAAATTTCAGAGGGCCTGGTCTATCCAGAAGAATCTCAGACCGTATTCCAACATTTTGCACTGTCTACGTCATTTCAAAAGGGAAACTTTCATCTATCCGTTCAGCCAGTTTAGAGGAGAATAAGAAATCCATAGATCGAAGGAGTGACAGCGCAACCTCTCTCACCCACACCTCATCATTTGGTTCCAGTACAAGGACAGGTACCAAGTTCTTCGTGAAATTGTTAAGAATATATTTTTTTCCCCTTCTTAAAGAGGCATTCTTTTGTTAGGCACACCCCTTTCGTGCTTTTATAGTGACCTCCTAAAATCTCCAACAGTGTAACAGTTTGCCCCTTTACTTTATCTGTTTCAACTATTTAAACTTGCTCAAGTTCTAATTTTCCTTCACATTTCCTTAGATCACCTGCGGTATGCTTGAGTCAAGAAGCTGAGATATCCAAAACCACAGGCTGCTCCTGCAACCGCTAGTTTGGCTTGGTCCCAAATTTCACCAAGTCACCCAAGCATTTTTTAGGCCACAAGGGGCTAGTAACCAGTTGGTCTGTGATTGGACCTAAGTTACTTTTTAATGATAGGAAACAAAGAAATGTTGGGAAAATGGAATTACCCACACCTAAAATTTAAGAGAGTTCATGCCAAAACACCTCTTCAACTTGTAAGCAATTCAAGCGAGGCAAAAGGTACAGTGTATCCTTTCCCTGGAGAATGCTCAAACATGCAAATCCACAAACAGCATATATGTATCCAAGTCGGGCCTTAAATTTCTCAACCAAGTACGCTGTGTTATGTCCAGTCAGTCATTATTAAACCACTGAATATATCAGATCTGCAATGAAAAAAACTCTATTTAAGAAGTTGGGTTAGCAGTCAATCGTCCTGTCAAATCTGGCTCCTTTCCGGATAAAATGAAATACTTTTTGTTTCCAGGTGGTACTGAGACAGTGAGCAAAATCAGCTTATTGATAATATAGGGTGGTGCAACTCTGGTTTCTATGGCTCAAAGGAGATCAATTGTTCATTCCATCTCCAACCAGACTAAGTAGAATCCTAGCAGTGATTAGGGATAGATACCAAGTCTAATGTAATTTACAAAGTAATTCCTGTTTAACATTATAATTTCAGAATGGACTGGCTTGGGTTCATCCGATGAGCACACTCAGTTATCTTCCCTGTCCATTGTGGACCAACATTATCAGGCTCTTTCAACTGTAAATAACATCATTCTTAACAGAAGGCCTTCTTCAGTTGGCATCAACCATTCAAGGAGTTCATCTGTCCCTCAAATCGCAGAACTTGTCTCTCTTAGTTCTGGATATGCAGAAACAGGTTGTAGTACCATTTCAGCAAGTGATAGAAGCTTCCAGACTGAGATCCGGTCATGGACTTCCGATCAGTCATCTACATCAGATGCCTGCTCTAGTCAACAGGTAAGATATTTAATTCTGCATATTTTGGTAAAACATTGTATGTTTTATGTGTTAGAATGTTAACTTTGGGTACTGGTAAACGGTTTCAATTGGTCACATGTCAATGTTGCTGAGGCCATCATTTTCTTTCTGTACATCGGCTGCATTCCATGTACCTGTGTCACATGATTTGGCAGTGCAACATTGATATTGAACTAGAGAAGCTGAGGATTGAGCTTAGGCATGCCCAGAAGATGTTCACTATAGCTCAAGAGGAGACAGCTGATGCTTCTCGTAAGGTAACTAAGGTGTCATTTGTTTGATGGTAAAGTACTTTTCTGGTTCACATAAAGAAAATGCCATGCAGTCAACATCCAAACTGCGTGCAGTATAGAAAGGACTAGTTTCCTTTTAGTGCTTTCAGTGATACCTGCCAAACCATGAAACTTTTTCTTTCAATTAGGTAACTGAGCTTAAAAATCTCAAAACGAAGGAAGCAGACAAGCTCAAAGAGATGATCTGCAAGGAAGAAGTTGCAAAAGAACTTGCACAACGTGAGAAGGAGAAGCGAATAGCTGCTGACAGAGAAGCTGAATTTGCAAAGGACTGTGCAGAAAATGCACTTATACAACGAAGAAATGCTGAGATTAGAGCTGAAAATGAATCGAAAGAGAAGCAGAATATGCAAAACGCATTGGAGAGATTAGATCAGCAATACAAGAAGTTTTCCTGGGAAGAAATAGTATTTGCTACCTCATCATTTTCTGATTCGCTACGAATTGGAGGCGGTTCATATGGAACTGTCTACAAGTGCAAATTGCATCATACCATGGCAGCAGTTAAGGTCCTTCAGTTGAATGAAGAATACAAGACCAAACAATTCCATCAGGAGGTACTTGAAATTTTTTGAATGGTATCTGCTAAATAATTGCACTAGTAAGCATCTGTCCGCTAAAAAGCGCTAATAAGCATCTCAACCCGACCATTGACTGCTTGTCTGAGCTCATAAAACAGGCTTGACAATTTGAGTTTCAGCCTATTTTCAAAATTTTCATTTTGAAAGAAGCTAGGCTGTGACCCTGTTGATCAACCTAGAACAAACCCAACATGGTACTAGGTGCAGTTGACGAGAACAGAGTTTATCTTAGGTGTGCAATAAACTGCTGGTGGATTACAACAACAACAACTAAGCCTTTTGCCATACTAGATGGGGTAAGCTACATGGATTCTTTGTTTCCATATAGCCCGATCATGCGCCATGCCAGCCGTTAACTTAATATAAACTAGATCATTCTTTATTGTTTCTTTCTAACACTTTTGTGGTCATCCTCTTTCTTTTTTAACATTTTCACAATCTAGTTTTTCATATCTTTTTACAGGAGTGTCCTTTGGTCATCTTTCTCCATGTCTAAACCATCTTAAACGATTTTCTCTCATTTTATCTTTTATTGGTGTTACTCCCAATTTGTTTCCAATATGACCTTTCCTTATGTGACCACTCATCTATCTCAACATCTTCATCTATGATATATGTTGAGGCCAAAAAAATTCAACCCATCAACACAACCAATTACCAGAGCTAAGCCTTTTCTGGCATACTAGGTGGGGTTCGCTACATGGATTGTAGGGTACCAGTTATCTGCATTTTTTCGAGTAAGGGAACCCAACAATATCAACAAAAATATTTGAATCCATGGGAATTGGGAATCATATATCATTGAGTTCTATGCTGCTGGCCGTCTGCTACATAATGCGATCATCCTACTACTCCAGGTTGGACTATTAGAACAAAACCAACCAACATAGATCGAGATAACAAAAGAAACATGCTTTCTCAAATGCTAAATTCTAATGAATCCGGATGAACCAAAGAGGTTCATTGGATCTTCAAAATGCAAAAAGGTTTGTCTATTAAAATTAGAGAGCTTGAGCTTGAGTAAGCCATTGATTCTGCTAGGCTTTCGTATGACTTTCTGCTGGATTATGTGTTGACCTTGCATTATATAAATTCTAAGATGAAATAACCAAGTAACGTTCTTTCGTTCTTTCAGTCCTTGATGGATAGAATTTTTGTTCGACATTCCAGTTTGAAAAGACGATTTAGCATTGATGTGACCCCTTTCATGATGGCGGTTTCTCTTTCTTGTTTTTTCTTTAGCATCCATCTTGAGTTCTTGACCGTTGTAAAATCGTGTTCTAAGATTTATTCAGTTAACAGTTCAGGTTCACCGCCATGACAAGATCACATTTGCAACAACTTAAATTAAAAATGTTGTTACCGTTTATGAGATTTACAGAAACTGACTGGAAATTTTGGCTTCTTGGTTCCAGCTTGAGGTATTGAGCAGAATTCGTCATCCCCATTTACTGTTGCTTCTTGGTGCGTGCCCTGACCGTGGTTGCTTGGTTTATGAGTTCATGGAAAATGGCAGCTTGGATGATAGGCTATTTAGAAAAAGTAATACCCCACCACTCCCTTGCTTTGACCGGTTCCGAATTGCTTGGGAGGTAGCTTCCTCGCTACTGTTCCTTCATCGCTCGAAACCTAAACCAATTGTTCATCGTGATCTGAAACCTGCAAACATTTTGCTTGATCACAATCTTGTGAGTAAGATTGGTGATGTTGGTCTATCTACACTACTTCCTACAGATCCTGCCACTATGTCCACGGTCTATAAGAACACAGCTCTTGTTGGTACCTTCTGTTACATTGACCCGGAGTACCAAAGAACTGGTCTTGTGTCACCAAAATCAGATGTATATGCCCTTGGCATAGTCATCTTGCAATTACTGACTGCTAAATCTCCAATGGGTCTTGCTCATGTGGTTGAGACAGCATTACTGAAAAATAAACTGGAAGAGGTTTTGGATTACACTGCTGGTGGATGGCCTATTGAAGAAACGCAAGAATTAGCAAGTTTGGGTTTGAGTTGCGCAGAGTTAAGGCACTGTGATAGGCCAGATTTAGGAAGTGATGTGCTTCCAACGCTAGAAAAACTGAAGGGGCTTGCAGAACGTGCATTGGTTTCAACACACAATTTCAAGATGCCACCTCCAAGTCACTTCATTTGCCCTATACTTCAGGTTAGTTGCTTTAGTATCATATCTTGTGCCCTTTACTTACTATGCATCTTATTATGGATTTTCTTTATATGATTTAGCGTGCATTTCTGTTTTTTGCGATTTTTTCTGGGGCAGTCTAGAATCTTATATCTTTTTAATGTTTCTTTGTTTATTTACACAAAGATACAATATGGCCGCTGATGTTGAATCATACATACCCTCCCCTGTTTTGGTACTTACAGTGCTGTTCATCACACAATTTCTTTCCTTACGTGGTTTTCAGTTTTCTGTCTTTAGAAGATGCGTGATATCATGTTCAGTCTTTAACATACAAAGCTACTTTTTTTATGGTTAGCTTTGTGCCAAAATTGGTCCATCTTCGTATGCCATAAGTTCTTTAACATTAGTTGCTTTTTCTATAGTTTGTGATTCATTATGGAGATCACATGGTTAAATGTTCCAACTTTTCATGTCAATGTCTCAAGTGTACCTAAGGCTTTTAAGATCCACTTTCTCCAAGGTTTCCTGATCTTAGATTACCGATTTTCTTTCTTTCACACTTCAATCTGGAGGAAGAGTTAAACATCCCAATATACATTCCATGGTTGAAGATTTTCTGCATACAGGCCCAAATTACTGCACAAGGTGCCTGTTTGACACCAATTGAGGGCATTTATTTGATGCAGGATATCATGGAAAACCCTTGTGTTGCAGCTGATGGCTACACATACGAGCGAAGGGCAATAGATAAGTGGCTGAGCAAGAATGATAAATCACCCATGACAAACTTGCCCTTGGCGAACAATAATCTTATTCCTAATTACACACTTCTTCAGGCAATTAGGGAATGGAGATCAAAAAGTTCGGTTCCTGCGCATGGTTTGAGGAGTTAGTGATCTGGGTATTGTCATGTTTGTGACCATGGCAGAGGATCTTATGCTACTGTTATCACTGGATTGACATTCAGCAAAGCAAAAGGATATTATATTCATTTCCTAATATTTATAGATGGATTGGATGTTGAGGAAACCATGGTTTTTAAGCTTCGGCCATGCGGTCACGGCACCATGCATAAACTTCCATGTGGGCTCTGCAATTTGAAGTTAGTTTGGAACATCTCCTACAATATACTGCATCATTTGTTGCAGATTTGATCCTTATGAATCTATATCAATATTAAGCATCAATATTTCAGGTTCTCTCAGCTCTTACCACTCTGGCTTTTGAACCCTTGTCCTTCCTGTTAGTCTTGTAAATAATTGTATCACAATTACTGGAAAACATGTATAACCATGTGAATCCTGGTTCTTGGAGCATTAAATTTTTTAGACCATTATACATGCCAATTTCCACTCCCCCTCCTCCCTCTCTCTCTCTCACACACAAACACACAGATGGACATCAAGACATTTATAGGCCTCCTATTGTAACCAAAAAAGGAAGTGTCAAAATTCAATTGTGTGCAACACGAATAAATCAGGTGATACAAGAAACGATGGGAATGAAGTGATTCTTCTGTGTCCACAACTGCGTCCACCCAAAGGAACACGAAAAAATCATGTCACGTTCAGGTGACCTGGTTTTGACATGAATACAAAGCACAAACACGAGCTAGGACACAAAACGTGTGGCAGCATAACACCCAACTCAGATACGATTGAAAAAGACTGGGTTCCTGCCCAGAAAGTAACAAGAAAATCTGAAGAGGTTCGGGTTGACCTGTTTCTGACACACACACAAGAGAACAGTTGATAAACAAGAAACCGCCACCCCCGGCATAGTTGCACATGCAACTTTTTATCAAGATCGGTGAACCATGAGGGTGGCAAGCACGAGGCCCATAAGATGCTGATCTGAAGGCAGCTGGGTTCGATCCTCTCTGGTACAACACAAGCATCCGTAACTTTGTCGGGTGGGGCACGTGCACGGTTGTCGTGTCCCAACCCGACTTTACCTCAAAGAGGGTTCCTTGTCATCCAAAAAAATATTCCCATCAACCCATACCAAATCAGAATAACATGTGCCAAATCAGACTAGCATGTGGGTCGGCGTTGTGCCATGACTTTGTTTGAGAAATATCTACCTGCCCCAACCTGATCTTGGCACTTTATACGTACTTGTAAGCAAGAATATATTTTAAATCTCATTGAATTATAAAGCTTGGATCTTGGTTCAGATTTGAAACCCGAACCAAAACCTGCCGATATGCCATCTCAGTGGGTGTGGGTGCATGTTGATGCATGCGCTATCTCGACTTCGCATTAGTAATCATAATCCTAACCACATGTGATGGGTGGGTGTTGATTCAAACTGATAATGCAAACCCGAACATCTATATGGCCACGCACCGAGCTGGCTGACCGGATGACTACCACCTACTCGACCAACCCAATAAACTCAAACAAGGAACCAGAGCCAGCTCGAACGGACTACCTTGATGGTCACAGCTGGGTACGTTGAGCTGGATTCATAACGTCGTGAGACAGTTTGGTCCATATCCGGTGTGGGCGTTAGAGCATTGAGAGGACCTTTCCCTAGTACGAGAGGACCGGGAAGGACCACCCACTGTTGACAACCTGATCACATCCTTGATCAAGTATTTGGACCCAGTTGAACACATAGAAGCCATGTACAAGTACCTTAGGTCCTCGATGAAGGGTCTGGACTCAGTACCAGTTGATGCAACAAATATTGGATTGGAATCTGGACAAGTAGACCCGACCCATATTCTTTTACACCAGGAAAAGTGCATGTATTTTGCTGGCATGACTGCAAAGAAAGAAACGAGGAGAATCGGATTAAAAGGAAATGTGGGTCCAAGATAATGCCCAGTACCACTGATGCATTGCATGTATGAAAGAAAACAATTTTGAAGAAATGGATCAAGGGGACCCACAAAGATTTGGATCCATGAACATATCATGATGATGAAAGATGTGCATTGGGAGATTGGCCATGCTTTGTGGTCCTCCATGAATTGATTTCGTATTCATTATCACAAGATCCAAACAAGAAAGCATCACTCATCGTCCCTCCACAACATTTGTATTCATGTCTTTTATGAGTTCTCTTTTTGCATGAAAATTTGAAAATTGCAATAAATAGTAAATTGTGGAATAATTCATAGTAGGTCACATTCATAGTGATGGAATATTTCCTTTTTTCTTAGGTGTGGAAAACTATAGAATACTGCAGTTTATTATTTTTACAAACGGGTAAAAATATTTATGAGTTTTTTAGGCTCATAAATTATATTATATCTAGAATTGTTCCACGAGCACGATGGGTATAGCTGAGTCATCTGCTAGTCATTACTAGCTGCTCGTGCATAGCTCACAATGTGCACCCGATATCAAACTCATGACCTTCAACTTGTGAATCGACCCCCTAACCAGGTGAGCTATTCTCGTTCTGCGGATATAACTTTACTTGAAACCAGATTTGCACATTTAATCATTCGTTTGTTTCATCTTTTATCGAGAATAACATTGAAAGGAGAAAAAGAAAGAAGATGAAAATGAACAAGAAGCGTGCATTGCGATCGATATGGTAAATCAAAGCAAAAAAAATCAATTCGAATAAGAAATGTCTTTTTTGCTCTCTAACAGTAAGAATTATTAGTTAGATTTGATGGATGGGGATCAGCTAGTATGTGCTAGCACATGACGTCTATCAATATAATGGTTATTTAGTTATTAAACTGTTCTTTGGTGGAAACAAAAAATAATAATATCATAAAAACTTCTAAATATTTTACAATATTCATGAAACTCTTATGCTTTTGTGTTTGTCATTGTGGTCACAACCCCTCCCTGCTTTGTTGACTGACTAATAAGTCCTGGCTCAAATACATGCATGCACCTTACTACAAAAGTGCATGGTACTCGAAAGCAATTAATTCCTCCAAGCCAAGGCATGCAATGCACCACCACGTATGTTGGTCCCCAGCCCGGTACCAGGTCGAGTCAGTTTGCCCGACCCATTGCCGTTCTCGAAGCTCCGATGGTTTGCTCCCGCGGGAAATTTTGTGCATTATGCATTGAATCTTGAATTCATATGATATAGTGGATGTACCAAAGATTGCTTAGATGCTGAAATTATCGCTACAAATCAACAATGAAAAATCATTTCTTTTTTCTACATGTTTTATGGTTCTGAGTGTTGGGCAGTTAATCATCAACATGTACAAAAGATGTCTATGACAGAAATGAAGATGTTGAGATGGATGAGTGGTCATACAAGAAAAGACCGTATACATAATGAGGTTATTAGAAACAAATTAGGAGTGGCACAAATAGAGGATAAAATGAGAGAACATCGTTTAAGATGGTTTGGACATATAGAAAGAAGATCAAAAGAAGAACCTGTAAGAAGGTTAGAAAAACTAAATTTGGAAAGTATTAAAAGAGGTAGAGGACGACCACAAAAGTGTTGGAAAGAAACAATAAAGAATGATCTAGCTTATTGGGAGTTAACTGCTAACATGGCACATGATAGGGATCTGTGGAAACAAAGAATCCATGTAGCCGACCCCGTCTAGTATGGGAAAAGGCTTAGTTGTTGTTGTTGTTGTTGTTGTTGTTGTTTGTTGTAGAAGCAATGACTCACGAGAGACATACCCGAAATTTGGGCCTTGTGCATCGAATGCTGAACTCTTGAAAAGGATGATTATCCGAGAATGACCTGTGTATTTACTTAAGCTTGATCAGTTCTTTCTTCCTATTGACTCTAACACATAGAAACTCTGGCACCTTAGCGTCCCCTGGCACTTGAACTCTTGACCTTTATCAACAGCTCAATGCTCTACGGTTAGGCCATGCCCCATAACAGAAACTGCCTGAGAACCGTCCATATCTTTCTCTTGATCGAGATGGACGGCTGCCAAGTCGTCACCATACAACCATATCTTTCCACAATAGTTTTTACATTTTTATTATTCTCTTTTAAAAAATAATGATAATTCGATAGCTATAAGTAGCAATTTTGTGGACTCCATGCGCACATGACGATTCGAACTGGCCACATGGGGGACAACGCCCCCCACACGTGCGGCTCACATTCTTCTCTCAACTTGTGCTCCCTTATTGCACCTCATGCGGGCCCATAAGTGTGGGCTCCACAAAAAGCCCGTCAATAATTTGAGAAATGGAGTCCAATAATTGTGTCCGGACTTCGGTCAAAGGTCAAAACATATTGATATAACTAGAAGATCGATTTTCCTTTTCAATAATTAAATTTTTTTTTAGACATAAGAAACACAGCTCATACAGGTTGGATAAGGTCTTGGATCGGATCATATCTTATCCAATCCAGCCAAGTGGGGTTAATCGACATATCAAGCAACTCAATTCAGCCTGCCTTGGTGTTCGGGCCAACCCAGGGTAAGAGTTTGGTGACTGGCTGAAAATTCGTATCCAGATTGAGATAAGAAAATGAATGGATTCGGGTAGATCAAGCAACTCCAGTTCGGCCTGCCGGTGTTCGGTTCCACTTGGCATTGTTCCATTCAAAATTCATATCCAGTTTGAGATAAGAAAACAATCGGATTCGGGTCGATCCAACTATTGGCTCGCCTGTACACAACAAATGAGCACCGTTCGATGAGATCGCAGCACCAGATCTGATGGCACCAAAGAACGAGGCTCTTTAATAATATTTAGAAATTCAGAATTCCGGCGCCAACGATTTCTCTTTTGACCACTACCTGTGGCCGTCGATCTCATCGCGAGAGGTTCGATTCGCCAATCAAGAGTGTACCGAAGGCTACGTGCAACAGCTGGCCTCTAGAGAATGGAGCCACGTAACAACATACGCCGACAGCTTGCCGGCACAAAGTGCGTGAAGGACCATCACTAGTACAAGAATGCTCATGTATTTTCATCATATTACTAAAATGCCATTTTCTAACCATCGCCTCTTAGGGTATGTTTGCCTTAAGAACAAGTTTGGCCGGAATTGAAACTTCATGGATCAGTTCTTAATTGAGCAAATACACGACCTAGCTTTTTAAAATTTATCGGTTTTTAATATCAACTGTATTAGAATCCTTATATGGAAACAAATGCAATAAGATCCATATTGATGGATAGATTTTGTATTTTGATACTCTCTCGAGTATAAATATGGCCTTCTTTGGTTGCAAGTGTCATGCCTCAAAAAGCCAAAATCGGTCTTTCGCTGTGATTCATGGTGTGGTCAGTACCACGCAAGATAATATAGGGTCATGAGTATAGCCTCTTGATTTTTTTAGGTGGGGTAAGCAATGTAGTATGGTCTTTAACTTCTTTTTGTTAATTATCCAAATTTGGGTGGATGAACGTGCCGCTTAGATTCAATGTAAATATGCCAGAACTCATAAGCTTGTAGCAAGGGACCATTCTCACTTAATATTAACCTTTCCCTTTCAAGTCTCAAAATGTCTATGAAAGGGCTGTAAATTAGGCGATATTCATTCGAATTAATATGAAGCCACTCTTACTTGTTACATTCTGTGTTTGGCTTGGTGCATGAGCTTAACTAAAGCTATCAATGCAAAAGGGTAGAAAGCCTTCAATGACTCTTTTACCACATCTATCGAAACACGAGAATCGAAGCACTCACTAAGCGAAGGAAGCTTCATGGCATTCTCATCCTAACCTCCTCTCAGTTAAGTAACAGGGTAGTAAGGGGCTAGGTCACGTTTGAACTGGGTTCGGGCTGGGTCGAACCGAGCAGGTCAGGCGAGGTTGGAGGTCAATTTGGTAAAACGAGTAGCTGAGTGTGGATCTGCGAGCGGGCAAGTGGGGGGACCGTCAATGATTGGGGGAAGCTGATGTCGGGGAAGAGGGTAACAAGAAGACACGGCGTCCGTTGGATCTTGACGGGCGGTGTCAGATCAGCCGTTGATGTGTAGGTGAAGTGGCAGGCAGAGGCGTGGTGATCCACGTGACCAGGGCAGGTTTTCCTCCGTGTAAAACGCCTGCCTCACGTGGCACCCACTCCCACCTGTCGGTTCGGTCCCACGCTAGCGTGGGATGGCCCCACCACCAAACCGGAAAAACCCAGCCGAGCCAAGTTAGCCGAGCCAGGTGAACTTTACCCGAGCACACAAGGACCTACTTTCCTTCTTATGGTTTCAAATTATCTATGAATATTTTGATATCTAAAATGTAATCGTACTAAAGTATAATATAAGTTTAGTTTGACATAAATGTGTAATTGGTTGAGTTCGTTTGGATCTTTTATCATCATCATCAATATCAAAACATTTATCCTTCGAGATGTAGTGTTGAGTTAAAATGTCATCGTGATGCACCTAGTGTAACCCCATATGAAGGTATTTTACTGTATTTGCATGATTTGAACATATGAATGAACGAGAATCCTTATAGTTAATCGAAGCATAGTTTTCAATTATAGTTAACCAAGTACCAAAATCAATCAGGAGGCTTCGGAGGTGGTGAGAAAGCATAGTGTTTTCCTTTTGTTACAAGAGAAGGCCGAAGCTTAACACACACCCACACATGCATCTTTTGAAAGTCGAACTCTCCACTAACAGCAACAATGCTAACGCTCTTGGCGTGAAAGTATAGTTTTAAGTCATAGTTAAGCAGACATCCCTCACTTGTTTGGCCAAGTAGAGTCTGGTGTGGTGACAGACCTAGGCCAGATACAAACCTAGCAAAACAACAGCCGATGGAGCCGAGCCGTTTGGAGAAGCCAAGCAAAACAGCGCAGCGAGTCGATTCAGAACTGTGTGAAGGGTGAGGGTTTTCGACCATGGTTGAGAACTTCTTTGACCTTTCTACCCCACTGACGCAAACATCCTGGCACGCAAAAGTCATGATTGAGGGCGCCTATAAATAGCCGAGCCCCTTCTTATCATCGTTCCCATCATCAAATTATCATCATTATAATCGTTCCCCTCTCTAGAGCGAATCCAGAGAAAGAGCAGGCAAGCAGATAAGTGCAAACCTTAGAAATCGCAGAGAAAGGAAGTGAATCAAAGAAGAACAAGGTTATTCTGTCACAAAGGAGAAAAAGAGGAAGAAGATTTAGGGTTCACAGAGAAGGGTTACTGTGGGTGTATTGAAAGCCTAATAATGGCGAACGAGGAGTTGAGATTGGATCTGAGCTTGTTCTCCGGAAGCCGACGCAAGCGACTTCAGTCGACGAAGCACTCATCTGAAACTTCCTCTCGTCTTCAAAATGCGTCTCTCTTCGTCGATCTCTCATCTGGTTAGTATATATATATATATATATATATATTGCAGGGCTTTGGTAACCTGCTGGATTTTAAGTCGATTCCTGTTTTCTAGATAATTTGTTTGTTTGATTTTCTATTGACCTCGAACCTAGATATAGAAGTTCTGTTTTCATTTCTAGTGTCGGGGTCTTTTCGTGTTTTTCCCCCTGTTCCTGGGTTTTTATTGACGTAGAAATGGGTGATCTATATTGCTTTTACGAAAAGCCTGTTATGTCTTCCGCATCGATTCACAAATCGGGAGGTTCTTCCAGCATAAGCGTTATGCTGGCCTAGAATCTAGATCTAGACTTTCGTATTTGCTGATTCAGGGATATTTGCTTTGCTTTCTCACCATTCATAAGATAGCTTCCTTGTTTTCTGATGTCTGTTGAAACGATCCCTACAATTCTAGGAAAAAACGGGAAATGGCGCATATGTTTAGTCAAGAGAATCGGATAGCGTATCCAGAGTATGTGTAAGTTTCAGGGTCAATATGTCCTTGTAGGCATCAAACCCATTGAGATCGATCGGCAAATCCGGATTCAAGTTTGAACAGGAGTTGATTAAGGAATCGGAGTTAGGGAAGTGAAGACTGAAAACAATGGCAAATGAAATAACCGGCAAATTGATTTATTGCAGAACGGGACGGCGAAACGTTCGAAGGAGATCCGAGGCACTTCCTCAGAAGGATCGATGTGAATCGGGTGCCTGCTGTCATGGAACAAGATGATCATGAGGAGGAAGAAGAAGCCGTGGCTACAGCATCGTCACCAACGAGCACGGTGTCGAGCCTGAGTTTGAGCGTCACGAAGCGAGGTGCTGAAAGTGATCTCCTTCTTGACGAGGAGAGGGCTTCGTCCAGAGGAGGAAATGGCATTAGTGGAGGGAATGGTGCCAGTGATGAAGAGGATGGCTCAAGGAAGAAGCTGAGACTCAGCAAGGACCAATCCGCCGTCCTGGAAGAAAGCTTCAAGGAGCACCCAACTCTCAATCCCGTAAGTTTTCGTCCCCTGCCTTCACATTCCTTCATTAATACTTTGTATAGTGAAACATGGTGCCTCCAAATCATAGTTATTTTGAGAGCAAGCCTTTTCCCACGCTAAGAAGAGTTGTCTACATGGATTCTTTGTCGCTATTGAGTTCGATTTTCGTTTTATAAACGTACTGGTGCTTTCTTGTGATTCTGACCTTGCTTTTCTGGTTCTTCAGAAACAAAAGTTGGCGTTGTCCAATAAGTTGAATCTCCGGGCCCGGCAAGTGGAAGTCTGGTTCCAAAACCGCAGAGCAAGGTAATAACTCTTATTATATCCCTTTCTGTTTCGGTTGTATGCATCAACTTCTTTTGTGGTATGTTTGGCGGACCTACTCATCCGAGAAGGGGCAAGAGTCCATCGTCCCAAATGATCCCACCTTTTGGCATTAGTGAATGCAACAACTAAACTATCGACTTCTTTGGTCTGCAAGAAAAAACAACCTTTTGTTTCCTTCCTCTAGCTGTTTGGTACGAGGAATTTCGCACCTCGGAATCAAGTTTCCTTGGAAAATGAATCGTACAAGAGTAAGTAGTCCATCAATAATGAGGATTTGGCTCCCTGATAAGACTACCTCCCTTCTTTTTAAGTACCTAAATTGGGTTCCTGAACCAAAATCCCATTCCATGAATAATGGCATGATCCTTTCTCTTCTGCAAGTTACTGAATTTCGAATGACTAATCAAGCTTGACCTTTGTCTTTGACGAACACAGAACTAAATTGAAGCAGACAGAAGTAGATTGTGAGTATCTAAAGAAGTGCTGCGAGAATCTAACGGAGGAGAACCGAAGACTACAGAGGGAGCTGCAGGAGCTCCGTGCTCTCAAACTATCCCCACAATTCTATATGCCTATCCCAGCCACCACACTCACCGTGTGCCCGTCTTGCGAGAAGCTCGGGACCATGGCTGCTGCCAACAACAACTGCAGGATCCCAGCACCCACCATCACTCCGGTCCCAATCCACGGGTTCAAGATGCAGTCTTGGTGATGTCAAGCAGCACGGGTGAATGGTCCAGCCTGCCTTCATCTAGTTTTCTAGCCGATTTGCTCTGCTGAATACCCTGCTTGTATCTATAAACTAATCACTAACATTGTGGTTTTATCTCTTGTTTTCTCCTTTATCTTCCTTCTCTTGTAGGAAGAATCTAAAAGACACTGTTCCAGAAGGAATATTTTGTTATAATTGTAAAAATCTGCTTCTATTTGAACATCCAAGCGATTGCCTTCGTGGTTGGGTAGCAGAATTGATTAAAGCCTGCTTTCTCCGGTCTGGCCTAGCGCTATCCACTCAATCACTGCCTTGGCAAGTTTTTTCCCAGTTCTAATGCAGTTGAGAGAGAGAGAGAGAGATTGGATCCTGCTCAAGCCCACTCATATTCGATGCAACAACAACTCATATTCGATAAGCGTTTTATTTTTTTGAAAATCCTTAAATTTTTTAAAATTATATACTTATGCCAGCAAATACCACTGGGTGAGCATATGTTACAGGTCAACAGATCGTGAACCTTTTTTCACACACACACACACACACACACACACACACACACACACACATATATATATATATATATATATATATATATATATATATATATATATATATATATATATATATAGAGAGAGAGAGAGAGAGAGAGAGAGAGAGAGAGGGGTTGTAATGGGTTGTCGTGGATATCCTAAATATTGGCTCCATTAGGATTTCATGAGATCCTATGTTTTTAGAAAATCAAACGTTATTAAAACTAATTTTATGTATTTAAAAAGTACATATGCATTTCCCGGATAAAAACAAAAATGACTGTTAAAAAGGAAACTCATAGCCGTAAACTTGAAAGACGGAAAGCTTGCATAAATACAAAGAAATTGTATAAAAAATATACACATAACATATATAAAACACAAAAAGTTATTCTTACTCAGTCTTTTGAGAAAACCCTTTGCTGTTTTACTCTTAGAAATCATACACTTTGCAGTTTTACTATTCCACTACATTACAAGAAATACACGAAAGCAAAGAAACAAGAAGAAAACAAAAGGAATAGTCGACTTTCGCTGCAAATCAACCAAACACCAAACGGCTTCGGCAACCTTGATCATCTACAACGGACATTGTGGTGACCATGCCATTAGAACGTCCCTTGGGAAGGAGCCTCATCTTCGACTACAGGTCCTGCACTGCTTATCTGAAGTTATTTGGGAGGAGTAGCATGAGAGGAAGTTGAATCTTTTATTGTTTATGCAAGGCTGGCTAATTGTGTGCACTAGGAAGGATCAAGGCAACCCTTTTTGTGCTGTAAGGCACATGAGTCCGAATGTTAGGGTCATTCGAGTTCATTAATAGAATGTTTGATCGCGCGGTGGTGCGCATTTCCTCGGCTGCGACATCGTGGCCATTTCCTTCTGCCTTCTGAGGTGGAACAGAGTGGCTGCACACACTTGCCTTAAAAACGATGCCCGGGCTTGCAGGCCCCGCAACTTGTTGCATACTCCCGGGGCCCTTATTTCAGAATTCCGGCCCGCTCATCCCACGCGAGCAAACGCTCCCTAAGGACCTGTTTGTATCACAGTACTCCGCCGCTGAACGAACCAGCATTTTGGGTGCCACAATCATGACAACACATAGCCCATATGCCCAGAAAATAATTGATTAAAAGGAACCCAAAATTCCTGAGGCGGAACTAGTAATTCAATAGATCTGTGTGTCTAATTACAGGGTTTTAGGCATGAGTTCCATGACACAAACAGGTCCTATTGTTGCAGTTTCTTCTGGTTCGGTACCTGAACAGGACCTTCATGAATAGGCTTTTCTGTTTCATCCTTCCGTTCTCATGCATTTTCAAAGTGTTCATCTAGTTTTTCTCGGCAGTACATCCCTGGTCTTATTCTCAATGTTATTTTACCTTTTACGACACCAGCTTTCTTTTTGATAATCTTATTAGTGATATAATCTGTCACACATCCATTTCAACATATTCATTTCGAATGAATTATCTTTCTCGTATATATAAGGTTGAATGCTGAACACTTTTTAAGCCTTCTGAAGACCATTTTGATTTCCATGTTGATGGGGAGAGCACTTTAGGAATTTGAACCACCCAATATCTGAGTGCTAATTCACTTAAATATTTGTATTAACTATACAAAAGATGGAAATCAAAACCAATACTTTAATGGTGTCTAATTATGAGGTCGCGGAAATAAAACTGTAGATCAAATTCACCTTGTAATCAAATACAAGCTTTATCATGTAATAAAAAATAAGTTCGTACAACTTCACTTTTACTCTATTACAGGCCTAGCCTCATAATCAAACACTCCCTTATAGGCTTCAAGATTTTTCACATCTTTTTCATGTTCTAAGTGAAGATAATGTTCCGGCTTTGGGGAGAATAATAAGAAAAGAAAGGAAATTTTGCTGTTGTAAATAGTTGACTTTATGGGCTGAAAATAATTTAATTTAAAAAGAAATTCTGAATAAATGTATGTGATCATTTCAATCCTTGTAAGGACTATCATGAGAGCAATATTTCACAAACAAAATAAGACATGTAAGATGTGGTTCTAAAGAAACGTATTTCTAGTCACGGACTTGGTGTGGTTTCATGTGGCACGCAGATCAACTTTTTATTTTATTTTTTTTATAATGGAGAGGCAGAAGCCAGATACATGCCCCGAGTATCGAGCTCGTGACCTTCAACTTGAGCGTCAACCCCTTTGCCAGGTGAGCTATCAATCGTCGTGCCGTATCCATATCACTTTGGAATTCAGAGGAGCATTTTCTCAGTGGAAAAGAAGAGACTGCTACTCTGCCTCTTTGTGGACCGCCCCATGCGAACATAGTGGCCTTCGACCAGGACCATCGAACCAATTCGAACATTTTTTTTGTTTTGTTGCAAGAGGAGGCCGAAGCCTAACACACCCATACATGCACCCTCTCAGAGTCGAACTTCCCACCAGCAACAATGGTGCTAGAGCATCAAAAGGGTACACGAACTGAATGCTGTTTTCCTTGAACTTTTGAAAACCATATTCCACATTTTTATTACCTATATCGTTCTTGCAAATACATTTTTATTGTTTTATTATTATTTTTTGTTGCCATTAAAGTAAAACGTTTCAATTTCTCACAAGATTTTGCCTGCTTGTTTCGGCCGTTTAAAGTTTCTGCTGTCGTTGCTAACTCAACCTGCAATCCAAACAGGGCTGACAATGTAAGACATGACTCAATACCCAATACGAACAAGACCCAAATGTTCCAAGTTCATGGTCATGCTCGGGTTGGTCTGTCTTTTATACAAACACAAAATAACTCGACAGACAAACATCACCCAGTGCATAGAAGCGCACAAACAAAGTAACTTGAGAAAAGATAAAGTCCTACATGACCCGAACGAAGGTGGGTAGAAGCACCAAGTTTCTCAGTAAAAGCAGGTTGCATATCAATACTCTTACCAAGTTTCATGTGTATTTGTTCATCTAGTTACATGAGCCAAACTTTTCAAACAGTGAATCAAAAACTTAATAGAACGGCTAGAATTGAAATAGAAAGGGTGTCACTTATGATCGTCATTATGAGAGAGGGGCTGAAGATTAGGTAGTGAGGAGACTTGATCGTCATCTGCCCAACCTGAGTGAGAGCAGTCCATTGGTCGTCTTGTCTACCAAGTACCGATAGAGAGAGTCGCGACAGTTAGAAACTTATTCCTTTTTTTTTGTGTTTCTTTTTTTTTGTTAGTTACATATTTATATTTTGGATTCATATTTATAAACATAGATCTTAAAAATGAGTTGATGATCCAAGATTCGTGAGATGGTCTACAAACCAGGTCTTCGAGGTCACGGGGCAGGAACCTTGAATCTCCGTCCCAATCTCCACTCCCCAGACCCGGGCCCGAACTGTCAACTAACACCCTCAATCCGCCCCATTCGAGCGGAGGCCCCACAGGAGTTCCCCGCCCATGGATACCCTTAGTTTCAGAGCATTAAGTCAATGGCGAAGGGAGTTCGGCTCTGAGGGTGCACGCGTGTGTGTTAGGCGAGAGAGAGAGAGAGAGAGACCATCCGTTTCCTACTTTTGGGGAGAAATTTTCAGAACGCGTAGAATATGGAACTCCCAATTCCAAGCGCGCGTGGTTCTTAAGCGGAACCAAACACTCCATAAGTAGACATCAAACCCACTTAAAGAACAATATTTAAATGTAAAGCAAGATCCAAACACGGGAAAGTGTTTTCACGCAAAGTATTTAAAGTCTAAACCACCAAAAAGCAAGCGTGGTCTTCCCAAAAGAAGAATCAGCATGACCCTCTATGTACTTTGATATTGAAATAACCTTAGATGCCACTGTGCTTTGAAGTCTAGAATCATCCATACCAATCGATATGTATCATCATAATGTCTGATTTATCAGCATGAAAAGAAATAACTCACCTTGCTGTCATGAGCTAGATTTCCGGGGAGTGCGTCTGGCTTCAGCCTCTGCAATATACCAAAAGAAAGAGTCCAATTTGTCACCTTTTGTTAAATTCCAAAATTTAGTGACAAACATTGCCGTCT
Organism: Brasenia schreberi; assembly: GCA_036023115.1. Taxonomy (NCBI): domain Eukaryota; kingdom Viridiplantae; phylum Streptophyta; class Magnoliopsida; order Nymphaeales; family Cabombaceae; genus Brasenia; species Brasenia schreberi. Next base: position 17,752,785 of record JAYKKT010000068.1, read on the forward strand.
CTAATCCTCTCCACTATTGGATTTATCTCCAGCAGCCTTCCCTTGCACAAGAGATCCACCGAGTTATGAGAATCGGGTTCAAGAATCAGCTGTCTATAGCAACGGCTTGAGGCGTGTTCGAGGCTCGTGAGCATCCCCAGGCCTCCACCTGATAAGATGTGCACCATCCGACATATACGAATTTCCTTTTGCCACTTCTCTAAATGTTCAAACCATGTTAAATGCTATGGATATCTGTCTCAATAACCTCATTAAGAATATAATATTTTCTTGTGTAACCATGCATTCATCTTAACATCATATTTTCTACCACTCACATCTTTTGCACATGATGTTGACGTTTAACCACTCAACACTTACTATCATATAACATTGAAAACTAATGAAAACAAAACCAAAAAAACCCAAGTCGATACACTGAAGAAACTGTTCTTGCATTGATTTGATTCAATTCTACCAACTGGTACCAAGTTAGATTTCAGTGTTGTAGGTAGGACTTGTACATATAAATAAATGTGATCATATGCTGAAACATCATCAATTTCCTTCGCAAACCATTTAGGTCATATGGTGATGCTTGCAATACTTCATATATCTAGCAATAATCTGTTCCTTTGAGGATCAGGTATACCTAAAGCAACATTAGATTCTTCTCAATAATATAGGGCTGTCTTATCTGAAGCTACCATTACCAAATAGCACTGAGCATCCGACGCCAATGAACTGTTTATCTCTACCAAAAGTTCTAGGATCCATAGCAGAGATGTAACAAGGTTTTACTCTTCCTCTATTCGTGCTATGAGTCGGCCAAATTTATTTGTGTGAAACCAGTTAACTTGCTTCGGTAATCTGTAATGGCACCAAGAGCTTTAGTGTCTTTTTTAAAGTAAAGGGTATGATAGACACAGCAGCATTTTTCAAACAAGCAGATGACAGGATTTGGAATTTTTGAATTGTGCAGTGGCCACCCAAGCTTTTAGCCTTTACCTTTTCCTCCTTCGTTTCCTTCCTCCTTAAGGATCTAGTCCCTTATCAATCACCGTTCGTTGCCCAATTTCTCTCTTTCTCTGCAACTTCAATCCTTAAAGGCTTCTGTTTCATGGCCGCCTCATTCATAAGCTCTCAACAGACTCTTGATAAACCAGACTCTTCACTCTCTCAACGGCTAGTTTCAGATAACCAACAACAGAAAGAGAGGAAGTACCCAAGTTTCCTTCTCAAAGGTGCATTGGTAGCCATAGCAATTTCATTGCTACCACTCTTTCCTTCAGAGCCGCCAGAATTCACCAACCACGCCATCTTCACCAGAGGGTGGGAACTCCTCCGGCTGGCTGTGATTGGAGTCGCTCTCTCCTACGGTCTGTTCAGTCGTCGCCGGGCCGAATCAGAGAAGGAAATCCGCGCTCGGATCGATTCGACTCAGAGTTACGTTGCAAAAATCCTTCAAGTATCGCCGGTTTTCGAGAACGACAATGATAGGCAACCTTACTCTGATACCAGCAATAATAAGGTTCAATCATGGAGCTCTCTGTATTCTCCAACGGAACCAATGATGATGGTGACTGATGAAGTTCGCGGCCGGCATGAAAAGCCTTTTTTCCTTCCTGTTAGAAGTCTGAGGTCAGGCCTTCCGGATGCCGAAACCACTGCATTTGTTCAGAGAGTGCCAGAAAATCCTTCTGCAAAGGCGAGAAATGCCGAGAGTATTAGAAACGCTAAGATAGAAATTGGGGTGACTAATTTGGATGGAGACAGTGCGGAAAGTGTCGTCTTGCCTTCTCCAATTCCATGGAGATCGAGGTCGGGAAGGTTTGAGCTGAAGGAAGATTCAGGCCGACCTCCCCTGAGCAATATGCCACCGGCTGTTTCTGAAACTGAGCTGCAGAGACTCAAGAATTCGGCAGTCCGTTCGTCGGTTCCTTGGTCATCGCTACCGGCTTCGTCTGTGACTCCATCACCGTCAATCTCTCCTTCACATTCTGTTTCACCAACGAGAAGGCATGCATCTGCTCCAAAATTTCCAAGTAGCAACTCTCTGCCCACTCATGTTTCTGCCACCATAGATGGTGTGCCTTCTTCCTCTGCTAATGAATTCAGTACTGAAAACAATATCCTACCTAGAAACCTATATCATGCAGAGTCATTTGAGGGCTCCCCAGTTGTTAAATCTGTGCGAACTATTAGAAAATCCGAAAGTTCAAGTTCAATGAGAGATGGGGAAGATGGCCACGGTCGAGAAGAGAAAAGAGATAGAAGAAGCCGGCGAGAATCTGAATCAACGAAGGTGGAGATCTCAGAACGAAAGAAACAAGACAGTGAGTATGTGATTGTGGACAAGCCCGAGGTACCGAACAAGGGAGTTAAGATTGAAGGAGAGGGTATACCAGTGAGGAAAAGCAGGGGACCCGAGCCTCCGGTTGCAGACAAAACAGAGAGAAAAAGCAGAGAGACAGAAGCTTGTGTGGTGGAAACAAACCAAAGGAAGTCCACTTTCCAACCTCCACCGCCGCCACCTCCAATAGAACTGTATGAATGGTATCAGAGAAACTGGAGGAGAGCAAAAGAGAAGCTGGATGAACTGAAAGCAGGAGTAGACGATGCATCGAACACTGATGACGAAGAAGATGATGGTGATGGCGATCAGGAGGAAGTGGAAGAGCAAAGAAAAGATCATGTTAATAAGCATGTTGATACTAAAGCTGTTGAATCGAAGAGTGAAACAGAGACTGACAGTGATGCCAATGTTGACAAGAAGGCTGATGAATTCATAGCTAAGTTCAGAGACCAGATCAGGCTTCAGAGGATAGAGTCAATCAAGAGAGCTAGTGGTCAAACAAGAAATCGAGATCTATTTCCACTAAAAGATATTCATAGTTTGATGAAATAGTAGTAAATGTTTCTTTTGTTGTAACCAATATCTTCTGCATCAATCTTGAATTGATCAAGATTCAACTAGGTAACTGAAAATAGCAAGGATTAAGAGATTGTATGGTTGATGCCCTTCAACTGCAGTTAATACTGCTTTATTTTCTTGCTTTTTACATGGGGTTCTTTTATAGACTGGTTGCATGGTTCCATATAAACTGGACCTAGAAATGAATCCACTCTCTGGACGCTATTGCTCATATGTGAAGACCAGTTTGGAAGGTCTTTACCCTATGTAAGAATTCCTGCTTGAAGATAAGGGTTTAGTTTGCTGAACTCTTGATTCATGGCCACTAGCAAATGAGCTTATTTCTTTTGCAGTAGTTAAAATGTACTACTGCTCGAATGTAGTGAATAATGTAGTGATTAATTTACACTGAGGGTCTTCCGCATTTTCAATATGGACGGATGCAGGGGGTAAGATTCGTATTGGTTCTTAGAATATCGAAACATTATCCGGTAAGCTAATAGAGGTGGTAGATACTATGATTCGAAGAAAGATTCATATTCTATGTTTACAAGAGACAAAGTGGGTTGAAAAAAAAGCAAAGAAGATAGAGGATATAAGTTTTAAATTATGGTACTCAGGTAAGGAAAATGCTCGAAACGGCGTTGGTATTATCATAAATAAAGATTTAAAGGATAGTCTAGTAGACATACAACGATATAATGACCGAATCATGATGTTGAAATTAGTGTTAGGAACATAGGTTTTGAATATAGTTTATGCTTACGCACCCGAAGTAGGACTAAAAGATAGTATAAAGACAACTTTTTGGGAAGAATTAGATAAGGTGATTCAAAGGATTCCACAAAGGGAGGTGATTTGTTTAGGAGGAGACTTAAATGGACATGTCGGTAAAAAGGCATTAGGATATCAAGGTATTCATGAAAACTTTGGTTTTGAGGATATAAATGAGGAAGGTAGGGAGATTTTAAATTTTGCTATGACAAATACAATCTTCAAAAAACGAGATAAACATTTAATTATTTATAAGAGTGGCTTATCACAAATACAAATTGATTACTTTATTTATAGAAAAAAAGATAGATGCATCAAAGACGAGGATGAAAAAATTCTAGTGGCAAATGATGATATAAGAAATATATGGAAAAACTATTTTTATATGTTTTTTAATGAAAATAAAGATATTAGTATTATCTTAAGAGAGTTAGCCAAATTAGAAAAGTATATAAACCATAATTTCTACTGACATATTCAAAAGAATGAAGTCAAAGAGGCTCTTAAATATATGAAGTATGGTAAATCGGTAGAGTCAAACAATATTCCTATAAAAGTTTGAAAAATACTATGAGAAATATGAATCATTTGGCTCACAAGACTATTTAATGAAATATAGAGAAACCAAAAGATGCCCGAAAAATGGAGAGCGAGTACATTTATACCCATATATAAGAACAAGAGAGACATTCAGAATTGTGCGAGTTATCGAAGTATCAAGTTAATAAGTCATATTATGAAATTGTGGGAAAGAATTATCGAACGCAGGTTAAGACAAGTATCAAGTACAATAAATAACCAATTTGGATTCATGCCAGACAGATATACTATTGAAGCGATTCACCTTTTGAGACATCTTATAAAATATTTTAGAGCAAAAAAAAGACCTTCACATGATATTTATTGATCTAAAAAAAAGCTTACGATAGGGTACCGAGGAAGGTTCTTTGGAGAACCTTGTAACAAAGAGATATCACATTGACATTCATTAACCTTGTAAGAGACATTACAATGGTGGAAAAACATGTGTGAGGACTCATGAAAGAATAACAGACTTCTTTGAAGTTAATATTGGGTTACATTAAGGATCAACTTTAAGTCTATACTTATTTATAATGGTGATTGATGAGTTAATAAAACATATTCAAGATGAAGTACCTTGATGTATGTTATCTGCAGATGACATTGTGTTAGTGGATGAGTCTAAGGAAAAAGTTAATAGAAAATTGGAACTATGAAGAGAAACATTAGAAAGCAAAGGCCTTCGACTTAGTAGAACAAAGACAAAATATATGGAATGTAAGTTTGATCATTTGGTTACTTCAGAGGACATAAAAATTAAAATTGGCACACATTGCATTCCTCAAAAAAAAAGTTTTAAATACCAGGGTCAATCTTTCAGAGTGATGAAAGAATTGATAGAGATATTATGCATAGAATTAATGCTGGTTAGTTAAAATTGAAAGGAGCATCAGGTATTCTTTGTGATAAGAAGATACCATTAAAGTTAAAAGGTAAATATCATAGAGCAGCAATTGGACCTGCCATGTTTTATGGTTATGAGTGTTGGGCAGTTAATCATCAACATGTGCAAAAGATGTATGTGACATAAATGAAGATGTTGAGATGATGAGTAGTCAGTCATACAAGAAAAGACCGTATACATAATCAGGTTATTATAAACAAATTAAGAGTGACACCAATAGAGGATAAAATGAGAGAATATCGTTTAAGATGGTTTGGACATATAGAAACAAGATCAGAAGAAGAACCTCTAAGAAAGTATGAAAAACTAACTTTGGAAAGTATTAAAAGAGGTAGAGGACGACCACAAAAGTATTGGAAAGAAACAATAAAGAATGATCTAACTTATTGTGAGTTAACTGCTAACATGGCACATGATAGGGCTCTGTTGAAACAAAAAATCCATGTAGCCGACCCCATCTAGTATGGGAAAAGGCTTAATTGTTGTAGTTAGATGTACTGCATTTTAGTCTGGTAAAACAAATTGCAGTACCTAGCGTTAGCAATTTACTAACCATGAAGTCCACAACCACATAACATGCACTTTCTTCTTGCCTTGAGACATCAATTTGTGCAGATACTGCTTGTTATCTGTGATTCTGTTCTCCTTTTGAGTGAAACAATCTAGAAATTGTTGAGTTTGTCATTTATAAATTGTTGTAGACAGATGGAACAATGTGATTAGCTGAACATTATTGTTAATACTGATGGAATATTCTATGTATAACCAGTGCTGTTGGTTGGCAGATCCTTATCGAAGTTGGCTAGGAATTTTAATCAATCCTTATGGTGGTAGGTTCCATGGGTTCAAGGATTTAATTTGTGTTGAATTGGGTCTCTCTCTCTCTCTCAGAGTATGTATTTGTCTATGTTATCTAGACGTACTGTGTCCATGCACAACCTTTTATTGTGAGACCAGATTATTGATCATTTTCCTTTTCCAAGGCATAAGTTAATGTGGGACTAGTGCATCGTTCATTGTAACATTTTGAAGCTGTTAACGTAAAACATCTTTCTTGTGATCTCATCAGATAATATATATATATATATATATATATATATATATATATATATATATATATATATATATATATATGTATGTATAAGGAGAATGGAAGTATCGAAACTCTCATTCACGTTAGACTCTTTTTGACAATCTAGACATCATCTCTTGGATCGAACGATCCCGATTCAAAAAGGAAAAGTAAAACTAACTTAAAAAAAAGTATACTTGATGCTTTTTATTTTTTGAATCTTGATAGACAGTTCATATTGTCAAGAGGAGAGGAGTCTAAGATGAATAAGAGTCTAGCAACCCCATTTTCTCAATATATATACAAGAGACAAAGTGACTGATATATGCTTGCCAATCATTCCAATTGGATTAGAGAGATGGATAACAGAGATAAAAAAACAGAATGTAAAAGGTGCACTTATACTTTTATATGACTTTATTAAAAACAATTATTTGGTTTTTCATTTTTTTATCTAAACCATTTATTTCTTTGATCACACGATTAGGATTTATAAGGATAGGCAAGCATATCAGGTGGTATAAGCCTGTGTGTGCAAGGCCTAAGCTTAATGGCTAATTGTGCTAGAGTGACTGACATAACAGCTAATCTAGCTCCACATTTCAGACCAATAATTTAGTCAAGTTAATCCAAATGCATATGCTTGTTCATTATCACTATCAGATGTAGATTGCACAGTCGGTTTTCTTAAGAAAGGGAGCAGATGGTTCGTGTAAAACTGAGTCGGATCTTTTACTATGGATTCTAGAGCTTTTGGTTGGATTCTCTTAAGCAAACAAGGGTATGAAAAACTCAACCCACCATGAAAGGTTGGTTGATTTGAAACACAGGAAGAAGTTCGGATTATCTCACAGTTCATGAGAGCTTCACGTTTGGTCTGAAACAATATGCAGGGTTTCACACCTATTGGTGATTTGATTCAATGACAAATTTATGGTCACTGTAGGTGACTAGCAATTGAACGATGGTTGCTTAGGCTAGACCTTTGAAGGTTAGATATATCCTTTTGTTGGTTGGTAAAGCTGATTGAATATTCAAATGCAACATGCAACAACCAGAGAGACAGAGAGAGAGACCAGAATAATTTAATGGAGATGAGGCCAAACACCATGCCATGTGCCAACAAGATGAAACAAACCGTGTGTGTGCACGCATGCGGATTTTGCCTGTGTGTGTTCACTGGGTTTCATGGATCACTTATTCACAAATTGACTGCACGTACTTTGATGCTCCTCTCAAAGAGAATGAGATCATAGCAACACTCTCTCAAACAGCATCACATGCTAGAATAGATGCCCCCCTACACTTTTCTTTCATTCAATTTCCCAAACCAAATCTAAGCTTGTAGAGGAAGATCGTCCATGAATGATGCCTCTTTTCAAAACATAAAACATGTGGACTCACAAGCCCTTGGGCACTGGCATAGTGGGAGATGGCCTTGGCTATATCATTTCAACAGTCGGGAGTTCGATTCTTATGAGTGTAGTCCATGCGACGAAGTATAGGTCACAAGGACGAGGGCCTAGCTTCGGAGTTGACGCCGGATGGTCCAAGGGTGTGGACCTAGAAACCTCTCTAGGTGAGAGCCAAGTTTAGTTGGGTGAAATTCAGGTAAGGTGGTCCATATAATTCTTAAATTGAAGATTCTTTTTGGATCGTGGGTCCGATATGGTGGTTCATGTACAAACCTCTCAAGTATGATTTGTTTTTTAATAAATAAATGAAGCAAGAAACAATTTTGAGTCACTGCACCATGCAGCTAACCTTTTACATTTCCTTGATTACCTCATTGCAAGATATGTGGCTACACCATCAACCACAATATGTTCATCTAAGTACCAAATAAATGATATAGAAACCAAATTTGAACTTAAAGAAAGGATCAAGGTAAATATAATTAGATATCACTATCACTTTGGAAGTGTCAAATTCTTTTTGCTATTTATTTATTTATATATTTAATTCATGTGGGTTCACTGACCAAAGGATAATTGGATCCCGGGTTCAACCGCTCAAGCACAAAGTCTGGTACTGATCCTAACATTTAAATGTATTAGCATAAATTACTCAACTTGCATCCACATAATTAAATGCCAAATCATTCAAAGAAGAAAGAAAAAACTACCGCTTCTAGCCTTCTAGTGCAACGAGCAATGGCTCACCTAACAAGGGTTTGTACTCATAAGTTGAAGGTAAAGAGTTCAATACTTGGGGCATCCATCTAGCTTAGGCCTCCACATTGTACCCCAAAATGCTGCATTTATAAACATATATTACAATTTCAAACATGACACAGAAAACTTCTTGCTTATCACATGAAAAAATGAATTGCGTTTGATTGACTTGTTTCCAACGCAACCATAAGGTAAAATCGAAGTTTGAATTTTAGTGCTAGCAGTTTTAAGTCTTATTGTGCATCAAACATAAAACCTGTCTCCATCTTTGACATGGAATTATGATTCTATATGCCTAATTTATATGCGTAATTGCACTAAAAAAACTTAACCCAAAGGCTTTACACGAAAATAAAAAACTCAATCATATCATTCTCTCTCATGTTGTTATTGTGCCTCACACAAAAACCCCAGTACCAGTGCCACTCATGAATGAAACACGGAACTAGATTTCTTCCAAACCACGATGCCAAGCTCATGTTGTTCTAGGGCCCGGTAACAAAAGGTTTAACATCACGAATCAAACACACCCTAAAAGACATGGTTTAGACACGAGTCAAACGACTAACTCAACCACAAAAAAGACGTGACATAGTAACGGATCAAAACACAAAATTGTGGCATGGGAAAACTTAAACACTGAAACAAGGTCAGGTCCCAATTGACCTATTTTTGACAAGACGAGCAGACCCAGATAGGAAGCTGCTTCCTGCCTTTTAAACTGGAAATATATATATATATATATATATATATATATGCAGGTCACCCGATTGACTCGCAGAAAAAGCCTCTCGACACGAAAGTTCGAAACGGCATTTGAACAGTTATCTACTTGTCCTTGTTGGATATGATATAAGCTAGAGGTGATTCAATTCGAGTTGGTGGATCCAAATCCACTGAAAGCAACCGTACACCCCAAAACGGATCAGATCCATGGGTCGCCAGTCCATTTGGTCCACTTTGCAATGGGAATATACCCTAACCTCTAAAAGCGTCCAATTTGAGAACCAGATTTCTTTATCCGATACCCATTTTCCAATTCCACCTTTTCCCTCTTTTCCTGAAAAACGAAAAACGGAAACTGCAAAATTTCGGTGGGTGGTTGCGGGATAGAGAGAGAGAGACAGGGAGATCCTTTGTCGAGATTCTAGGGTTTGCTGGAAAGAAGGACGCCTGTGCAAGGCAGGCATTCAAGCGACTCGTTCCATCCCATCGTTGCTGGCCATCTCGAGGGGAGATGCGTTGGATCCAACGGCATTGCAGTTCGCTTTCGATTGTTGCAGATCTCGTCTTGTCTCGATCGGAGGAGCCTCTCTGGTGCGTTGCATTTGTTGTTTTGTTTCTTTCTTTCCTTTTGAATGTAGTGAAAACAAGTGTCTCGGCGGTGGTTCTGTATCAAATCGCCGATCTGATATGCTTTTCTGAGTCTTCTCGCGTACTCTCGGGTTGTTTCCTCTATAGGAAACCCTACTTCATGGATTTTCTTTGATTCATGCTGCAGGATCGCATGTTTAGATTGGATTTCCTGGTTCTTTTGTTTCGTGTTGGTCTTTGGCTTGTTGAATCTTCTTTATGATCGTTGATGTTTTAGTCTCGTCTTGCTGTTTATCGAGTCTTTTTGTGAATAAATCTACTTTTTCATTAAGTTAGGATTTATTTCTCGTCTGTTCTTGTTTAGATACGCTGAAGCCCCCTATGCATTCGCATCATTCAACTTTTTGAGTTGCTTTTTCTGATTTTTGATCGAATTTCCCATAATTCTGTTTAACTGGGAAATTTTTTTGTTCTCTGGCATGTCTCCTTTTGATCGTCTTATTTCTCGCGTGATGCTGTATTTTGGATTCATTCTTGTCCTTCAGGGATGGGCCTTTTCTTATTTATATCTTGTTTCCTTGTATCTTGAACTTGGACATGTTTCAGAGATTCATTTGTTTCATTGTTTTGGGTTTTCTTGTTGAAGAATCAGTGCAGTTTGCCTGTGACAAAGGAGTTATGGTAATTATGAGGAGAACGCTGGCTTGTCCTTGTCTTTGTTGTCAGAGTATTTTATAGTGTGAAGGTATTTCCGCTTTTCCTTCATGATCTTGAAGCTAATCCCATTGCAACGACAAATTCTGTTTCTACATGATTTTTAACTTGAGGATTGTTCAAACATGTGATGATTGGAGGCTGTAATCTTGACGAATTTCAAGTTTTGAAAGTTCTCCTTCTTTAACTGGAGGCATGTACATCAAGGAATTAGAGGATGAGAATGTTCCAGATCACTGTAATGACAAGCCGGTACTGGATGTTTCAAAGAAAGTAGTTCTTCGATCAAGCGCCAAAAAGGTCTTCATTGGAGCTGGTGCTCGTGTTTTGTTTTATCCAACTCTCTTGTATAACATTTTCCGAAACAAGATCCAGTCAGAATTCAGATGGTGGGATGAGGTCGATAAGGTTTGTGTCTAGTACAAGTAGCTCTCTCATTAATCTTCCAGCAATTTTATTTTAAGGATCTTCATTGAGAACTAGAATAGTGTGTATTTGTGCATGCTGGTCTCAAGACTCTCAACTGTAAGTAATGACTGTTCCTTCATAATTTTTATTTGGAAATGGTAATTGCAATATGGCATTTCACACTGACTAGCACTTTCTTGCTGAAGCTAGATGGAGATACTGTCAGGGATTTGGGAAGAAATCTGGTTGTTAATTGGTAGCTCGGTAAGAAGTTGTGCATGTGATATATGTTCAGCGGGATGACCCCTCTCATGGTTGTTTCTGGGAAAATCTTTGAGGGGAGGTGCTTGGAAAAGAAGTGTGATCTTTTCGAATATTGCATTCGCAGCAAAATGGGGTTTGTTAACCACCGCCTCTTAGCTGAAAGTTACAAATCCAAGATGTTACAGATGCATCCAAAATAGACTGCCTTGACTGCCTGTTGCCAAACAGAGCATTTAGTGGAAGTGCTAAAATGTTTGTGAACGTTTAAAATTTTAACATGTTCCCTTTCAAATCTAGGAGGTTTGCAATAGCCATTGTACTCTGCTTATCGTTTTTCTGCTGCACTCTACTCTGCAACAATCATATTGTGTCATTCCTCATCTTAGGCCAGATTCCTGTTGTACAGTGCATCTAAGTCGTATACCTCTTGCTGATGGTTCAAGTTTTCAGTTTGTACTTTTAGGTGCTGTTCCGTTCCCACGGGATGTTCCTTGCTTAAAGCAACTGGGTGTTCAGGGTGTGATCACACTCAATGAGCCTTATGAAACTCTAGTTCCCACCTCCGTGTATCAAGTGAGTTTAGTTTATTCCCTCATTCTGTTTCATGTGAATGATACAGCAACTACTCTTATTCATCTTCTTAAAATTATTTTCTCAAGCAAAGCAAATATAACCATTTGTTATGCCATTGATATGCATGTTACTACATAGGTAGTTTGTGTGTTTCTTAATGTAGTTCCCATGTACTTTAAATTTCAGATTAATGGCATTGACCACTTAAAGATTCCCACGAGAGATTATCTATTTGCTCCATCTTTTTCTGACATACACCAAGCTGTGGACTTTATTCACAGTAAGTAGTTCTTTTGTGTATACTGCTAGCAGGTCATGCATCCCCATCTTTGTGTTACTCAAACTTAAAGAAAAGAATCATCAAGATATTGCCCAAATTGACATGGGCAATTATACTTCTAAATTTATGCTATCCTTGCAAAAGAGCATATTTGCTACTTTTTCTTTTCTGGAGAACTCAAGACTCATGTCTGAGATTTCTAAGAACATTTTGTTCAGGGCATGTTTTCAATGGATTATTGTTCTTAAATGTGAGGAATAGGGTGAGAAAACTTTAAAATGTGCCTGGTTATTTAGGTTACTGTGGTCTATCGTGGTTCTTGCTGTGGCTAAATCCCTAGAAATTATTTCTTATTATGTTTTATTTCAAAGGAATTACAAAGAAAATTTGTCCAGGCTGATGTTTGTGATCAATTTATCTCTGCTAATAGCCTAAAAAGAGATTGTTTTGAAGTTCTTTTAATGTGGAATTAGATTTGATCGTTCCTCATCCCATAGACGTAACATCAAATATGTGATTTTACCTGTATCTTTTTACTGTTCTACCATGAAGGAAATGCATCTTGTGGAAAAATGACATATGTCCACTGTAAAGCTGGTCGAGGCAGAAGCACCACCGTTGTTCTATGTTACCTGGTATGTGCCATGATGTTTTTAGCGTTCTCAGGAAGCAAAAGGTGAATTTAGCAATAGTTTCTCTCTATGTTTTTGAGAAATTCTGGTTTTACAGGTTCAACATAAACACATGACTCCCAGACAAGCATACGAACATGTGCAATCAATCCGGCCCCGGGTTCTTTTGGCTTCTTGTCAGTGGAAGGTAACCATCTGCCATCCTAGTCTTGCTCCCGTTTGTAGATACTTGATGTTCAATGTTTTTTTTCAGTAATTACTTGATACGAACATGTGCAATCAATCAGGCCATGGGTTATTTTATCTTGCTTTTCAAAAATTAGATAGGAAGTTAGAAACTATTAGATGCATGTGGGGTCAATATGCCTTACTGGTTTCTGTCAAGGCTCAGAAGTTGTAGCTCTTTTTGTACTCGATAAAATCATCAATTGAACCAGACTTGCTTTCATTTTGTGTGGCTAGAATCATGTTTTGGTTGGGTTACATATTTATGGGCTTTTGATATGCACATTTGTTCACCGCATATTTTGCCCCTTTCATTGTTGGAATTGTTAGATTCACTAGTGTGTCAATTGCAGGCTGTTCGGGATTATTACAAGATGGTGATGGAGACGAGAAACGCTGATGAGCAGCCAAGGATTCCTCCTCCCGAAAATTCACTTCAACTGGTGCCGAACTTCACCTTTGATCGCGCCACACTGGTAGATGATGGGTCAATGGTCCTGGTCACGGAATTCGACCTTGACGGTTACAATGACAGCAATGGTGGTGCGGAAGGACTAGTCAGGAATGATAAGCACACAGATGTGAGCTTTGTGCATAGGGTTCAGTTTGCTGGTCAAGCAGCATTGGCGAGGCTTTCCTGCATGTGGCTTCGGAGTCACTCGAGGGTAAAGGTAGCTTCAAGGAAAGTCGGGTTGGTGCAGGCAGGTGGGGTCAAAGGCATGGAGGGTAGTTGCACTGGTGGTGGTGCTTCTGATAAGCTGAGTGGGAGGAGCGTGGACATACCTGTCTTCTGAAGAAGACTCGAGCTGTCCCTTACGAACGGCCCTTCAAATTTTTCAGGGCCCCAAATAAAACAAAGCGGTTGAGTTGGTGTAGGGTATGGTCGAGTTATGAAAATGCGTTGTTCCCTCCGGTAACGTTATTTGAAGGTCATTTTGTAATTGAAGGATAAAGATCCTGTTGCTTGTGTAAATGAGAGGTGTGAACAAATAATGCCGGTAGAAGAAAGGGAAGTTTGATCTTGGTTGCTATTTCGGCGATTGTAGAGTTAATGTGGTCAACTACCGGATTGTGCCTTGTGAACGAGCTTCTTATCTCACGTCTCTCTCTCTCTCACACACACACAGACAAGGAAGCACATGCACCGGAAACCAAAATTTCAAACCAGACGCAGAACTGATGTATTTACAATTTTTTAGTTCATGTTGGGCTTTTCCGGATTGGCCTTTCTTCTTAACATCTGTTTGCCATTGTTTGAAACAAAATGCAACGAATGAAGTGATCAAACGTAACCAATAGTGCAAAGAGATCAATGCTGCTGTTGATGTTTACAGGCATTATTTTATCAGGCAGGACCCCCCCCACACACACACACAAATTCAGGATGCAATTGCTTCAAGCTGTCTCCTGACTTGCTGAATGTCAGGTCGAAATGACGACGATGGAGCGCAACAACTCATCGCTAACTGAAAATACAAGAGCAGCCCTTCCTCTGTAACCGGGCTCTGGTCGACCTTGCCGAGGAGAAGAGGATCAAAGATGTCTGATACTCTCTGGTTGATGATTGCATTTCTCATTACTGTTGGCAGATGCATATTCTCACCGGACGCTGAATTCAATACAATGGCCTCCTTCCCTGTGAGCAGTTCAAGTAGTATTATCCCTAAGCTGTATATATCGCTCTCAGTGCTTGCTTCCTTCATCTTCATCAGCTCGGGTGCTTTGTAACCTTCAGCTGCCAAGGCTTCGAGCATCTCTTGATTGGCAGTTGGATTAAGCAGTAAGTGAATGCCAAAGTCCGAGAGGCAAGGCTCATAATTTGCATCAAGCAATATGTTCTTTGCTTTGAGATTGCCATGAACCAAGGGTCTTGCTAATCCAGTATGGAGGTATTCCAATCCCTTGGCGATCCCAATGGAGATACTGTAAAACTTGGCCCGTCTCACCCATCGATTTTGTTTATCTGTTAAGTTGAAAGTGAAAAGTCAGTTGCACCAACCGATGAAGAGCTTCCGAATATCTCTACTTTAAGACAAAATAGAATCATCTTCTTTAATGCGTAGAGCAAAAAAGGAAACTCTATCCAGGCTCTGTTTGAGCATGGTGACAAGGGAACGGTGTTTTGGCCATTCATTGTACTGTTGCAGAGAATCCTATGCTGATTGAAAGCAGCAATTCACAAAAGCAGTATATATTCCAATTGCAAGAGAACCAGGAACTGGGGTAACTACTGATTTACTTGGGTAAGTCAATCTAGTTTTTGTCGCCAAGCTTGCATCCTGAAGCGAGGATCATAAACATAGCCTAAGGGTTCATAGCACAAACAAGATCCAGAAGTACATCAATTCGGCTACAAATCTGTTTGAAGTTGAAAACAGGGAATGAATTTTTAGACAAAATTGAGGAGATTCAACCATGTCACTCAAACATTGGTTCACCATACAATGTCACCATGATCTTGAGATATGGAGGAATTGTCCATATGTAAGATCATAATTATCGATACGGGTCTTTTCCGCATAAAAAGGGAATCTTTTGTTAGAATAGAAGCAGAAGTGATGTGGATTATTCAAGAATCGAAGTAGATTTGCTTTATAAAAAGAAGATATCAATGAACTTCTATGAAATGGTTTCACGGGATTCAGCCAATTGTCCCGATCGTGGGATATCATTGAGAAATAGGAATCGGTGTTATAAAAGAATTTCCTGCGATTATTCCTAGTATGGAGTGAGTCAATCATCCACTTTGGTATCTTATTGAACAAAAATGCTGATATTGTTCCTCCATTGATCAAGAATTTCGATCTTTGGGAAGTATCATGATCATCCAATAAGAAAGGTTTCAATTTATTCAAAAATAAAATTGGATGTTCAATGGCCAAACTATAGCTTGTTGGACTCTACATGAGTGAATGAATACACACATTTTTGTCATTAGATTAAGCAAGAATAAGTTCATGCAAGCACATGCATAGAGCAGGAACAATCAAATGCACATGCATTAAACAACATAAAATGAAACCATGTTTTAGGATCAGAGAAGATGAAGCTTACTTTGAAGAAATTGAGTGTCCCTCTAGGGAAAAATGGATAAGCAAGCAGTTTTTATGCATGAGCAGGAACAGTCAAATGGCATATGCAGTAAACAAGATAAAATGAGTTTGTTGAGATCAGAGAAGCTAAAACTTACTTTGAAGAAATTGAGATAGTGTTCCTCTAGGAAAAAATGGATAAACAAGCAGCTTTTCTCCCCTGGGTCCTGAATAAAAAGCCTTGAGAGAAATCAAATTAGGCTGTCTGATATAACCTAGGAATTCAATCTCTGGAAGAACATCTTTCCGACTTTTTGTGCAAGCAGGTCGAAGAAATCGAAGCAACATTAAAGAGCCACTATCCCCCTGCAGACTGGCCATATATACTGTACCATAACCTGACTTCCCGACAACTTCACCGTTAGAATCCAAAATATCATGAACGGAAAGATTCTCTCCACCAGGAAAATTAACTAGTTCTTCGGCCTCATGTTTCTCTCCAGGACAAGCACTGGTTTGAATCTCTTTAGATCCTTTTCGCACCGATCTCTTACGACAACTACAAGTTATAACAATAACTAGGATAACAATGACAGAAGAGAGAGCAGCAATTAAAATCTCGTAATAGCTTCCCATGTCACGTCACAATCTCAAGATAAAGAAATGATTTCTTGTAACTTGAAAGTATTTTTGGTAAACCACAAATATGTTGGCCACAAGAAGACACCAAAAGATCTCATTGTCTCTCAGATAATTTATAATGAAAGTGGATTGCCAATGGGATGATAGGCATATTTTCGAACGGAGGGACCTGAGAGTGAAGAATGGAAATCAGCAACCAAATCCTTTCAACTTCTAAAGCCTTTCGAGGGAAAAAGTATTACATAGGTTTTCCAAATAGAACAATCCTCAGAAATTAAATATATGCTCCTCGTCCTGACTCATTTTCTCAGCTACCTCCTCATCAAATCCATATACTCCAGAAGGGACTTGTAGAATCTGGAAACTACTCTGGTATAGCATGTATTCAAGAAATCACGTCAAGTGAACCTTCCGTATGCCACCATCTACGGGAGCTTTTTAGGCGCCTGATACATGACAATAGCATGGTAGTATGAGAATCTGTAAATCCTCATCAGTGTTATCAACAAAATACAAAAGAACAAGAAAAGAGCTAAAACTTAGAGCATGTCAGATTTGAATAACATCACGGTCATCAGCAAGGAAAAACCAAGTCATAGTTGGACAGAGACAAGATCCAGTTGGCAACCAACCAAGCAGAAGCTCTTCTTTAGGAGCTATTCAAATACATACCTTCACTTTTTTCTTAGAAACCTCAAGTCATTGCATAAAGGAACAATTTTTTAACATTACTACTATTTCTGAAATTAAGTATTTAGCCTTAACTAAGAAGAGGTCGATTTCAACTATACCAAAGGATGGAAAATAATAGAATGCAGCAGAATAAACCCCAGGAAAAATGTCAGCGCCATTATTCCTATAGATAAAATGGTTAAAGCATTCAATGGACACTTTCAACTCCAGTGCAGCACCAAACCTAAAGTTATCCTTACCAAATCTTTGTCAATCCGAAAGAAGTATCCACTTTCAGGGATCTATCTTCACTAACATCCTTAGAAAATTTAATACAATTCCAACTTAGAAAACAATCAACTTCTCACTGATGCCAATATTTTCCTTTTTCTGCAACATCATGAACAGAGAAACAAGCAAAAGGGCAAACAAACAAGTTTAATATGGCTCCACATGGAAAAGTTTTATCACCGTCTCAGAGGGAAGCAGCACCCCGCCATATTTCTCCCCAGATACGAGACTTTTCTCATGCTTATCACAAATCTTCCGCCGTAACTGCTTGACACTTCGTGAAAAGCTTCTTTTACTACGTCGCACATATCAGAAATACACTAAACAAAATAACCCATATTCCCTCCAGATCTCACAGACAACAACGCTAGAAATCCGCCTACTATCTGAAAATTCGTCTTTAATAATAAGGAAACTCGGAATATCTCAAGAAAGTTACCGATCTACAGGAGACCACAAACAGAACCCCAGAAAACACTACAAAACCCATAGATCTCAGCAACTAGACGTGTAAAGATCACCGGAAGCACTAATTCCCGCGGATTCCCCGGATAAGGCGGAAACATGACAATGTAAAAGCAGACAGTAAAATAAAAAACAGGAAAAAAGAAACCCGATCTTACCGTCTAGAATAAGCTGGCAACGCTAGCGCTCGGCCTTCGAGGAACACCGAAGAGCGGATAGAAAGGGAGACTTCCTTCGTCGTGGACCGATTGGCTTTCAAACAAGCGAGCTCGCGCGCGCTAGAGGGACAGAGTCGAACAAGGAAGGGAGGGAACGGTTTTATACACGTCGACACGTTTTCGCACTGTTTGGAGCGAAAGAGGAAATATTATATTATCTTTTCCTGATATATCAAGTTCTCGATTTCCGACCTCCGGTTGTCACTTTGGTGCACCAGAACTCGTTCGCCCCCGAACCCCAATCTCGAAATGACCAAAACAACCCTTACACATTAATCTTTGTTGAAGAAAGGACGAGTTTCCACCAAGTAGGAGTGGCGATTTCGTGTTTCAGGTCGTGTTTGTGTCTCGGTAGGTGGTGGGAAATTGTCACGCCCATGGTAATGAAATATCAGTGTCACCAAGTTGTTGAAAGATTTAAGATACTTCCTCAGTTTGGAATTTAAGAGTTCATGAACCTGATGATTTTTCTTCCTTTTGAGCCAATATCTGGAAATCTAGAGTTCAAGAAGGGTCATAAGAGAATTTGATTCCCTTCCACCAAAGCAAGATTTCTTTCCAAAAGTCATTCTCGGATTGTTGGCTAAGAAATCGAGATTTAGTGCACCATAGTTGAGTGGTGCACGAGCACATGAGTGCACCAAGTTGCTTTTTCAATTTGAAAAGTAATTTAGAATTAAAAAGCAAAAAAAAATATTATTTTGTACTTTAAAAAAAATGAATCCATCCAATCTTTTGATGAAATAGTTAGATTTGGAATATTCGTGCAATACTCATGCATAATGCACCAAATCTATTCTCTTGCTGTTCGAAAAAGACCAAAGCACATCCAATTTGCAAGTTGATGTTTCGTTCCCTCTCTTTTTTTTTGGTTAAACGCAGTTTTACGGAAAAACCTTTAATTTTCTTTTCTTTTTCTTTTAGGGAAAGCAATAATATATATTATGCAATTTGATAAGATAAACCTAACAAGAGTTAGGTTGGCTGATTGCATTAAATTGTGACTTCCGGCAGGCAACTAAAGCCACACTCTATTTCTGTGGTGGAGATGAAGCTTTGAAATTACACTAAGGCTTTGTTTAGCACCGATAAGGAATGTCTAGAGTTTGGATCTCCCGACTCTAAATCCAACTACCTCAAGGCATATCTGATTTGTCACCGGACTTGGATTCATATTCTGATTTGTTGTACATATATGATCGATATACACACGCATTTAAGTACTTGGATTTCGGTCATTTATATCCGTTGTCCAAATTCTAGTTTTGAATTACGCGAATAGTCGGATTTGTTAAAGCTCTATCAGACCCATTTACATCACCATCCGGATGCAGAGCTTGTTAATTCGTATAAATTCTTAGGTTATTCTGAACCTTCGGATACTGAATAAATTAAAGTTTCTTGACTGTCATCATCTTATAGACATCATATATGTATAGCTTAGAGAATATTATCATGTACCCCAAAACAGTTTGTACTTGTTAACGATGGCCAACAGACGGCACGTGAAGCACATGGCTTGACAAAGCTGATCGAAGTTATTATATATATATATATATATATATATATAGATTGGATCCTATCCACACTTACACATACTTACTCATACTCACTCATTGGTTTCTCTTGAAAATTCTTGAAATTACACTTACATCACACAAAAATAATAGATGAATATGAGTAAACAATATTGTGGGTAGGATCCGATCTCTCTCTCATGCACAAACACATATATATACATATTTGCATAGGCTTGCACATGCTTTGTGTTTGTATGTAAGAGAGAAAGAGAGAGATTAATTACTCTCGCAAGGACTTACTATAAGTTCTCATCTACAACGACACCAGTATTTTATAACGTTAAAACAACATATCTCGACAAATGTGAATAGTATCTAAAAACAAAAGGAAAGGAACGAATACGATAAAATCACAGGGTGTCTTCAAGTAAACTTATTTATTAATTTGTTGGTGTGTTTTTGACGTTTTGCTTCTTGAAAATCTCCTTCCTCGTTCTGCTTCACATGTTGCACATCCACTTTTGTCCTAACATCTTCTTTCCGTTGGCAAGATATAGGGGTGTTGCAATTCAGCCGAGTCCTGTGCGAGTATAGGCAAGCTCCACTCAGCTCATATAAGAAAAATTTGGCACCAACTCGAGTTTGATAATGCAGGATCGAACTCACACTAGCTATATTTTAGCAACTCAGGCTCCGCTTATTAGACTGTCCTCTTTTTGAGTTTGCTTAAGCTTGATTAAGTGATGTGCTCGAACTTGAGCCCGATTAATGACTACCCTCCAATCTTTTTGAAGGATGACAACTTTTTCAAGAAGATGTAATCTCTCTCTCTCTCTCTTCTCTTTCTCTCTCTCTCTCTCTCTCTCTCTCTCTCTATATATATATATATATATATATATATATTGATTATCTTGACCCCTATTGTTCACTTATGTTTAACCAATACTTTTTTTTAGAACATTAATATAATTATAGCATCGCACATGAATATAATTATAGCATGTACTTTTCTCACTACTAATGTCTGACTATTGTTGAGTATAATAACAATGTTATGCGTATTTTTTAAAAACCCTTAAAACTTTTCAAAATTCCAAGTTGTTATCTAATTTTAATAAGCCTATTTTTTTCTCTTATTGTTTTTTAGCATTTTTTTATTCTAACCTTTACAAGTCATTGTGAATGAGCGAAACGAAACCGACGGTTTCAAACAGCATACTCCTTATTTACTTGGAAGTGGTTGTGTCTATCTAACCGTGCACTGGGTTGATTCTGCAAAAAGTATGATGGGAGTAGGAGCCGTAAAGGTTGACATGTGAAGCTAAGCTTACCTTCATTTAGCCAATTTGATGATATGATTTGGACCTCTTCATTTGGCGAGATTGGCCAACTTGTGCTGTTGCTTTATGATCTCCAATCATCAACGTGGCCAGAAAGTGACAAGTCCAGACCCGCCCTTGACACGGTTGTATAACCCTTGGGTCAAGCCTTCGGGCGGTTACACCATGCTTTGGATTTCTAGGCAAAGAAGGACTGGGAAACTTACCCCATACAACAAGCAATTAAGAATGGCTATATTGTACCTGGTCTGACCAACAATTAAATAAGTTATTAGGCTAACGGGTGGAGGTTTCGTGTTCGGGTTGTGTTTGTGTAATGTCATCTTGTGTTCCTGCCAAAAACAGGACAATTGAAACATAGCGGGTGTGTTCTACTTACCACCTTTGACGGATACAAAGTATAAACTTTTCCGGGTTATGTTTGTGTCAGGTTTATATGCCGTGTCTGCAACTTCCAGGAAATGTTTCAGATCATGTTTTTACTGCGTGATTTCTTGGTTATGTCAAACAGGATCATCCCCAACAATGAGATAGATTCTACCGACACGGCGTGGAATTCACGATCAGCTCATCGCAAAGAAACCCACTGTGTGCCATGCAATTTAGTGGCAGATCTACGTTTAAAACAAGGTGAAACATTTGCCTCAACGCAGATTTTAGAAAATAAAGTTTGAACACTTGCAACTATGCTTCTTGTTCTTAGAAGCTCCTGTTCAGAACCAAAATCAAATTGAATCTAACCACCAAGCCTTGGCCCTCGATGATTGTCATCCACGATATAAATTTTCCATACTTTATTGGAATAAAAATTAAAAGTTATATTATGGACAGTAAAATAGCATCATCAATAAATCAAGCATAAATTATTTCAAGAAATTTTACAGCTCCATCACTTGAATACATCGCATGGCTGCTTTCATCAGCTTTAATTTCCCGTTGCTTCTCAGATTTCTGCCTATAACAAATGCATACCGGAGGCTAAAGCAGTTCATTGGGTCCTTGTGTACATCTGAAATATAATCTTTTGAATATTATGAGCTATATACACAATGGGAGTCCCTTTCCTTTAAATACACTGATAAAAATATCATAAAAGGTTATGAAAGGAGAGAGGGGGTTACCCATTTGATTTTTGCATGAATCAAAGTTTTTCAATCAATGTAGTTCATGGGATTCGGCAGCTTAAACGAGTGGTTTGCCATGGCTAGACCAAGCAAGTCACTCCATTGATCATCAGAGTTTCCATGGATTCGGAAACCCTCTTCCTAGAGCTGCACCCTTTTCTCTGATTTGTATGTCGCTGCTGGCTTTCCATGATCACCGGTTCCCCTGCATGAAAGAGCTAATCTATCAGCTGAACCAGAAAGTCATTATAAACCGATCAAAGTAAAACATCAAGATTAGGTACAAAAACAGAGGATCTCTGATAATTTCATGAAACTTCTTAGTTCTTAGGACTACAAATAAAAGGAATAAAAAGGAAGGCAACCCCTGAAATTTGAACACATATCGATTGTTCAGGATCTTTTGGATCCATATTTTTCAAATACTGACACTATTAAAGAAGGCAGATGAATCAGTACAATTTAGAAGCTCAGATATAGTTTTGTTTATCATTAATTTCTGCACGATGCATCATTGGAATTGTTGGAAGATGCTCATTAATATGGCAGCTGTTCACATTAATCAGCCAAACCAAGCCTTTCCCAATAATAAGTAGGGTAAGTATAAGGATTCCTAGTCGCTATTGAGCTTGATACCACATTATATTCGCATTTAACTCTAACAAGATCATACATTTTTTTTTGCTCCTTTCCATCACTTACGAGTTCTTCCTCACTTTTCTAGTCAATGGCCTCTCATATCATGTACTAGAGAATCTTGGCACAACTACCAAATAGGATATCGGTGTTTAAAAACTCTCCTTGTGAAGACATGACATAGAAAATCATATCCTTCTTCCCCAATTGCATGCAAGTTCTAGCAACACTATTTTACCATCCAAGGTTAGGTTGAAACATAGGGAGGCAAAGTACCAGTAACACCAAAGCCCTCCATGTGAAGATATAACCCAGTAATCATTATTGCAGGTCCTCATGATGCAAAAATTGCAAGAAGGAAGAAACTCTTGTCATCCAAACTTACAATGGAACAATTTTCAGCCACCTTTTAACGTCGGGTATTTGAAGGGCAGGATAGCCAATAAATGCAAATGGCACCAAGTATTGGTTGGTGGAGTGAGGTGAGTCATTCGGAACATTTTCAATGGGCAAGACTTCTAAAATTGACTGAAAAAAAGAGAAGCAGTGAACTCGGGTAGCGAGTACATGGTACCTCAATATTAGAAGATCCCATCCTTCGAAACCAGATCCTCTCAAGTTCTCCTCTGTAACACCTCTCTGCTCTTCACTCCTTCCTGTCAACAAGAACACCTTGAATCCTAGCCCCTGGATCTCTTTGTATAGCTTCAAGCTAGAATGGATGGCTGGTGCGGTGCCCAACTCCACCCATTTGTCAAACTTGAACACATCAAAAACCTCCAATCTGGATTTCAAAGTGGTCAGTGACTCAATTACCGAAACGGGGAAAAGACAGAGTTTGGAGAACTTTTTGAATCATATGGTCACTTCATGTCTGAAGGACATGCGGAGGCAATTGCAATTGAAATGTTAACGTAACCCCATCTAAATTCACACCTAACAGAGCAAAATAAGCAATTGACAGATACGCTTCCACATAGCCCGCACCATGCAGTTTCAAAGCAAAACAGTTTCACAATAGAATGCTAAATCGATTACTTGTAACAACAATTAAATCGTTAAAAGATGGAGGATACAGAATCTGGTGAACTTCAACAAATTATTCTACTAGTGAACAAATATATCATTTACCAAGAAAATTTCACCAAAAAAAGCAGTTGAAAAAGAAAAAGTCGCCATAAATTTGGCAAAAGAAGCGCTCACCCAAAAGCATGGTCAACATAATAAGGAAAATTTGACAGAAGTGTTTCGTCAATATCAAAAATCCAGACATCGTTTCTATCCTCCGCCAATTGAACGCTTCTGTTATAAACTGCCGCTTCCTTGGCGACCATTTCCAAGTCATAGGCGTAGCCTCTCTTCGTCATATAATCTTTTACATAATCCGCACACTCTGTGGGAACAGTCTTCCATGACCGAATGTTGTTCGTCTCCACACCGAACCTCCAACTCCTGCAGTGCATCTTCAGGTCGTCTTCCCCACTCGAATGCTCCACATCGTCCACCCCGATCAAGAAATCTTGGGGATTCTGAACGATCAAAGGCCTCGGAAGGTAAGAAGAATCTCCCTTATCGAGGGAGGCAGCAAAGCAAAAGACACAAAGAAAAACGACTGATTTCAGATGTTTCATGATGGGTGTACGAGACAACAAAATGAATCTTAGCAAAACATTAAATAAAATTTAGCAGATGGGTCGTCAAGAATCGTGAAGAATGAGTAGATTTTACGAGATGGGTAATCAGGACTCCGAAAGAAAAGAAAATGGGGGATAAGAGAGCGGGAAAAAACGGTTATGAATGAGAGAATATGCGGATTTTGGCGGGTTGGTGATGTCAATGATCGCGAAGAAACAGTTGAAGAGAGTTGAGAGGGGACTTCATGAACAGATATTCTTCGAAATCACCCTTTCTTCCTGCCCCTTCTCGTTCTTAGCTTTAAAGAAGCCTCTAATGGAGAGAGAGAGAGAGAGACTGCGTTTGGGGAAGGTGTTATTTAAATGAACAGCCGTTGGGAAGAAGAAAACGATGACGTTTTCTTTGTCGTTTGTTTCGATGAGTGACATCAGCTAACTACCTTGAGACAAGGAGCGAATAATACTTCGCCACGTTTGATGAATCATCGACGGCACACCTCATTGTCCTTTTCCACGCGGTGACTGGCCGAGGATCTGTCATATCTGTTTACGTGGCTTGTTTTAAGTGGTTGCTCACCGTGGAGCTTGTGGTTACCAATTGATTCTTCACTTGATTGCTTTTCTCAGGGTAATTGTAGAGGCACCACCTACTTCCGGCTAAATTCGAAAACACACTTAGACTTTACTTAATGTTCTAAAAGTACAATAGAATTGATTTACTAAAGCAGAATAACTGAATGACCGTTTTGATGATATTCACCGAGGTGATTTGTTAGGCTAAATTCAAAAACTCCAAGTAATTGAAGTATCGAATTCGTGTCACTGCCATTGCTGACTGACTTCTTGCAGCTAGGGTGTCGATAGGTGGGGTTCAAGATTCAACCCTTAACCAGAATCTAAATCCATTAGTTGGATCTGGTAATCATCAGAGGATCCGATTAATAATTGGAGTTAGATTCATTCACTTTATAGTTTATGCATCTGAACATCAATCAGATTCAGACTTCCATGGGTTGTCGAAACTCAAGTAAGCTATTCACATACAAAATATACACAGTTATCTAAATGAATTGCATTCTTGTTCTGGATTTGCAATCCGAACTAAACAGAACCCGGTTATGCAAGAACCGGCTAATCGGATTTGACAACCCGAATCCGACGAACGGTCCCACGATCGGTCGCGATTTTATCGTGGATTCCAGCTGGAGCGATCGGGATACAAACGTGGCAAAATTCGTTCCTCAGAAGTGAAAAGTCTAGCTATTTCTACGACCGCCTATAAAAGCGATCAATTTTCCCACCAAAATCGCGAAACTCCGAATTCGTCCGAGGCCCCGTTACGTCTCTCAACATGGAGGCGGCTCTCTCCTCCTTCTCTCTTTGTCCGCTTCTCCGTTCAGAGCCACAGTGTCGGAGATCCCTTTCTTCTTTCTCCTACAATGGAAAAGTTGGGGTTCCCGGTATTAGCTTCTTCGTTCCGACGACGGTCCGAAGGAGAACAGGCGATTTCGTCGCGCATCTGCACAAGGTGGAGAAGGCTGATGGAGGATTCGTCCTCGACGACGTTCCTCACTTGACAGATTACCTGCCGGAATTACTGGCAAGTCTTATTCGTTTTGCTGCTTTGTCATTGATCTCTTGTCCTGGTGCGATTTCATTCGCGATCGTGGATTTACAATGGTTTTCTAGGGGGTTAGGCTGAATTAGGATGGAGAAGATGCGGTTAAATAATGAATAATCATCTATGGAAGTTTGTCCTTTTATAAGAATTGTCAGACGGGTCTTGTTTCCGGCATCCGGAACGAAGAGTAATTGGTCTCTAACCGGTTCATCATCTCCATGTGATGATGATGAATGGATTTTTTGCACATTTACATGATCTATAAGATCTATTGGTTATTTGGTTTTACATCTTTTGTTGTTAATGCCAAATGAAAAGTATTTAGCCTCAATCAGTTTTAAGGAGCTAGATTTCGCCTTTGGCTGTCTTTGACTAAGTCCTTATTGGGGTTTTGAACTTATAAGCTTGGGACTGATAAGTTCCGGTGATTTCTCTTTTTAGGAGATTTTGCATACGGGCTAATTCTGTTTTGTCGTGATCCGGTTAGATGTTCTGAGGAATTCCAATCAATCGTCAAGGCCTTAAGGTTGGCATGTTCGACTTTGAGCATTTTCAACCGAACGGCAGCGATGGAGATAGTTTTCTACATGCACTATACCTATAACCTAGAGCTTCTCATTGTCCTCTTTCTTTTATTTCGCGAGTAAAAAGTTATAAATCCATCCCATTAAGTGAGCAAAAGTGCATAGATCTAGACAATAGGACGATCCTGCATCATGCCTTAGATATGTTTTCCTCTACCTTCAGCGCCGTAAGCTTTGCTTTGTGCTAATCCTCTAACCCTCGACGAGTCTGAATGCAGGTAACTTCTTCCAATGTGTTTCATAACGTCACATGATGATGCTAGGCTCGCAAAAGTTTGCTGTAGAAATCACTTGACTTGATTCTGCAGTGTTTACTTTTCCTTGTCATAGTGCCCCCGGGGGATGGGGTTGTGAATGCCAAGCACATTATAAACTTATCAAATGAGAGTGCAAATTTTCCTGGCTTGTGATGGGTTCATGCCTCGCAGGTGTGACCAACAATTTCAGAATTACTGGAAAACCTAGTTGAGTATAGAGTTATCCCTGTGTTGTTTGGAGAAACTGCAGTCTAGATACTTATTGCTAGTTTAGCGTTTTGGGTGCTTTGTTGTAGCTAAAAGCGCTAGCTTCCATACTTCCTTGTCCTGGGAAAGGTCAGCGGCCACAAAGCTTCATGCTCCGTCCTAGAGCTTTTTGTTTCCTTCGGTACTGAACATCTGTGCTGCTGTATTAGTGCATGGAAGATCCTATTCATCTAACGTGTTCTAGAGTAGCTGAAACTTTTGGAGTTCCCTTTTCATATTTCACTCATCTTGACTCTTTGTCCCTCCATGATTAAGGTGAGAGGCCTGTCATGTTGGTCAGTGTGCAAGCCCTTATTTCTCCCCTTTTTTGCAGTCCTATGCAAGTCCATTGCAAAAGAATCCTGCTTATGCTATTGTTAAGTAAGTCTACCTATTTTTTCTTTAACATTAGTTTGTTATTTCGATGTTGATTGCTGTATTTCAAGAGGATTTGAATATTTTTCGTTTGACCAATAAGAGATGGAAGTGATCTATTACAGGCAGAGCTTTGTCAATGCAGATGATGTGGTGGCCAAAAAGGTCTGACTTTTCATTGCATTGACTTGCATTCATAATTTCTTTACTTTTACGGTTTTACCTTCCTCATCAGATTTGCGTTGTAATTGTTCACTCATTTTCATAGATTGTAGTTCAAAAGAGTGACCCCAAGGGCATACATTTTCGGCGGGCAGGGCCTCGAGAAAAGGTAGTAGAAATGTCTTCTCATAACTGATCCACGAGAAGTTAAAGAAATTTTCACTTACTTTTGATTATGCTCAGGTTTATTTTGAGCCAGATGAAGTATGTGCTTGCATTGTGACATGTGGTGGGCTGTGTCCGGGTATCAATACTGTCATTCGTGAAATTGTGTGCGGCTTGAACTATATGTATGGAGTGAATAACATCCTTGGGATTGAGGTGAGTCTTCTTGAGCAATTTCGGTTGGTCTTACGCATTTACATGTGCATTTGCACATTTTATGTTTCCATGGACAATCAATAGTTTTGACTTTCTAACTTAGGGGACTCTAGGTGATTGTAACTATAATTCTGCCCATTTATCTGAAGCCTGGGCGGTTTCCTTTGGAACAGCCCAATATGTAGACATGCCTAGGTATGTTGATGTAACACATAGACCTACTACGGGAGTTGCAGGCTTTATATGGTGTGGTCCATTTGTTGATCTAGGCTGGATGAGGTTCATCACTCAATCTATTTTCATGAGAGTTTATGCACATCAGAAATTGGGAAATGATTGTAACTTTGTAAGTCGTGTCACTGCTGTCTTGTTGGCAATAAGTTACACTCATCACGCTGAGTTTTTAGATTCCCACCCAGCCCAGGTTGCTGCTTCAGTTTTCACATGGTATGGTTAAAAGACTTTTGGAATTCATGGTGTTTTGGTTTTCAGAAGTTTACACTGATTAAAAGAAATTCTTTATCCCGTAGTCAGTAATCCCACAACCAGAATTTGCTGGAACATACAAGAAGAGATAATTTGCAGCCGATTATGATACATATATTATAAAGCTTAAAACTCCCTAATCATTATTGGAGGCAGTCAATGGTTTGAGGATTTTTTTAATTCAGAGGATTTTTATTTAAGTTGCTGTCTAAGATAATTCAAACAACTTTAAGTATCTTGTTCTTGAGAATAGTTATGATCCGGTATAGCTACCCATGCAAGAAAAGGGAAAACCTTATTTGTTGTCACTTGTTTCCTCATTCACTTTCTTTACAACAACAATAACTAACCATTTTCCCGTGCTAGATGGGGTAAGGTCTTTATTCCAAAAAAAAAATGTTTGCTTAGGTGAAAACTTATGCAAAGCATGACTGTTTTCCAAAATTTTGGTTTTGAATTTCTGCAGGGTGGATATCGAGGCTTCTATTCTAGAAACACGATCCCTTTGACACCAAAGGTTGTCAATGATGTCCATAAACGTGGTGGTACCATCCTTGGGACTTCACGTGGTGGCCATGACACATCTAAGATAGTTGACAGCATTCAGGACCGAGGGATTAATCAGGTTAGCTGAAGGAGCTTATGAGATATTCCATGGATCGTCAACAATTTGTTCTAACTTGATATTGCTATCTCCTCGTTTATTTCAGGTGTACATAATTGGGGGTGATGGGACCCAAAAGGGGGCAGCTGTTATTTTTGAGGTCATGCT
Organism: Brasenia schreberi; assembly: GCA_036023115.1. Lineage (NCBI taxonomy): Eukaryota > Viridiplantae > Streptophyta > Magnoliopsida > Nymphaeales > Cabombaceae > Brasenia > Brasenia schreberi. The sequence goes on from JAYKKT010000068.1 coordinate 17,782,052, forward strand.
GTCTGTTCAACAAATCTTTTGCACTTACATTTATCATTGACAGGGATTGTAGTATTTCTGAGTTTGATGCGGAAGCCTTATTTGCAGGAAATTGAAAGACGTCAGCTTAAGGTGGCAGTTGCAGGCATTCCTAAGACAATTGATAATGATATTGCCGTAGGTTTTCTTCCTTGTAGAAGAAATATCCTGAGGTTTATGATGATTTCTTCTATTATAGACATAAATCGTTTAGTGTCATTGTGTGCATTAATATATGTTCTGCAAGGGGATATAATCTCTTAAAAAGCATATTATGAGAGTTGACTGTGATTATATCTAATGAATTCAGTGTAGATATTTAGCTTGTGGTCTGTCATGCAGTTGTTTAACAATGACTATTTGCGTCCCATGTACTCTTGCTTCAACCTATTGGTTATGATTTGTGAATGCTTCTCTATTTTGATTAACTTTGTCCTTTTAGTTTGGCTGGTCGCCCAAGAACTTTGAAATCTATCTGCTGCTTGCCTTTTAGGTTATAGATAAATCATTTGGTTTTGATACTGCCGTGGAAGAAGCTCAAAGGGCTATCAATGCTGCTCACGTGGAAGCTGAAAGTGCTGAGAATGGTGTTGGAGTCGTGAAACTTATGGGTCGTTATAGTGGTAACAGTTTCTTTATATGACTTGCCAGTCGGATTTTCCTGCATTTATTGGATCATGTTCAGCAAGTTATGTTGAATGCTGACACTTGAAACTAACATTATTTTTCTCAGCATGTCAATGCCTGACTTAGATCTGAATCTCTAAGATAAATTAGTACTGAGCATTGAAAGGTTTCACCTATTTTATCCTCTTGAGTTTGTGCTTTCTTTCTCTCTGCAGGGTTTATTGCTATGTTTGCAACATTGGCAAGTCGAGATGTTGTAAGACCTTAATCCTGCAATTCATTGAACTCATTTCATGCTTAGTTGTAGACCCAGGACTTCTCTGGCTTTTAATTGGCAAAGGGGGAAAGAGTCGGTGGCCATCTCTCTCTTGTTGTGGGGTGGGCTTTTGTCTATTTAGCTAGTATCGGAGCTAAGAGCATACCAAAGTGATGATGAACAACTGGCAAGAAGATATGTAACCATATAATGTAGCTCAGACTCCTGTGGGTGGCAATAGAGGAGAGTTTGCAGAGAGGAAAGTTGGTTGTCAGTGATCAGCTCCAAACAACATAATGACTCAAGCAGGACCCCCTTCTATATCGTTGGAAGTAATTCCAACTTGGAGATTCTTTTTTGGAATAAGTTGAAGGCTCCCCAAGATATGAGCTAACGTAAAAAGGTACAGGTCCATCTTGACCAACTGATATATTTTAGAAGAACCAGAGATGAATTAAAATTTTATGGTAGGAAACCTAAGCAGTTGCAGAGAACATTCACAGAGAATCCAAAAAAAGGAGATTATAAAGCTATTGGTCCATGTGTGAGTGATGTTGCTGTTCATATTTTGGGTACTAGACTGAGTGAATGCTTGACAGAAGATCAAGTTTGGCCGATAATGCTAGAAACAGATATTGCAAGTATGATTTTTCAATATGTGAACGGTAATTATACAGAAGGGTGTGGGATGATCACCGAAGGGTCAGTGTAACAACCATTGTGGAAACTCGGTCATAATTCTTGAAGTTACAAGAACTATTTGCAGTAAAAGTATCATGTTTAAACCATGCAAAGGGGCGACAACTTTTCAGCAACTTTTCTCAGGAAATGAAAAGGATGGCGACATTTATTATCCCTATCTCATGAGCTGTTGACTGTTGTAAACTGCAATGGGCTTTCGTTGCAACCAAACATATCTCTTTATTCTGATTTTGCTAATGTAATGTGGATACTGGATAGATTGTCTAAAAAAAAAATTGCATCTTTTGTTTAATTAAGATTATTGGTCTCTCATGAATCTTATATGTTATTCCACTCAACAGTGAACTTCTTAGTAATAAGTCTGACTACTTAGACAGGACTGCTGCCTGATCCCAGAGTCACCATTTTATCTAGATGGACAAGGTGGACTCTTTGAATTTATTGAGCAACGCCTTAAAGAAAATGGACATGTGATCATTGTAGTCGCAGAAGGTGCTGGACAGGAGCATGTTGCTGAAAGCTTGCATTCATTTGATGAAAAAGATGCTTCTGGGAATAGGCTTCTCCTTGATGTTGGTTTGTGGATCAGTCAAAGGGTCAAGGTACCACTAAAGTCAATGCAACAAAATTTCCTTTCCATTTTAATTTTGTCTGACTATTAAAACATATGCTTGTGCCATTTTGCTGGGTGGTTTTCGTAGGATCATTTTACCAAGGAGCGCAAAATGACAATAAATCTCAAGTACATAGGTAATAATCTCCTCTTCTGTGGGTTTGAACGGTTAAGTAGAAATAGGTTTTTGACATTTTATTTTTATTTTATTTTCATAATCAGCTAGCTGTAAACCACGCCCATGTAAGGATTACCCTTGCATTGCCGGTCCCAAGCCCGGATAAAGGAGGAGGGTTGTGTTAGGCTTCCGACAGCCAACGTAAAACTTCGTCAGATTTTTATAACATGGAATACAAAAATTATGAGCATTGCTTTGGGGCGTCCCCGCCTAGCGACATGATGCAGAGCCCGAATGCAGTAAGTAAGCAAGGGCCACTACATTTTTGCCCGAATGTAGTGAATCAATTGCAGAGAGGGTTCCCACATCATGGACGGGTGTGGGTAAAGAAGTTAGTCCCGCTATATTGCCGCCCGAATGTAGTGAAAAATTTTCAAGAGAGGTCTCCACATTTTGATTATGGACGGATGCGGGGGGATAAGGAAGCTAGTCCTAGATAATAAGATTCGTATTGGTTCGTGGAATATCGGAACATTATTCGGTAAGCTAGTGGAGGTGGTAGATACTATGATTCGGAAAAAGATTCATATTCTATGTTTACAAAAGACAAAATGGGTTGGAGAAAAAGCAAAAGAGATAGAGGATACAGGTTTTAAATTATGGTACTCAGGTAAAGAAAAGGCTCGAAACGGAGTTGGTATTATCATAAATAAAGATTTAAAGGAGAGTGTAGTAGACATACAACGATATGGTGACCGAATCATAACGTTGAAATTAGTGTTAGGAGCAGAGATTTTGAATATAGTTTGTGCTTACGCACCCCAAGTAGGACTAGAAGATAGTATAAAGACAGTTTTTTGGGAAGAGTTAGATAAGGTGTTTCAAAAGATTCCACAAAGGGAGATGATTTGTTTAGGAGGAGATTTAAATGGACATGTCGGTAAAGAGGCATTAGGATATCAAGGGATTCATGGAAACTTTGGTTTTGGGGATATAAATGAGGAAGGTAGGGAGATTTTAAATTTTGCTATGGCATTTGATCTCTTTATAGTCAATACAATCTTCAAAAAATGAGATGAACATTTAATTACTTATAAGAGTGGCTTATCACAAACACAAATTGATTACTTTATTTGTAGAAAAAAAGATAGAGCGTGTTGTAAAGATTGTAAGGTAATTCTAGGAGAAAGCTTAACCACCCAACACCGACTTTTAGTTATGGATTTACAAATAAAAAAGTGGACAAAGAAGAAAAGAGTGCATCGAGCTATTCGGACTAAATGGTGGAACCTCAAAAGCGAGAAAGAAGATATATTTAAACAGAAAGTCCTGCAAGGAGATGTTTGGAATTATGTTGGCACACCCTGTGATATGTGGAACAATATGGCTATACATATTAGGAAAGTTGCGAAAGATGTGTTAGGGGTATCTAAGGGAGGTGTACCGGCACAAAAAGAAGCTTGGTGGTGGAGTGAAGTAGTGCAAAATAAAATCAAGGCAAAGAGGGCATGCTACAAATTACATTATGCTAAGAAAACTAGTGAAACTTTAGAAGCTTATAAGAAAGCAAAGAAAGAAACAAAAAAGGCCGTTAGTGAAGCAAAAGCTAAGATTTGGGAGGACTTATATAAAAAACTCAATTCAAAAGAGGGTGAAAGAGATATTTTTAGGATAGCTAGGGCTAGAGATAAGAAAACTACAGATCTAAATTATGTTAGATGTATAAAAGACGAGGATGAAAAAATTCTAGTGGCAAATGATGATATAAGAAATAGATGGAAAAACTATTTTTATAATCTTTTTAATGAAAATAAAGATGTTAGTATTAGTTTAGGAGATTTAGCCAACTCAGAAAAGTATATAAACCACAATTTCTACTGACGTATTCAAAAGAATGAAGTCAAAGAGGCTCTTAAACATATGAAGGGTGGTAAATCAGTAGGATCAGATAATATTCCTATAGAAGTTTGGAAAATACTAGGAGAAATAGGAATCACTTGGCTAACAAGACTATTTAATGAAATATGGAAAAACCAAAAGATGCCCGAGGAATGGAGAGCAAGTACACACTTATACCCATATATAAGAACAAGGGAGACATTCAAAATTGTGCGAATTATCGAGGTATTAAGTTAATGAGTCGTACTATGAAATTATGGGAAAGAATTATCGAACGTAGGTTAAGACAAGTATCAAGTACAATAGAGAACCAATTTGGGTTCATGCCAGGCAAATCTACTGTTGAAGCGATTCACCTTTTGAGACGTCTTATGGAACATTTTAGAGCAAAAAAGAAAGACCTTCACATGATATTTATTGATCTCGAAAAAGCTTATGATAGGGTACCGAGGGAGGTTCTTTGGAGAACTTTGGAAAAAAGAGGTATCCCATTGACATATATTAGCCTTATAAGAGACATGTATGATGGTGCAAAAACATGTGTGAGGACTCATGAAGGAACAACAGACTTCTTTGAAGTTAATATTGGGTTACATCAAGGATCAACTTTAAGTCCATACTTATTTATAATGGTGATGGATGAGTTAACAAAACATATTCAAGATGAAGTACCTTGGTGTATGTTATTCTAAGGAAAAAGTTAATAGAAAATTGGAACTATGGAGATAAACATTAGAAAGCAAAGGCCTCCGACTTAGTAGAACAAAGACAGAATATATGGAATGTAAGTTTGATCATTTGGTTACTTCAGAGGACATAGAAATTAAAATAGGCACATATTGCATCCCTCAGAAGGAAAGTTTTAAATACCTAGGGTCAATTTTTCAAAGTGATGGAAGAATTGATGGAGATGTTACGCATAGAATTAATGCTGGTTGGTTAAATGGAGAGGAGCATCAGGTATTCTTTGTGATAAGAAGATACCATTAAAATTAAAAGGTAAATATTATAGAGCAGCAATTAGGCCTGTCATGTTTTATGGTTCTGAGTGTTGGGCAGTTAATCATCAACATGTACAAAAGATGTCTGTGACAGAAATGAAGATGTTGAGATGGATGAGTGGTCATACAAGAAAAGACCGTATACATAATGAGGTTATTAGAAACAAAGTAGGAGTGACACCAATAGAGGATAAAATGAGAGAACATCGTTTAAGATGGTTTGGACATATAGAAAGAAGATCAAAAGAACCTCTAAGAAGGTTAGAAAAACTAAATTTGGAAAGTATTAAAAGAGGTAGAGGACGACCACAAAAGTGTTGAAAAGAAACAATAAAGAACGATCTAGCTTATTGGGAGTTAACTGCTAACATGGAACAAGATAGGGATCTGTGGAAACAAAGAATCCATGTAGCCGACCCCGTCTAGTATGGGAAAAGGCTTAGTTGTTGTTGTTGTTGTTGTATAATCAGCTAGCTGTAGATGGTGCAAAAACTTGTGTGAGGACTCATGAAGGAATGACAAACTCCTTTGAAGTTAATATTAGGTTACACAGGGATCAACTTTAAGTCCATATTTATTTATATTGGTCATTGATGAGTTAACAAAATATATTAAAGATGAAGTACCTTGGTTAATAGGAAATTATAACTATGGAGAGAAATGTTAGAAAGTAAAGGCTTCCGACTTAGTAGAACAAAGACAAAATATATGGAATGTAAGTTTGATCATTTGGGTATTTCAAAGGACATATAAATTAAGATTGACACACAATGCATTTCTGACAAGAAAAGTTAAAAGTTTTAAATGCCTAGGGTCAATTTTTCAAAGTGATAGAAAAAATGATGGAGATGTTATGCATAGAATTAATATCAGTTGGTTAAAATGAAGAGGGGTATCAGGTATTATGTGTAATAAGAAGATACCATTAAAGGTGAAAGTTAAATATTATAGAGTAACAATTAGACCTGTTATGTTTTATGGTTCTGAGTGTTGGGTAGTTAATCATCAACATGTGCGAAAGAAGTTCGTAGCAAAAATGAAGATGTTGAGATAGATGAGTGGTGATACAAGTCATCAATCATGTAACTACTGGTAATTTGAGAATCTTTGACAAGTTTGGAGTGATTTGCCAGAACTTTGTAATCCTAAATTTTACACCAAGTGCTGACTTCTCACTTCTCAGCATGAGCTAACTGGAAAGTCTAGAAGATGTACATGATCAGAGAAATTATGCTGGTTCATAGAATTGAGACTAGGCAATCATGTTAGGGATATATGTCATTACAGATTCACCATTCTGACAGTCCACATGATGTTGGATATCGTGTGTATGCAGCCAAATTTGGTCAACATGGATTGATCAATGTGGGATAAAGGGATTCTGGCGACCCAAATGTTGGTAAAAGTCCTGCAATACTGTGCCTGGCAATTTTGGACCCAACCTGACAACCCAACCTGAAAGATCCGAATCCACATCAGATTTTAAGGCTTTCGGGTCGGTCCAGGTCAGCAAAAACAGACCTGACAAAAGTCCAGTCATGTTCTGGTCAACCCAAACTGACATACTACACACACACACACACACACACACATATATATATATTATATGCATGTATTATATGTATGTGTGTTATAGTATGTCACGTTATAGTATGTCATATATATATATATATATATATATATATCTATAATGTGTATGTATTAGATGTACCTTTATATATATTGGTTGACCCAAAGTCGACCCAGACACAAACCCGACCCTGATCTGATTCAGGTTCAAAGAATATGACCTGAACAGAAACCGGGTCAGTCTATTTTTGACACAAATCTGAAGTGACCCTACCTGATAACCCGATTTGCCAGGTCTAGACACTTTGCAGTAGTGACCAGTGAGAGTCTTTGCACTTGGTGCAGCTTGCAAGCAAGCTATAAATATTTCCAGTGTTCCTAGTCGAATGGACGTGATAGTTCCTAGCTGAGTTCTTGCCTAATAAAGTCTGGCCCCAGCCTGAGATTGACAAGAGCCAGGCCTCTCCTTCTGGAGATAGGGAGTCTGAACTCAACCCAGCTTCACCTGATGTCTGCTGCTAAATATGAACCTCTTGTTGCATTATGAGGGCAGTAAATTAGCGTAGTACTGCTGCAGGATTGAAGGTCAATGAGCTATTGTTTAGTGAAAAGGTGTCCTAGTTTCCTATTATGAGCGCTATATTTTCTTTTCAAGTCTTTGTGCCAGCGATTGGCCCTCTTACCATCCCTTGTTCTGATACTGTATTAAATTGATTGTTTCAGACCCAACATACATGGTGCGTGCCGTTCCAAGCAATGCATCTGACAACATCTATTGCACACTTCTTGCGCATGGTGCTGTTCATGGTGCTATGGCTGGCTACACGGGCTTCATTGTTGGACCTGTAAACAGCAGACATGCTTATATTCCTATTGCTGTAAGAAATTTCCTCCAGTTCTTATTAATACTATCAGTATAACAATGTACGTTCAGTTGCTTCTTAAGTAATCTCTTTAAATGTTCTTTATTTATCTCAATTTAGTGAAATACATTGTACAATGAGAGACATGCATAAGTGGTTCGGATATTTGGATAGTTGACCGCACACATGAGCTCCAATTAGGGATCAAAATAGCCGAAACTGAATAGCCTTTGGATTTCAAAACCGAACCCAAACTGAAATGTATAGGTAACCAAACCGAACCGAACCAAAATATTTTGGTTCGGTTATTCGGTTTATCCTATATGACTGAATTCTATATATATGTATGTAAGTATATGTATATATATGTGGATATACTGTATACATATACATATGTACGTGTATATAGTGAATATGATTATATATGTATATACATACATGTGTGTATATATGTATATGTATATATACATACATATATACGTGTGTGTATTATGTATATGCATATGCATTATGCATACACATATATATGGTGTATATGTTTATATATGTACATATATATGCTTATATTTATATACATACACATACACATATATATTATATATAATATACACATACATACATATTCGGTTTTTTTGGTTTATTCGGTTTCAAACCTTAAAAACCGAACCGATAAACCGATTTTCAATAGAACAATTCAGTTTGGTAATTCGGTTTAAACAGAAAGTTTGCTCACCTTTAGTTCCAATGAGGTGTGGGAAATTAAATAGGTAACACCTTAAAAAGGGGCATAGGAAGGCCTTTGAAGTGTAGGCAGAAAACAACACATGATCTTTCTTTTCTGAGTTAGATGCTAGTGTTGCATATGATCAAGCTCTACAGTATTAAGAATCCATGTGGGTGGCCCCACTTACTGTGGGAAAAGGCTTGGTTTTGGTTTCAGTTTCGATTTTGGTAAATGTAAAATATGCTTCATCCATGTAATTTCTTGATTCAACCAAGTAGGTCGAGTAGAACCTTATCCCAACTATCTCAAGTGGGATCAGGTTGGTTTTGTTCCCAGTTTCGATTTTGGTAAGTGTAAAATGTGTTTCATCCATGTAACTTCTTAATGCAGCCAAGTAGGTTGAATAGAACCTCATCCCAACCAGCTCCAATTAACTATCAAAGCATCTATTAGGAACTGAATTTTTCGTGTATTGCTCTCATCCTCAATGATTAAGGGGACATAATATCCATTCACATAATTCCAGGGATTGAGAGCGCTGCTGAAGAGTGAGCACTTAATAGAAACTTCGTGTTGTACATTAGTGGGACTTGGGAATCATTAGTGGGTGCCCCACATTGTCGACATGGAGTACAGAAAAAATGAAACTATATTAAGAAGAGAGTGCCAACCAGCGACGATGTTGCCTTTTACCTCCCGCAGGCTCTTCTTTGAATCTTTTCAGCGTTCGTACAAGTGTAGCATAGGTTATCTGTATAGCTGATTCTTTTTTCTGTTTTTTTTAGAAGATTTTCGTTTCAGTAGCAAATTTTAATTGTGATAATCACTGTATAGTACCATAGCGACAATTCCTCACTGAACAGTTTTGACAAATACCGGAAAGTCATCAACTGCTCCGTGCAATGTCTGACATTATACTTGGTATGCTTATTTCGTCACTGGTATTGCAGCGTATAACAGACACGCAACACAAGGTCTGTGTGACAGACAGGATGTGGGCAAGGCTTCTCTCCTCTACTAATCAGCCTAGCTTCTTGAGGTATGACGAACTAATGCAGGAGAAGATCAACAAGGAGACGAAAGAGATGATTGACAACATTAAATCAGGGAAAACGATGACATTTGCAGATCCATCCCGAAATGCTTCTGATGGTCCATCGATCGAATCAAACTCCTCCCCTATGGCGTGAAATATTTGATGGTCGTTGATACACACACACACACACATATATATTGTTGATTCATTCAGCTTAAGTGGGAAAATTACCGGCTTATGTATATGGCACAGGATATATCCGTAACACCGAGTGCTGATTGATTGCCGATGTTTTCTTGGATTTATAGCAAAAACAGTTCATGATTAGTTTATGTAGTCATTAATTCAATTGAAGAATCGATAAATGTACATTCCTGTCTCAGAATCACATCGTCCCTTTGCGTTTGAACGCTTTGAAGCTAACTCACAAGAAGCTGTGGGTATCCCATAAACGGGTGTGGCGATAACGGACACAGTGGAGGAATGGAGAAGATTTCCGTCAGATCCATACTTGACCAGGCCGACGGCATGAATGGTGGCCTTCGTCATTGGGACTATCATTCTTCCTCTTCCTGGATGGATCACACTCGCTCTTCTCCTTCTGGTGGGAGCCGGCCTCGAGCGGGAAGTTGAGTATGGCCTTGCTGCCTCTCATCTTGAAGGCTGCAAGATCATAGGCTCGAACCGCGTTGGCCGGGTTGTCGAACGTCCCGAACCAAGCTCTAGCTCCGTCCAGCGCCAGATCTCGGATCTCTGCCAAGAATTTGCCCGGTAGTGCTTCATCATCTCCTCCCCTCCATCATTTGACCGGTTCACTTATTGAAGAATTGCTGGGATTATCACCGGCGAATCCAGTAGCCTGACGCATAGATAAAGTGACCATTTTCTCGTACGAGCTACGCAATCTGATGCCGGAAGACTCGAGGAACCGATCGATTCCCAAAGAACCATCCAAGGTCATCGCCTGATTCTTGCATCTTAACTTGCGATTCGAAGCTTGAGCCTTCATATATATGTATTCTTCTAAAAGATCCTGAACAGCAAAGGGAAAATCTTTCTGAACGTCGACCCTCCTTTCACTTGCCGTCGATTCCGAGTGATTGAATACCAGAAAATCGTGGAGACCTTCGACTCCTACATTCTTGTGGCTCGGGTCGGAAGCGAATAAATCATCCATAAGAAAGGAAATACTTAGACGAGGAGGAATGCCAAGAAGGTGGCTTCTATCTTCTCGAGAACCAAGCGATCATAGTTGGAAGCATCCATGAGAAGGATTTGCTGCTTACGCTTTCCTTCTTAGCAGAGAGTGAAAGTCGGAAGAATTTTCCAAATGGAAAAGGGAAGAGTCTAACGTAGAAGAGCAGTGACAACCATATTTCATTAAGAGAAGATTGACTATCATAATAGATATTTGCATAGGTTTGATTCATCTTGTTTAATTACCCTAATGTTGAAAGGATAAATTAGTAATTTTATTTGTTTGCCTAATAAAAAATTACAACCAATTATTTGGTGATTTTCGAAACTGGTCATGAAAAGAATAATAATTTTGCCCGAACACAAAGGCAAAATCGCCTTTTCGTTCAATAGGTTATGAAAAGTATAAAGTACAACAGAGAACCAATTTAGATTCATGCCAGGCAAATCTACGATTGAAGCGATTCAAATTTTGAGACGTCGTATGAAACATTTTAGAGCAAAAAAGAAAGACCTTTACATGATATTTATTGAACTAGAAAAAGCTTATAATAGAGTTCAGAGAGAGGTTCTTTGAAGAACTTTTGAAAAAAGAGGTATCCCATTGACATACATTAACCATATAAGAGACATGTACAATGGCGCAAAAACATATGTGAGGACTCATGAACAAATGACATACTTCTTTGAAGTTAATATTGGGTTATATCAAAGATAACAAAACATATTTAAGATGAAGTACCTTGGTGTATGTTATTTGGAGACGACAATGTGTTAGTGGAGGAGTCTAAGGAAAAAGTTAATAGAAAATTGAAACTATGGAGAGAAACATTAGAAAGCAAAGGCCTCCGACTTAGTAGAACAAATACAGAATATATGGAATGCAAGTTTCATGGTTACTTCAGAAGACATAAAAATTAAAATTGGCACACTTTGTATCCCCCAAAAGGAAAGTTTTAAATACTTAGGGCCAATTTTTCAGAGTGATGGAAGAATTGACGAAGATATTACACATAAAATTAATGCTGATTGGTTAAAATGAAGAGGAGCATCAGGTATTCTTTGTGATAAGAAGATACCATTAAAGTTAAAAGGTAAATATTATAGAGCATCAATTAGGCCTAAATTAGGAGTGACACCAATAGAAGATAAAATGAGAGAACATCGTTTAAGATGGTTTCGACATATAGAAAGAAGATCAAAAGAAAAACCTCTAAGAAGGTATGAAAAACTAAATTTGGAAAGTATTAAAAGAGGTAGAGGACGACCGCAAAAGCGTTGGAAAGAAACAATAAAGAATGATCTATCTTATTGTGAGTTAACTGTTAACATGGCACACGATAGGGATATGTGGAAACAAAGAATCCATGTAGTTGACCCCGTCTAGTATGGAAAAAGGCTTAGTTGTTGTTGTTGACAGAGGATAGAATTATCTTTTCATCCCTTTAAAGGTAACAAATTTTGACTTTAAAATATTTGTACTTTTATTAAAATTTTGTCACGTGGTAATTCATTATTTTTCAAATATGATGAGGGCAAAATAAACTTTTTAGTTTGATACTCGAGGAGGAGTGGTTTATAACGTTAGAGAAGAGAGAGAACCAAAGAGGGAGAGGAGACACGAAGAGAGAGAGGAGGGAGACGCGACGGACGACCTCTGGTCATCGATCATCTTTCTTTATGATTTGCCGAATGTAACCGATTTTTGTTTGCCAGCCCACCTTGTTCGCGATCTCAGGCCATTTGAACTTGTGGCTTCGATTGTCTACCTTCTTCTTAGAGAGTACCTTTTCCCTCTCTCTCTCTCTTTATTTTATTTTATCTCTTTGTTAATTGTGAACAAAGGACAATCAAGAATATCCCTGTCCTCTATTGCTTTTCATTTTCAGTAAAAGCATTTGTTCTCTCTTTTGTTTGTAAGACACTAATTGTGTACCTTTTTGCACATTCTGGTTAACCTTACCTTCATACCAGTGAAGGAGTTTATTCCTCGTTGAGGATCCTAGTCAGAGTCGTCACATCTAATAAATAACGAAGTGTGGGATGGCTTGAAAGAAGAGTCAAGAGCAAAGGTTTCTTTGGGATAGTTTGATTGCAGATAATGTTTTTTTCTTATTTGCTTGAGAAAATGTTGTCTTTTTGTTTATAAAACTGGAAGTTTTTCTTTTCTTATAAACAAATTATGTTCAAAACTTGTTTTAAAGGATTTTTATTTGAAAAGGTTTTGTCTTTAAAAGTAAATTTGTTTTAAAATATCAAAATTTTCCTTTCTTTGGTTAATTGAATTGTAGAAAAGCAAGACACACACAACCCAGTGAAACTGCACCGCCCGCCGAATCTGAAATCCGACACTCGACACAATAACCCAACACCACCGATCTCAATTCTCGAAGTTTCAACCCTAACCCGAAACGACAACAAAAACCCAAACCAAACACCCACAACCCGGCACCCGAAACACCAACCCTGACATCCAAATCCGAACCCAAACATAGCCATGTCTGGGTTTCGGGTTAGGGTTGGGATTTCGAGAATTAGGATTGGTGGTGTTGGGTTATTTTGTCAAGTGTCGAATTTCGGATTTGGCGGGTGGTGCATTTTCACCTGGTTGTGTGTCTTGCTTTCCCACAATTCAATTAACCAGAAAAAGGAAAATTTTGATATTTTAAAACAAATATACTTTTAAAGACAAAACCTTTTCAAATAAAAATCTTTTAAAACAAGTTTTGAACATAATTTGTTTATAAGAAAAGAAAAACTTCTAGTTTTATAAACAAGAACAAAAACATTTTCTCAAGCAAATAAGAAAAAAACAATATCTGCAATCGAACTATCCAAAAGAAAACTTTAATTATGAAATGAAAACCTTTTAAATACATTTTCAAACAAATAACAAATTTCTTAATAAAAGAAATAATTTTTTGTATTTATCTAATAAAATCTAAAATAATACCTTTTGAAACAAAAAATTTCTAAAACAATTTTTTTTACAAAAACAAGAAAACTTTCACTTCTATAAATGAAAGAAGCTTTTTAAAAAAAATAAGAAACAAAAATCTTTTCAAACAAATAACAATTATGTTAAACGAAGGAGAATTTTGACATTTGCAAAAAAATCAAAAACAAAATTATTTTTAAACAAAACCTGCCTTTTGAATTCAAAAAGTTTTAAAACGATTTTTCAATATAATTTGTTTACAAAAGCAAAAAACACTTTTGCTTTTATCAACAAAAACGTTTTAAAACGAAAATATCAATTTCAAACCAAATATTTAAAACAAACTTTTCATTTTGAAAGAAGAATCTTTAAAAGCAATCCTTGAAACGATGGAGAAATTTGATATTTTTCAAACAAAATCTAAATCAAAACTATTTTCAAAGAAAGTGTTTTTTTAATTGAAAATCTTTTAAAACAATTTGTTTACAAAAGCATAAGAACTTTCGCTTTTATAAAGGAAAACGACTTTTAAAACGAAAATATCGATTTTCAAACAATCAATTAAAAATTTCTTTTAGAAAAATATTTTTTTTGAAATTTCACAACAATACCTAAATAAGAATTATTTTTAATGCAAAATACCTTTTGAAACAAAAATCTTCTAAAAGTCTTTGAATATAATGTATTTATAGAAACAACAAAGCTTTTACTTTTATGAACAAAAATTACTTTCGAAACAAATAAGAATTTATTCTGATTAGCAAAAGAGAATCAAAAGTAAATACTGGAGGCAAACAATTGAGAAAATCAACCTGTATTGAACGCACATGTGAGAGGAATGTCCACGCTTCCAAATAGTGAAAGAAGCGCGAACCTATAATGACAGCACATGCGAAAACCATTATAACTTGTTGAAGGATGAGAAACATAATTCATGTATTCTCGATCAAAAGATGAAAATTCATGAGTAAAGGGGTTACCATGATTTTTTGTATTCAAGCATAAATCTTCATTTGGTTCATCAATGGACTGACCATCTTAAGTAATAATCGGTGAGGTAATTACTCTTCCATTGCCGATGGCAGGTTCCATAGGCGCTCTTTTGCCATAAAGCATATTGTTCTCTGTCATAAAAAGTAGATAACAAAAATAAACAAACCATGAATTGGCAAAAAAAACTCAAAAGTAAATGCAAGAGAAAAACAAACGGGAACATCAACCTGTAATGACAACACATGAGAGCAACATTATGACTTGGAAGAGAAACATAATTCATGTTTTCACCATCAAAAGATGAAAAATCATCAGTAAAGGGTTTACGATGATTTTCTATATTCAAGCATAAATCTTCATTTGATCTTGCCCATGTAACTTCATTTGGTTCTTCAATGGGCTGGCCATCTTCAGTGATAATCGGTGAGGTAATTACTCTTCCACTACTGATGGTAGGTTTCATAGGTGCTCTGTTTGCCACAAAACATATCGTTCTGTCATGGATAATAGATAACAAAAATTAACAAAACGTGAATTGGCAAAGAAGTTTAAAAAGTAATGCTGGAGGAAAACAAACGGGAAAATCAACCTGTAATGACAACCCTTGTGAGAAGGATGTCCCCGCTTCTAAATAGTGAAAGAATCCCCAACCCGGATGGACTCCTCCATGCCTACAATGTGTTGGACACTAACGAAAATGTCAACCAAACTTGTAAATATGAAAACACCTGTAATTACAACATAACAAGAAGGATGTCCCCATATCCAAATAGCAAAAAAAGCTTCATTCTGGATGGAATGTCCCTCCAAGCTAACAATGTGTTGTACAAAAACAACAACGTCAATCAAACTTTAGACAATTCGTGTTCAAGCAAAGCAACAAAAGAGTGAACCATACAAACCCATGAAGTAGCGAAATTTTTAATAAACAGAAACTTCAACCAACTTTTAGTGCCACAATTAGTCAAAAGGATGGCCTTGCATTCAAAAACTGAAAGAAGCCTAAAGCTCCATAAACTCCCCCTCAACGCTTGGGGTGTGCTGGATAGAGATTAGAACACCGTTTAAACTCGACATAATTCAAGTTTAAGTAAGACTCCAAAAAGAAACCTAAACTGATCTTATAAAATCTTAAATTAAGTAGCGTAATTGATAATAAGGAGGAACTTGATTTGTAAATATCAACAAACCTGCAATTACACCACATGCTATAAGAATGTGCCCACATCTAAATAGCAAAAGAAGCTCCCCTCTAAGCTACTAAGCTAGCAATGTACTTGACAGAAAGGAGAAAGTCATTCAAACTTCCAGTAAAAGATGAAAGACAGGAACCAGATCATAATAAACAGCAAAACTTGATGGTTTACGGAAACAATATGTTGATAGGGCTTTGAAAAGGCAAATGCAGGAAATGATGATTGACCAGGCTCCATTTTTTTAATTTGACATGAGGGTTGAGAGAGATAAAAGAGAAGGCATTGCATTGCTCATAGTAAAAGATCCAATATTTACTTCACATCAGCTGCGTGGTGACTGGTTCTCTTTCATTTTTAGCAAAATGTTGAAATTTATAGATGTCTTGCAATTATGAAACGATCAACTCAGTTTGTTATTAAATGCACTATACAACCTCAACTCAAGGAGCAAACATAAAACAAAAATATATTGAGAGGAGGCATACCTGCCCTAGAACCAAAACAACATCAGCACTGAATGCATCAATTGCATGCAGCAACAACTATACATCACCAAGAAAAGAAGCTGATCAGTCCTTGGCTGGTACTCATAGAGTCATAAGTCAAAACCAAGACAACTAAAGATGATAGTGTGAGAACTACCTCATAACCAACACCTTCAACCCAACCCATTGTATTGATTACCATTCTTCCGCATTACCAGTGAACTGCCGCTCTACAGTTCTTGCAAGTTCCATGACCAGCAATTTGTACAAATCCGCATGACCACTAAATTTTGAAAACAGAAAAAGATTTTGTTGAATACTTGGTTAAATAATAGAATGTAATGAAGGATGTTAAATAAGCAGTGCACAGCAAAAACCATCACCTTGGGGTCACATGACCAAAAAAGTAGACAATGGGCATCTCAAGAGGTATCCCTTCAACTGGATCTATTGGCATTTCTATAGGAGTTGCAGCAATACAACCGGGAATTGTAATTGATCCCTGACCAATATCAAGATCTACAAGTGTTGGTTTCCAGCCTTGTTTCGACGCCCAACTTAGTAGCATTCTTGACAAACTACTCTTTCCTGAATCAGTTGGTCCCACAATGATTACCCTTGGACCCTGCATACCAAACTAACTGTTAAACAGTAAACAACAAACATAAGATACAATTTATTTACATATTATTTTTACTAAAACAATGCAGTTTATCTACCAGTATCACAATAACAAGCAGATCATAATACTAGCCACACACAGTTACATATCGGTAATCATACACTTGATAGTTGATACCAGCAGAGACACATATCCATGCACAGGAAGTCACATGTATTACTCATGCGTTTGCCAAAATTTCGATCTTTGGGAATCAAGGCCACATCGATTTCCAGATAAGGAATGGGAAATCTTTCTCCTCGACTGCAGGAAAAGATACATGAGTATGTGACGCATATGCTTATAAGTTATATGTGCACCTACGCAGCGCTCTACTACAATTAGTTTACAAAGACCCCAAATACTGCTACTCAACCACAAATATATGAAATGAAGTTCTTGTACTCTATCTTCAGAAGCGAAACGTTACTCCGAAAGGTCATTTTCACAACTATTGGGTTGACAAATGCATGTCAATAACCATTTAGATGCTCTCTATGCAGCTATTGCAACTGTAAATTACCAACTGTACAAAACCTTTTCAAGTAAAAATCATTTTAAACAAGTTTTGTACATAATTTGTTTATAAGAAAAGAAAAACTTCCAGTTTTATAAACAAAAACAAAAACATTTTCACAAACAAATAAGAAAAAACATCAAATGGAATCAAACTATTCCAAAGAAACCTTTAATTATGAAATGAAAACCTTTTAAATATGCTTTTCAAACAAATAAGAAATTTCTTAACAAAAGAAAGAATTTTTTGTATTTATCTAATAAAATCTAAAATAATACCATTTGAAACAAAAATCTTCTAAAACACTTTTTAATATAATTTTTTTACAAAAACAAGGAAACTTTCACTTCTATAAACAAAAACAGGTTTTTTTAAAAAAAAATAAGAAACAAAAATCATTTCGAACAAATAACAATTTGTTTACAAAGACATAAAAACTTTCGTTTTTATAAACGGAAACGGTTTTTGAAACGAAAATATCTATTTTCAAACAAATCATTTCGAAGAAACCTTGCATTTTCAAACAATCAACTAAAAAATTCTTTTAGACAAATAAAAAATTGTGAAATTTTCCAACAATATCTAAACAAGATTTATTTTAAAAGCAAAATACCTTTTGAAACAAGTCTTCTAAAGTCTTTGAACATAATGTATTTACTCAAACAAGAAAGCTTCTACTTTTATGGAAAAAAATGTCTTTCGAAATAAATAAGAATTTATTTTGATTGGCAAAAAAGACTCAAAAGTAAATGCGGGAGAAAAACAAACGGGAAAATCAACCTGTAATGACAACACATGAGAGAAGGATGTCCCCGCTTCCAAATAGTGAAAGAAGCCCCAACCTGTAATGACAGCACATGTGAGCAACATTATGACTTGTTTTAAGGATGAGAAACATAATTCATGTATTCTCGATCAAAAGATGAAAAAACATGAGCAAAGGGGTTACCATGATTTTATGTATTCAAGCATAAATCTTCATTTGATCTTTTGCTTATGTAACTTCATTTGGTTCATCAATGGGCTGGCCATCTTCAGTGATAATCGGTGAGGTAATTACTCTTCCACTGCCGATGGCAGGTTCGATAGGAACTCTGTTGGCCATAAAGCATATTGTTCTCTGTCATAGGCATTAGATAACAAAAATAAACAAACCATGAATTGGCAAAAAAGACTCAAAAGTAAATGCAGGACGAAAACAAACGAGAAAATCAACCTGTAATGACAACGCAGGCGAGAAGGATGTCCCCGCTTCCTTAATCGACTAATGTTGGATAGTTCTCATGTGTCACAAGAAATGCAGAATAGTGGTGCGTGCCTCTATTTTATGATAATATCATTAACTATAAATGATGCGCTTCCATTTAGAATGTCACGTATTTGCAGAATAATTGAGACATAGATCTCTAATAAGTGATATTTGACACATTACCAGTGGCTCAAAATCATCCGAAAGGAGAATGTTTGAAGATTTCACATCCCTATGCATGACTGGCCTAGAACATCCGTTGTGAAGATAATTCAGTGCCTCCGCTACGCCAAGAGCCACGTTCAATCTCAATTTCCATGGAAATACGGTCTTCTCATTTCTACCTATATTGTCAGAAAAGTAAACCTCAATAAATAAAATACTCGAACCAAGGTGCTGATGAGCAACACAAAATTCTAGTAAGGCTCACCATGAAGGTAATATTCTAGACTTCCTCTGAATAAGAAATTATATACAGATGTAAGGCTATTTGCTTCTGCATAAACACCGACCCGAGAAATGATGTTCTTGTGCTGCAAAGAACTGATGATCTCAACTTCCAACAGAAACTCCTTCCAAGCTTCTGGGGATGATTTGGATATCTTAACAGCCAGTGACTTGCCGTTTGGAAGAGAAACCTTGTAAACCTTGCTGCAGCCTCCATTTCCAATAAGGTTGCCTGCACCAAAGAAATATTTAGTGGGAAAGTGGTTAAATAATGTGGCGAATCGTGAAGTTCTAAACTACATGTGAAAGTTTACGTACTAAAGAAATGCAAGTTAAAAAACATGTCACTGCAGATGAAAGTTGCCTGCACACTCCTTTCCAGTAACATTGTAAACCGTAATAGGTGTGACTAGATTATTTATGTGCATATTAAAGTTGAGCGATAGCTAAAAAGAAAGCTTATATGAATCCTTCCACTCGCTCTCTTCTTTATGCTCAGAAGCTCATACAATTCTGTGGCAGCGTAACCTTCTTATATATCTCTCTGCATATATATATATATATATATATATATATATATATATATATATATATATATATATATATATATATATATATATATATATATATATATATATATATATATATATATATATGTGTGTGTGTGTGTGTACATAATAACCCTATTAGCTTAAACATTTTTAAATCTATAAACGTTGCAAATTGAAAAGTTGTCACTTTACGTAATATTTCTTACATCATAGCACGTACAAAAGGATTTAAAATCACCCACAACTTTAGTTCAACTGAAAGGGCAGTCTGACAACCTTATTATTCCAGAGGGGTGCATGTTTGTGTGTGTGCTATGCTTCTGCCTCCCTTTGTAACCCAAAAGAATAAAAGGATTTAAACTCAGAGAAGCCAAAAACGTATACTTTAAGGATAAAAAATATCTTGTGAAACTATTGCTATATTATCACTTCAATATTGCGACACTTAAAATCTGTAATACTTTGAGATGTTGTCATGTTAGTGTGGGCTGACTCAGAAATACACAATACGCAAAGCCACAAGTATCAGCCATATAAGCAATGATGACAATTATTACTAGCATCACATTTCTATTTTTGTATCCTAAGAATAAGACCGGCTTTCATGAGAAACAAAATGATTTTAAAGGGTATTCAATGTGGTCTAACGAAAATGTCACCCAAACTTTAGACAATTCATGATTAAGTAAAATCGCAAAAAAAAACTAACCAAACAAATGCATGAAGTAGAGTAATTTTTAATAAGGAGAAACTTGATTTAAAACATGAACCACGAACCTTTATTCGAACAATCCGTCAAAAGGATGACCTTGCATTCAAAAACTCAAAGAAGCCTAAAGCTCCATAGACTCCCCCGCCTGGATAAAGATAAGAATATCATTTAAACTTAACATAATTCATGTTTAAGTAAAACCGCAAAAAAAGCATAAACTAACCACACAAAAGCTTGAATTAAGTACTACAATTGATAACAAGAATGGACTTGATTTGTAAATATGAACAAACCTTTAATTAAGCACAGCAAGAAGGATGTTCCTATATCCAAATAGCGAAAGAAGCTCCATTCCGAATGGATTGTCCCTCCAAGATAACAATATGCTCGACAAAAACAACAACATCAATCAAACTTTACACAATTCGTCTTCAAGCAAAACAACAAAAGAGTGAACATACAAACGCATCAAGTAGCGAAATTTTTAATAAGGAGAAACTTGAACCCACCTTTAATCAATACTATGACGAAATGTCACTAATGCTTGTGTTGTGAAGTTGGTGTAGGAGCTCAGGATATTACCATTTCAGAATCACAAGTAGAAATATAACATAGAAAGAAGCTCATCATATGAACCCCTGCTTGCACATAATATCAAACCCATGTAAAAAATGCTTCTCAAGGCAACGATAACGATAGGATAGCTCATCCTTAATTTGATATGTATAATGAATGATACTTTATTTTAATGACAACTGCACGTAGGAAAATTGTTGAGCATTCTAAAATAAGTCCAAGTAAAACAAGAGCTTCCCTAAAACCAACGGGCACTTTTCGATAAAAAACAAATAAAGCAAAACTATTTAGACAAACGATGTTACGAAATCAGAAAAAACATAACACGGTTCATTTCCAACTACAAAATAATACATATATTTAAAATGAAATAAGAAACAACAGTCCAATTCGATAACCAATGTGCTTTCTCTAACATGGATAGAAGTCATTTTTTCAAAAAAGTTAAAACCACAACAGATAAATAAATGTATACATTTTTTAAAAAGAAAACAAAGGTTGTTTTCCCTTTTAAAGAAACTGAAGAAAAGAATTTTGCAACTAAAGTGTATCTTACTATCAAATCATGCTTAAAGGGAAAGAACTACTTTCAAGAACAAAACAAATAATACAGTCCTTTATAACTCAAGAAAAAAATTACACATTAATTTTTAAAACAAACCACAATTATTTTAAACAAACAAAGCAAAATCTTGATATTTTTCAAAAAAAATTTAAAACAACTGATTTTAAAGAAAAAAATACCTTTTGAAACAAAATCATTGAAAACAGTTTTTAAAAATAATTTGTAAGCAAAAACAAGAAAACTTTCACTTTATAAATGATGAGAGTTTTTTAAACAAACACTTTCTGAAAATTTACTTTTAAAGCAAAACACGTTCTAAAACAAAAACTTTGCTTCGGAATAAAGTATTTCAAGAAACCTTTCGTTTTAAAATCAAAATCATTTTTAAAGGTTTTTACAGTAAAAACTGTTATTTTAAGAAAGCAAAAGAATATTTTCATGTTTTTCAACCAAATTTACTTGAAAAAGACCTTGTAAAATGAAATTTTGAATATAACTTGTTTAAAACCTTTCATTTTGAAACGAAAATGTTTTAAAACAGCTTTTGAAAAAATAACAATTATTTAAAACATACAAAAGAAAATTTTGATATTTTCCCAAAAGATCTAAAACAAAAAAAAAAATTAAAGGAAAATACTTTCTACAACGAAAATCTTTTCGAACTGTTTTAAAACATAATTTGTTTACAAAAACAAGAAAGGTTTCACTTTTATAAACGATAACGGTTTTTCAAATAATTATGGAACTAAGATTTTATTTTGAAATGATTTATTTTGAATAAACCTTTCGTTTTGAAACGAAATATCTATTAAAACAGTTTTTAAAGAAACAACACACAACCACGACAAACCAAATCACCACCCCAAGCAAACCTGAGCACGTACCAAACCAACACCCGACCCAAAAAACCAACCTCACCAACCCTGACACCCGAAACCACAACCCAAACCCCAACCTAACACCCACAACCAGACAACCCGACACCCGAAACTCCAACCCTGACATCCAAATCCAAACCCAAACATAGCCATGTTTGGGTTTCGGGTTACGGTTGGGACTCCGAGAATTGGGATCGGTGGTGTTGAGTTATTGTGTCGAGTATCGGATTTCGGGTTCGGCGGGTGGTGCAGTTTCACCGGGTTGTGTGTGTCTTGCTTTTCCACAATTCAATTAACCAAAAAAAGGAAATTTTTGATATTTTAAAACAAATTTACTTTTAAAGACAAAACCTTTTCAAGTAAAAATCACTTTAAACAAGTTTCGTACATAATTTGTTTATAAGAAAAGAAAAACTTCCAGTTTTATAAACAAAAACAAAAACATTTTCACAAACAAATAAGAAAAAACATCATATGCAATCAAACTATTCCAAAGAAACCTTTAATTATGAAATGAAAACCTTTTAAATATGCTTTTCAAACAAATAACAAATTTCTTAACAAAAGAAAGAATTTTTTGTATTTATCTAACAAAATCTAAAATAATACCATTTGAAACAAAAATCTTCTAAAACACTTTTTTAATATAATTTCTTTACAAAAACAAGGAAACTTTCACTTCTATAAACAAAAACAGGTTTTCTAAAAAAAAATAAGAAACAAAAATCTTTTCGAACAAATAACAATTTGTTTACAAAGACATAAAAACTTTCGCTTTTATAAACGGAAACGGTTTTTTAAACGAAAATATCTATTTTCAAACAAAGCATTTCGAAGAAACCTTGCATTTTCAAACAATCAACTAAAAAATTCTTTTAGACAAATAAAAAATTGTGAAATTTTCCAACAATATCTAAACAAGATTTATTTTAAAAGCAAAATACCTTTTAAAACAAAAATCTTCTAAAGTCTGTGAACATAATGTATTTACTCAAACAAGAAAGCTTCTACTTTTATGGAAAAAAATGTCTTTCGAAACAAATAAGAATTTATTTTGATTGGCAAAAAAGACTAAAAAGTAAATGCGGGAGGAAAACAAACGGGAAAATCAGTAAAAGATGAAAGACAGGAAGCAGATCATAATAAACAGCAAAACTTGATGGTTTACGGAAACAATATGTTGATAGGGCTTTGAAAAGGCAAATGCAGGAAATGATGATTGACCAGGCTCCATTTTTTTAATTTGACATGAGGGTTGAGAGAGATAAAAGAGAAGGCATTGCATTGCTCATAGTCAAAGATCCAATATTTACTTCACATCAGCTGCATGGTGACTGGTTCTCTTTCATTTTTAGCAAAATGTTGAAATTTTATAGATGTCCTGCAATTATGAAACGATCAACTCAGTTTGTTGTTAAATGCACTATACAACCTCAACTCAAGGAGCAAACATAAAACAAAAATATATCGAGAGGAGGCATACCTGCCCTAGAACCAAAACAACATCAGCACTGAATGCATCAATTGCATGCAGCAGCAACTATACATCACCAAGAAAAGAAGCTGATCAGTCCTTGGCTGCGTTGTACTCATAGAGTCATAAGTCAAAACCAAGACAACTAAAGATGATAGTGTGAGAACTACCTCATAACCAACACCTTCAACCCAACCCATTGTATTGATTACCATTCTTCCGCATTACCAGTGAACTGCCGCTCTACAGTTCTTGCAAGTTCCATGACCAGCAATTTGTACAAATCCGCATGACCACTAAATTTTGAAAACAGAAAAAGATTTTGTTGAATACTTGGTTAAATAATAGAATGTAATGAAGGATGTTAAATAAGCAGTGCACAGCAAAAACCATCACCTTGGGGTCACATGACCAAAAAAGTAGACAATGGGCATCTCAAGAGGTATCCCTTCAACTGGATCTATTGGCATTTCTATAGGAGTTGCAGCAATACAACCGGGAATTGTAATTGATCCCTGACCAATATCAAGATCTACAAGTGTTGGTTTCCAGCCTTGTTTCGACGCCCAACTTAGTAGCATTCTTGACAAACTACTCTTTCCTGAATCAGTTGGTCCCACAATGATTACCCTTGGACCCTGCATACCAAACTAACTGTTAAACAGTAAACAACAAACATAAGATACAATTTATTTACATATTATTTTTACTAAAACAATGCAGTTTATCTACCAGTATCACAATAACAAGCAGATCATAATACTAGCCACACACAGTTACATATCGGTAATCATACACTTGATAGTTGATACCAGCAGAGACACATATCCATGCACAGGAAGTCACATGTATTACTCATGCGTTTGCCAAAATTTCGATCTTTGGGAATCAAGGCCACATCGATTTCCAGATAAGGAATGGGAAATCTTTCTCCTCGACTGCAGGAAAAGATACATGAGTATGTGACGCATATGCTTATAAGTTATACGTGCACCTACGCAGCGCTCTACTACAATTAGTTTACAAAGACCCCAAATACTGCTACTCAACCACAAATATATGAAATGAAGTTCTTGTACTCTATCTTCAGAAGCAAAACGTTACTCCGAAAGGTCATTTTCACAACTATTGGGTTGACAAATGCATGTCAATAACCATTTAGATGCTCTCTATGCAGCTATTGCAACTGTAAATTACCAACTGTACAAAACCTTTTCAAGTAAAAATCATTTTAAACAAGTTTCGTACATAATTTGTTTATAAGAAAAGAAAAACTTCCAGTTTTATAAACAAAAACAAAAACATTTTCACAAACAAATAAGAAAAAACATCATATGCAATCAAACTATTCCAAAGAAACCTTTAATTATGAAATGAAAACCTTTTAAATATGCTTTTCAAACAAATAACAAATTTCTTAACAAAAGAAAGAATTTTTTGTATTTATCTAACAAAATCTAAAATAATACCATTTGAAACAAAAATCTTCTTAAAACACTTTTTTAATATAATTTTTTTACAAAAACAAGGAAATTTTCACTTCTATAAACAAAAACAGGTTTTCTAAACAAAAATAAGAAGCAAAAATCTTTTCTAACAAATAACAATTTGTTTACAAAGACATAAAAACTTTCGCTTTTATAAACGGAAACGGTTTTTTAAACGAAAATATCTATTTTCAAACAAAGCATTTCGAAGAAACCTTGCATTTTCAAACAATCAACTAAAAAATTCTTTTAGACAAATAAAAAATTGTGAAATTTTCCAACAATATCTAAACAAGATTTATTTTAAAAGCAAAATACCTTTTGAAACAAAAATCTTCTAGTCTTTAAACATAATGTATTTACTCAAACAAGAAAGCTTCTACTTTTATGGAAAAAAATGTCTTTCGAAACAAATAAGAATTTGTTTTGATTGGCAAAAAAGACTCAAAAGTAAATGCGGGAGGAAAACAAACGGGAAAATCATAACACACTTCATTTCCAACTGCAAAATAATATATATATTTAAAATAAAATAAGAAACAGTAGCCCAGTCCAATTATTTTAAAGGTCAAAAACAATGTTTCTTCTCTAACATGGATATAGGTCATTTTTTCAAAATGTTAAAACCACAATAGATAAATAAAAGTATACATTTTTTAAAAAGAAAACAAAAGTTGTCTTCCCTTTTAAAGAAAAAGAAGAAAAGACTTTTCTATCTTAAATGTATCTTACTATCAAAACATGCTTAAAGGAAAATTTTGATAGTGCAGTTTCACTGGGTTTTCTGGGTAGTGCAGTTTCACCGGGTTATGTGTGTCTTGCTTTTCCACAATTCAATTAACCAAAAAAAGGAAAATTTTGATATTTTAAAATAAATTTACTTTTAAAGACAAAACCTTTCCAAGTAAAAATTCTTTAAAACAAGTTTTCAACATAATTTGTTCATAAGAAAAGATAAACTTCCAATTTTATAAACAAAAACAAAAACATTTTCTCAAGCGAATAAGAAAATATTTTAAATCTTTTAAAGAAAGGTTTTTTAATTGAAAATCTTCTAAAGCGATTTGTTTACAAAAACATAAAATCTTTTGCTTTTATAAACTGAAACGGTTTTTCAAACAAAAATATTTATTTTCAAACAAAGCATTTCGAAGAAACCTTGCACTTTCATACAATCAATTAAAACAATCTTTTAGATAAATAAATTTTTGAAATTTTCCAACAAAATCTACACAAGAATTATTTTTAAAGAAAAATACCTTTTGAAACAAAAAGCTTCTAAAAGTCTTTAAACATAATGTATTTAAAGAAACAAGAAAGCTTTTACTTTTATGAACAAAAATGACTTTTGAAACAAATAAGAATTTATTTTCAAACGAAGCAATTCAAACAAACCTTTCCTTTTAAAACGAAAATCTTTTAAAATTATTTTGGAAAATAACAACTATACTCTTAAAGAAATCTTACTTTGAAAATAAAATCTGATAGATCAAATTTTCAACATAATTTGTTAGGAAAAATAAGAAAGCAGTCACTTTTAACAAATATAAAAGCAAACAATAATTTTTTATTTTGTACTTCTTCAAGTATTATAAACAAAAACGGTGTTTGAAGCAAATAATAAAAAAAAAATCCTTATGTTGAAACAATGTATTTCAAAGAGACCTTTTGTTGTAAAATAAAAATCTTTTAAAACAAACAAAGGGAAATTGTTATGTTTTTGCAACCAAAATTATTTTTACAGCAAAATAGTTATTGAAAAGAAAATGTTTTAAAGCAATTTTGAACATAAATTGGACAAAAAATAAGAAAATTCATTTCTAAAACTATAGATGTTTTTCAGTAAAATAGAAAAGAAATTCTATGTTTACATGAAAAAAATGTGTTCTTTGACCAGGTGCACAAAGCAAATTTCAACCAAATAAGAAATAACCAAGAACTCAAGAAAAAATATTCTTCTAAAGTAGACCTCCATAATAAAGATTACATGCGACAAAATTATGAGAACAATGCCTAACATGTACTTCTATTGCATGCACGGAGTAAGAGGGCAAAGCAAAACAATAAACAAGTGAAGGAAAAAGAGAACATCAGTGAAGAAACCTCAAAACCAAAAGACATGTTAATCAGGGGAGAAGTAAAGAGATACCAGTCTACGCATAAGTCTCTCAAAGCACCAAAATGCATCTGCCTTGTTCGCAAAAAAGTACCACCATTGGAAAGCAAACATCACTCATCCTTGGTCGTTCAGGTTCCATAGGCGCTCTGTTTGCCACAAAGCATATGGTTCTCTGTATCTAAATATTAAGAGATGAACGGGTCGATCTCCTTCACCCACGGCACTCAATAGACTCATAAACACATAATCACTGAAACATCATAAAAGTCTCATTAAATCACATATACTCATTCATGTTAGGCAACCATCGAGATAGTTGAATCACACACAACTACAACACCAAGTCGTCAAGAATTTAATTTAAAAAACATAACCGCTCTAGATTGCCAAGTTCTTAGAATCATCAGTTAACAGAATCAGGAACCTTTCCAAATTCCTTTGGTCATGACTCTCAACAAACAAGCCAACACCTAATGAACTAAAATGCCATAAAATCACCGGGGAGCTCGTTAACCTTAGGAAACCATTGAGATGGATTAATCACACACAACTGATGAAAATACAGTAATTACAGATCCTTATAACCAAGGAACATGACCTCTCTAGATTGGCAAACTCTCTAACACTGAGGTTGACATTTTGGCGAAATGAAATATATCAACCAACAAAACGGTTCCTGTTTGATTCACATAGAGAGAGGTCTTACCTGATCATGATCATAGAGTAATCAGGTATGCATAAAATTCTCGTCTCCGCACTTCCTTAGCAAATTCCGATCATCAAGCAGTAATGAAATGATGGCTGATCCTGTAACTTCGGGTGAAAGAAGATGGGATTTCCCTTCTTCTTCTCGAAAAATATTCCTACCGATGATAGACCTCAATCAGGTATCTCGATTGAGAGAGAGGTAGTTCTAAGCTCAACGAGATAAACAAAAGAAACAGAAACAATAAAAATAGGCCATCTTCAGTGATAATCGGTATGAGATAATTACTCTTCCACGACCGATGGCAGGCTTCATAGGCGCTAGCATATTGTTCTCTGTCATAACAAAAATAAACAAACCATGAATTAACTCGAAAGTAAAATGCAGGAGGAAAACAAACAAGAAAATCAAAGGCCAACAACCAGGTACCAATAGACCTATCGAATCGAGCGAGGTCTGAGTACGGACGAACCCTCTCTGGCAGGTAAACGTCTACCCAGGTCAACTGGGGACTCGTCTCCCCTTCACCGCCACCATTTCCTACCTCCGGAGGAATCAGAGACGGTGGCGAAGGGTACCTGCTCTCACAGCACCATCCACCGCTACCTCTTTACCGCAACCACAACCCTCCGCCCCCAAAGCAATGCTCTCTGATAACCGGAACGTCGCGTCTCCTACAGCCTCGGTACAGCAGCCACAAGGCCACCATTATTCTTCCTCCTCCTCTCCACATCCTCCTTCTTCCTCCTCTCTGCAAATGGCGGCAAACCGCTCGTTTGATTAAGAAGACTGATGAGGGACGGTTCAATTTAGGAAAGTTATTCCGTGCGTGGACCGGTTCAACGTTTAAGTCGGGCCGTTTGATTAAGAAGACTGATGAGGGACGGTTCAATTTAGGAAAGTTATTCCGTGCGTGGACCGGTTCAACGTTTAAGTCGGGCGATATTTTGGAGAGCCGATGTAGACAAGAAACAATAGGCGCCAGCATACATTGTTTGCCGCACGGAATAACTTTCTCATTTCTCATTTCTAATAATATTAAATTTTATTTCTCTAATTATGGCTAGAGCCGCCGGTTCGGCTCTTTTTTATTTCTCATTTCTAATAATATTAAATTTTCTTTTATATCTTTCCGGTGTAAAGTTGAAATAGGAACTACAACTGATCTTGTCCCAGTTCGGTTCCAATGGGAAACCAGAACTGGCTAAGTTTAACTGAGAAACGACCAAGTATTATAATATATTCAATGCATACATAAATAATCTCTCTAATTAAGAGATGAACGGGTCGATCTCCTTCACCCACGGCACTCAATAGACTCATAAACACATAATCACTGAAACATCATAAAAGTCTCATTAAATCACATATACTCATTCATGTTAGGCAACCATCGAGATAGTTGAATCACACACAACTACAACACCAAGTCGTCAAGAATTTAATTTAAAAAACATAACCGCTCTAGATTGCCAAGTTCTTAGAATCATCAGTTAACAGAATCAGGAACCTTTCCAAATTCCTTTGGTCATGACTCTCAACAAACAAGCCAACACCTAATGAACTAAAATGCCATAAAATCACCGGGGAGCTCGTTAACCTTAGGAATCCATTGAGATGGATTAATCACACACAACTGATGAAAATACAGTAATTACAGATCCTTATAACCAAGGAACATGACCTCTCTAGATTGGCAAACTCTCCAACACTGAGGTTGACATTTTGGCGAAATGAAATATATCAACCAACAAAACGGTTCCTGTTTGATTCACATAGAGAGAGGTCTTACCTGATCATGATCATAGAGTAATCAGGTACGCATAAAATTCTCGTCTCCGCGCTTCCTTAGCAAATTCCGATCATCAAGCAGTAATGAAATGATGGCCGCATTTCATGATGAATGGATTGATCCTGTAACTTCGGGTGAAAGAAGATAGGATTTCCCATCTTCTTCTCGATAAAATATTCTTATCGATGATAGACCTCGCTCAGGTATCTCGATTGAGAGAGAGGGATAGTTCTAAGCTCAACCAGATAAACAAAAGAAACAGAAACAATAAAAATAGGACACAATTCACTAGATCAAAATAGATACAGAATTCACAGATCATGTCCCTCAGAAAGAAATGACTTCTCGCCGCTCTCAACCCCTAGAAGCAACGCAACAGAAGATATTCAAAGGAGGGGGAAGAGAGAGAAGTAGAGATAGCAAAGAGGGGACGATCGTATGCTCTAGGACTAAGTGGGAGAGAGAAGATGAAGAGGATGACATTGGCGTTGGGAGGAAGGGAGGAGAGAAAGAATCCTCCACGGAAGAAAGAATTTATAGAGAGAGAGAGAGGGATCAGTTTCTTAAAATTTCGCATTGATTACCAAATTCCGCCCACACAAATAGTCAAGGGGTTCAAATTTAGGCGCGGATTACCAAAGTCTGTGTGAGACTATATCAGATCGGGTTTCCATCTTTTTGTGGAAATGATCCAATTCAACCAAGAAGTTTGATTAGATACTTCAATGGATCGGATATATC
The DNA here is from genome assembly GCA_036023115.1 of Brasenia schreberi. NCBI lineage: Eukaryota > Viridiplantae > Streptophyta > Magnoliopsida > Nymphaeales > Cabombaceae > Brasenia > Brasenia schreberi. The sequence continues at coordinate 17,812,762 of JAYKKT010000068.1, forward strand.
TGATATTGGATCTAAATTGAATCCGGCAGAAAAGTGGGTCTTTGTGTATCAGTTGGCAGCAACTAATCGTCCTTCGAAAGCACTCACTGGTAGACGTCATTTTCTTGCCAGATGGTAATCTATATCGATTTTTACTTTTTAAGGATAGTTCCCTACATAATTTCACCTCAAACGGGATTCATGAAAGAGAGAAGTGCTTGTTTGAGAGGAAAAGAGTCTCTCTCTTTGTCTCTCTCTCTCTCTCTCTCTCTCTCTCTCTCTCTCTCTCTCTCTCTCTCTCTCTCTCTCTCTCTCTCTCTCTCTATATATATATATATATATATATATATATATATATATACACAAACATATTTGTATGTTTTAAGGAAATGCTGCCCGGAAGAATCTGGTCCTTCTTCTGACTGTTACTACCTATTTATGTTGTGACATTGGCCAATTCTCTCAGCTTAAACGCGTGATTATAGGCTCATCTCTAACGCCATAACTTCACTAGATTTGGTTGCTTCCTTTAGGAACTGGGCGTTAGGTGTTCTAAAAGAAATTCGAGATCACCAGGGCGCATCCCCTCTTCGCTTTGAAAAGCACTTTTGATATTCATTTGGTTAAGAATTTGATCGTTTCCATTACTTCAGAAGTTCTTTGTCGATTGAGAGGGAGTGAGGGATGAGGAGAGCATAAATAGGCGAAGAAGTAGAGGTTTTGAAGTGAGAAGCTTCCTTCATCCTGCAACGCTCCAAGGGGGAACCAACCATCTTCCGCGTGCTTCCACGACTCTTCTCTGTATTCATCGTTATTCGCACATTCTTTTTACTATTCACACTCTTCTTATTTTTATATCGAAATTACCCTTCAATACGCTTTTTCCCTTCTCTGTCCTACTTCCAGCGAGTCTCTCTCGTGAGGTCTCTTTTCTTGAACGATTTTTCTTCAAAATTCAACAACGCATATATGAATGTTATAGGAGAGAGAAAAAATAAAATCAACAACAACAAAATTAAGAACAAAAAAAATTAAAAATAAAGAAGAAAGATAAAAATAACAACCTTTAAAAAACATAATATTTCAAATAATTAATTCAGATAAATAACAAAAATAAGCAAATCAATGAAATAGTTACAAAATCACTGAAAACTTGAATCTGTATTTTTTCTTTCTTTTTTAATTGAATTTTAAGTATTCTTTCTTTTTTTATTGAATTCGAAGCACTATGAAACCATGAATAATTCAATATCATATATTGAATCGTGGTTCAAGTCATGGATCATGAAAGAAATGATATTGAACCGTCAGAAGTAAAAGATAATCCAATCACAAATATCGAAATACTTTTTAAATTTCAACAAGAATAAAATGAGAGGGTGTATGCATATAACATACACATCCAAACAATCTAGGATTAATATGAAAGTCTTTCTTTTAGAAATAGCAACTGCATAGGTACTTTCTCTTCAAAAGTTGATGATGGAGCACAGTTTATAAGGTAAACAAAAGTAAGTACTACCTCACCACATAGGTATTTTGGTGATTTACTCCAAATCACCAATATTTGCGTTCTTTCCAATATATTACGATTCTTACGTTCTGCTACTCTATTATGTTAGAAAAAATATACACAAGACGTTTATTGGAGTATCCTTGTGATGAAAGATAATTCTTTAATATTCTTGAAGTAAATTCGCTACCATTATCCGATTTGATAGCTTTAACTTGTGCCTGAAACTACTTCGCAACAAATTTATGAAATAAAGGAAATATTGTACCAACTTCATCCTTTGATTTCATTAAATAAATGACAGTAAACCGAGAATAATCATTAATAAATGAAATGAAATATGTGTATCTAGTAACAACAGTAATCGGGTAAGATCCCCATACATCTAAATGTATTAAACTAAATACACTTTGAGTTCTCGATAAACCTTTAGAAAAATTAACTCAAACACATTAACCCAACTGATATGGTTTACATTTCAAATACATTTTTTTGTTGAGTTTAGCCAGTTCTGATACAAGCATCTTTAGTTTTGATAGTGGTAGATAATCCGATCTTTGATGACAAAGTATTGCTTCTTTATTGTGTTGTATTGAGGACATATTTGTTATTGGTTTTTCCGAGGTTCTCTCATATAAGTATAGACCTCCATTTCTTCTACCATATCTATAAATCTTTATCGTAAACCACAAGGGATGTTAAATTGAAATTACCGGAATTTCTACCATTTGAGAAGCATGAAACAACACACTTCCAAATCGTACAAGCAAGGGGACGTGCTTGGGAAACGCAATATGCTGTTCAAAAAGGGAATCATGATTCTCTTTTGAGGAAATTGTGGACCGAATTAGAATGGCATCATAGTATTTTTCATGGATTTATTTTGTGCTTCTCATTTTCTCATTTGTTTTCTTTGTAGTTCTATCACATTCTTTTATTTTCTTCCAAAAAAAAAGAAACTTGATGAGATTGCATCAAAATTCCATTTCTGATTTCTCTTCGTACTTGATTCTGTAACTTCTCTGAATCTTTGTTTTGTTTCCATATTGATCCCATTTCATGCCTTACTTCCTTCACTTTATTGTCAAATGCTCTGGCCTTCAGCTTTTTTATTCTGCTTTTCTTCACTCGCCAGTCAATCTAGCATCTAATAGAGCCCTAGCAGCAGAACATGACAGTGGCATGACATGATATTCTTTAAAATGTCTTGCACACTCCAAGTGGCTTCCTTAATTCTTTATATTTATTATCCTTGTTGGATTCGTTCAACCTCTTAACAATATAATTTTAAGCTTAGTCTTTCGCCATGCTTAAACTGATTTATGGTCATTCATATTTGCAAGGATTTATTGCGGCGTTTCTCAGACCGCTTTTCAATGAAGATTTATTATGTGTACAGTAAACATATTATATTCCCATATATCATGTTTGTGCAATGTTGCCATGTAATTATGATCTTTAATGAAGCCTTTTCTGTTGCAATTGGTTTTCTATTAAGCTGTTTATATCCCTACTTTCTGTTTCGAGTGGGGCTGTTCCTTGGTCAGAGATCTCATTTGTTTCTCTTTTGTCACCATAAGCTCAGCAGCAATCTTGGAGCCAGAAGAGTCTTGCATTTGTTGTCATGCTTAAGAAACTGATTATCTGTTAAATCATGGATATAATTGTGCTTGCATCGTTCTTTTCTGTTGCACTCGCGCAGTGAGTGGCGGACCTGAAAAACTTAATTAGGATGGGGAGGGTAGCCCATGGAACTGTTTAGGGTGGGGCTGACTTTGTCTTTATAGCAGCTTATGGGGATTCAACCTTGGCCTACAGCGTTTCTGTAGATTCTTCAAAATCCGAGTGAAGCGGAAAGCCCCCACCTCAGTCCAATGTAGATCCGCCACATTTAATGGGAGAAATAGACATTATACACAGTTTTCTTCATAGTTCGTGCACAGCAGAAGCAGACATCGTATGCAGTTTTCTTCATAGAACATGGTTCATTCCTGTCTATCGAGATATTCTTGCTGGTTTGAGTTTTTATGCTCTCCCTTACAATTTATATTCAGGGTATTCACCTGGGCTCAGACACCCCTCCAGATGGAAGTTCTTCCTTACTGATCAGATGTGGCTTCGGGCTTGTTCCTGCTGTATGTTCACTCTTCGGGGCTGTAGTTACATACACCATGGATCTTCATACGGTTGCTCCGAAACATTTGCTTGAGCCTTTGCTCGAATAAGGATCACAAGTGAGCCATGAGGATGCTGATGTTGGTAGATCAACTTTGGTCATCTGGAGAAGGCTCCATTACAGGATTGATTGTCAAAAACTACAACCTCCCGCACCAGTCCTCTTTTCCTTAATTGCTGGACCTTATCTGTTATTAGTTTATTTATACTTTTGTATATACTGATACAGATATGATATAGGTGGACATGCGACGAAAGAGTTGCATGTCCATAGATGGAATCAATTGTGGAAGTGAAAACCTTCTTCAATGATTGATCACTTGTATGCCATTTTTTAATCTATAATTACATGAAAATACCAATTGCTGAAATCCACCTTTTTTTGTACACCAAAATCGCTGCTTCACCATCTTATTCGTGTTGCTTTTATCGATTCACCGTTTTTGTCGGCGTTGCGGTTGTCGACGCATGCCATAGGAGAGTATCCTTTCGCATAAGCTTCAGATTGAATCCCTGGTTAATGGCGCTTTTCTATCATATTGCTGGGTTTGAATTAGTCCAAACCTACTAGGCATGGATCTTGATCTTACTTTGACAGTACCCTGGAATCAGGCACCATCTTGGCTTAAACTGTTCAAGCAGTAGAGGAAAACAATAACGGTTCTATTGTCCTACTATAATACTTCAGATACCACAACTAGCGTCAAAAAAGGTCACCATGAAAACATGACTCGAGCTTTTTCATGTTACTTTGAATGGACGAGCAATGATTTTTCTTCTCCTTTTTTTTTGTTGTAAGAAGAGGGTGAAGCCTAACAGTCTTCCACACATGCCCTCTTTGAGAGTCGAATTTAGAAGCCTAACACACCCACACATGCACCCTTTAGGAGTCGAACTTTTTACCAGCAGCAATGAGGCTACAGCACCCTACCATTAATCTTATGCTCTAGTTCCGAATGAGCATGGACTGTTTAATTTTATGTATTAATCATGCTTGATACGCACAAAACCCCGTTCGATTGTTTATCAAACCTTCTTCTTTTCTGGGTATAATGGGGAGGCCAAGCCAAGATGCATGGCCTAGATATTGAACCCATGACCTTCAACTTGCGAGTCTACCTCCTAACTTGGTGACCTATTGCTGGTTGTGCCTATTTTAGCGAACTTTAGCCCATAATCAAGAAAAACTGTGCTCCATCATCAACTTTTGAAGGGAAAGTACCTATGCAGTTGCTATTTCTAAAAGAAAGACTTTCATATTAATCCTAGATTGTTTGGATGTGTATGTTATATTTATATCAAAGGACAAACTTTTCTAATTTTTACTTAAATCATGCCCTCAATATAATTGCCTTTGAAGTGTCACTTTTTAAAAACTTTATTGCAAATGAAATTTTCAGGTAGACAAAAAGCATCCTATTAAGGTATTTAAGGAAATCTCTCTCTCAACTCGGTTTGATTGGGCTGGTAAAGGATAATAAACTGTTTGTGAAACCGTGGCTGGTCAGTTAACGGTTATCTCGGCTCGTTTGTGTAGAAAGCGAGCCTAGCAACGAACTGGGGCTGTCATTTGGCTCCTAACCGGCATGCTAGTCTCGATATAGATATCAAATCGAAACCCGAATTCCATATGAAAGAAAATTGAGTTCTATATCCTAAAAGATGTGAATAATCCGACTGGAATGTCGATGGGTTATCCGTTCCAGTTGCCCGATCCAAGTACATGGATCCCAAATCAGGATAAATATTGGATATGCCAGATCCATCAACGGCAAGTGGAGTAAGGTAGATGGATAAGTGGACCCAAGCTATCCAAAGTCCAAGCACGTGCACGGGACCGGACATTTTCCCGAAGCGGTAGATGGGGCATTCCCTGACTAATATCGCACGATGTGCACTCAGGGGGGTAGCTATTTCGACTCCACGAGCAACATGGTGTGAGTTAGACTCACTGTACGTGGCTTTAGCCTCCCCGTTGTAACCAAGAAGGAAAAAGATCCCACACCGTCTCTGCGCGGGTTGGGTCCCTGGATTTTGGGCCTTGTTCTGGTTGCTCTCTTTACCACAACAAAATGAATAAATACTGCTTTTCTCTTGCAATTCATGGACTAATCTGCGGAAACCATCTAATGGTCACCTAAGTGGCGACCCCAACTCAATGGCAATTAGCAAGGAAGGACCAATGCATTGATCGTGGGCCCTGCAGTTTATATCCAAGAACTTGTTCTTGGAGAATAACACCAAATACGAACAAATAGCTAGGCTTAGTGGGGAATACTGCTAGATCAACAGATTGGGGATCATCAGGTGGTCATATTGTATTTTCTCTGAGTTCAACCACCCAATAATGACCTTTTCCGTGAGTCCAAATATTTAAATATTCAGAGAGGGACTCCAGTGAGAAGGTAAAAGAACTTCAACTACAGAATTAAGGGCCTCAAAAACGGAAGAAGAAAATAATAAAACATTATATGACTTTTTAAAAGTTATGTCAATATAACACAAGATTGAGCATACGATGACTACAAATCAATTTACCCATGCCCAACTCCCATTGAAGGAGGACGGTGATCAATAAATTCACCTTCTGTAGGTTGTGTGAAATAAATCCACACGGCCTTTAGGATTCATTTTCACAAATGAAAAGGAATGGTATGAGAATAGGTCCTCATGGGAAATGTCATCCCAATAACAATAGCATCTATTTTTAACAGTAACCATGCCACAAAAGGTGTGTGGCTATTTCAACAGTGGCGGACTCATTTTAGGGGAAGGTGGAGAATGCGTCTCATCCGAATCTACAAATTCTTGGATCCGCCATTGTATATAGGGGGAAATGGAAGTGTTCTATCAACGTAAGATACAAGTACCACTCATCCCAAAAAAATTCTGGGTCCACTATGTATTCAAGAGAGTTCTTGAATCAATTGAGAGGTATGTGAAGCGAACCCATATCGAGCTGGCTTGTTGTGAAGATCCTATAATGCTCGGTCAGGCTTAAGTTTGGAAATATAAGGTATGACACGAAAATGCGATATGAACATTACCCATAAATCCTGTGTTTGTCTGCACGTCCAAACATAAAATGAAAAGATTGTGTTATTTTCCGGTTGATCTGTTCTGACGTAAACACGAAATGGCATGACATAAAATCGCCAAACTAGTCAGTCTGAATGAGCCATACCCTGGTTCTAGTTCAGCCTATATTACATGTTAGGATGATCATGTTGATTCACTAGCAGGCTATAGAAAAAGTTTGAACATGGGAGTGGCTCAATCGGTCTTTTTGGGTTAGTTTTGTAAATGAGAAAACCAGAGCATCTTTCATGGTTCTCTAGCTAAGACGGGGTAAAATCAGCCTGAGCCTATTAGAATAATATGAATCTCCCCTTGAACGTCGAATGAACTAAACCACATTGGGTCAAAACAATGTTTGGAACGTGAACTGGGTCAGCTAATATGAACGCAAACCGGGTCGATTGGAAATTGCATTGGGTCAAGAATTCAACTTTAAAATTCTGCCAACTGCACCACCAACCAAGATAATGATCTCAGACTACATGTATGAGAAATAAATAAATAAATTATCCTGATCATAAAAGAAAAGATTTTGGTTGTGCGGCACTGTCACTGATACCTGCATGTGTGGAATCAGCGAAAACCTTGAAAATATCATTATATTTGAAAATCAACACATATCTAATACATATATATATATATATTCAAAGGGTGGTTTTGCATGATTCTGTCATTTCAACCATACACTGCGGTGGTTTTTAATAATGGAAAACAATTTTGGCCAGTGAATGAGTAGTTTACGGTAGCCAGTCAGTGGTTGAGAAATGGTAGAATCATACAAAATGAGCCATTGATTAAGATTGAGTCTTCCCTCTATATATAGAGAGAAAGAACAACAAGAGAACCATGAAAAGAATGATTTCATACTTGACAATGTCTCCAGTCATTATGATATCAGAGACTGGTTCCTATAATTTGTGTATTGACCTGTGGGAAGGCCACCAGACAGCCTCCAATCAATATTTTCTCAAGCACTGTTTGTGTTGACATGTACTGTATCTTTGTGGGACTAGAGAGCGGGATCCACTCCTACATGAGAGTTTAGGTGTTATTTGAATTGATCGCTTCAGGCTGCTTATATTGGTAGCAATAAAAATTTAATGCAAGCTTAATGTGTCAAAATGAAACTTTGAAACACTTGGTCATGTGAGTTGAACTGTATATAGTTCGTAGCCGTTAAAAGAGTGTCACTTACACAACACGCCTACGTGAGACTTGGTCATGTGAGTTGAACTGTATACGTGAGACATATTGTTGACCCCATTAAATTTAACCTCATTTCAGTAACTTCAAAATTACAAAATTAAGTTTCCATATTAAAATGCTCATATTGTCTACTCAAACTTTTCATAGATTTCATCTTTTCAGGATTCAAACATTAAAAATTACCATCCTCTCTCTCACACACACAGGGTCTGCGTAACGAATCTGGGTCTGATTCCAACCCATCTCACAATTATTGGTTCATACCTTTTAACAAATACTAAAATAATTAAGGAAAGAAGGGTCGTGGAAGGAGATGGATATTTGTCCCTTGCGCTAACGAAGGAAGGAAGCTTCTCACTGGGGAGTTGGCTCTTCCTCTCCCCTATTTATGTGCTGTTTCTCGTCCCCTCAACAACCCTCACCTTTCCTCCATCTTCTGTACCCAACGCTCTTTTTCCCTTCCTCTCGGCTCAGTTTTCTGCTCGGCTCTCTTAACGGTGGACTACCTGCAAGTTCTCTCTCATGGATGCTTCCAACTCGGATCGTCTGGTCCTTGAGAAGATAAGGACCCACCTGCTCGGCGATTCCTCACCTCGTCTGAGCGCTTCCTTTCTTGTGGATGGTCTGTTCGATCCCGATCCGAGCCAGAGGAGTGCAAGAATTGATGGTCTCGGTGACTTTCCGGGATTCAATTACTTGAAGTCGGTTTCAAGAGAGAACGTTGTAGACGTTACGAGTGAGTCTGGTTTCGATCTTGGGGTTCTTTTGGAAGAACACGGGGGCAGTGGAGGTTGGGGCTTCGAATCGCAAGTTGAAATGCAGCTGGAACCGAAAGCTAAAATCGTGAGCGCTTCTTTTGAAATTGGTCGGCTTCTTGCTTCTTCTGACATAACGAAGATGAGTGTCACGTCGAGCTCATCTAAGCTCCACGTTCATGGACACGCCGGTGAAAACTCCGGCTGCTCTCCAACCGGTGGTGCTGCACTCAAACACCAGCGACCTCCTCCACTGAGCTTACCGACGTCCCGTCAGGTGCCGGAGCCGAACCAGATGGATGACGAGAGGGAGGAGCCAATGAAGCACTACCGCGGCGTGAGGCGGCGGCCATGGGGGACATTCGCGGCGGAGATCCGAGACCCGGCACGGAACGGAGCTAGAGTTTGGCTTGGGACGTTCGACTCTGCGGCCGACGCCGCTCGAGCCTACGACCAAGCAGCCTTCCAGATGAGAGGCAGGAAGGCCGTCCTGAACTTCCCGCTCGAGGCCGGCCGCTACCAGAAGGAGAAAGAGTGTGAGCCTTCCAGGAAGAGAAAGAATGACGCCGACTACGTATCAGTAAAGAAGGAGCGACTCTCTTCGCGGGAAATCGACGACGACTCGAAGGACAACTCTTCAGAAATCACACCACTAACACCATCCCTCTGGTCGAGCATGGATCTGACTGGGATATTCTCCGTTCCTCCACTGTCTCCGTTGTCACCACACCCGCTTTTGGGATACCCGCAACTTCCGGTGAGCTAAGGTCCAAGAGCTCCAAGGACGATGATGTGATATCGAGACGGGAATGTACATACAGTAATTTTTTCATTGAATTGATTAATGGTTTTGTACTTAGGTCTGAGCTACATGATGACTCTCAAACAATCACAGGCAACCACACATACCACAGGGACAGGCGCACACACATACCACCGGTTTCAGCTAGAACCAAACCGAGTCAAGAACTGATCAGAAACCGAACCCAAAGACCATCCCGGAACTGACGGTTCCACTCTATGTATTACTTATTTTCGAATTTTCCAAAATTTTCTAGAATTAACAGTTGGAATGCTTTGGGATGGAAACCGAAACCCCATTTTGAATCCCAATTAACTCAGTTTAGGTAGAGTTACCATACCAGATCTACGGACGAGATAACCATAACCATATATATATACATATATATATATATAGAGAGAGAGAGAGAGAAATTAATACGTTCACCATGAATATACGCTTAAACATTTGCAAAGATTACAACTGTTTTATTTTGAAGTAACATGATACTACACTTTCTCATTCATCGTGTTTAGGTGGCATGAACATAATAACATTTTTTCACTTAAAAACAATAGATAAACCTGACAAAAATGAACATGGTATGACATGATTCAGTTTTCTTTTATATATAAGAGAGGGTGCAACTCTGTAATTCAATATTATTTTTAAACGGTATCATGGCGAGTTCTATATAGGTCGAACCCCTACCTAGGTGAGCTATTTCTCTGTGTGATTCAAATGGTATCATATATATGATTTGACTACTACGTCTTTTTCTGCTATGGTTGATGCAACCAAGTAACAGGACTCTTGCGTGATATACAGAGCCCAATTACATGTCAAAGATAATCATTGCAATAAAACGAATATATAACAATAGAGGGTCGAAGAACGGAGGTTTGAAGAAATAGTAAAACATTTATCGTTTCTGTCTTTGGTACGATGGGAGGCCAAAGCTAGATGCATGTCCGGAGTATCCAACTCATGACGTCCAACTTATGGGTTGACCATTAACAAAGTGAGCTATTTCTCGTCGTGCAAAAAAAATTTAGCTTTCTATTTCTTTCTCCCTTTGACTTTCCATAATGTTTCTTCATACCCATTTAAATATTTTAAGTCAATTTCTTTCTCTGCTCAAAATATTAGCGAGATCCTTCATGAGATGAATGCCCCTGACGTTGAATTCTTCACATGAAGCTTAGGAGCCACCCAACTAAGTAGACATGTCCGATTCTGGGTTATCTGGAACTTAGAACTGAAACAAAACTGCCTCAATCAGTTGACTCTTGTGGAAGTCAAACCTGAACTAGCGGTTAATCACTGAGCCAAGCCTCAACTTATGTAAATACAACGGTAAAATATATGTATGTATATACATATATATATATATATTATTAATAGGCGGTTTAAAATCGCTGGTTCAAGCCCGGTTCCTAAAATCTATGAACTGTAACCAAACTGAGTGGTTCTTGGGTCCAGTTATGGTTCTAAAGCCAATTCAGACAGTTCCGATTACCACGGCTTCGAAGCTAGTTTGGTTCTGGATCGGTTCTAAACCGATCGTGTCTACAACCAAGAGAGCTATATATATATATACATAAAAACATACATATATATACATATATACATATACATACATATATATATATATATATATGTATATATTGTCTACAACCAAGAGAGCTATATATATATATACATAAAAACATACATATATATACATATATACATATACATACATATATATGTATATATGTATATATATACACATATATACATATATATATATGTATATATATATATATGTATATATATATATATGTATATATGTATATATATATACATATATATATATATGTATATATGTATATATATATATGGCTCTTCAAAGATACTGAGACCATAAGAATCAGTATACTTAGTTCACCCTTAACTCTTGTGAGTCTAAGTTAGCTCAACGGCTGCACACTCTAGTGCTGTTGTTGTTGTTGGGGAGTTCGACTCGTGGAATTGTGGGTTAGGCTTCGGCCTCTTGTAACACAAAAAAGAACTTGTGAGTGGACGCCCCTGAGCTATCTCTATGAGTGAGTGTAGTTAGTTAAATTCAATATCAATATGTGCTACGCTAATTTTACTCGATGCTTTAACTTGTTTGATCTAGCATGGGTCTCTGACTTTCACGACTCAGGTCGGTGAGTTCAATTCCGTGTCCGTATGCGTCTGTTTTAGGCTTCGTTTTTTTTCAGAAAATATTTTAAGTTGTAAAACTGAATTATCTTTTGATAACTTAAAAATATAAAGAATGGTTTACTTAATGATCTCAATTTACTTTTTTTACTAAACAAACATTTTTTTTATAAAAAATCTCAAATTATCGTTACTTAAGATTCTCTCTATTTTCTTTTTTACCAATTTTCTTCTCAATAATCTGTGTCTTTTTTTATTTCTTTTCAATAATCTTTCATGATCTTTTTCTTTCTGATAATCTCTTTTAATATTGTTATCTCTCAAATCGTTAAATTTTTTATAAATCTTACTCTTTTCAACTTTTTTTAAAACTTTCGCAAATGGTTTTTAATCTTTTTATCAATCTTTCTCGATTTCTTTCGAACTTCTTTCTCTTTTATTCTCAATCTCTATTTTGATTTAAACATAGATCTTATAAAAAATTGATAAAAAATAACACTAATAATAATAACACTCAATCTTTCACTATGAGACTGACATGTTTTATTTAAGAAATAAACACACTGCTTTTATCTTAAAGATAACGGGATTGAATTGCATCTCAATAGCTCATGAAACATGTTTTAAAGTGCCTTATATTAAGCTTTGGACGTGTGACTGTTTGAACGTATTCCTTTTCTTTTTCAAGAAAATGGTATCAGTAGCGAAAAAATGGAAAATAGAAAAAAAATGAAGTAGAGTTTCGAAAAGGATGATAAAAAGGGTGTTTGACGTATATGAACAGTAACGCCCTAATGATAAGCACACAACGCGACAATACGCTCCATCGATATACATCGATATAGCGCTGAGAAACGAATCAGAAGTATGTGTTTCGGCCCGAACCCGCATTCTGTATTTGACGTGAGCGTAGATCAGACCGTCAGGAGGTGGGAATCGTGGGATCGGTCCGCCCGTGTTAGCGGAAAGAGGCGAAAAAATGGCGGGTGTTGGGAGCAACACGGTGGCCGTTCAAGCCACGAACGACGATGCCTCCGCCAGCAAGCTGTACGATACCATCACTTTCTTCTTGTTTCTGCTAAAATTTGATTTTCAGAAATCTCATCGGTTATGTTGTTTGGTTTATTTTTATTACGATCATCAGTCCGTGAAGTTAATCGTTGAATCGGGAGAATTCTGTGAGACAACCGATGGTACTTGTCATCTAGGCCGCTGTTTTCTTCTTTAATCCAGAAACTTGCTTCTTTTGATCTCGATAACGGTAGATGGATGGAGAGTGTTCTTTCATACATCAGGGAAATCGGTCATTCGTCGCAATTGCTCCGCGTTTGAATAAATGAAAAAATCTGGATACATTAGCGTCGGTTAATGCCATGAGAAACATACTAGCATAAATTAAACATCGGTATCGTTTCAGGCTTGATTTCTAAGTTATTAGTGTTAGTGTAACGACTTGGAGGCTGGCAAGCTAACTCTTTGAGCATGGCGGGCCCTAACTAAATCGATCAACGCATCGATACCTGTATACCCGATGATGGTGGCAAGGCTGCCCAATGCACTTTGTGATGAGATTGAAAGACTGAAGCGAGCTTTTATTTGGGGGCATGACCGTCAGACGAAGAAACCCCTGGTCGTCGATGCCCTCAGGCAAATGGCGGCCTGGGAATCATTCATCTCCGGAGCATGAATGACCTCCTCACTATGAAAAGGGAAGAAAACAAATGAGAAAGAGAAAGCTAGGCCACTGGTCAATTTGGTTCTTTTTCTTCGTATTGCATGAAGAATTTCTGGGTCGTGCTATATTCAATCTCTTCATTCGGTGCCAACCCCTTATTCAATTTTGAACCTCCGTAAACTATCATTGGAGATCTTTCAGAACCGGAGCCTACTGTGAACCGTCCCAGAAAAAGGCAAATAAGTGTGTTATTTCACGCTATGCAATCGTTTGCGCTTCTTTATCTCTTTATGATAAATCTCCCTATGGTCTTTCCATGGGGAAGACATGGAATTCAATGTTAAAATTGGTATTTGAATCCAAGCCACATGCTTTATGCAATTGATGGTTCCTGGAGTTATGCGCGAGGAAAATGTTACCGTTGTGAAACACAACCACTCGAAATAGTGTCAATCGGATGCCTTAATTTTCAGTTACTTCATATTTCATTCATTCAGTTAACTCAAAAGCGTCTAATTCTGCATTGGGCCGAACTACCTATGTATACAGCCAACGTTCCCCATATGGGGCAATATGTCTGTGTATATCAGGATTGACACAAGGTCAATTGCTGCTGTTTTTCTTAGAGAAGTAGGACTTGGGTGTTGGGCAGAATATATGGAATGTAAGTTTGATCATTTAGTTACTTCCGAGGACATAGAAATTAAAATTGGCACACATTCCATCCGCAAAAAGGAAAGTTTTAAATACCTAGGATCAATTTTTCAGAGTGATGGAAGAATTGATGGAGATGTTACGCATAGAATTAATGTTGGTTGGTTAAAATGGAGAGGAGCATCAAGTATTCTTTGTGATAAGAAGATACCATTAAAGTTAAAAGGTAAATATTATAGAGCAACAATTAGACCTGCCATGTTTTATGGTTATGAGTGTTGGGCAGTTAACCATCAACATGTCTGTGACAGAAATGAAGATGTTGAGATGGATGAGTGGTCATACAAGAAAAGACCGTATGCATAATGAGGTTATTAGAAACACATTAGGAGTAACACCAATAGAGGATAAAATGAGAGAATATCGTTTAAGATGGTTTGAACATATAGAAACAAGATCAGAAGAAAACTTATAAGAATTAATGAAAAACTAAATTTGGAAAGTATTAAAAGAGGTAGAGGACGACCACAAAAGTGTTGGAAAGAAACAATAACTGAATAAAGAATGATATAGCTTATTGTGAGTTAACTGCTAACATGGCACATGATAGAGTTATGTGAAAACAAAGAATCCATGTAGCCGACCCCGTCTAGTATGGGAAAAAGCTTAGTTGTTGTTGTTGTAAGTAGGACCTGGGTGTCAAAAGGGGCTTAGTTGTTGTTGTTGTAAGTAGGACGTGGGTGTCAAAAGGGGCTTACTTGTTGTTGTTGTAAGTAGGACCTGGGTGTCAAAAGGGGCACTGAAATCGGTAGCCATCTTTCCTTCACTGGGGTTTTGGAACAAGGTAGCAATACATAATTTTGAGAAACCTGCCCCTTGCTTCTGTTGCTGAAGCAAGCGATTGTTTTGATGCCTGTTTCTCCTATATTCATCAGTTTTAAGCCTTGCCATGAGATATAGCTGAATTCTTGTACTTTTGTATTCTACGATAAGAACCATTTTGTTCCTTTTGCATTTATGTGTTTTTATCTTTTATTCTCAATGGCTCCATGTAGAGTTGGGCTTGAAAAATTTAGTGTAAGTGACTATGCAGTATGAAGAACTTGCAGGATGGGATACACAAAAGGACAACGAGATTTTCCAAATTTCCAATAGCACATACTTGAGCCTCAACTCTTCACACATACCTTGTGCTATAGCTCTATATTATGTCACACCCAATCTTGAGACCACACACTACTTCTTACTCATCCATGATGTTAAACTCCCACTATTCAAGGTGAGGTATCTAGATGTGGACTTTTTGGTCTTCTAGAAAACCAGCCCAATTTGTGTGTATATAAAACCCCTTATTAAGCAATCACGTGTATTTGAATTGAGAGTTCCATATAGAGCTTCAACACTCGCTATACGCTACCTTAAGCTAGGCTTGGTGTAAATGTTTTGATGTAGCATTAATCTAATGATGCAAAACCAACCCACTACTATAAGGTAGGGTTGGTGTAAATGCTTTGACATGGCTATTAATCTAATAATGCAAAGTCAAAGACCCGCTACCGGCTAGCAATAACACCAACAACTAAACCTTTTCTCATACTAGATGGGGTTAGCTACATAAATTCTTTGTTTCTATAGAGCCTCATCATGTGTCATGCTAGTAGTCAACTCAACATAAGTTAGATCATTATTTATTGTTTCCTTCCAACACTTTTGTGGTCTTTTTGTTCCTCTTTTAACATCTGGAGCTTCCTTTGATGGTCTTTCTACGTGTTTAAACCATCTTTTTGTCTATAAAATACCCGATGCATCTTTCCATTTTAACCAACTTGCACTAATCAACATAGCATGTGTGATGGTCTTTGTGTGTCTTTGAAGGGTTTGCATGGCGATCAAATCAAATGTTTTGTGATTATGTCTAGTTTCCCATTGCCACATGCTCTATTCTGCCCCAAAATGCCTCAAGATTGTGATCTTCTATATCTAACGCCCACATAAGTGGGACGCAGGGGGTAAAAGCCCCAACAACATTCTAAACACTCAGGCCTCAACAACAATAACAACAACAACAACTACTACTACTACTACTAAGCTTTTTTCCATACTAGATGGGGCTGGCTGCATGAATTCTTTGTTTCCACATAGCTCTATCATAATTTATAGAATTCATGATAAACAAGTCCGACAAAGTTTTACGCTGGTTGTCGGAAGCCTAACGCAACCGTCCTCCTTTATCGGGGCTTGGTACCGGCCATGCAAGGGTGATCCCTTACATGGGCGGAGTTAACATTCTCAACCCTCATTCACATTTTTTTGTATCCTTACTTGGATCAGTTTGTCGGAGGCTGAAGAGACAATTGGTTAGGTTTTTAGGTCCATTGCTAAGTTCAATACTCGTTTTTGGTAGAAAATGAATGCACTCCTAATATGTTGCCTTTAAGATGGACTTGTGGTTTGTTAAGTGGTCAAGTATAAACCATGGCATTTCTTGAACAATGCTTTTCTTGTTTGAATTTATATGTATTGCATTTGGTTGCATAGATCTTGCGTGAAGAGCGGATACATGAAAGATAATTATATCCAATTCTTTGTGCGAAGACCTATCCGCAGATCCCCAATTATCAACCGTGGTAAGGATGAGCTGGTAGTTCATTTGAAGTTATACATTGTTTCATGTGTTGGCTCTTGACTATATTCTTTTGCTGGTAAGCATACAAATTGGTGTTGTGAAGGTTACTATGCACGTTGGGCTTCGTTGCGTGAACTTATGTTCCAGTTCTTGAAATCTGGATACGGCAAAGATGCTGCAGGCAATACAAAGAAACAAATTGTTTCTCTTGGAGCTGGCTTTGATACCACCTTTTTTCAGTTAAAGGTAATTCTTTATTGGTAAAACTTCACTTTTGTATCTTATGCTTTACACAGCCGTCACTTTAGAACTCGATGTTTTTTTGACAGTTTAATGAGTTGTGGTTTTTGCCGTATTACACTTGGCAGCCAACAAGTAACGCCTTTCATTTTTCCGACATGGCTTGTTGGGGAGGGGTGAAACGTCAATACCATATTACCATTTTTAGCAATTTTGAGCTGACATGGCACTTATGCGGTGATGTTGCATGACATGGTGATGATGTGTACAATGACATGACACTGATGTACGGTTGTCATGTCGGAAAAAATGAGTGGCGTTACTTGTTAGCACCTAAGCATCATGACAGTGCAAACAACTAGATTGACAATTTCGCAAACCACAATGTACAAAAGTGAAGTTTTATGTTTTCATTTAGATACAGTAAAGGAACTAATTTGGCATTTCTACCTGGGTATATACGTTTTGTGGCTGTGAGTGGAGATTTGCAAGAGTAATTCATTTATAAATATTGTTAGTCAGCATTCTGGCTATCACTTAATGTAACAACACGTTTCCCTCCCTTAAAAATCCATAAAGTTAAAATTATGAATGCAGGGGATTTGCCAATGCTACATTTTGATGTTTCATCCCACAGGGACTGATTTGCATTTCCAAATTCTAATATGTAGTTTTCATTCTTTTGTAGGAAGAGGGGAATGCACCTGACGTATATGTGGAATTGGACTTTAAGGAGGTATGCTGAACAAGCCACTAATATCTTGGTCTTTCCTTTTCTTGACTGATGATGAGAAACCCTTATCAAGACCATTATGAAAATTATGCTCAACCTTTCCCAAGCCACCCTGTTCCTTCATAATGATAGGTGGTGAATTGGGCTTTGCTGGGAAACTTGTGTGATTTTGCTATCTTATGTTTTAGGCTATCAAGCAACTTATATCACAAAAAGCAAACTTCCGAGTTTAAATGTTTCAAAACTTTTACATGATCTATTTTTTGGATTTTGATAAATTATATATTTTCCCACATATCTGGAGCAAAGACTAGGATGCCCATAAACAGCTGAATTGTAGGCATGATCATTTGGAAAAGACAATAGCAGCTGTGACAAGGGAGAGAAGGTAGAGAACATTGTTGATTTAGGCTTGAGGGACAACTTATGACTCAATGCTTATCAAGGGATGGTGAAACACCAGTATTTTCGCATATATGTTTATGTTTTAAGTGAACAAGCTTGTGGGTCTTCCTATCTCTAGCTTGCCAATAAGTTGCCACCTTTCGTTTGTTTTTTTTTCTCCACTTATTCAGTAGTGGACACAACCTTTATCATCTTCTTTGTGTCATTATACATCCTCCACCAACCCTTTATCTTACTGCTTTTCCTCACAACTCAAAAGTTTACACTTGATTCCTGTCTCTCACCCCTGGTCATCTCAAAATTTTCATCAATGTTCAGTCCTTATGTTAATCTTCTGGAGAAGCTTAGTTGGACATTTACCTTGAGAGGCAAGAAGACTCTTGATGTTTATAGAGGGCGGAGAAACACAAATATTTTGATAACTTTAGTCTTTATCATTATCTGTCACTATATGTTAATCTTCTGCAGGAGATTAGTTGAACATATATTTAGAGAAACCAAGTATCTGTCCTAGATTCTAGTTTTTCAGGTGTGTGTATGAAGGATTTCAATTTTTTTCTTAAAAAGGCTTAAAACTCAGTTGCTTAATGGAGTGCAAAGCAATTTCTGTTGGCTGAGCCTTTTCCTTGCCTAAGTGTTTGTTTGAGAGAGAGCATGTGCTGGCGCATGCTGCAGGTGTTGCATACGATATCAAAACTATGATAAAAGAAAGAGTCTAGCAGTTATCTGTTACACTTGAGTTCACCATCTATGTTGGCACATGTGTACAAAAAGCATTTGTTCTGTGGAACATCTTTTTCCTTCATGTCTGCCTTGTAATTCTTTTTCTTCAGTTTATCATGTAAGAAAATCTTAGCACTTCTTGGTGTTCCATTGTGTGCTTACGTGTTGTTTTGGAAGGTGACAGAAATGACAACATGAATTGCTTATCACAAAGTATCAGTAAAGAAGCAGTGCATCTAAAATTTAAAAAAGGAGGTCTTTTCTCTTTGCTGAGTCTGCATCCTTTCCGATGCATGTTGAGATTTCTTAGCGAGATGTAGATTCTCAGCTCAGTCAACTTGATCTGTGAACTCTTCTCGTTCGCTATGACTTTCGTCTTCATTGGTTGACTTCATTGCATACGTGTTCATTTCTCATTGATGTTTTTTAGGTACTGGAGTATGGTAATAATTATTGTACTCGTGGATGTTTTTGTTAGGTAACTAGCAAGAAGGCTGCAATCATCGAGTCGTCGCATCAATTAAGAGACCATGTTGGACCAGAGGCATCCATTTCACGTGGTGATTCCTACAGTACATCAAACGTCTCTTTTAATTAGATATGTATTTGCAGGTCTAATCTAGACAGGCGATTTAGTTTCTTGCTGAATTTGCATTGCATTGCATAGAATGGTATATTTCCTAAAAGTGAGGCGTCTTTCTGTGATCCATATGTCTGGAAATTACAAATAGCAATCAATGAGGTTCATGGCGGAAAAGGAATATGAGCCTCAAACAGTCTGCCATAAGAAAAGCCCAGCAAGAAATGACAGGAAACGTTGCTAGAACACCCACCAAATGGGATACATAATAATTGTCATGGAAAAGATAGAAACCATGTGTGCCCGCAGTGTGCACGTGTCCCCAGTTATCTGCTGAGCATGTGCTTCCTTGATGTGATCCAAGCTGGCTTATTTGATTGCAGAGAGGGGGGAAGTATTAGGTGATCATTACAAGCTTCTTCCTGTTGACCTCCGAGACATTAAGCAATTAGATTCTGCTGTTGAAATGGCACAGTTGGATCCAAGGTATGCTGCATGTTTCATGCCTTTTTAGGTACTTATTTGTTTCAATTGAATTCTATGGTGTGGGTGGTTATGTGGTGTCCATGATTTATTGGAAAACTTTATTTGCATGTAGACAGCTTTAGTGACCAGATCAGCATAAGACATTTCATTTTCATTTGTTCATATGATGTCACATATGCATTTTGTTGTGCCATTTTGATCATATATGTCGTGGACTTCTATGTCATTGTCATCACTTTCATGCTTACGGTTGCAACTTGGTTGTTTTCAACTTAATGAAAGATACTGTCTCAGTAGTCTTGATTTTTTTTCCCCAATATCATGCTAAGGAAAATGTTTATAGCTGTAGAAACTGATCAGATATTATTGGTTTAGTGTGAATATTCTTTACAAATCCGGAGGATGGTTGGTGGAGATAAAAGTCAAGCTGGACAATGTAACAACATGTTGAATGGAGCAACGGATATCCAATACACGTATACAACAATCATGAGTCACCAAAAGATGACTATGAAAACCGTAGAAAAGGCTAGAATAATAGCAAATACACTCAAAAGAATGTATATAAATTGACCAAAAAGGCTTAGTTTTTATTGAATACATTGGGGTATTTCTAGAGAAGAGAGGCAACAACTGAATATGGAAAACAACTCCTAAAAAGAGTTGTTGGAACCTGATGTCCCTGATGGGCCTGATTACAAAAGTGTATATTTACAAATAGAAAAATACAGTAAAATATATATTTTAAGAGTCCTCCTCACACTGACAGTATCATTACCGAAAGGTTGCTAACTAGATGAAATCGTAGGGCTGGAAGTGATTTAGTGAAGACATGTGCAAGTTGATACTTTGATGTCACAAAGTTAAGTGTCAAGTTTTCTTATAGATGTTCTTCACGGAAGTAATGGCAATCCATCTCAATGTGCTTGCCACAATACAAAATGGGGGCAGTTTCAAGAGTTGTCCTAAGATCTTGAAGGAATCTTTTTAGCTAGGTTAATTTTGTAGTTGTCTTGCCATTGCTCCGTATTCTGCTTTAGTAGATGAGAGCAACACCTTTTGGTGCTTCTCTCGTCTCCATGAGATAAAGGAGTTTCTAAGAAAGATGCAGTAGCCTGTTGTCGAGTGCCTGTCATTAGCATCACCTTCCCAATCAACATCACTATATGAAATTAACAGAGGTAAAGAGGAAAAAAACAAGAATACTCCCTTTTCATTGGTATGTCGGACATACCGAATGATCCGCATGACAATACTCATATATATAGTGGTAGGGGCATTTGAAATTGACTTACAATATGTATTGCATTAGTGATGTTTGGACGAGTGATAGTTAGGTATGTCAACAATCCAACCATCTATTTGTAAGGAGCATGGTCTCTAAGTAGTTCATCATATGTAAGTTTCATTTTTTGGTTAACCATGTTAGGTGTCTCAACTACCTTATTATATATTATATGTTAGCCCAGATTTAACAACAATATCATTAGCAAATTTAATTTGAGATAAAAGAAACCTTTATCATTTCTTGTTTCTTCTTGTTACCTTAATGCCCCAAAAGTACCATACATATCTAAAAATACCTAGAATGGATTGCTTATAAAGACACAATAATCAGCAATCCATTCTAATGAGGCAAGGCTTCAACTACCTTCTTCTTGTAACAGATAGTTGTTGAAATTAATCAGCAACATAAACTTCTTTATTGATGAAAGCCGAATACAAGAAGAAGACACTGAGGTGCTGGTCATCCAATCCTTGCCGCCACCCTCTAATTCTCGTTAAAGCCTAATGACAGCCCTAATGACTACTTATATGGCTGATCTAACTTGAAAGACTATAATACCCCTAGCAAGTGACTACTGGATTACGATTCCTAATAGATCAGAATTAGGACTAGTATTATAAAATACCATAATATACATGACTCAGACTTACCTACGACTCTATGTATACATTTATAACTAAATAGTAACACTAATTAATCAAGATTTAACTTGATCTTCAACACGCCCCCTCAAGTTGAATCTTGAAGGTATGTAATTCTCAGCTGATGGAGAGCTTTTTGAAATCCTTTTACTGAAGCAGGTTTTGTGAAAATATTCGCCAATTGGTCTTCTGAGCATACATGAATCAGATTGAAGATGCCTTGTGTAATCTTTTCTCTGATGAAGTGACAATCTATCTCAATATGCTTCGTTTGTTCATGAAAAACCAGATTTAAAGCAATCTGGAGAGCTGCTCTACTATCAGTGTAAAAGGTAACCGGAGTATCCACTTTGAAGCCAAGTTCTGTTAAGAGGGATAAAACCCATATCCCTTCACACATGCCCGAAGCAATTGCACGATATTCTGCTTCTGCACTCGATCTGGACACAACTGATTGTTTCTTGTTTTTCCAAGATACAATGTTTTCTCGCAAACATACCACATACCCAGTGGTTGATTTTTTGTTTGTCTTCGAACCTGCCTAATCAACATATGAATATATCTTTATATCCAAGGATGAATTTGCCATATACAATAAACCATGGGTTAGTGTAGACTTCAAGTATCTAATGATATGAAAGACTATACATATATGATGTTTGGAAGGATTATGCATCTATCTGCTCACATAGCCAACAACAAAACTGATATCAGGACGTGTAATAGTGGCGTATATTAGCTTCCCCACTAATTTCTGGTACCTTCTGAATATCCTTATATGGTTCTGCATTATTATCATCCTCCTCCTTGGGAGACTCCATAGGAATTGAGCATACACGACAGTCTTTCATTTTTGTTAACTTCAACAAGTCCAGAATATATTTCCTTTGACTCAAGAATAATGCATTGTTGCTATGAATCACCTCTATATCGAGAAAGTAATTTAATCTTCCCAAATCTTTCAATTCAAATAAAATATTGAGTTGTTTCTTTAGCTCACCAATACCTACAGTATCATCTCCTGTAATAATGATATCATCAACGTACACCAGTAACATAATTGTTCTTTGGCCTTGCTTAATGAATAGTGTATGATCGTTGATGCATTGTTTAAACCCCAGAGTCCGTATTCCATCACTAAATTTCTCAAACCATGCCCATGGGGATTGTTTCAATCCATAAATTGATTTCTTTAGTTTGCATACTTTCCCTTGTTCGTTCCCATTAAAGTATCCTGGTAGCAAGTCCATATAAATGTCTTCCCTAAGATCACCCTGAAGGAATGCATTCTTCACATCTAGCTGCCATAATTTCCATCTTTTATTAACTGCCAAGCTTAACAAGATTCTGATGGTGTTCATCTTGGCTACTAGAGCAAATGTCTCTGTGTAATCTATGCAGTAGGACTGATTATATCCTTTTGCAACTAATCTTGCCTTATATCTTTCTATATTCCCATTTGCCTTATATTTGACTGAGAATACCCACTTACATCCTACAGTCTTCCTTTCTGATGGTAGATCTGTCAATTCCCAGGTATGATTTCGTACTAAAGCTGAAATTTCCTTTTTCATGACCGCTTTCCATTCTGGATGTACTTTAGTCTCTTTATAGGTCCTTGTACAAAAGTATTCTCTGTATTCATTACAAATAGTTGATATTTCTTAGGATAATGAGAGAATGATACCATTTTGTCCAATGCATATTTTGCAGCTGCACACTTCCCTTTTCTAATTGCAATAGGTAAATCATCCATTTCGATATCCGAATTATGAGAGGTTATCTGAAGAGGAGGTGAATCTGATTCACTTTAGAAATTTTGATCTCGGGTGACAGTCTGATATGGAAAGACAATCCCTCGGTTTCCTCCGTTATATACTTGCCATTCACTTGCATTTTCATAAGTAGATGTAATTTCAATTGGAGGAAGTGGGATCACTTGAGTAGACTGTATTTCTGATGAAGGTTCTTCCTGCATTCCATAAAATGGAATGTCTTCATGAAAGGTGACATCCATTGTAACATAAAACCTCTTTTTGGAAGGATCATAACACTTATAACCTTTTTGAGTAGTCGAATATCCCAAGAAGATGCACTTGATTGATCTTGTATCAAGTTTATCTTTGGCACCTTGATAAACATGAACAAAGCATGTACAGCCAAAAATTCTTGGCAATAAATGGAATTGTTTCTGAGGACATAGAGAATGAAATGAAGTATTACCACTGAGCACCCTGCTTGGCATGCGATTTATAAGAAAAACTTATGTTAAGATTGCTTCATCCTAATAATATTTTGGTGCATTACATCCAATTAAAAGAGTCCTTGCAACTTCTAAAATATGCTGATTCTTCATTTCAGCTACACCATTCTGTTGAGGAGAGTGAGAACATGAGGTCTGGTGTAAGATGCCATGCTTTAGAAAATACGAATGAAGGGATCGTGACATAAATTCTCCACCATTATCACTGCGAAAGATCTTAATGGTACTCTGAAATTGTGTCTGTACAAACTGACAGTATACAGGAAGAATTTCCTTCACTTCGTCTTTAGTCTTCATAAGGTAAATTATATAGTAAACCTAGTGCAATCATCAATAAATGATACAAACTACTTATATCCTTGCATAAAAGTTGTCGAACTAGGGCCCCAAATATCATAATGCACAATATCAAAAGGAATGGAAGATCTTTCTTCATTTAAAGGAAATGAAATACGATGGTGTTTTGCCTTCTGGCAAGTTTCATAATTCAAGTTCAAATTATTACAATCACTAAACTCAGGTAATAACATCTTTATTTTGGAAAATGGTAAATGGCCGAGCCGCTGGTACCAACAAGGTATATGCACCTTCTGTCTCTCAGTAATAATTGTTGATTGTAGTGCAACACCTTTATTGTCCTCGCAAAAGTAGAGGCGTATCCTCACATTACACTAACCAAAGATCTTTCCCATCTTCAGTTCCTGAAAGACATATCCACTGGAATAAAAGATTATACGACATTTTAAATCCTGAGTCATAGCAAAGACAGATAATAGGTTTACTGATATGTTTTGAACATGTAAAACATTTTTCAATGTGCCAAAAGATGTAACAATACTTCCTTTTCCCACTATTGGTGTAAGAGATCCATCTGCCAGTCTAATATTGATATGTGCCTGTGTCAATTCATAGTTATCAAAGAAATCTCTTCTGCTGACCATGTGATCTGTAGTACCTGAATCAATAACTCGTATCCTTGAATAAGAAGAATTTATATTACCCTGAGTTAGGAATGAGAAAGGATAGGCAATAAAAGCTTGTCATTTGGTGTGAGAGGATGAAGAAGGTTGTTGCGGATCAGTCAAACGTGCCTTTAACAATTCAATTTCCTTTCTCATATCAGCTAAAGAAGGTACACTTTTCTCAGTCTTTTGCTTTTCATTCTGATCACTACTAAAGTATGCTCTGTTGTTTCTATTCGAAAAATAGGTAGGTTTTCCAACTAACTCCCAACAAGTTTCCTTGGTGTGTCGTGGTTTCCCACAGTGAGAGCAGCTAATCTTATCTTTCTCTTCAGGTGTCTGTCCAGATCTACCTCTGCCATAACCTCCTATTCTTCTAGCGAAGGAGGAACATAAGTATTTTTCTCTACAAATACTGAGGTCTTAGAATTAATTTTGGTTTCTTTTTCAAGAAGTTTTCTATCTTCTTTTCTAAGGAGGAGAGAGTATATTGTACTCAAAGATGGAAGTTCTTCCCTGTTGAGGATGTTATTCTTTATAGATTCATATTCTGATGATATACCCCATAGAAGATCAAACACTTTACGCTCTTTAAACTCCTTATTCCGTTCTAGTGTGCAAGTCTGACATTTAGTCTTAGAGTACAGATGTAGTTCTTCCCACAGACCTCTGAGCTCTGCATAATACTCACTAACTGACATTCCTTCTTGTCTGCATTTCCGAATCTTCTCTATAAGATCATATTTCTTCGCAATATTTTTTCTTTGGGCATAAGCTTCCTGAACTGCCAGCCAGATATCCCTAGTAGTGTCCAAAAACATAAAAGTACTGCCGATGGAGGGAGTCATGGATTGTATTAGCCAAACACTTACTAAGGCATTTTCTCTGCACCACCGAGAATTGGAAGGATCTGAAATTGGGGGTCGAGGAAGATCACCTGTCAAATAATCCCATTTTCCCTTGCCATAATAGCCATCTCAATAGATCTGACCCATGTAAATAATTCTTGCCATCAAGTTTCAAATTTGTGATTTGAAAACCTTCACTTTTGTCCGACGAGAGTTCATTACTTTCTACCATCTTTGCTCTTTCCATATTCAGATTGATATCTCACTGAAGGAATACCTTTAAATCTGCCCCAATCGGTTGACCACTGAAAAATCAAATTTTTTAAAAATGAAACAACTGTCTCACTTCCTCTTGAACATTTCATCGAACAGTTGTAGAGATTCACTTGTAGATTACGAAAGCAGATGTTCACAGTGAGAGGTAATGAATCTAACAACGATTTTGTAATGAAATCACTCAAATACCAATTTCAGTGTGCCCACGACTTCTTTTTGTTGATTTCCTTTGATGCTTGATGCTAAACGGCCATAAGAGGCTCTGATACCATGTTGAAATTAATCAGCAACATAAACTCCTTTATTGATGAAAGTCGAATACAAGAAGAAGACACTGAGGTGCTGGTCAGCCAATCCTTGCCACCACCCTCTAATTCTCGTTAAAGCCTAATGGCAGCCCTAATGACTACTTATATGGCTGATCTAACTTGAAAAACTATTATACCCGTAGTAAGTGACTACTGGATTATGGTTCTTAATGGATCTGATCCATTAGGACCCGTATTACAAAATACCATAATATACATGACTCAGACTTACCTATGACTCTATGTATATATTTATAACTAAATAGTAACACTAATTAATCAAGATTTAACTTGATCTTCAACAATAGTAACATTATTTCATGTTATAAAATCACTCATTTTATCAAACCAAGTCTTAGGAGCTTACTTAAGTCCATATAAACATTTTTAAGATAAATGACTTGGTTTTTTGAGATGTTAAGGCTTGTACGAGATTTCATATAGACCTCTTCTTTTAGCCATCCATTTAAAAAGGCATTCTTGACGTCTATTTGAAAAATATTCTAGTTTTTAGTTGCACTAAAAGCGATAAGAGTCCTAACAATCGTCATTCTACTGACTGGGACAAAGGTTTTCTCGTAATCAATGAGAGTATTCTTTAGCCACTAACCTAGCTTTGTATCATTCAGAGTACCATCACCATTGATCTTGATTTTGTATACCCATCTGTACCCTATTTTATTTGGTTTCAGGACACGTTATAATGTCCCATGTTTATGCTCTATGTAGAGCATCTAGTTCTTCATTCATAACCTGAATTCAATCTTGAGATATTTGAGCTTCCTTAGATGTTAGTTTCTTTATGGCTAAAATAATAGTTAATAAGATTGGAGGAGGGGGCATGCCCTCAAATGGAGGCCGCCCCCCTTCCTTTTTGCTCTATATTAAACTCAAAACCCTTATCGAATATAAGTTGGACCAATCCTTATATAGTGGACTAGTCAACATGAAAAAGACAAAAATACCCTTAATACTATGAGCAATTACATTAATACCAAAATATCAAAAATTACATAACTAACACTAAAACAACAGATACATTCATATTCTTCAACAATAACTTCTCTCTTTGTCTCACTTGATCTTTCATCTTGAAATGTGGAGGTTGATATTTCTTAATGTGTGCTCTGGGTCTTGATGCGGATAAGGTGAAATCTTCTTGAATCCTAGCTTCATTAAGTCTTGTTTCCGTCATTTGAAGGTCGGCAAGAACCACTTCTTTAGTGGAAAAGGTTTTATGATGTATAAGAGAGGATCTTACCCCTTCAAATTTTTCTCTAAGACTTATCAATAATTGATATACAAAGTCTTTGTTTTCTTTATATCGCCTTTCACTAAGGCACTGTACACACTTCTTTTTATATCCATTTAATTGATTCCAAATATTAGAATACTCATTATATAACTCATTCACCCTTTGTTTTCTTGTCTCAGTGATGACATTTTATCACGTAATACCATCCTATATGCCACATCACTTTGAACATGGGATTTCTTAAGTATTTTCATGCTCCTTTAGTATTGGTAAAGTAAGCCGAGGTGTTTTTGATATGATAATTTATATTGTTCATAAGAACTCATAAGATCGTCTTATGGCCTCCTTCAAATTCATCTTTTTGTTCTAAAGTGGGTATTTAGGGTTTCACCTTCGATTCACTCACATAATCCCACAATTTTTTGAAATATAAATAGTTTTCTATTGATTTGACTCATGTTTGGTAGTTGGAAGTTAATCGAAAATTAAAACCCTTTCTTCAATCTTAAGTAGTACAAGCTTCAAAAGAGTGAACTTACTTTAATAATTGTTTTAAAAATCATCGTAGACAACTACTTTATAATCACGAAGTACAGGCTCTAATACCATATAATAAAAGTTGCTTCAACTTGTTGAATTGAACAACGAATATCCAATACACGTATACAACAATAGTGAGTCACCAAAAAAATAACTATGAAAAGTCGTAGAAAATGCTAGAATAATAGCAAATGAACTAACAATAGTAAATACAGTAAAAAAATGTATATAAATTGGCCGAATACATTGGGGTATTTATAGAGAAGAGAGGCAGCAACTGAACATGAAAAACATCTCCTAAAAAGAGCTGTTGGAAGGGCCCAATCTAGCCGTTGGTGGCATGCCTGATGGGCCTTATTACAAAATTGTGTATTTTCACAAACAGAAAAATAGAGTAAAATATACATATTTTAACATACAAGAGCTAGGAAACTGGACCACAAATTTTGACTTTCTTACTCTGGGAAATGCTTCCTGGGTCAGATTGTCTCACTACTAGTATCTCACCATCAATCTGGAAAAGAAATCTCAAAGAGCTAGACCCTTCTCAAGAAGGGAGCTTTCAATAATGGTACTGAAACATGACGAAGAAAAGACTTGTACTTAGTTGTGAAAAAAAGGATGGGCAGAACAATTTTTCCAAATGAAATTTTTAACTGATCGGATGATCAACTCGATGAATGTCATATTTATTATAGTAATAGATATGCCTTTCAGATCTCCACAACAATGTCTCCATGAATTTCTAAATTTTGTTTTCTGTATTGAAGGCATGTGTCCATTATTCAAACTTGAAATAGATGATGGCAGCATGGAGTGGTAGGGTAAAATGAGTATTTCATGTCCACCTGAGTATTCATCATAAATTATTCTTTTTCTCGGTTGCAATAAAGCCCATGGTCATGGCATTATTTGGATAACTAGCGCAGAGAAGAAATGGAAATGAAATTATTAATTTTCTAGATGGTTATCATGAGAGATTGTGATGGCATCTTCTTTCGATTAAAAGCGTTCATGTTTGGAAGAGGTGCTATGCAAACAGAGAAAAGTTTGTTAAAAAGAAACAACAACAACTAAGCCTTTTCCCATACTATACGGGGTCGGCTACATGGATTCTTTGTTTCCAGAGCCCTATCATGTGTCATGTTAGCAGTTAACTCACAATAAGCTAGATCATTCTTTATTGTTTCTTTCCAACACTTTTGTGGTCGTCCTCTACCTCTTTTAATACTTTCAAAATGTAGTTTTTCATACCTTCTTACAGGTTCTTCTTTTGATCTTGTTTCTATATGTCCAAACAACCTTAAACGATATTCTCTCATTTTAATGCTTTCAGTGGTTGGTCCATCTAACAGATGGATGTTTACTTCAAAATGTGTGTGATCAGAAATTAAACGTGATATCTGGGTTGACTTCCTTCAAGCAGATGATTGCACATCATTTTAGATAGAATCTCTTTAACTAAAAATATCCAACCTTTTTGGTCCTCATAGCCATGTGGAGTTCTTACTAGGAACCTAGGTTACATTTTGTACCCAAATGAGGTGTTATGACATGTTTGTTTCAAATCTGGCATGCCTTATACTTGCTTCTAAGTTCCTTCACAATCTATTTGAATGAATGGGCTTTTTCTTGTGCAGCTTGCCAACCTTTGTAATTGCGGAGTGTGTTCTAATATACTTGGATCCAGATTCAACATGTGCTGTAG
The DNA here is from genome assembly GCA_036023115.1 of Brasenia schreberi. Lineage (NCBI taxonomy): Eukaryota > Viridiplantae > Streptophyta > Magnoliopsida > Nymphaeales > Cabombaceae > Brasenia > Brasenia schreberi. The sequence continues at coordinate 17,842,650 of JAYKKT010000068.1, forward strand.
TTGGTTGGGCTTCAAAAACATTCTCAGCTTCTATATTTTTCTTATATGAGCAGGTGTGTCTTTATCTGTCTGTCCAGATTACTTATATTTGTGATTACTTTTTCTGTGCCTCTAATCCTGTTGCCATTTCATTTCTATGTGTTGTAACCTCTTTGACCCCTCATGAGTAGATTCATCCAGATGATGCGTTCGGGCACCAAATGATCAGAAATCTAGAGGTACAACTGGCTGGCATATTTACTTTTGATTCTGATACTAAAACTGTTTCATGGAGATGTGAGATTTGAGACCATATTGTTTTGAAGTTTGTCTTCTTGTGTTACTTTCCACGGTTTGGTAGAACACCTGAATTGGTAATAAGCATTTTGAAATATCATTTTTTGGTAATTTAATATGTCGACTCATGCTAAAGTAATAGTTACCACGTACAAACTAGATCTTCTATGATATAAAAGTTCTTTACGAAATTTGATCAATATTTCACATCGGAAGCATTACTGGAAGGAAGCCCATTACACTTGTGGAGCTTTGTTATCAACCATTAATTCATAGATACCAAGTACAGTTTTTCTACAGAGCCTTCAACACACATGTAAGGAATTTACATCTTTAAAAGCCACTTTCCCCTACAAACTTGAATAAAGAGATCATCCCTGGCCATTTTCTGGCAGACCAATTACACCATCATGTTAAGAACAGCAAATAAACATGGAAATTGAATCTTGAATAACCCAAACCTTACGTGTAATGGTGATTTTATGGCGTTCAAAAGGGATGCTTCTTTTGAACAATTGATTTTTGAAACATCATAAAATCCTTGTATACGCTGCAATTTTGACTATCCAAAGTCGATTCCTATGAAATCTAGAGAGGAAATTACATCCATGTGGTTAGATTTTTGAAGAGCCAACAGAAGAGCCCCGCATTGTACAGTTCGTAAGGGATGATAGTTTGTATCGGACGCTCCCTTAATATATGTCTTGGCACTATATGAAGCAATTTATCCACGCAATGAAGTTTCAACTTAAAAGTTGTATAACCATGACCACATAATAATGTCATCATATTTCTGTCCCTCTGGGGGATTATTTCCTTGATTTCTGTTGATTACGTTCTGTACAAATTGCTGACTGAAATGTTTATACTGCGGTTTTTGATACATTAATGCTAGATGTTTCATGCTTGTACTTTTATAATTCACTCTTTTGGCAGAGCCGGGGATGCCCTCTCTTAAGTATATATGCGACACCAACTCTTGAAGCAAAGGAAAAGCTCTTCATTGATCAAGGATGGCAGGTACCTGCTAGTGTGCTTAAATAGTGCATGATTATGGGTTTCCTTGACCATATTCTCCGATCATGTTGTTGTTGCTGCAGAAAGCTGTTGCTTGGGATATGCAGAGAGTTTACAGTAACTTTATTGATATCCAAGAGAGGCGAAGGTGAGTGCTTCTTTTTGAATGTGGATAAGTTTCTATCCTTACAAAAGAAAATGGGATAAGCTTTTTGATGAAGGAAAAAACCTTCTTTCTCTTTATGTTTCCCTTTCTAATCATTAAATTGAAATGCTTGCATTTATTTTACTAAAGCATCAGTACTTGAAATTTCTCGAGTAAATAGGTAGCACTTTTTCTTTTTATGTCATGCTCTTTTTTAATGACCTTTGCTTGTGCCTTTTAAATTCATAACTAGTAATTTCCATATTTGGTGTTTTTCTATCAGGATTGAGCGTTTGGAAATATTCGATGAATTTGAAGAATGGCATATGATGCAGGTTGGAAATATTAACGAATATTTATTTGCCTACTTTGACTTGGCATGTGGTCTGAGACTCTGAGTCACACTCATCTTCTCATTATAGAATCCTGTCAGCTGACTTATCTTTCTGAGAGGTTGGACAAGTTTCTGGGATCCTTGTGACTCGGCCATAGGGGTTAGGTTGACATTCTCTTTTGGGATCCTTCGTGGTTATCATATCAAAACTGCTAAGTGGGAATCTGAAAATAGGGAAATTGAAGTTCTGAATGCGGTTACACGCTTCCTAATTCCTGGAGTCCTTTCTCTACACATGATTGATGCTCAAATGAACTTACATGGATAGGAAATGCGACCTAGTCCCTTGGCTTCACTGCATTCTTTTGGTAGACTCTTTTGAAGGTTCGGCCTTGTTTCTGCAGTCAACTTTTCAGAAGCCTGTTGTCTGATGAATTCTGAACCTAGGACCTGCCTAGCTGATACTAATTTTCTATTTGATAATCATATCCCTCCATTCAAGCCATCCCTTGTCTCTTTCCGTCTTCCTACCTAAGGTTAGCCCATTTTGTGGATTGGTCTGGGTCTGGTTGTGTTTGTGGTAAAGATTCACGGTGATTAACGGGTTCAGACCTGGTCAATCTTGGGTAAGGATTGCGTACCTAACCATGTTTATACCTACAGTCAAGGTGAGGGTTGGATTTGATTGGATCTGTTCAAAAGAAATCCATTTTCATTAGAAAAACTGTTTCCTGTTCCTGAGCATCTCTGAATGGGCCCGAATGTAACCTCGGTGTGGTTCTTCAACTACCTGCGGTGGAAATTGTCTCCCTCAGTGGGCAGTTCAACCAGCGGAATGGTGGTTGTGTGGTTTCATGTGATTATTTTTGAAGTACTTGTTTGTTTCTTCCTGATGATTATTCATCCCTGCAGGAACACTATTGTGTCGCTTATGCAATCAACGATGCCAAGGTCAAGAAATCACCATACTGTTTTCATTCTCTTGTTGTTGGGGGAACTTATCGTGACAGTCTTGCGTACACTTTTCCCAATTGCAGGGCATGTTTGAGAGCTTCGGCTTCACCTGTGATCAGCATCCCTTATTGAACACATGAAATCGGTAGCACCAATGTGAGAAAATTTCCCAAAGTTGTGGTTGACGTGGATAAATTTGGAGGTTAGTGGGTTAGTGGCTCTTTTTCTTGCCCTCAGTTTTGTAATGGCAAAGAAATTTGCATCCATTTTCTTGATGCTTTTGTGTTTATTGTAGCTGTATGTCCTGGTTTGAACTTACCGATTTGAGCAGTATTCTGGTTGATTGGTAGTATATAACCCTGTAAATCTCATACAATATAGTTTGCAATGCTACTGATTTCCTTTTATTTTATTATAGTGCCAATTTGGTGGGCTTCCGTGCGATGTTAGGTTTTGCACCAAATAGGTGACTATTACCTGCGTAAAACTAGATAGGACAAAGGAAAACTGCTCCATGTTCATTTGTATCCAGGACGAAGTTTTGATTGACGGGCATATAGGGCTGTATAAAATGGGATTGAGCTTCTTGCGGTTCCGATCGTTTCCGTGCTCCTTTAGTTCACCATAGTTACGTGAACATCACAGAAACAAGTGGTTTTCGGCTCGGCGCAGATCATAATTGGGTTCATATATATTTGTGTGCATACATGCAATAAGAACACGTCATGTTAACTAGTCTGTTTTTCTTTTGTTTTTGGGTTACTTTGAGAGGCTGAAGCCTGACATACACACAGAAATTGTGCACACCCTGGGAATCAAACTGGCGACTGGTAATGTGGGAGTCGGTGAGCCCTACCAGATGAACTAATGCTCTGCGTGCAGGTTAACTAGTCTTTCTCATGAAATCAAAGATACCCTCTTGAGTCTTGACAGTTGGCAAAATCTAGGGATTACTATTTGCACATTTTTTTTACTATTCATACACATCCTTTTCATTAAATACCAAAATTACCTTTCATATTTCTCTTCTTTTTCACTCGGTAAAAATCACAAGAACTGAAAGGCTTTCAGTTGAATGGGTTCTAGACAAAATGCACCTGACCTAACAGAGACGATTCAGTTATTGTGATCAGAGTGCTCAACCTCGATCGCGGTTACGAATTACAGAATTGATCAACCCGTCTGGTGGAATCCAGATAGTTTGACTCAAAAGGAAGGAAGACCCTTGCCCGCTAACATACTATACTGAAAAGAAGAGCGAAAAAGAATGAGGTTGCTGCAAACGACTGTTTGCTAAGTAATCTACAGCTAGAGATGAGCAAGTGTGACTCCCAACTCTTAAGCAAGCACACAACAATGCGGAAATAGATAACTACACAATGGATTCCTCACTGAAATGAAAAGGGAGATCCAAAGCGAGGTCTTTTATGCTCAAAGGCCCTCAGCCAGAAAATTAAAGGGTTAGAACTGCGAATGTTTTGAGAAACAAGTCTTTAGAGTTATCATCATCGACATAACAAAACATGAATAATCAAACTAGTGACCATTAATAACTCCAAACACCAAGAATCGTTTTTGTTAAAAAACTAAAAGAAAAAATGATCCAAAGCAAAATACCAAACGCAAGAAAAAAATGAGATGGAGAGATAGGTTATTTGATGGGACTCTTGAGCTTGGAATTCATGATTATTTTCTTTATTACTTTTTTCGCGTGTAATACCCAACTTGGTGTGGGATAAGGCTCATTTTTGGACCTTGGTTGGTTTAGGTTTTGGGATTTACGTGGCCCGTATATCTCAAGGCTTCTGCAATATGTGTCATGTAAGATGCAAGAAATGAAGCAGGTAAGATTCGTCTGAAACCTGGGGTTTACCTAACATTTGCCTAAAAATTGACAAATTGTTGCTTTGAATTGTTCAAATTTACTCTTCCTCAAAGAAAATGGACGAATTGGTGAGCTTCCTCAATAATTGATTGATTGGTAATATGAACTAGCTTTTCCTTTTTCTGCATTTCTTTCCCGACCTCTCATCTGGTTTGAATTTCGTGACTGAACCAACGAATTCGAATACAAAGAAAAGAAGACCGAGTGGGCTCAGGGTCTACCTGTTTTGAACCCGAGTCCGAAGTGACCCAGCCAGTAGATACAATTTGCCACCTCTAGGTTCGGCTAATTAAGGCTGCAGATTTGATTCGACCCTACTCCTGCACACTGTTACCAAGGTTTATTCCTTCCCAGTTCAGAAATTACCACAATTTAGTTGGTTCTCACACACGCAGAGAAGGGGGAAAATTTCAAAACCATTTTCAACAACCAAAACAAAGCCTACCACACTATGGCTGGCTATCTAGATTCTTAATTGTTATTGAGCTTATGTTGTGTAATATGAGTAGTTAAAATGGTAAGACCATGTTTACCGTTTGCTCTCAGTAAGATACTACAGGATACCACAGAGAGCATTAGCTCAACGGCAAGGCACTCTAGCGCCATTGCTGCTGGTGGGGAGTTCGACCCCCAGAGGGTGCATGTGTTAGGCTTCAGCCTCTTCTTGTAACAAAAAAAACTATAGGATAAAAACATAGACAAAGTTGTGCTGCATTTCACCTCGAAGTTGTTCGTTGATATGATTCTTCATATTCTTCAGTTTTCCTCTCTGGTTCTCGAGTTTATTCTTGCTGATATGCCTCTCGAGGCAGTGAGTTATTAATACAGGATAATGCATTGTTAGTCAAAATGATGCTTTTGGATTATATCTGTCTTTTGCACTTCCCAATTCACTAGGCGTGCATGTAGTGATCGAATAAATGAAGGTTGCTTGTGAATGCATGATTTTTTGTTGTTGCCACCACCTGAGAATCGGAAAAGAAAAGACGTTGAGTGCCTTAGCCGGCAAGCATGGGGGGTTGCGCCCCCTATTTAAAAAGCACCAGGGAGGCATCGAGTAGTTCACCACCCATCCTCAAATTTCTTAAAGGAACTGATTACACAAGATAATGATCGGTGGGGGTTAGTTCTGTGCTTGAGATGGTGGTTCAACCTACCAACAGTTCTCTTTTCTTCCTTTGCTTTTTGCTTGATGCTCCCCCTGTGGGAAGATAAACTGCTTGAATCCTTCTTCGCATGCATTTCATGTTCATATTTGTATGCACCTGACACTCACAACTAACCTCACTAACACGAGCAAATGCGTATAATTTAACTAGGATGGCCAACTAATAATTGCTCAATCCAACATGAAAACCCGACAAAAAAGTCCATATTTTTCACCTCCACAACGTGATCGAGTGACTTTCGTATTGACTTGTTTTTGACATGAACATGAAATGACACGATGCAACATGAATTGTGGGCGATACAACACCCTACGTGAAGAAGATCTGAAGTTTGAATCTGTGTCTACGAAAGTGACACGGGGAAAATCAGGTAGTGTTTGAGCTGACTCATTTCTTTTAAGCAAATACTAAATGACAACACGAAGACAAGTCAACCATCCACTCTGACTCAAAAGGATAGGAGGTTGGTCCTGGGCGTGAGCATTTGTCTCAAGATTGATGATAAAATAATAGATTCATTAGTTATTACCTGACTTACATGGAACTGGGTTATGTACCAAACTTGAATAGCACCCAAGTTTTGATTAAGATCCAACATTTCAATATAATTTGCGAACGGTATTTTCTTGGGCATGATTTTCAAGTCTAACGCATGTTTTGGCTCATGGTAGTTCTGAATGGACCAACACGCAAATCCGCCACTAGCATCTAAAAGTGGGCCTTGAACTTGAACCCATTTGGAACCGAACTAATCCACAGCTGTTGAATCCTCGCAGGTAAGTGGAATGGTAACTAGTATAGGACACGATACGAAAACCTGAAGAAAACCTGATTTAGAGAGTCCGAGTTCATCTCAGGTTTGTGGGTGTTTCATCTAAATGTTGACGTCCACTTTATTTAAATAACGCAAAGAATTGAATTGTATTCAGGTTGACCTGTTTACGATAAAATCACGAAATGATACGATACAACCAGAACACAGTTGTTATTATATAAAACATAACAAAAACTTGATACCAACATGAGCCAAAAAGTTCATTTTAAATAAGGAGATATGTGTTTCTTGTTATGTCATATCCCGTTAGACACGAAAACTAACATGAGAAAAATGGGGTTGTATTTGGGTTGACCTCTTTATCCTTATGACACGAGCACTAATATAAAAAGACGACTCTTAAGCGGAAGCGACAGGCACGAAAATCGGCATGTACGAAAACTTCTAGTAAAATAGTCAAAGATTAAATAATGAGAAGAGTCGTCGATGGGACGGTCCAACTGCCAACGTCTGTGGCCAAACTACTCTCTCTCTATCCCTCTGTGTTTTCATGTGGAATTCTCTTTCGAAGTAAGCTCACTACACTCTCTCTCTCTCTCTCTCTCTCTCTAGCAGAGCAAAAGCATGGGCTGTGGGCAGTCCAAAATAGAGGACGAGGACGCGCCGTCAACCGCTGCAGAGAGCGGCGCCTCCTCATTAAACAAGCGGTGAAGTCTCGACACCTCTTCGCTGCTGCCCACTCCGACTACATCCGCCACCTCCTCCTCACCGGCTCCGCCCTCGCCCGCTTCGCTGCCGGCGAGCCCCTCGCCATCTCCGACGACACTCCGCCCACCTTCCTCACTCGCTCCCTCTCCGTAGAATCCCATCCCTCCCCGGAAAATCCCCACCTTCCCTCCAAAACCATCCAGGCCGGAATTGCAGACGGAAAACCGACTCCGGCATCATCCACTACGTCTCCTGGACACTCCACGTACAGCTCCTCTTCGTCTTCCGATTCTCTGCTGGCCCGGAAGCACCAACCCGATGGCAAGACGGTGAAGTCGGTTTACTCGAACAACCGCGCTTCGCGATCATCATCTTCGTTGTGGGACTGGGAGAATTTCTACGCACCGTCGGCGCCCGAATTGGATTCCTTTCGGCGATATGAAGATGCGAAACGCGGCGAGAGACACGGGAAAGGTGGCGAAGAGATGGAGGAGGTGCACTGCAGCGAAAGGGGAGATGGGTACTTCTGCACCGGCAGCGAAGGAGGCTCCGACGACGATGATGGACGGAACGGGGCCGACGTTCAAGAGAATGAGCAGTGCGGATCAGAAAGTTGGGTACCGGTGGAGTTGATGGAAAAGCTCCTCAGGCAACCGGCGAATAAGTCGGAGACGATCGGCTCGGAGGGAGTGGGCGAGTTGAACATTGTAAGGAGGCACAAGGATCTGGCGGAGATCGCGTTGGCGCTCGAGAAGTGCTTCGTCAAAGCATCGGAGGCCAGAAAGGGGGTAGCGGAGCTTCTCCAGACGGACAGGAAGCAGCTCGATCGAAGTTTCAGGCAATTGAAAAGTAAGGAATTCTTGCTCATGAATTCTTTAGTACCATACTCTTAAACTTTCAGGCACTTGTTGGTGGGAGCATTAGATATGGCCTTGTAGTCGTCAGTTGTTTTTCATGGACTCATGATCACCTCTCAAATTTCCTGGCTTCAATTCTGTAGGTGTTAATTTCTGGTCGTCTGGTAGCATCTAATGCCCTAAACAAATATCAGATTCATTTTAGACTTTCCTTTTAACATTTTGCGGATTCCATTTCTCTGTATCCTCTCATATGAATTCCGCTACAGCTGGGCTGCTGTTAGTGTTGATAGTTCAGTATGTATACTGTGCATCTGTCCTTGTATTCAGTTTGGCCAGCGATTCCACCGGAATGTGTCCCTTTCCCGCTGAAAAATCGCCAAATTTCAGCACAATTTCTCGATCTTCCTTGGATCGTGTTTTATACCACCGCGCGCTTAACATTTAAGAAGGGCTGTAATTGCTCTTTTCTGGTTGAATTGGCTCCTCTGGTTTCCGCAGAGACGGTGCACCATTGGAACAATGTCTTCAGTGTTCTTTCTTCTGGTTGGACGTCGAGGCGGCCTCTAGCGATCAAGGGCAGCACGGAAAGAGGAGCACTCATAGAATCGGGAGGCCGGAAAAGCCATTTCTCTACGCTGGAGCAACTTCTTGCTTTGGAAAGCAAGCTTTACCAAGACGTCAAGGTGAGCATTTAATCATTATTGATCTTCAGTAGACTATTTGATTTAAGGTATATGCATTCCCTTTAACGGCGAAATTGTTTTGTCATTTTCGCGTAAATGATATTTTCCGTAGGTACCACGGGGTCTTTCTTTTTGTGAGCGATTTGTACGCCTAAGAAGTCCTTCGCACATAAAACTCTTCCATCCAGATTTAGCTGGTTGATTTGCTTAATCAGAATGATTAACTTCATCACCTCGCTTAACAAAAATAAGAGTTAACTATAAGGCAAATCAGGATGTTGATGAGAGAACTAAGTGCAGAAGATTTGTTATAACATGTGAGTCAAGTATTGAGGGGTTATATACACACATCAACTTCTAAGAAGGATATACGTGCTCTCTCTCTCTCTCTCACACACACACACACACACGTACACCAAACCTCATTTGGTAAAGTTCACTTACTATGAAATCCATGTAAATCGTTTCTTCTTCCCTTAAATCGTCTCTTCTTCCCTTGTTCTTGCAAGATATGGTTGTGTATGTGTGTATACATATGATGGATGTTGGCACCGGGATGCATGTCGAATGCAGGTAAGGGAGGCAGCAAAAATAGAGCACGAAAAGAAGGTCAATTTATTACAGAGCCAGGGGTACAGAGGAGAAAATGAGGTCAAGCTGGAGAAGACCAAAGCATCTATAAAGAAGCTGGACTCTCTGATAACGGTGGCTTCCCGAGCTGTGGATACAACCTCTTCGGCGATTATAAGAGTCAGAGATGATGAGCTTGGGCCGCAGCTCTTTGAGCTCTGTCATGGGTACCAACATTCTCATCTGCAAGTTTACCTCTCCTCTCCCTTGTTAAGACATTACAATATGCAATAAAGTACTTTATTGTTGATATAGGTTGATGAACATGTGGAAATCCATGAATCATTTTCATGAGATCCAAAATGACATCGTTCAGCAAGTTCACGGTCTCATAGACCCTTCTGTCGCCGGGGAATCAACCACTGATCTTCACAGACAGACAAGTCACCACCTGCAACTTGCTATCTCAGGTTGGCTCTCTTCTTTCTCAAGGCTAACAAAGCACCATCGTGACTACATTCACTTTCTGCATTCTTGGCTGAGACTCAACCTTCACCCCATCGACGACCCGCCGAAAAATGTCCCTACCATGATAGTGCCTTCATCCTCTGAAACTGAGTCCCACATATACTCCCTCTGTGATGATTGGAGAAATGCTGCGGACCGTCTTCCAGACGCTGTTGCATCTGAGGCTATAAAGGGCTTTCTCGCTATTGTTCAGACAATTTCATTGCAGCAATCAGAGGAAATCCGTTGCCGGAGACGGAGAGAAGCGTCGGCGAGGCGGCTCGACAAGAAGGCAGCTGCACTGAGAGCAGTAGAGAGAAAACTCTACGGCTCGGAACTCAGCTCAAATAAACTGCCTGGAATTAGTATACCGGGGCGTAGTGCGTCAGATCCCACAGCAATTGATGCGAAGGATCCCTTGGCTGCGAAGAGGCTGGTGGTGCTATCCTGACCATACCCCCACATTCTTAGTGGTTTGAATTGAAACCAAACTACAAGGTCCTTTTGCTTTCAGTTTCAGTGAAACTGATTGTATCAAACCACCATCATCATGTAAAGCTGTATATTGGATGAAGTGCCATGAGTTTTTGCTATGTATAGATCCAACTCCTTGAGGATACTGCTTTAATTTATCCCGTTTGGTGGTTCATTAGAGGTTCAAATAATCAAAGTAAATGATCATTTCCTCCTTTTATGTGTTTCAACCTAAAGCTTTTGCTGAGTGTCATGCATGCGTCCAAGCACGTATGCACTCGGATATTTACATCCAGGGTATGCCGGACAAGACCCAGCCGTTTAAATTGTTTCGCCTCATAGATCTGCAAACCCACCTGGTCTCATCCACGAGTCTTGCTTGCATGATTATAAGCTAGCGCGTGGCACAGTCTGCCGCTCGTCTCTTTACTTGATGCTGTGAAATTGCATCTCGGAGGATTCATACTTAAACGGCGTCGACTCTGTCAGCCTTCTGTCGACCCGAACTTCTACGGTGAAGACCACAACGATCACAAGGAAGGAAAGGAGAGGACGGAGTTTCATCGCCGTGGTCGTGCCGTTGGCTTAACCCTCGGATAGTCGGGGAATAGCCCATCAGCAGCAACAGGAGCAGCGAAGCTACCAGGCGGTGAAGGTGGCGACCGCCGTGATGATTTGCGCCGGCCTCGATGTGCTGTGCGCTCTGACATTTGCTGGGATGGTAGTGGTGCTGACGGTGGCAGCGCCGTGCTGTTGCTGGCGGCCATCGTCGTCTTCCTGGTGTCGGTCTGTCTTCCGGTGTCCTCTCGGCGGTGGCGACGTCACTACTGGCTTGTACGTGGAGGTATACAACGGGGAAGAGGCTGCTGAGGGCGGAGGAACTGGACGCGGCGCGCGGTGAGGCAGACAAGGTCAAAGAGCGGGTAAAGCAGTAGGTGCACCTCGTACAAGCCCGGGCTGAGGAGTCGGTGGCCCGGACCCAATAGCCCACCTAAAAAAGTCCCGAATGGCATGAAACACGTCATTCGTAATTGGGGAATCTAAAAACTAGAACTTAAAATATGGGCAACAAGTTACTAAAATGAGCATGAAACTTTTTTACATTGAATTTGGATGTTTAGATGATGAGATCCCTGTGAAGAAATTTGATGGTGTGAGGCATAAAAGGTCGGGTCACAAAGGGATGGGTTTGACGAGAACCGAAGCCAACCCGACATGCTTGGCAACAAAAGCATCGATGCATTGGTTTATGTTGAACTCGATTTTCTTTCTCGGTCTCCTATATTGTTTCTACGCTAGAAGGAGGGCTTGAACCTCCGACCTTGTGGTTAACAGCCACACGCTCTAACCAACTGAGCTATTCCAGCAATTTGTTAATTCAATGTAAACAGAGCATCTCATTTCACTTAATTGTTTTTCCTCCATTTCCCACTCCAGTTATTAATTTAGTTAATGCTAATCTCACGACTAGACTATTTCTTTACCCAGTAATACCTACGAACGACTGAAAATTTGAAGCACCTAAACCAGTCTCGATGAATGCGATAATGATGGAGAAATGTTAAGTTAAATTATAATTTTAGTTGTATAGTCTTTATTTGTTTTTAATTTAGTTTTTAATTTTTTTTAGAATCAGTCTTCATATAATTATACATGTTTTTAAAATAATTTTGGCCGACAAATTTCATTAACCAGTAAATGTTTCTTTGTTAATTAAGTAATTTTTAAATATTCTTTTTGAAAAAGAAAAACACTCAATAGATGTTCATTCAATCTAACTAGGTGCTTCTATAAGTGTTTTTTATTTTTAAGTAAGTAATCTTATGCTTAATAGGTTCTTTTTTTGAAATGTCCACTAAAGATTAAATTGACGGTATTATAATAGTTCCACTAACATTAAAACGGTATTATAATAGTTTAACATTTTAAAAATATTTATAAATGTGAGAGCTAATTTAAAAAAGAAGAAAATTATAAACACATAAAAACTATAAAGATTAAAATTATAATTTAACCGAAATGTTAATTCAAACAAATCTTTTTCTTAACAAAATGTTTATACGGCTGCATCTAAGATCAAGTGATCTCTCATTTTTAATTGTCAAGCCACAAATAGTTTGTGTAATATGGTATTTTTTTCATTTGACATACGAAGCTGTCTAACAAAGATCCCAATTCTCATCCATTCAGATAGAAAGAGAAAGAATATTTTGGAATTCATAGCAAATAATAATAATACGACATTGAATATTTTGAAAATACTTCCTCAGCTACTACTTGATCGTACACAGAACAAAAATTGACGTCCGTTGCCTTCGCCTACTAGAAAGTCGTAGTTAACTATATTCCTAGCAAATAATAAAATTACTTAAATATATTTTTAGTACGTCTAAATATAGTAGATTTTCATTTTTGTCTTTCTAAATTTTTTATTACCAATTTAGTCCATCTAAATTTCGAGATAAGTAAAGTTAATTCATATTGTTATATCAACTGTTAATTATTGATGTAACAAATGATACTTCACCTTAACGTTGTCACATGTCCTTCGTCAACTAATTCCCTTTGTCACATGACCTTCATTCAACCATTTGATGGGATTTCATGTTGATCAGATATAAACCTAAGGTACCCAATTCTTAAAGGAAAAATCTCCACTCTCATACCCTAAACAATAACCACACTTCTCGACCTAAAGCTCTCATCCCCACTTTCTTCCTCACTTGCGATTGAAATTTATCTTGCTCACGAAAGTTAGGGTTCGGATCACTCACGCGAGAACCAATTGCGTGGTGGAGGATTAATGTACGCCTTTGAAGGGAGAGGATCGAAACGCTTCTACATTTGCCACCACGGGTTTGTCTTGAATCTTCAATGATAGTCTTTGTCCAAAGTATGAGTTATTGGGTTTAGGGTTTTTTATTGGAACTGAGTTAGGTTTAAGGGTTTTAATTCCTTTAGTTTACAAATTTAAATTGATGTGGGAATCAAAAGGTTAGGGTTGGTTGATGGATTCGAAATGATGATGCCAAGCCATGTTACATTGTTTAATTGATGTGGGGACAAAAGGTTAAGGTTCAAGGTTTTTGATTTTTTTTGAATATGACCAATTACACTTGTCATTTTTTGCGACATTGTTTAATTGCTTACCTTAATTGTGTGCACATGTAATTCTCATTTTTCAATTGTTTTCCTTATTTGTTTGCACACTGTAGGAATGAGTTTTACTATAGTAATGCATCATAGGGGGTCATTTGTGAAAGAACCCCCCTTTGAGTTATAAAAAAAGGGGTGTAACTCGCTCCTCATAACCAAGATATTGACAAATGGTCCAATTTTGAGGCCATTGGATTATTTAAAGAGTTAGAGTATAGTGATATTACCTTGTTGGCTATATCCAACTTCAAATAACGTATGAAGCGGCTTATCCAAACGACACTCAATATAGCAATACTGTAAGCAACATATTTAACTTGTGTATGTAATGCTACACAACTCGGCTTCTTGTGAGTCTAAGAAATATTACCACTTCCAAATAAGAATATTTGATTAGAGATTGATTTGCTGTCATTTTTTCTCACAACAAAGTCAGTATGAGAGTATCCTACCACTTTTAGTTAATCATTTTCAAAACGAAGTTTTAAATCTTTTGTTCCTTTAAGATATCTTAAGATCCTCTTCCCAGCTATCCAATGCTGCCAATAAAGATTACTTTGATATCTACTTACAACACCAACAACAATCCTAATATAAGGTCTTTTACACAAAATAATATACATCAAGCTGCCATATGTCCGAAAACAACACAATGCAGGATACAAACACAAGGTATCATTTTACACCATAATTGTCTCATGAATTTGGCAAGATTTAGTGCTGGTCTCTGATTCTGCGATCTTTTCAGGCAAATGTGCGTCCATATTACCAACAGTTTGAGGAGCAACAGACCCAGAGCCTAATTGATCAAAAGATCAAAGAACATCTTTCTGGACAAGGTGCATATCAGCAAGTTGGTGTAGCTTTCAACCAACATCTTGCCTCTGTTCCAGCATTACCAAGGCCTCGCCTTCCAATCCTGCCACCTCCTGGCATGCCTATTGGTGCACCTTCACAAGGCCCTGCAGGCACGCCCATGATGCAAGGTTTTCGTCCTGTTATGCCACCTCCAGCTCCTGGTGGTCCAGGTATCTAAAAGTGCAGATAATTCTGCCTTGATCTGTCCATGGATATTTTTGATAATTATACTTGTTATGTCAACTTGTCAATGATATAAGACGTCAAGTAATGCATTTGTGTCTTGAGAGTGGATGAAAAGGTCCTAAAGCTTTCTATGTTCCATACACACTTCTACCGTTTGGACACTGTGACACTCGGCACCCCTACTCCCGTGTCTGCTTCAGCATTGTATGTTTAAAGTACTTTCTAGTACTATACTTCATGGATGTTGACAGCTTATTACTGTATTAGTGAATTAATTTAGGGAAGGATACTTTTTAGTTTTATGTGATATTATCAAATTAAATAGTCATATATATATATATATATATAATTTTGTGATATATAGCCATGTCTCTGCACCCATGATTTTCGAAATTCGCCAAGTTCCACACCTGTAGCCACTCCCATGTCCGCAACACCTGCACCCATGCGACATAGAATGGTTTCCTTATAACATCAAACGAAAGTTTTCACTTAAGCTCTGCTTCATGTGAATCATGTTGAATTCAGCCGCACTATAACTCTTCATGAAACCTTGTGTTTTGATTGGTCTTTGCAGGATATGCTGCAATGTCAACCATTCCCTCAGTAGGTATGCCACCTAGTGGAGCTCCAATGCCACCAATGCCCAATGGCTTCCCTGTTCCACCGACAGCTAACGTTTTTGGAGGTAATCCTGGAGCATATCTTGGGAATCCCAGTGCAACAGTTTCAGCATCCAGTGGAGCTCCTCCTGCTAGTTTGCCGCATACTTCTGCTACCATGTCGAGTCATGTATATGCCGCTCCACCACAACCGTAGAGTTTGTATCAGCCCTACTACAGCTTCTTAACTGAATAGGTGATGCAGGTCATTCAGGTCAAGCTTATTAGACGTTACCCGTTTTCCTGGGGCTAGTTTTCGTTTTCTGTTATGATTGAGGAGTTGCTGTATCGTGTTTGGATTGATAGCATAAGCGGAGTTTGCTCTGTGGAATCAATATTAGATAGACTTGCAGTATAGGTAGATTTGAGCATCTATTTTGCCAACCATGCTGATCATCTGCCAAGGTTTTAATAACTGAAGCTTTGATTCTGACCTGATCTAATTTGGGAAAAGATCTCATTTCATATGGTGGAAGTAAGTCCTGGTTCAGGGTTGTGCATTAAGGAAGATCGTTGCTTCTTCATGTGCGTTTTGTGGATATTGCTGGCAAAGAGCATCATGAATTTGTCCATTCGTTACGTACATGTACAAATAGGGCCATGTCTGCATGATTTGTTTGTGTTGGTCCTCACCAGAACTCGATGCTGTGTCTCCAACTATTCCTTTGGTGCACTTTTTGTACACCAGATGCACGCACCAGGCATCGAACTCATCACTTTGAACTTGTAAGTTGACCCATGTTACTCTTGCTCATGCAACTATGAGAGAGAGAGAGGTACTCTGAGTTCTTATGCATAGTGGCTTCTCCTCCGAAGCTTTATTAAAAGCCTTCTTCCTTCCCAGGTGGTAGCTTCTCCTTTGAAGCTTTATGAAAGCTTTCTTGCTTCATCCTTCCCTTATTCAGTATCGTATCTTTTCCATACTTTTTTCTACAAATTTTGGCTCTCACGTGCTTTTATGTTTAACAGTATTTAGGTCACCAGGAAAAATGAAAAATGATAGTAATGGTTGTCATTATTTAGTCAAAAGTACATGCGGTAATTACAAGTCATATGTTTAAAAGTATATAGTTAAGCATGTTTACTGATATGCTTAATTAGTGATTACTCAAGATGTTATCATTGCAAAAGCACTAATATATGAAACGGTACTTGAAACCCAACCCTCACAAAACCAAAGAAATGCAGCCTGCAACGCGGAGCAGGGTTACAGCTAGCCCTCCTACACTTGTCACGTAGACGCCACTGAACAATGAAAAACAAGAGTAAGGAGCACTCTACATGGATCAATAACAACAGAAAATCGAGTGGTGCACACAACCAGCAGTTGTTAGAAATGGCGGGGTTCGGCTTTCGGCCTTAATTCAATGCCTTCGAGCACCAAGCCACTCTTCCAATTACCACCATTCACCTCCATCAAGCTAAATTCTACTCTTCCACCATCTTCACCAGTGTAGAACTCACCGAGCTTGATCTCCACCCATTCACCACCACCCTCTCGCCTCTGCAGAGCACTCCGGGGCATGGATCGCATTGACATGAGGTGCCCGCGAGGCCTAAAGCTGACGAATCTTCCCAAACCATGGCCAGGATTGCGAAGGGGAAGAGATGTGGCCTCGCCATGCTTCTCTGAATGTATGTAGGCCAAGCGTTTGGAGACTTGAGAATCACTGGTTAGGCTAAGAGAAAGCTCCGCCGGATGTGAAGTGAAACCGAAGGAATTGTTGGCGTATTTCAAGATGCAATACGCTGAATAATGGGTGTGTGGTGAGAGCTCAGAGGCTTTGATTGCTCCCCGGATCTCCAGCCAGCAGACGCTCAAGAGCTCAGCCACTTCGGGAAATCTGTAAAAAGCAAGAAAGAATTGATCAATACAAAGATGGCACGTACAAGCTCAATTACATCTTTCTCTGAAAGTCTTCGGATCAATACCCATTCGTGACGTTGCTATTTCAAGGGTGTAACATGTGAACATTAAAAAGAGTTGACAGAAATGAACATTTTAAGTGGATTCGTGGCCAACGGCCGCGTCCATTATTAGAGTAAAAGTTGATGTTGCACGAAAACAGGAAAATCGCGTTTAAGATGGTTTAGACATTTAGAGAAGACTTAAAATGAACTTCTCATGTCAATTTGTAATTGTGGCCAAAGGCAGTCTCCGTTATTAGAGTAAAAGTTGAAGGAGAATCTCGCTTAAGGTCGATTAATCGACATTTAGAGAGGATCTGTTTCAACTCTAGAACAAGATCACATACTTCAAAAAGGGAAGAAGGAGGCCTTAAAAATGTCGAAAAGAAAATGATTAGTCATAGAGTTAAATGTTGATAGGACGAAAGAAAGACGATGAATCATCAATTTGCTTTTTGAGTAAATGTTGATAGGTAACAAGGTAGAGCATGAAGACAATTGTCGTTTTACTGATTTACTTGCGACTATAGTTTGTTTCAGCTGCCATACGAACTTTGGAACTTGATACTCTGGCACTGAGACTTTGACTCGAGTCCAGGGCCAATGCAAGCGTGCACATAGCTGAAAATCACTACTGTCCATCTTGATGATCAACTGACACGTGGATCACTCCCACGGGATGCGAAAGCGAACACGGGTTAAACTGGATGACAGAGATAGGTAAAGGAAACTTCTGTGTTTTACACTGGCAAGAACAGTCAGAATTCAAAAGTCAAAAAAAGCAAAAGCGTAAGAAATATTGCGGCCGCATGTACACAAAGTACATTCATCAGAAATAAGAAGAAAAAGACTTCCACATGAAGTAACGTCGTGCTTCAGATATGGTGGTGACTCACCATAGCATCACCCTTTCCTAATGGATAAAGAGAAAAGGGTATCATGGTGGGCATCCTATGTTATATCCTGACCGTCCAACTATGGTTTTTGAGATAATCCTAACCGTCCTTGGATAGGCAATGCATCTGAATGCCTAGAATCTGGTAGAGGACGCCAGCATCGAGATGTTGAATAAATTCTTTATTGCTTTTTTATAAATGGAAGGATAATTAAAAACAAAAATTAACAATAAAAGTAACAGAGCTAGGAAATAGAATGGTTGTCATGTACCTTGATCCAGGCAGATTCTTAGTCCATCTCCAATATCGCGGATCTTCGCTCCACACAATAAACAACTCCCTGGCAGACAGCATGAAACTTTTCTTTCCGGTACATCTATCGATGGAGAAACTCTGCATTCATACCAACCAACATTAGTTTTTCTTTCTTTACTGAAGGTAATGGAAACAATATGAAGAGTTGAACAAAACCAACATTCATTCGCTTCTCCCGAAATTAAATCCTAAAAAGAAAACCTCCACGTATGATACCAGCCCTTCAGGTTTCATCCTTCCCCCAAAAGAAATCCTCAATAGAATATGATCTTGCATTCTTAGTTGAATGCTAATATGGTGCGAGCTCAATAGCGATTTAAATCCATGTACCCGACCATACTTGGTGTTGAAGAGGCTTGATTTTGGTTGTGATTGATCTTCGCCAACGCGTAACTCTCGGTACGACTACGAATAAAATAGCAGAAACAACATACGTACACGATGGAGACGTCACGAGACATAAAGCACAAGGGATGAATTAATAATGAAACCAAGCTCGGAAGGAAGGAGGAGAATCATAAAACAGTAGCGGCGAAGTGGATGGACGGTGCACGAATGGAAGGCCCTTACAAGCAATTTCAAAAGGTCAGGTGCTGCACAGCAAAACGACACGAAATTGTTGTAACGTGTCACGCCATGACACAAGTAAGTCGAACCTTTTGGAAAGGTCCATTCCCCGCGATCCATGCCAGAGAGAGGGGTCCTTCGCATCCACGTGTCGTCTACTTGTTCACAGCACAAAACAGACAGCCGCTTCATCCCGAACCAGATTGACAAAAATGGAACGCGTGGATTTCAGAAGCCGGATTAGCAAATTCTATGGCTTCATCCGGTTCGCAAAATGATGAATTCGAAGAGATCACAGAGGAAAAAAGAGAGAGATCGATAAAAGGCTTACTCTTTTGCCGGAGTCGATAATGAAAGGAGAGGAGGAGAGAAGGAAGAAGAGTTCCTTCTTTGAGGAGAACCGGACGGGAGAGACGGATCTGGACACAAATTCCTTCCAATCAGCGGGGAGCATCCTTTCCCACACATAGTCGGAGTCGGAAACCGATCGGAAGGTCGACGATACGGCCGCCGTCCGGCAAACGTCTCTCGGCGTCGTCATCGACAGTATGTGAGACATGCAACACTCCGGCAGGTCATAGATAGACGTCGGCGACGTAGACGGTGACGCCATTGCCACTCGTTCCTTACCCCGCATGCCCTCTCGTGGCTTCCTCCGTGCTTAACTGCTGCCTTCATGTAGGCGATGCTATCACAGTCATACCCTCTATCATATCCTTCTTTTACAATGGTGCCATTGCGTCCTTTGGGCCTGCTTTCACTTTTGCTACATTTGGATTTAAAATGGTTCTTTTCCGGGTGGGTATCAAGTGTGACCCAGACCCAGATAATTATGGATCCGAATCAAGCACAGGTTCAACTAAAGGGTCCTACAATAGAGCGACGAATACAATTTGACATCAAAATTTTTGAATCAAACCACGAAACAGACCCACAACCGTAACTGAACCGAGAACCCTATGTTTCATTAACAGTTCGATGTCTTTAAAACCGAACCAAAACCATCCAAAATTTGTTAGAGTGACCATACGCATGACCCTGAGGCCAGGCATTTGCCCCACTGAAATTTTGATATATATATATATATATATGTGCGTGTGTGTGTGTATACGTGATATCTATAAATCCGAAGTACACGTTTGGATTTGAAGTGGCTCGGTTTGGAGTTAGTATCAGCGAGACCCGGACCCAGATACGAGGAGATCCCAAAATACCCATCATCAGCACTCACCATCTTTCGCTCAAAAGTTTGAGAAAGAGAAAAGCGATATTTTATTAGCCGCTTTCAACGTCTGAAATGAAATGCTATAACTTTTCTCCTTTAGCAATTGGGACGTGACTTTATTATTTTCCAAAAATATTCAAAAGAAAAGAAAGTTTTTATTTAAGGAAAAACTTACAAAGAAATCCAATAAAGGAATTTCGGTTTTGTGCTTTAGTGTATGATCCCCATTTATCTGGTTCGGATCAGTCCTTAAATCCGGATCCTATATTTATTTGAATTGTTTGATTGGTTTTTTACATGGTATCGTCCACGATATTCATTCGATTCATGATGAAGATTCGGAACCGGACCTGATCCATCCGAATACTACTAATTGGGCTCGTAAAACAAGATGCGCGATGTGAAGGCAATACCGTAATTTAAGGGTTTAAGGCCAGCTAAAAGTGAGCTGTTAATTAGATCTCTATCCGAACCGCCGTCGAAGTCTTCACAGCGAAGGAACCAAAACCACATGACTGTACCTAAGGCTCCGCACCGCATTACGCGAGCGTCCATACGGGTCAACCAGCTGGGCGTTAATCACCGTCCATCCTCCTAATCGAACGGCTGGGGACGAAGATAGCTTTAGATAATCTAAAGATCCAAACGCTGTTAGTGAAAAATTTCCTAAGTTTCATATTGGTTTTATATTGAAAACTAGTTAATAGATTAGCGATCATCCCACAATTGTTGACATGTAACAAAAAATGGAAGCCCTTTTCCACCATGGAGTGGTTGATTCAAGTGGTTCGACAGTTTCTCTCCTCAAGCAAAGTGTCGAGTTTGACGAATCCTGTGAATGGATAAAACCAAGTGTGCCAACCCACTTAGCGGGGTCCTTGTGGGTTTCCGGGTACCCGAGTTTTAGACCGAGAAAGAAAGCCATTTCCGAAAACTAAGCGAGTTCGGCTACATTGATCTGTATTCACCATTGAAGTTGAATATTGCGTTTAACTTCAAAAGACCAAACAATTGATTCCATATATGAATATAGACAAATACTGTTATGGCAGTATATATACGGTTGTATGATATCTTATTTAACAGTATCCTTTTTTTTGTACAAGAGGAGGACAAAGCCCAACACATGCACCCTCTGGAAGTTGAACTCCTCACCACCAGCAATGGTGCTAGAGCGCGCTGCCATTGAGCTAACGCTCTCGGTGTCTTTGTAATAGTAGAAACTCCATATTACAAGATACTTTTGGATTTTAGTTTGATGCTTTTGTGGTATATGTGGTGTTGGGAGGAGTTGGGAGTGGGTGCTTGTGGAGAATTTGGGGGCTTGTGCTGCTTGGCTTAGTGAAAGGCGATTCATAATACAAAGTTAACCTGAATGCTCTCAATAGTGTTTCCCTTTGTTTTTCTTATTTCAAAGTTGCTGGATGAGGGCAAAAAGCTTCTCTTTCTTCTCTGGTTAGGTTTTCTTCGCCTCGCCATTAAAAGTTGGGGATCCGTAACCTTGGTAAGTATCCAAAGATCAAGCCCCCACTTCAGATGCACCGGCGCGTTAGCTCAACACCAGGGCGCGCTAGCACCGTTGCTGTGGAGAGTTCAACTCCCCGAGAGTGCAAGTGTGGCTGTGTATGTTAGGTTTCGGCAAGAATTAGTCGCCCTAAAACACCGGTGATTTTTTTCTCGACATTCGCTTTATTTAGTGTTGTTGATTGTTCCCTCATGCTAATCTTCAAGAATTTGAGTGATTCATACATTAACTGCTTTTACCAACATGAAATTCGTGTGATAATTTGAGTAAGAAGATAACTTAGACTTCTAGTTCACTCAGAGCAAGTTTTGCTGAAATCAGATAATTGATGCTTGAAAAAGAAAAAGAGGAAGACCATAAGAATGTTGGGAGGATGCGAGAAAACATGATTATTACGGATTCTGTGGTAAAATTTGCTCTGAGGGAAAGGGACGGGACGTCAATTAAGCTAAAATTAGGATGATGTCAATCAGAGATTTGATACTTGGCGAAGGAGGCAATCGGGACGTCGATGATGCTTACTTTTTAACTCGAAAATAAACCAGAAATGCAGGCATCAAAGTCGCAATAATCTTTACACGTAGTGACGCAGCATGATTCTGTGGGCACGCACCATTTTCTTCTTAAAAGCGATGACAAAAGGGAAAGGAAAGGGAAGGAGAGCAATGAAAAAGCAGGAGCAGCACAGAACCTAAAAGAGATGCAGCAGCATCTTTACGTAAACAAACCCTTCGATACTGCATGACTCGTACCGAATCCGTGCCCAGTAGCCCGTGTTTCGTTTCAATGTACGTCGTACGTCAAAGGGACACGACACGAGAACATTGGTAAGCAGAACGCGAATGGTGCATGTCGAGTCGGGCCTGGATGCTGGACTCTGATGACATTCCAACTTCCTTTCTAGTTTTGAATCCAGACCCACCCTTGGTGACAGTAACAGCGGCAATAATTTTGTATTTTGGGTTGTTTTCGTGGTGTGTTTATCATGTTCTTGTAGAAAACGGGAATAACCCTAACAAGTTCTAAGCCAGACGCAAACATAATTTCGTCCATCAGGACAAAATTTTCATATCATTTCATATAAGAGGAACCAGAATGTTAACAACCGTCCGTGCTCGTAATCCGAAATGGTCGGAGAGCGATAGAATCTGCAACTCTTCACTGTCCAGAAAACAGAAAACAAAAATATGAGCCCCAACGGGATGGCATGTTTATCTGACCACAGCCAGCTCAAACTATTTCTACAATCATACCGTGAAAAACAAAGCTCACTCTCTCTCTCTCTCTCTCTCTCTCTCTCTCTCTCTCTCTCTCTCTCTCTCTCTCTCTCGTGTCTAGGAATTGACTTCCAGCCCTGACATGGGCACCCCATCGTTTAATTGATCACTTTCTTCACCACCACAATCGTCGTCATCATCATCTTGTTCATCCAAAACCTGGAAGGAAGTGCGCCTGCCAAAATTGTAATCAACCGTAAAGTCATAGTCGGCATCCTCATCCATAGAGCTGATTTCTGAGCTTTCTTCCTTCTCTTCTTCTCTTTCTTCACTGTTCGTGGATCTAATATGCCCTCTGCACAATAAAGTTTGTCGTACTGTGCACTGTTCCCGTGGATCTTTGCTTCTGTGATCGAGTCTGTGGCATCACAGGTCATCGGCTCCTCCAATTGTTGTTTCTCGTCTTCAGACTGTTGGACAAAGAAATAATACATCTTCTCTTTTAGTAGCAGCAGTAGTAGAAAAAGATGCAATAGTAACAGTTCAGAAACACAGTGGTTCCTGCCTACGTGCGTGCATGAGAGAGAGAGAGGAGATTGCAGGTTTCATGATTTACCAAAGTTTTACGAGTTTTTCGTCATCTTTTCTGTATAAGGTATCGGATATTTCTTTACGTGCAGACATATTAAATGGGATCGCGAAGAAAGTAGATATAAAGAAAACCAGGACAGAAAAGAAAAATGCAATCTCTAACATTTGTTTATCCAAGTTCACAGGAGCATTAGGAGGGACTTCAACATGAGAAGCATCAGCCAGAGTTACTAGGCTTCCAATAAAAGATGACTCCCCTCCATAAATCTCATCAACATTGAACTCTTTCCCCAGCTCCGCTACTATCGCAGACTCCAGTTTCTCTCCTTGGTTTCGTACAGGAGAAATTGTATAATATGGAATTCTACCTGAAGCAACGTTGCACATGAAGAGATGGATGGTTGTTATCCCGAGACAGTAATTGCATATCCTCTTCTATCTGTTTTTATGTCATGTAGCATATCGCCAATCTCATATTAGTGTAGATTTGTCAACATATGCGTCATGACACCAATATGGGTGTCAAAAGCTGGTACCGCAGAAACTGATCCACTTCTTTCCGAGTTACCACAGAAAACTGCACTCGGACTGAGTGATGTCCCTCCTCACAATGTGAAACCTTATAGGCATCACGGTGCTTCTTCCGTAAGTTGGCGAGCATCTTCTCGCCTTAGACTGACTCAAAAAGTTTAAGACATGCATGGATTGGAAACAGACGAGACTGATCTGCAGACGACAGATTAACCATAACAAAGAAACTGGTTCGCAAGATCCCCTGAAGTTTTCGAGTCCTTTAAAAGGATTACCTAATAACAAGGAAAACCACATTCGGTAGCTCGAGACTTGGTGGCACCTCAGGCAGCATAATGTGGAGGTCCTCATAAACGTAATATAGGACTCAGTTGAACTCGTTACAAAAACAATCACGTCAATCTGATTCACGATGCAGGAACACATAGTGAAGGTTGTTAGCAAGTTCACAGGCTAACAATGACTTTAATGTGCCTCGAGAGGAAAATGAAATTATATAACATGAACATATCAAGAATACAAATACAGCCAAAGAAGAGACAGTATCATCCAAATCTCGAGCTCTTCATCAAGTCAAAAAGCAACACAGGAAAGATCCCGGCATCAAGTCAAGATACATTTCCCACACTATATGATTAATGTCTGTAGTAATGAAGAAGAATAAACATGTAGCTTCGGAAAATTTTCAGCTGCACTTTATTAATCTGGAAAAAAGAAATAATCAAGAACCTCTCAATTCCCCCAAATCAAAGGGAACATGGATTAATTCCTTCGAGTTAAGTATACATCCGATCAAGAGATTTCCATGCATTCACAGAAATTTGGCTCGAAATCAGAGAGGAAACGACAAAATTCATCACGTTTAGATATTGAGTTCAGTTGCAAACTCAAATTTCCACTTTAGCAGGACCATCACATGGTGCTGAGTTCTCGACTTCATGCATCATAGAATATATGTCCTGCATCTCTGGTCTAGACTTGTCACCAGCTACAAATTCATGAACAATATTGTTCAAATCAACTAAACTACAACCAGGCAAATCTCTCACACCCCGTGATCTCATAGTCTTTTTCACGCTTAGAACGTCCTCCCACCGACCTGCTACTGCATATATATTCAATAAAAGAGCGTATCTTGCTGAATTATTAGGCTCCAACTCTATCAATTCTTTTGCAATCTTCTCCCCTAAATCTACATCTCCATGAAACCGACAATAACCTAATAATCGACCCCATACAAACGATTCAGACTCGACAGGCATGCTTTTGATTATCTTCTCAGCCTCTTGAAGACAGCCCTTTTCTCCATAAGCATTGGCCAAGCACCAGTAATGTGCAAATGAAGGAATAATACGGTAATCCTGCCTCATCATGTCGAAGTACCAGTGTCCATCATCCACTGCACCCAAGCGTGCACATGCACACAAGACGGCAACAAACGTAACTTCATCTGGTACCACTGATTTGGGGCTCATCCGCATCTCCTCAAACAATTCAATTGAATCTTCAGCACGCCCATGCATTGCGTGTGCCATGATCATCACATTCCAGGAAACTACATTCTTCTCAAGCATTTTGTCGAAGAACTTGCGAGCTAAATCCACACGCTTACATCTCCCATACATGTCCATTAAAGCTGTCGCCACTATCAAACTAATCTCAATAGAGTTCTTCACTAAATATGCATGCACAGATCGCCCCTCTAATAGCCTCGCTGACCTTCCACACCCAGTAAGCACATTCACGGCTGTTGTAGCTGTCCCTTTGATGCCCTTCAATTGCATCTCTCTAAACAATTTTAATCCACACCCAGGATTTCCCACTCTCAAATAGCCACCAATCATAGTGTTCCAAGCTACCACATTCCTTTCAGGCATTTCATCAAACGTCTTTCGTGCAGAATCCACATCCCTTGATTTCACATACAAATCAACCATAGCATTCCAAGAAACGCAATCTCTATGAGGCATTTCATCAAACACCTCGCGCCCACAATCCAAAAGGCCCAAACAACCATACATATGAATCAAAGAATTCTGCACATAGAGAACCGTATCAAACCCGTTCTTTACAGCCTGCCCATGAACCTTCTCACCATCACCAATGGCACCAGCGCGGCCGCAAGCGTTGGCCAGCGGTGGGAACGTATAGCTATTCGGCTGTCCACCGGCAACCAACATCTGAAAGTAGAACACCACAGCTCGACGTGGGTCGGAACTCAAAGACAGCGCCTTGATCAAGGTATTGTAGGTGAACGTGTCAGGCCACTCTGCGTGCTGGAAAATCGCAAGGGCGTAATCGAGGTCGAAGAAGTCCGGCGATGCACAGACCTTTATCAACCGGCTGAAGGAGAAAGGATCGTTGACGAGGCCGGAAACTACAAAGTGGGAGTGGATTTTCTTGAATTCCTTCAAGGTCCGGCACGATTGCAGCGGCAGGAGAGACGGGTGGTAGAGAGAGAGTCTGTTAGACAGGGAAAAAGAAGAGAATCTGGGGACGCAGGGTATCAGATAGAGAGATCGGATTGGAAGCGAGAGACCGTAGGGGATCAGACGGTGGAGGTGCCCTGCTGCCATTCATCTCGAATCGCGATTGGGAGGGCGGACGAGATCAGGTTTCTGGCCATTACCGAGCATATCTTGATGGGTTTTTCTCTTGCTTTTGGGTTTCCGAACCTTTTGAATCTTGTCCAGAGAATTAGGGTTTTAAGGAGTCGGCTTTGCACCCAACGATGAGGAAAAGGAACCCATGGCGATAATCAACTCAATCTTAGCTCTTGAGTTTTGGAGGATGCTTTCTTTTATATTCATATTACCATTTGAAATGTTTTTCACGTTGACCACACGCAACGTAAGAGCCCATGGACCTGGGTCAGACAGATCAGTCTTATAATTAGCAAAATACTCGGGCAGTCTCATAGACTGCTTGAATTTCTTATTTTCTCGAATTCTTAAGAGGCGACTCGTTATATTTAAAAACAGGAAAAAAAAGTTAAGCCGAAAAATTGTTGAAACAAGGATCCTGAAGACCAGGTGACTGGTAGGTTTGGCATTTTTGGACCCGACCCTACAACCCGCTCAAGAAGTCTAGTTGAAGGTCAGGATTCAGCGATTACAGGCCAGGTCAAGTTGACTCAGGGTAACCCAGGAAAAAGTCGGGTCTGGTCAAAGTTGCCCAGGTTTTGCACATTTTTAGTGTTTTCTCATGTACCACTTTTTCTCGGCATATTGTGCCTAACTCAGCCACTTAAAAGTAAACTCTTTAATTGTTTTCTTTGCATTTCTTGGCATATTTCACTTTTATCCAAAAAAATCTAATTTTCCTTACATTTCTCGTTTTCTATGCTTCTTTACTGTTTTTTCCGATTTGGGTGATATTTAGCATTATTTTATCTATTAAAAACTCTTTAATTGTTGTTGGGTACAGTTGACCTGGATGCGATCAAGTTGGGTTAGGCTTGAAAAATAAACAACAACTAAACCTTTTTCAATATTATATGAGGTGGTGTTACATGAATTCTTTGTTTCTATCTAACAATTAGTTCAACATAAACTAGAACATTTTTATTGTTTTCTTTCAAGTTTTATGGTCTTTCTCTTTAACATTTTATCCATATAATCTCTCATACTTTCTTACCCAATCTTCCTTCTATTTTTCTTTCCAGCCCAATGACCTAACACAGAGGACAATGATAAGGAGTTCATCTACTATGAGGGCCATCTCCCTTGTGCAAGCTGACTCCAACATGTGCCCTGACGGCAAAGGTCCTAATCTCGGGATCTTGTGCTGCTCGGCGTGGTGAGACCAAGCCCCACGAGTACATTGGAATTTTCTGAATTTACAAATAGAGGAGAAAGAAAAGGCGACAACTATAGAAGGGACGAAAGTTGCTACATCGATTGGTATCTCTTCTCAATGTAACCCTGTTCATATGATCTACAAGAGCCACTAAAATCACCTTTTGTGTCACGATAATCCAATATTCAGACATTTTTACCATTGTTAAAAGAATGTCATTAACAGCTCTCTTTTAATTTTGAAAACCTATCATTTTCTTATGAAAACCCAATGCATGAGCTGATTGGGATGAAATCAACTAGCTGAATCCATTAACTATGCAATGTTTGCAAGAAACAGATTTCATGACCAGATTGTAGGTCATTTGCGCATACAGACCTCAGAAAATATATTCTAAACTGGGCAGATCATAATAATTACTCGGCAGTCTCAGTCGGTATCCCTGCATTTTAAGTTTGATTTTCATAACAATTTGAGACAAAACATATTTAAGATGAAATACTTTCATGTATGTTATTTGCAGATGATATTGTGTTAATGGACAAATCTAAGAAAAAAGTCTCTCATAATAAAAACATATTCGATTTTTGTCATCATCAACCTACCCACTTATACAATCACGATAGGACTTTTATTAAACATGCACAACAACAACAACAACAACAACAACAACTAAGCCTTTTCCCATACTAGACGGGGTCGGCTACATGGATTCTTTGTTTCCACAGATCCCTATCATGTGTCATGTTAGCAGTTAACTCCCAATAAGCTAGATCATTCTTTATTGTTTCTTTCCAACACTTTTGTGGTCGTCCTCTACCTCTTTTAATACTTTCCAAATTTAGTTTTTCTAACCTTCTTACAGGTTCTTCTTTTGATCTTTTTTCTATATGTCCAAACCATCTTAAACGATGTTCTCTCATTTTATCCTCTATTGGTGTCACTCCTAATTTGTTTCTAATAACCTCATTATGTATACGGTCTTTTCTTGTATGACTACTCATCCATCTCAATATCTTCATTTCTGTCACAGACATCTTTTGTACATGTTGATGATTAACTGCCCAACACTCAGAACCATAAAACATGGCAGGCCTAATTGCTGCTCTATAATATTTCTTGTAAACATAGAATATGAATCTTTCTCCGAATTATAGTATCTACCACCTCCATTAGCTTACTCGATAATGTTTCGATATTCCAAGAACCAATACGAATCTTATTATCTAGGACTAGCTTCCTTACCCCCCGCATCCGTCCATATTCAAAATGCGGAGACCCTCTCTGAAAAATTTTCACTACATTCGGGCGGCAATGTAGCGGGACTAACTTCTTTACCCACATCCGTCCATGATGTGTGAACCCTTTCTGCAATTGATTCACTACATTCGGGCGAAAATGTAGTGGCCCTTGCTTACTTCTTACTGCATTCGGGCTCTGCAGCACGTCGCTAGGCGGGGACGCCCCAAAGCAATGCTCATAATTTTTGTATGCACAAGAATCATATATATTGTGCTCATTAAAAATAACTTAATAACTCTTAGCATGATCCTATTGAGGAAAAAATATTCCCTATCTTGATCAAAATACGAATCCATATCCAAATCCATCTCAAACAACAAGCATCTACAAATAATGCCTTTAAGCTATCCCGTTTAATCCATATAACAACAACAACAACAACAACTAAGCCTTTTCCTATACTAGACAGGATCAACTACATGAATTCTTTGTTTTCACATAACCCTATCATAATTTGTACAATTCATAGTAAATAAATCCGATAAAATTTTACACTGGTTGTCGAAAGCCTAACACAACCGTCTTCCTTTATCCGGGCGTGGGACTGGTATGAAGGGTGATCTCTTATATGGACGAAGTTCCATTTAATCCATAGTTAGCACAAAATTAATATTACACATAGTCTATGCAATAATCATACCAACAACTCAAGCTTCATGCAAATTGGAGTTCAAATGGCTCTTAAATCTCCAAAATAATAAACTAAATCTGACTAAAAGCCCCTAAATATAATAATTTTCACTAAACATTTATTTATTTAACCAATATTTTGTCAAATATAAGTACAACTTTTCATGACACCTGAAGTAGAGCTCAAATGAATGAAATTGCGAAAACAATTAAACGGATCATAATATGAATCTTGAATGGATCCGACCCGACTTAACCATTTTCAAGGTAAAATCCAGCTGATTCTCATTATATCAAGGGGCGTGCTTGTACTCGATCGAAAGCAGTCGAGGAGCACTACACTTTGGTATCAATATTGGGAACGATCGGTCCTCCAGTGGCTGGAAAAAATTGCTGAAACAAATATGAGACAAAAGACGACCCAAAAAGCCTAGTAGCTTCTGATAAAAAAATCCGGCTAATACCGATCATAATTGGGCACTTATTGATTCACCAACAGTACCCTTCATGCTGCGAGACGGTCACCCGTTGCCTAAAAAATAAAATAAAATAAGGATGTATAACTTATAAGAAACGTCGTCGATTAATTTCGAACATTCCACAATCAATCTCCGTCATTCTCAAGCTCTGGTATACTATAGGATTAATTAGGGACAAGAGCCTTGTGACTCCTTATGAAAAACTGTTTTTCCTTTTTTTTAAAATCCTTTCCTTTTATATTTGGTTTGGTTTATATGCAGATCTGGGTCTAACTGAGACCCGTAGCTTGAAGTCAAAACCCCAAGGTTTAAACGCCTGGTTGCGGTTGGCCATCGTCTCTTTCTTCATTCCTGTTCAAACTATCACGGTTGTGTAGCTCCATTAGAAAGCCTCAAAAGTATAGTGGAGATATACGATGGTGAAAATGAGCTGGCGTCAATGGGCCTCAAAAGTTTTGTTCATGATTTTTGTAGAATATATATATATCCCATGCCAGATTCTATGACACGTTCTGTGTTGTTTGTGCAATCATGATGACGTAAATCGAACTCCTCATCAATATCAATACAAGAATGAGTGTCATTTAATACACATAGTTCATTAAGTGGTATGCCACTATCCAATTGATAACACATATGATAGTGTTGATCAAGCAATCTCTAGCTTGAGACTAGCAACTCTCTCTCTTTCTCATCTATCTATCTATCTATCTATATAAAAGAAATTAGATTGCCGACAGAAGACACCAAAGGCATTGGCAGGAACAGCAAAACATTATCGCGTCTTTTAAATATGAATGAGACATAAGATTGAGCATAATGGCATTTAGAACCATGTAGCCGACCCTGCTGATTCTAGTAAAAGGCTTGGGCCAGGAGATAGATAAGGCACATTATTCAATGTCATCCGATGTCCTCTAGAGTGGCACTGCTGGTATCAGATGCAGGATTTCTGGGAAACTGTGGGCTTCATGGGAGTCGAGGGCCTGACTCCATGCATGGTGTATTTGAACTAGTAATTGGCTAAGAGTTTCAGCTTTCTTGACTGATAAAATCGGATGCCTGCACCAGAAAAAGATCAGTAAATACTTGATTTCATGATTTTTGGGCATTCTTCGCAACTTTGTATTCTTATCTTTGAAAAGATTGGGAAACTAAAGCTATAGAGCTCCGGTTCATTGCATATGCTCAAGTCTACAAGCTCATACACACTACACACAACATATATGAAATAAACAATGAGATAAAACTACGTATCTTGTGCACTTGTATGTACATTTAGTTGGATGTGCTGAACTAGTGAACGCAAATGCACAATGGTGTGCACCAAGGTCTGGCAACCAAGTATACACCAATTTACCCGGCCGAGTGGTTTCAAGAGGAACCTACTGCCTGGTTCATGGAAAAGCATACCTTGAGTCGAACATATCATTCCTCTCGGCAACCCCTGTCTGAATAAGCTCAGACGTGCTAATTGCCTGAAATATCAAAGGATCCTTGTCTTCTTACCTTGACGACGATGATTTACCGGTTTGAGATCGGGTTCGGGCCGCTCAGAACTTCATGGACACTGGTCTTATATTGGCTAGGAAATGGTGTTGGTGAGCCATAATGGTGCAGTGACATGGACTGAGAACCTGGGGCAGAACCTTGCAGCCCAGCAGTAGGCTCAGAAGCCAGAGAGCACTTGAGTATATGGTCTGATGGGTGAGCCAACAGAAGCAACAAGATGAGCCCAACAAGAGAAAATGCCATGCACAGAAACGAAGCTCTAGGCAGTCGATCCACCCCCCAAGTGACACACAAGGATCAATATCCATGAACCAAAGGAGACCCCTCCTCAAACTCTATGAAGAAGAAGGCAGGTAATCGCCAAAGAGCTCAAATTTGAGGAAAAGACACGAGGACACCAAATTATAACACTCGTACGGCAGAAGGAAGAGGAAAAGAAGCAAACCCCATACAATTGCCCCTTAAATTCACCTAAATTACTGAAAAGGATTTTTTTTCTTACATAAAGAAAGAGGAACTAACTTTGATGGTTTTCACAGAAAAGTGAATTTGGATTGTTAAACATATAATTGTGTTTCAAATCCAAGCAAGAAGCATGCCTTTTGGAGTTATCTCATTTAAAGACAATACCCAAGCCAAGAGGATGGGGTTCCATAGAAAGAAAAAATATATATGTAGCCGACCCTATCTAGTATGGAATAAGGCTTAGTTGTTGTTGTACCAAGCTAAAAAGATGGAACCATATGCATGCCCGAGATATCGAACTCATGACCTTTAACTTGGGAGCCAACTCCCTAGCCACTGAGCTATTATTCATTCTGTGCAAAAGCTTATTTATATAATTGACAAGAGTTCTACTAAGACTTTAATATGGGCTAAACTGTTATACATTATTCTTTAAGAAACATGATCATAAGGTTTATTACAAACCATATTTCATTAGCTGACTCAACTAGCAGGGCTCTTCCTTCAAATATAGGGTGATTGGATCTTGTTCAACCTTAACAGTAGACATGCATATCTGTACATTGCTTATTAGGAACATAAATGTAATAATATTGTTCTCTCTGTTTGTATCACCGAAAAGCAGTGAGTGCACATAATCCGGTTTTCTTATATATATTCTCAAGATAGCGACCGATTTGTGTAATGGCATTATTATTGCCGTAGGCACTGAAGCAGACCAGGGTCTAACATTAAGATAGAAGTGTTCTCCTTAAAGCAATTGTCCTCTATGTCTATTTATTGCTTTTTAGGAGCATAAATGTAATAATAATATTCTTTATGCTTGTATCAAAGCAAAATCCGGTTTTCCTATATATATTCTAAAGACAGAGAGCGATTTGTCTAATGGCATTATTATTGCCGTAGAGCACTGAAGCAGACCAGGGTCTAACATAAGATAGAAGTGTTCCCCTTAAAATTGCGTCCTTTTGCGTTGCACTGCAATTGTCGCATAGGGGTGACACTAAAAGGGAGATTCTATCATTAATTCTCATCTTAATCTCAGCACGTACGACTCGCATTAGTGAAGTTACCAGTAGGAATCTAGAATGTCAAATATATGGATATGGGTTAGATCCTATCCAAAAATCTAAATCCAGCATAATTGGTTTCTGCAGTATGGTTTTTATGGAAATTAAGTACCAATAATGCACAAACCCGGATAACCATTTGTGTTGTGTTTTGCATGTACATGATTCACCCTGTTCAAATTATGTAATAGATCTTCATATGCAAATATTTTTCAGTGAACCTGAACAGATTGCTAATTAAAAACTTATTATAGGTACCAAACCAAATGGATCCAATGTATTGATTGTCCTAACACGAAGCATGCATCATTGACTTGATGTCATCAGCAATGAGTGAACACCATGTGAACAACTTGGTCTTCCTTGTCATCTCTGATGAAAATACAACTGCGAAAAAGAGAAAAGGAAAGGTTAAAACATCATGCATGTGAACTTTGGACTGCCAAAGTTCATAATCTTGGCCAAGTCTTTTGAGACCTCAGTCACAGGCACAGCTGTAGATTTACCAGCCTTTAGTGCACACTAGCAACTAGAATACAAGTCTCTCTCTCTCTCTCTTGGGAGGTTGTCAAGAGAGATCTTTGTTGAATTGGAAAGAAACATAGTAGAGAAAAGTTAAGAGGGCTGTTCGTTTTTCCTCATTCCCTTTTGTGTGCTTAGGGAAAGCAAGGCATCAACTCTCTGTTATTGATCCTTCCCTTGTGAAATAGCAGTATGAGAGAATAAGGTATTTGGGTTTTCATATGAAGCCAGTTCATGTGTTCCATCTCTTCATAGTGCTTGAGTTTTGATTCAAATTAAGCATGAAGAACTACAATTTCGTATCAGAACAGAAATAGGTTTCGTATTTGATGCACAACGAAACTTGAAAAATATGAGTATCTAAAATCAAGATCAAATTCTCTTAAACTCTTGTATAAACACACCCTTAGAGTTGGAAAAATCACACCCAACATCTCAGATCTAACAAAAGTTTTATGCTAGGTATCGGCTGCCTTAAAAAAAAGGATTGGTGTTTTTTTTAAATATTGAATCATAAAGTGTGGATTTTGCAGTTCAATCATTATGCATGCAAAACTTGCATTGAGAAACATTGGCCGCACTAGCACATCATTGCCATTGAAAGACCACTTAAATGATACCACTGTTTGCCCATCTTTTTCAACTAAATTTAATAGCGTCTTTAAATCGTTTTGCATCTTTTGTCCGTCCTCCATTACATGCTTGAGCAATATTTATTCAAATTCATATAACTGATGACACAGTTCGGTCATTGATTACATTTGAGAGCAAATTGTCAAACACAAATTTGTGACAGCTCACAGGTTTGCTATTGTTTGCTTCTGCAGCAGGCCTAGGATTCATCGCCCTCTCTCTCTCTCTCTCCACATATATATATATATATATATATATATATATATATATATATAATATAGATTATAGATTAAGTCATCCGTTCTTTTAATGTTTTATATACAAGTTGACGATCTTGGGTTTGATACTCCAGATGTGCATATTATTACAAAATTAAAAATGTGCTCATTTAAGTGGTCTTTCAATGGCAATGATATGCTACTGTGGCCAATGTTTCTCAATGCAAGTTTTGCATGCATAATGATTGAACTGCAAAATGTGCTCATTGAGGACCTTCCCGGCCAAGGTCTGATTTTACTGTGACCATTCACGCTCTTGTAAAAAAAAATGCAAATTGAAAGTATTTTGAACCTAATAAGTCATTGTTGATTGATAATTTGATCATGTAAAATGGACCTTGTACTAAATGGGGATAACTTTTTTATTTTTGAGTATAAAAAAAAGACTTTCTTTATTTTGAACTCATAGAGACACCAAACTTTTTGCTGGACTTATTTTTGAAACTCGTCGACATGTCATGGTACTATTTTCTGTGCACTACTAGTCAAGTAGTCTTCAATGTATCTTGTAAGAAATTCATTAAGAGCCGCTTGCATTGGAAAAGTTGAATTTGACTATAGTGAGTTAAGCCTAAAAAAAATGTGGTTTATTGTATGCCTTAAAGATACCGTTTAATATTTATTTATTTGTTGTTCGTCTTGAGTGTGCAGATTTAATAGATTTTATTATATCAACAATCATGAAATGATTAGATTCTAAAGGCATTGACAACCTCTCTCAGTGAAACAGCTCTGACAATTTTTCGTGACATTTCTTTCTTTCTTTTTTTTACAAGAGGAGGTCGACCCCTCTAAATACACACGTGCACACTTTGGGAGTCCGAACCCCCACCAACAGCAACGGTGGTACAGTGTCCTAACATTGAGCTAATGGTATGATGCTTTTGTGTCACTTTTAGAAGACATACTTTTTGTGAATGCATGTATTGGGCTTTCGTGTTGGGTTTTACTTGCCAGCAACTTTCGTGTTTCTGGTTGTGTTCATGCTCGGTTGACCTGTTGGCTTTCCTTGTTGTGTTCCCCAAGCATGACTGGGATTCTTTTTTTCTTCTTTGGGTTGGCATGAAAAAACATTCTGTGCTGTTTTCGTATAAGATTTTCGTGTCACGACGTATATGAGGCCAGCCTTAACCGCGGTAACCCTGACCTGCCATTATAGTTCACGAATCACCCTGTTCGTCTACTGACGAACACGAGCTGCTTTTCTAGGTAATATCAGGCCGCGCCGTGAACACGATGTGTTCAGTTAGTTTGTTCACCAGCTCTATTCAACCAAGAGAGAAACACCTACAGGTTTTGGTGGGACTCGGATTAAGATAACTTCTCACCAAGGATGCGTCCTTGTGTAGAACCTTTTTCTTTTGCTACCCGTTCCAATGAATGCCGCCTACGCCACAGACACTTCAACTTGCCTTTGGTGTCGAAATTACTTTATATTTTTTCTCGTGTCGTTTTGACGTGTCCTTGTGACATCCGTGTCATTTTAAAACTCGCTTAATGTGGCAAATCTTGAAATATAAACCAAAACTTTCGTTGAAGAAAAGAAGTGCAAATATTCTGCAACAAAACAAAAGGTTCCAGTGAGGCCGAACCAGAGACAGGTCCACTACAAACAGGACCTCTTTTGCATGGAAATTTGCTGAGAACTATTGCAGATACTGTTGCTCATTTCTGGTTATTTGTACCTTTCTCTTTGTTGAGGACGTTTCCACCGTGCACGATGGCTTAAATCCCTTCACTAAAGT
Organism: Brasenia schreberi; assembly: GCA_036023115.1. Lineage (NCBI taxonomy): Eukaryota > Viridiplantae > Streptophyta > Magnoliopsida > Nymphaeales > Cabombaceae > Brasenia > Brasenia schreberi. The sequence continues at coordinate 17,879,078 of JAYKKT010000068.1, forward strand.
ATCACTTGGTATTCGGACACTGAAAGTGTTGATCTTCGGCACGCTTGCTTGACCCTTGTGCAGTCATGGCTCCAGAAATTTTTTTCAACGTAAAACGTGGACCTATTCATGGCCGAGGTATGCCGGTTGCCACCGTTACGCCTTGTGAAACTTACCTCTAAACCTACTATAAGCCCTCCCACGGAGCGGTCCGAAGTCTTTGAAGTTATATAGAGTGCCTCACCTGAATTTCACCCAATTGAACTTTGCCTTGCCCAAAAAGAAATGTCTAGGCTCGCCAAATAATAGCACACGGTTTAATATGTGGGATATACTTTTTGGTACAATGAGGTGGCTGAAGCCAGATGCATGTCCCATTATCCAACTCATTAGTTTGTGTTGTGGGATATACTTTTTTATTCTTTCAGCAAAATGGGTGAGTCAGGAGCAAACTCTAGTGTATCCATGAATAAGTGAAGCCTGATGACTCGTTAACAAAATTTAATATCGTGTTGCAGGGTCGGCTAGATGATGGACCGAGAAGACCTCCCACTATGTCACCAGTCTCAATACTGATCTAGGTCAAGCATGCCCAATTCTGGAGCTTTAAATGGAACACACTGTTATTAAGTATAGACAACCCCATTATATATAATGAATTTAGAATGCTTTCGAACCACTAAATCATTACTTTCTTTCTAATCAAAGAGATGAATGATTGAGATTTATAGAAAAAGTAAAAAGTGTTTTTCTAATCCTAATACAAAAGCAACTTTTGTTTTACAGTCTAGGTTAGAGAGTATGTGATCCCAAAAATCTTAGCATTCCCCTCTCCCTCGATGCATATAATGAATTTTAGAATGTTTCCAAATGACTAAATCATTACTATCTTTCTAATCAAAGAGATGAATGATTGAGATTAAAGGCTAAAGTAAAAAGTGCTTTTGCAAACGAAACTTTTGTTTTACAATCTAGGTTAGAGAGTTTGTGATATATATCTCTTGGAGGAACCGTTCATTTGGCAAACAAAGTTTAGGTCTTGGCAGTAAGATAGAGCTCATGCTTTCTTAACCAACCTTCTTCATCCTAAGTGAAGTAGGACAAAGTTTTAACATAAGCTTCTCCACGAGGTTGCGGATGCAGACCTGAAGAGTTCGGATGGCATCCTACAAACATCCAAAAGAAAAGAAAAAGAGAAAGAGAAGAAAAGTGAGCGTTGGATTGTCTTGTGAAACGTAGATTTTTACTTAGAGCCCTCTCTTTTATTTCTTTGTTTTTACTCTCTTTCTAGTGCCGACTGATTCATACATCATGCAAAAAGTGAACGTTGGATTGTTTTGCGGAACAATCTAATCACCACCCTTGTGTATATTCTTCAATGTTCCGGCTATTTACGTCCTTTTTTTCTTTTACTTTCCCTTTATTTCCTTTCATCAGCAGCCTTCTTGCCTAAATAATTATCTCAGTCGATTTCTCATGTAAAGTTTGGATTTCTTCACATTCGGACTGGTTGCCACAAGATGCAACCGTGACTTTGTTGATTAGCTTTTCAGATTCAAATGCGTCGAACTAATATGACTAACAAAGGATAACTGCATATTAGCCTTTAAATTGAGTCTATTCTGATGAAAATTGAATCGGATTTTATTATGAATATAAGAACATGAAGCAAACCAGCAAGACTACAAGCATAGTTTGCTATTTTGTATTGGCAACTCGGAGTTCTGATGCATCAAATAGATAAAACTCTGATGGTAGAACATTTGCCTACTGGGCCAGTGTCGAGCATAAGCATGTGCATGAGTGGCACCTATCGAAAACAAGCCCTTCTTGCGGGTCTAGCAGTCATTAACCTTCCGATTTAAGCTAACGAGGCTGAAGGATAGTGACCAAAGCGGCAGTTGAGGGAGACTGTCACTGCCTCTCAACCGATCTACGATGAACCGCATGTAGATAGTCAAGCAGCAAGTGATGGCAATAAACACCGCGTTTTCATTCAGCCCAACCAGTAATGCAGCAGGATTCTGGCCAGCAATGCCGTCTCTCCAGGGCATCTTCTCGCTCTGGTTCTCTCCCTCACCAGCGACCAGCACTCTCTGGTAGGCTGTACCCTCAATTTCTCACCCACTCAGCAGGAGAAAAACGCAAGAGAAGAGATGAGAGGGAAGACAGATGGAGAGGAAAACCCTCTTATTTCACGAAGCAAGCAGACTAAAACAAAGCAACGTAAACTCACGCCCTTGTATAACAAGGGAGGCATGACCATGCAGCATCTAACTAGAGTAACTAAACTAAGAACTATGTAGAAAACCAGGTCGACAGTACACAAAAACACAATAGGTCGAATGGTGCTAGCCTGTGCTGGAAGTGCCATCGATGCAGCATGGCGCGGAGATCTCGCTGTGACAGAGACTGTGTTCAGGGTCTCCACCCATCACCCTCAAGAATTCGGTGAATTCTTCAGCAAGCTTGATACGAACCAGCATAGATGTATCGTATCGCCAACAAATTCATAGTCCACCATTGACCACTCCAACCATCAACCCAAAAAGAATAGTTAAGGTCAACTTTTCCTTCACCTTACCCTACTATATTAATCCTTCCCTCTGCCTCCTTGAAAAAGAGCCATACTGCCCATGGAGTGGGGAAAAGATGGCCCCAAAACAAAGGAGACAGGAGCGCAGGGTCGGAAATCTTGCCAGAGAACATCAATCTTCATGATTAAAAAACCAAACCACCACATTTGGCCGTTCTCGCAAAAGGTGTCACGGCATGATCACGAAACAAAAAGGATCAAATTACATATATTCAGCACCCATATTGCTACGATAGTTTCTCTATTTGAAAACTGTACAAATGCCACATTTTACGAAAATCCTTCTCTTCTAGTGCAGTCAAATGGATGAACTTCGTTTTCATGGAAAAGCTTTGAAACGCACGAGGACGTGGAAATATGTGCCTGAAACAAAAAGCTTGGACTTCTAATCAGCGAAAAAAAAATTCCCAGCCAAAAAAATTTGCTTGCTATTAAAATGAACCATCTCAGAGTTCTAAGCTGTGTGTTGATCATTAGACACACAGTTCCACTATTGGAAGGGAAGCAGAGAATAGGAGGCGGAATTGAAACTTCATAAAATAAACAATGCAAAACTTCACTTCCAACTCAGGGATTGTCTTATGCCCCTGTAAATGAGACCTAAAGATCTACCAATCAAGCAAACCAAAAAGAAAGAGATGGCACTGCTAAGCTTCTCAAAAAAGACTTTGACAAAAGGCATCGCAATGTCGAATAACTCCAGATATAAGCTGAAATAATACAACCTGCAAAAGAAAATTAACAGACACTCAAATTCATGTTCACATATCACGAAAAATTCAATGCTAAGCATGTACCTAGAAAGACAAGTAAGCATGCGTCCAGAAAAAGCACATACATGTAGCCATGCAGGCGGACATGTCAATATAATTCATAGTCTGTGGAAAGAAGATGACGGTTTGCCATGAGCATTAAAAGCAACCATAAACCAGAATGAGCTCATCTACCACCTTAAAAGAGCTTTATAATACGAAAAACACTCGTAGTATTGCAGCTCATTTCACCATGGTCACTATGAAAACAGACTCAACTGACATATGGGCCCAAGTCCAGGTGCTGCATAGGTACTCGAGCAAGTCTGACTACAACAAACCAGTGTCAACTAATTGACCTAAGGCACTTGCCCAGTGCCACCTAGTTTAGAACAAAATCAACAACCGTAAAAGGACCTTTTAACACAGCATACCAAAAGTGAACTGACTTTAGACATCCTCCTTGCATGGGTGGTACCCTAAGAAAGTAGACGAAGAGAGATGGAAACAGCAATTGATGAGAGTGGCCTCTTATTTCATGAATAAAACAAGTTGAATGCATATTGTGTGTGTAGTGAATCTACAGCGGTTCCATGTTACCTATCATAAGAGTTTTAGTTTTTAAATGCATTTTAAATACCTTGTCTCCTACAAAAAGTACATTTCATAAAGGCTACACATGGGGCATGAATTTTGATGAACACTATCAACTCTTAGATCTTATTAATTAAGAGATGACAAAATGAAACCATACACAAAGATAAATACATACATACATACATTATATATATATATATATATATATATATAGAGAGAGAGAGAGAGAGAGAGAGAGAGAGAGAGACAGCAATCGAAACTCTACAGATTGAGCCCATCATGGTTGATGTCTAGAGAGATGAACCAACTGCAATCACTTATAAGCTAATTGCATATGCTGTATGGATAGTTTACTATAATGCAGAAATATCATGGACAAACTTACCAACCCGTCAAGGCTCGGAGTTCTTTGACCCGCTTGACAGGCAATGACAATTTACTGATCGCAATGTAATGTGAAGTAGACAGTGACGACGCAGACTTCCTCAAGATGAGCTTCATCCACCAGCCACTTTTCTCGGAAAAAGTCTCAGATGTTTTATCAACAGATTCTTTTCTAAGTGTGAACAAGTCAAAACGGTCCTCATACATAGATACAACAGCTTCAATATTCTGATACAACCAACTGCTCAAAGCCACCTGTGCATTGGTGCAAGTTTAGCTCAGTCAACAAGATTGCAGAAAACTGCTACCACAAGTTGTATCATGTAAACCAGACATAAAATGTGCTTTATGGTTCATGCATGCGCAACCATGGGTATGCATAGTCGTGCACAGGGTAGGAAAATGCTCCATTCGATACCTATGATGACTGACTTTGCAAGATGCAGCAGATTATGCCTATGGAGAAAATCAGAATTATGTAATTGGACAGCACTAAGTTTCTTGCAGTAGCAGACAGATACACCTATAAGTGTATGACCCTTGGGAGACATTAATAGAGATTAGAACCTATGTTGTGTGCGAAATATTAAGTGCAAATATGTTGCAGATATTTTCTCTGTAAATTGTTCGAATGTCATTGGAAGAAAATAATATGCCCTCTGCACACAGTGATAGGTCCATCTTAAGGCCAATGGTGACATGAACACCAACTAAAGCACTGTCAAAATGGGGAGGTAGAATAAACAAGAAAAGGATGCTCGACAACATTATGAAGGATGAGAACAATTCCAAGATAACCAAATTTTAGCTGAGGAATGGTGTTGGAGGAATAACAGATAAGAATATTTCAAAAGAAAAATATGAGGTAATGGTCAGCAATGAAGAAGATGTAGGAAGAGAAAAATACCCGCCATAGGCTTTTGCTACGATTGGTTCCAAGGGGAATGATCTTGTTCTAAATCCATAAGTGTTTACCCAATAAAAAGTTAAAAAGAGTTCCTTTGATGGTTTGATAGTCCTTAAATAACCACAAGAGAAGGATAATGGTACACTGAAAACCATTGATCTACTTCTTCACTGTGTTGCCAAAACCAGACTACAAGGATTTAGAAAACCACAGCAAACCCAGATTTCTGAAATCTTAGGAAGCGCAGAAGAATCAAATACTGCAAATTCCATGTCTTCATATCAGCAATGATGCAGGGAAATGTCTCTCTTTATGTCACATAGCACTCCAGATTGACCCATGCATGATTGCACAACATGTACCCGTATTATGGACACATTCACCCAAATGTGCACATGCACCAAAGCACGCTATGCTTGTACATGCAACCTGTACATTGGCAAGAGCTACCCTAAGTGCAGTTTTGAGGCAATTAGAAGACAGAACTTTCATTGCATTAGGCGTGTTCATGTATGTGTGGATGGGGTACAGGGTATCAATATCTGACTAGAAGTTATAATTTCGAAGCATATGATACAGGGCTTCTTAGTGATGCTGGGAGCTATCTTTGGCACAACCATAAGGCAATTTAGAGACCGTCAATTTCTTCTTTTAGTTTTAGCATGTTCATATATGACTATAAATTGTGAAGCTGACAATCAGTGGGGTTCTTAATAATGATGATAGCAATCTATTACAATTTTGAGCAACAACAACTAAACCTTTTTCCCATACTAGATGGGATTGGCTACATGGATTCTTTGTTTCCGTAGAGCTCAATCATGTACCATGCTAACAGTTAACTCAACATAAGCTAACTCAACATAAGCTAGATCATTCTTTTTAATTTTGAGAAGTTTAAGAAACAGAAGGAAAAGAACTGGATCCTTTTTTATTTGGTAAAGCCTAAAGAACGTGCCAACCCTATCTAGTATGTGAAAAGGCTTAGTTATTGTTGTTGTTGTTTAAAGCCTAAAGAGCGTCCTAACACTATTTTCCAGTTTGTTGAATACCTAAAGCTTTAAAAGAGAAAACCTAAAGAGAAGGATATCTGGATTTTCATTTAAAGAGGCCTACAAGAGTGGAAGAAGAGGTAGAGGGGAAGTCTGGACAGTTCTTACTTCTGTGATAGGAGTCCTCCAGGACCATTTCATCTAAATAGTCCTCCATGTATACTAACAAGAGTGGAATTTCTTTAGATTGGGCAAATTTGTCCCTCAGCAGGTCCAGGACGTTAGAAAGCAAAGGCCTCCGACTTAGTAGAACAAAGACAGAATATATGGAATGTAAGTTTGATCATTTGGCTACTTCAGAGGACATAGAAATTAAAATTGGTACACATTGCATTCCCCAAAAGGAAAGTTTTAAATACCTAGGATCAATTTTTCAAAGTGATGGAAGAATTGATGGAGATGTTACACATAGAATTAATGCTGGTTGGTTAAAATGGAGAGGTGCATCATGTATTCTTTGTGATAAGAAGATACCATTAAAATTAAAAGGTAAATATTATAGAGCAGCAATTAGGCCTGCCATGTTTTATGGTTCTGAGTGTTGGGATCATCAACATGTACAAAAGATGTCTGTGACAGAAATGAAGATGTTGAGATGGATGAGTGGTCATACAAGAAAAGACCGTATACATAATGAGGTTATTAGAAACAAATTAGGAGTGGCACCAATAGAGGATAAAATGAGAGAACATCGTTTAAGATGGTTTGGACATATAGAAAAAGGATCAAAAGAAGAACCTGTAAGAAGGTTAGAAAAACTAAATTTGGAAAGTATTAAAAGAGGTAGAGGATGACCACAAAAGTGTTGGAAAGAAACAATAAAGAATGATCTAGCTTATTGGGAGTTAACTGCTAACATGGCACACGAAAGGGATATGTGGAAACAAAGAATCCATGTAGCCGCTATGTTGTTGTTGTTAACTGCTAACTGTCTAGTATGGGAAAAGGCTTAGTTGTTGTTGTAGCAGGTCCAGGACGTTAGTTTGATGTGTAATGAGGAGACAAAATGCAACAACAAAAAGACCAACTTGATTTGCATGTATAAATGGAATGGTTGTAAGACGCTAAGAAACCTCATAGTGTACCTCGTTTCTTAATTTTTGTAGTTCTCTTGTAGACAATGAACATTGGACTAAAGCCATGCTATTCATTTCGCTGGAGGCAGAACTGTCAACAGACACAAGTTCCAAATAAATGTTTGCAATTCTATCTGCCAGGCCAACCAATAGATCTTCCAAGATATCTACCCCATGCTCCGCAAGAAATTGACTATCATAATACCCTCCACACCTGCCAAACAATTGAATTAGTTAGGATTCAGAAGTAAGAACGGTGACATCACAATGATTCCTAATTTGTCAAGAAAGACTTCATCCAAAGTTGTGAAGTGGAGACAGATTTTTTTCGGCGTGCAAGTCAAAGTCTACCTTGTGATAAACACACAATTACCTAACTGATCCAAAGCGTAGAAAGAAGAGTAGATCTGCATATAGGCCCTCCTTCCCAGACTTACTTAAACTCCATAAAATGGAGTCATCTCCTTCAATCTTTTTAAACACTCCTGTAAGCACAACCTACAGAAATGAAACCAAATCCCTAAACTCAAACTAATGAAGTATGAGGAAAACTATCTTCAGTATTGAAAAGAAGAAATTACCTTCTGATGTATTTTATTCCCTAAAGACATCTCCTGTTGCAGCCATGTCATGCATATGGGTCGAACTGAGGCCCTTATTGTTCCTGAAACAACACTGCTTTCTGAAATATTTTCTACCTGCCAAAACATTCAAGGGAAGATATAACCATTTTTGGAAGGTGAGTTGAAAGGAAGGGAACAAATTTGATCCACCAATGAGGAATCACACATCATATGTGGAACTTGAATTCTTTTAGTAACAACTTCCCATCCAGTAAATAGGTGTTCTTTATTTTTGTATAAAAGAATGGCTTATAAACCTAAGGAATTTTTGTGCAACCAGCAAGCACAAAAGGCTAACATCAGTAAAGATATGTTGCAAATAAATTCTCAGACCATACACCTGGAATTTGTACAGTTTTAGCCAATAAGAATATTTTGTGCACCCAAACAAGAGACAGAGAAAGCTAAGAGACGAGATCACACATCAAAGTCCCACTTACTTGCTGTCCGGGCAGGAGAAGCAGAAAGGAGGGAAGCCAATTCATAAGAAAGAGGGGGATATCAAAGAATTTGCAGTTTCAGTCAAATGGGATAGAACCGAAATTCTCTATTCTGGTTTTGGGCCCTTACATGGATCTTTTACTCGGAGAATATTTGTCACCCTGGATATGGCAACTATGACACAAAGAATCCTTGGAAGTTGGATCTGAGATCTAAGGGAGTGTATCACATCCTAGAGATTTTTAGGGAATTCACTATATCTACAGTTTCTAAGTGTCAAAACTCTCACCAGTAGTGTTCCTCAAACCTAAGGGTAGGTGTTGTGGACACCATACTTATGACAACCTTTAGAGGGGAACAACCAAAAATGTGGTTGCAGGTCAATACCTGTATCACAAAATACCATTTATCGCACCATATCGGGCATACCATATGATACACTGCGATACAAGTACTATATCAGATGACACGGTTTGTACAGTACGATGCACTGCAAATTTCAAAATTCATGTTTTTAAATCAAAGATTGGATGTGTCTAGAGACCCCTAGGCCAGCTTCTTTGGCCCTTCTTGCATGTCTACCCCTTCCTCTCTTCAAGACCAACCCTTTTCTTGGCAAAAATCACATATGTATTCTACATCAGTACACCTATTAATGGTCATTACCCTAAGTTTCAAAATGAGGCTCGAGGGTGATGTATACATGTGATTTGGTTTGTTTTCACGTTGAATCCATTGCCTCTTGGTGTGGTGCATGATATAGATTTTTTTCATGATTTTTAGATTTTTTTTACTTTTCTTATGTTTAAAAAAAAAAATCATTCAAAAATCACATGTATCGTACTGATACAGGTTATCAATTTGCCTCATGCGATATGGGGTCCGACACGATATTTACAACATTGATACAACCACTTCTCACAAAATTTACTTATTCCACTGTTTATATTTAATGCTACGATTAACACCTCTAACCTTTTGGTTTCTACACCACAACAAATTACAACTTTAGGAGTGAAAAAGAAGAGCGAAAATTCACAAAATAAAGACGAACACGAAACTGCTTGCCTCTTTGTGGACATGTACCAATGCAGTCTGGAGCAACCGAAGCCTGGGGCCAACAGCAATGGCATGTAAACTTAAAGGATGCTGTTTGCTACCGTTTTCACATTTTGCAACCTTGTTATTCAAGGTAAAATCATTTTCACTTGACTCCAAAGCATCCACAAGTTTCTTCTGCACTTCATCCCAGACACCTAGTATGTTGCTTTTATTCCATCCCTTCATTGTGCTGCCAAAATTAAATTGTAGTGAAAACAAAAATACATGACGTTATTTTTAACTCCTTGAATATAAGAGAAGAAATTGCTACTTATAAAGGCTTACCTACCAGACGTTGTAGTAGGCTGGCTGATATCAATTGTTTCTATGGTCTTCCTTTTAGTGAGGCCTGATGGTTTTGTTAAATGGAAGGTTCCAGCCATATATGCAAAGGCTGCACTGACCACTAGGAGCACTTGGTCTACAGCAGATACCCAATTTAACATTGACATGTTTTGGTCTATTAAATTTCCCATACATCGACATTGCATATCTCTATGCACTAGATGCTTTTTTCTTGTAACTGCAGTACAAACTTGTCCTCTTGGCATGTGGACTACCCATGTCCGAAGCTGAACCGAAATCCTCCATTCCCTGGAGTCACATTTCCTGCAACCAGAGGACCAAGAAAAGAAACTTCTTATTCTTCTATAGCGAGCAACAGGCCTGAGTAGGTATAGAGAATTACTAAACTTATGTGGAGCACAAACAGAACGAATAAAGCTCTCTGAAAAAAAAATACCCTTTAGGTATACCGCAATGCACCTTTGTAGGCACAAAACCTCGAGCATGAAAGGAGCTGGTTTTTAACTGTAAATTGGTGCATGACGGCATGGCAGGCCATTCTGCCATCTAATAAAAAATGAGACCGCACCAGCTCAGCTGCCACGCCAAGAAAAGAAAAGAAGAAAAAGCTAAATTCATCTAACAGATGTAACAAAATGAAGCATCTCCATTGTCAAGAATTTCATAACGTCAGCATGGTGCAAATTCCACGAAAAAGAATGTTGATACATTGGTATGGACTCGAATTCGCACCAGTTGTTCTTTAATGGTATTTGGACTAACGACAAACTCCGAATAGTTTATATTAGAAATGCCATCAATTAGCACAACAAGTATCAATATCCAACGACACCTCTAATACGAAGGGTGATGCCTCATCCTTCTCAGAGGAAAGACGATAACAAAATGAAAGTGCAGTGAACGAGAGATCCAAACCTTGCTTTCTCTTCCCTGATCTTCACCGACCGGCTCAACGATGAAGTATCGCTTCTTTTTGGATTTGCAAAGAAGGAAAACTGCCGGAAGCGTGAATCAAAGGATGAACATCCGCAAACCATTAGGGTTTCTGCCGCCGGAAATCAAGTGAAGGTCGAGGCGGAGAGAATGCAAAGAGGCGACTGTGAACGAGAGAACGGGGAGTGGATTTGGTGCGAGCTTCCTGCCGATCGCGTTGCTCAGTGGGTCCGGAACCGAACCGTCCACATCGGGTTCCGTTTCGGGTCTACATGGGACCGCATAACGTAGTGGATTAGCGCGTTTGACTTCGGATCAAAAGGTCCTGGGTTCGACTCCCGTAGAATAACTCAAGTGAATTATATTCGTTTGTTGATTATATTCGCTTGAAGTGAATTATATTCGTTTGCAGGGCGCCTGACAGATCAGACGCAGAACAGATTAACGTTTGAAGTGAATTATATTCGTTTCAAATTAAAATCGAATCAAATCAACATATCCAATGATGCTCTAAACTATAGAATAACTCATGCTTCTAATATTATGCATCTTGTTGTTTAGAAATATTACGAAAATGATGTAGTTTCATGTTCAGTTTGGATTCTAGTAAGGTCAGGTTTCCAGGCCGCAGGTAGAGTCGCTGCAAGTTTTATGTATGCTTTTCAAAGAACCACTTGAATTTGGATGTCAGCTGATTCGAATCAAAGCCAGCTTGAATCAAATATCACAAATGGCATGCTTTCATTAGTTGAACAAGGAATTAAGAGTATATATATCATTTGTATTTTGTAGAAATAGTCATGCTTTTTATTTCCACCGTCAAAATTTTGGCGCTTCTGTGTTGGCAAAACCTTTATTTAACCCAAATGTAGTTTCGATCATTTTAATTTGGTGATCACCCGTTTTCACAGACTCATATGCTCACCATTGAAAATCTCTGTCATCGGTTTCGAAAGTTAAAGCACAAAGTTTTACCCCAATGTGAGTTTGTGGCGCTTTCAAATTAAAGAGCGGGAAGCATTTGCCATCTCGCTAACCTTCCTAAAAGTTGTTCCTTCTCTCTCTATAAGCGGGAGTCTCAACTGAACCTTCCTAAAAGTTGCCTCTCTCTCTCTCTCTCATGAAACTTTCACGAGCGTCTAAAACTTGGAGCGACATGCTTGCCGACTCATCGAGCCAAAAATCTACACTCTCTCTTCCTCTCTCTCATTTGATCCCTCTCGCTTAGATACAAAGATATCTAGATTTTGTTGTAAAACCGAGCAATGAGTTGGGTTGTGCAACGATGCAGACGAGGCTGCAGTTGCGGGATAGCCTCGAGATCTTGCACGCTTCGAAACATCTCGACTTCCTGAAATGCTGATGCAGTTGACGAAGCCACAGTCGGCGATCGCTCCGAGCACAAGGTGCCCAACGATCGTCTGCCTCCTCAAGGTCGTCATGCTAGACAACAAGGAGAACGGCCTCTGCGACTCATCTTCAGACCTCCTCCACAAATTCCGCCACGCTATCGAGACGGAGGTGCAGAACTTTCTCGACTTCCTCTGCAAGGTTCGTACCCTCCCCCATTCTTTGGTTCTTCCCTTATTCTCCTTCGTCGTTTCCTATGTGACTTAACCTTGTCCCGCTATTCTCTTTTCTCCGTTTCCGTTATTGGTTCATCGTTACAATTCGACACCCTACAGATAAGTATGACGAACAGTGTTCTGTTGGAAAGTGGTTTGGTGTTTTGTATTTCTTTGGGTAAAAAAAAAAAAAAAGAACGAAGAGCAATCCAGGGTTAGGAATTTTCTCGATCCTTCAGTTTCAGCAATGTTTCTACGCCGTAGAGTTTATCCTCCCCATCTTTGCCTCCACAGCATCAAAATTCCGAGTTTTATCTTTCCCATCTTCGTTTTGTCACTTTGTACCATCGATTCTTCGTACTGTCTATCGGCAAAATTCGAGGTCCTAGAGAATGCCTTTCATTTTCTCGTTTCTTTTGCCCAATCGTCGTTACGATCCAAGATACTAGCGATTATTCTCCCATCTTATTATATTTTGCTTCAGGTTAGTTGCTTTGAACTCTAGGGATTGTGCTCGCTTTGCGTTGCTTCTGCTGTTTACTCCATTTTACAGTTGAAAACCTAAGATCATATTCCCTTTTCTTTGTTTCCCCTTCCTACGATGCAATTTCGGAAATTCTCAAGATTTCTCTCCGGTTTTTGTTGCATCTAGTTTCTACTGTCTATCTGTAGTTGCAACTCGAAACTCTAAGCATTGCCTTGGCCAGAGAGAGGCATTTGCGGTGGATTTGGACGAATGTGGTGACACCTTTGCAGCTAGTAGTTTCTCAGCTGAGACATAGCGAGACTAGTTTAAACATTGAAGCATTTGTCTTTGTTCTTTCACATATTTGGATTTTATGGACTCTCTTTGTTGCGTAACAAACTTTGGCTTATAGGATTTCCATGTCTACTATGCTTTTATTGTGTGCATGAATTTCTCCGTGGAAATTATTGTGCGTTGGGAAGCTTCATTGTTCTAAGAGCATTCAATCTCAACCAGTTTCTTCTTTGCTACATGAAGATTCAGGTTCACTGTCTTCGAACTACTTTGGTGCAGCTATACTAGAATTTCGAGAGCACGGTTGGATACTTCTTTGAAGAGATGAACATTGAACAAAGTGCACTGAGAATCATCATCCTCATTGCCTTCATTGAGATAGGTTGGGGGCCAGAAGCTGCATGAAGGCTCGAATCTTGTGAGAGTCAATCCCAACACTCGTTCCTTCAAAATAGTGATAGAGCTCACTTGTTGTCATGATTCTTTTCCATTTTCATGGGAGGCAAGTTCGGACAAACATTCTCCTTCTTTCCTCACTCATGGTAACTGTTGTATCTATAGAGGGACCTGCAAAAGTCCCTCCTAGTTGAAGAGTCATTCTATTGAATTCAATCCTTCAAGGAGGATGTGCATAGTTATGTTCCAGATATGCATCCATGTCACATAGCATCTTGTTTTAGGCCAGGCTTTAGCCTCCAAAAAAGAAAGAAGGAAAAAATGAGACCTCAAGTGATGGCAGCAGCATCTTTGAGTTAAATTTAAGTTTGGATCACCATCCTGAAACAAAACCTCGATCTAGTTTATAGTTGGATCTGATTACTATTATAATGCATCCAATTAGCTTTTAGGGATCCAATCCGTGTCAAATTTCACAAGCATTTCGGAGCATGTTGGTGATTTTATGTTTTGTGTCATGTTCGTGCCGTGTCTCCTTCTAAAAACCAGGTCAACCCAAACATAACCATTGCCTTTTCTAATACTGTCTGCTTTGGTTTTAAGTTATGTATGAAATTGCTTGTGTCTTTGGTTTTTATGTCATGTCTGAAATTGCTCGTGTTCGGATAATGTTGATCTTGTGTTGGTTTTTATGTTAAAACTAGGTCAACCTGAACGCTACATATTTTTTCTATCACTTTGGGTGGGCACGAGGTGGGACTTTTGGGTTGTGGTTGTAGGATTTATGTCGTGTCTGAAATAGATCCTACATTTACATCTTAACACGGATCCGGACACAAAACAAACCCCGTGCTGATCAATGTGCTCCAACCCAAAAAGGCTAAACCGCCAAAGAGAGGATATATTGGTCTTGTACTAATTTGTACCAGTGTTGTCTGACGCGTATCGTATCGTATCGCGTATCGCTGGGCTCCACGATACGGGCGTATCGTATCGTATCGTATCGTACTTTAATATTAAAAAATTATAAAAAATATTTAAAAAATCAATAAAATTAGTAAAAATCCGAAAAAAATCAAGAAAATTCTGGAAAATTTTGAAAAAAATTGGTAATTGCTTTAAATTCATATAATGCAAAGTTTAGCACAAATTGAACATTTAATATTGAACAATTGCATCCAAAATTATATATTTTGAATCAAAAAATAAAATACATTTATATTTTACATATTGTACATTTGTATCAGGAATCAGGATCATTAACTAAATAATCTTCATCTTCTCCTTGATGATGTTGTTGCACTTCAAATTAATTCATGCAATGTCTTCTTCAATTAGGACTTAGGAGTGCATTTTCTTCGTTATCTTCCATAATCCACTCATGTAATATATCAAAATTAACAAACTGCTATCTTTGTACATGTAGTTATCATATTTGCTAATTTTCATATGTGAGCAAAACAAAGAGCTCCATTTCTTTGATTATTGAGTCTATGACATCTCAATGATGTGATATTATTACTTGATGATGCCCCCTTTTTCTCTTATTGGAGACTAGCTTTTTAACTAATACATGAGCTTTTCTCACTTCACAGACTGAGACTGAGTTAAGACTCACACACATTGATCATGTTCAACTCAATGGAAGTCATGTAACGTGAACCCTAAAATAGTGAAGTTGTGAAATCCCTACTCAATGAACCGAGAGAACTAAATGTTTTTAATTGTTTATGATCTTATGAAATTAGAAACTGTTAGCAAAAATATACCTAAAAGTTGTAACAGAAAGGGAAATGATTTTGTCATAAATTTTTTTTTATACATTATTCTTATTAAATAAATGAAATTATAAACCCAAATTATAAGCATATTGGAGGATGCCTTAAAGGGAAGTGAAGAGAGGGGAAGAGAGGGCAGAAACATGCAAAAAAAAATTGAAAAAAAAATTTTGAAAAAAAAATTGAAAATTTTTTTTTTGAAAAAAAATTTTGGGCGTATCGCCCGTATCGTACGATACAGTATCGTATTGTGGCTTCCCACGATACGATACGTATCGCACCGTATCGATACGGTGCGATACGGATAACACTGATTTGTACTCATTTGGCCACAGGTGGGTTTCCATTTTGTCGCTGGGTTTAGGCAATCATTTTCTCTCTCTCTTCTACTGTTTCTGTCAATGACCGGTACCTCGACAAAGCGTGGATCACAGAGATAAATCAGTGGGGTCCTCTTTGTCATTTCCATTCATGGAAGAAATGGGGATATCTGAGACACATAACTGGTTCGGCCAAACTGAAAAGATACCAATGGTTTCTCAATTTATAAAGTTTACTTCATTATTGTTTATGCTAGATTCATTTTCGTTCATGGAAGAAATCCCCATATAACCTTTGGGGACCATGAACAAAATGTTAAGTTTTTGTTGGGAGGTTTGACTATTCATCCATCGGTTCTGCTGGTGTGTGTTTGTGTGTTCCCTTGGTGCATGGAGACACTCTACGTATTCAACATTATACAAATGCATAAGATCAAGGTTGGGCTTTTGTAGGAGGCACTATGTTTCATTTTGGTGGGATGCAGTATTTGGCATCGTAATTGATGGTTGAACGATTGGGTAATTGTAACCTGTCATAGCTTAAACTTCTACTATCTCTTCATCAAAGTCTCTCTCTCAAAATCCTTCATGTGCTTATTTTCGTTTGCACAAAAAACTGGATTACTCGACATCCCTCTCTCAATTATTCATTTGACACTTACTTGGAAATGGGCCGGGAAGGGAGAATTGGGAGGATCGTTCGTGCCATCATGGTTACACCACAACTGCAAGAAAGGCTCCATCATCAACAGCTCCATGAGAGTTCATATTGATTTTTCCCATTTCTTTTGTAGGTTAAATTTGGTTGATTGAATCGACCGAGGGTGTCTCTCATAAGCTTGAGATGCTGATGACACACAAAATACTAGCTAGGGCATCACAACAGTTGAAGATTGTATCTAGAGAGAATGTTAGGGTGAATGCAAACATTTTGATAACCCAGGATGTTCGTGAAAAAACTTGATAAACTTTATTGAATATCAATCTCAAACTTACATAATGGGCAGAACATATACATCGGTAGCCCTTTGTAGGAGTCTTTGTGCAACACTCTGGTGGTTGCTGCTTTTGATATTCTTACAAACTTATAAACTGTGCAGATAGACTTTAGATATGAACAAAATATAAAATTGAGTAGCCCGATTCTTACAAAGACTGCAGATAGTCTTTGTGCAACACTCTAACAATCCGATTCTTTTTAAATTTTGATACTTCTTCTATATCATCACCTGTCACAATAATATCATCTACATATACAAGTAAAATAGATAGTTTTGTACCTTTTCTTGAAGAATAGGATATGATCATTAATACTTCTATGATATCCCAAGCCGCACACGCCTTCACTGAAATTTTCGAACCATGTTCTAGGAGATTGTTTTAGCTCGTAATAGTTTATTTAGCTTACAAAATTTTCCTTTCATAATCTCTATTCTTTAATTCAGGTGGTAGCTCCATGTATACTTCTTCACTTAGGTCGCCTTGTAGAAAACCGTTCTTTACGTCCAATTGCCATAGATCCCATCCCCATGTGGCTGCCATACTAAGGATTATTCTTATATAAGTCAATTTTTCTAGAAGAGCAAATGTTTCGTTGTAGTTAATTCCATAGGATTGACTATAGCCTTTAGCAACAAGTCTTGCTTTATATCTTTCAAGAGTCCCATCAACCTTATATTTAATAGTATACACCCATTTACAACCCATTGTATTTTTGTTAGGAGGAAGATCCATAATGGTCCAGGTTTTGTTCTTCATAAGTGCTGCCAATTCAGTTTTCATAGCCTCTCTCCAAGATGGACACATATAGGCTTTTTCAAAACTTGTTGGAACATTATATTGAACAAAGTTTTGGTAATTTTCAGAAATTTGGTCATAAGAATCATAATCAGAAATAGGATACTAAGCCCATGAACATTTACCTTTTGTAAACACCCAATTTTTTTTAGAAAGTTGGCTATTTTGGTAGCTTTAGATTTTAAATAAAATGCATCAAATGAACTTGTTTTGATATCAAAATGTTCCAGCAAATCTCAAAATGATGATGTATTGTATCCTTTTCAGAAAACTTCGAATTTGGACAAAATCTTATAAAAATGACTATTTTGCCCTCAAGACCAAATTGGCAGGATTTTGTCTTCCTAAAGGATTGCCTTCAGAGGATGATGAACCTCAAGCAGTTTACCTTTAAAGTGGGAAATAGAAAGGAAAATATTAGGGATGAAGTCCAATAGTTTCTAAAAATAGCATTTGAGAATTTCATTAAAGTTGATATTTCCAAATATAAAAATGTTCCCTTTGAAAACTGTTTGAAATCTGTCAGACCTTAAAGAAGCAAATTCCCTAAAAAGAGAAAACAAAAGGGAGCAATGGAACACCTTCCAATTTCGGTGCGAGTGGACAAGGTAACTTGTCATTTTGGTTTCAGGTATTAGAAAGGAAAGTCGACGTCCAAACAAAAGGTTGGCATCCAGAAAGAAAAGTTGGCGTCCGAAAGGAAAGTCGGCATCCAGAAAGGAAAGTTGGCATCCAAAATGAAAGGACGGCATCCAGAAAGAAAAATCCACGTCCGAAACGAAAGGATGACATCCAGAAAGGAAAGCCAACATTTAAGAAAGGAATGACGACTTTTGGAAAAGAAAAGACAATGTTCAAGGAAGAAAGGGTTGCTCGATTTGGCAAGCTGTAATGTTTAATTTGCAACTTGGTCAAAATCACCATGATCACCTACCTTTCACAACAGCTTGGGTCCATGGTTTGGTAAGTCATAAGGCCAATCTAGCATGTGTTAGGGGTTGGACGACTTCATCAAACAGGTAACCACTTACCTTTTACAAGCTTCGGCCGGTTGTAACAAAAAAAATTAACTTACCTTGTGCAATCTTGGTCGACCTCAACAAAGATAGTATGATCACAAAAAGACTGATTTGGTAAGCTCTAAGAAGTGGGTTGGTTGGCTTTAACAAGGTTGTATCAAGTATGGGCAAATCTCATGGTTTTATTGGGGACATATTCTCTCATTTGGTCGCCTTTTGAGTTTGATTCATCCCAAATCTTCCCGTTGTGATCTACCTTAATAGCATTACAGAAATTAGTTTTATGGTAGGCATTTTTATCAACTTTTTACTGGGTTGATATAAATTCTATAACAAATGAATTAGCAAACGGGTGGATTGAACAATAGTGTTTGAAATATAAATTCCGGTTGGATGCTCTTCCTTGTGCTAACAACTTATATTTTTATGGGGCATATGATAGAAGGCAACAATTAAAGTGCCTATTATGGTTCTCTCTATTCCGCATACTTCGCGTCTGGGATTTTTTTTAAGAAGTTAGAGAAGAATGTAAATATCAATTACGTTCTCAAGGTTGTAACCAAATACGTTATGGGTTTAGTCTATTACGTGCATATAATGGCTTGATTTGGTAAGCTTTCCCTCTTCGTGAACAACCTATGCACCGAAGTTTGTCCATTGAGTTGCCAAAGGAGGAAGACGTTGCTGTAGGTAACTTGTTGAGTTGGTTTTGGCAAGTGACAAGGGACAAGATGGAGGCTCCCATCCTTGGGTGCTGGAGTATTATACAAGTTGCCTAATTCACGAGCTGGTGGAGCTCGGTTGGGAAGGCATTGAGCTACCCTTCGGTTGCTAAACTCGAACATACTCAACATGACAACTTACCTAAATTTCGACTTATTTGGAGTAGTAGGCAATCATAAAGAAATATTTAACCAGACGTGTGCAGAGTGTAGAGTAAAAGTTTTCAGATTTTCACAAAACGTGTATGTGTTCCAGCATCGATTTAAATGAATCTTATGGCCTAATTAACAACATGAATCCGTGAGAATAAGAGGTTTGTAATCTTTAGTTACATTATGGAGTCGAAAGGAATAGAAAGAAACGCATAAACGAGCCATCCTCCGAATCGGTACACTTGTGGAGATTGAAACTCCTTAATTACAGCCCACTAAGTTTTTTGCAAAAGAGAAGAACCTGTGGCGGCCGACGAAGGAGGATCTGCAGGAGATGCTCGGAGGTAGGCAGCGTCCTCCCTTCTTCCTTTCCTTCTCTTTCTCTCTCTCTCTCTCTCCCTCTCTTCCTCTCTTTGCCGGACAATTTGCTGAAACTCGGATTTGCTGTGTTTGCTCAATGGTTGATTGCTGATTTTTTTTGATGATTTGGAGCCTTCTTGAGCCCCTTTTTATAGGCCACGACTTGCCCATTGGCTGCAACCATCCATAAGGCAACTTGCCTTATGGTGACTTATAATAAGGCAGGAAGGTGTTGCCCAAGACCTTCCAAATCTGACCCAAAACACAGCTGTTGTACTTGCCAAATTTTGTATCACACGTTAGTGAAAGTTGCCAAGCTAAGCATCCTGTTGGAGCTATGCATGGCTGAAGCTAATTCATGTTGCAAAAGGTAAGTGCTTCTTGCTCTTCCTTGCTGAATTCGGTTGGAGCTTGGTATGGTAAGTAGCATCCTTCCCACTATGCTGGAATCGGCCAGGTAAGTGACTGTGCTACTGTCCACTTGTTGAGGTTGGATCCATCTCATTATGGCAGTTCCCAGGACGACATGTCTCTTGCCTATTCTGGAGCCACACACTCTCAAGAGGAAGCTTCCCAAATGTTACGTCTTCTTTAGGTAAGTTGTCATGTTGAGTCTGTCCGAGTTTAGCAACCGAAGGGTAGCCCAACTTCTTCCCAACCAAGCTCTACCAGCTCGTGAATTAGGCAATTTGTATAATACTCCAGCACCCAATGATGGGAGCCTCCATCTTGTCCCTTGTCACTTGCCAAAACCAACTCAGCAGGTTACCTACATCAACGTCTTCCTCCTTTGGCAACTCAATGGACGAACTTCGGTGCATAGGTTGTTCACGAAGAGGGAAAACTTATCAAATCAGGCCATTATATGCACGTAATAGACTAAACCCATAACATATTTGCTTACAACCTTGAGAACGTAATTGATATTTACATTCTTCTCTAACTTCTTAAAAAAAAATCCCAGACGCGAAGTATGCGGAATAGAGAGAACCATAACAGGTACTTTAATTGTTGCCTTTTATCATATGCCCCTTAAAAATATAAGTTGTTAGCACAAGGAAGAGCATCCAACCGGAATTTATATTTCAAACACTATTGTTCAATCCACTCGTATGCTAATTCATGTGTTATAGAATTTATATCAACCAGGAAAAAGTTGATAAAAATGCCTACATTAAAACTAATTTCTGTAATGCTATTAAGGTAGATCACAACTGGAAGATTTTGAGATGAATCAAACTAAAAAGGCGACCAAATGAGAGAATATGTCCCCAATAAAACCATGAGATTTGCCCATACTTGGTACGACCTTGTTAAAGCCAACCAACCCACTTCTTAGAGCTTACCAAATCAATCTTTTTGTGATCATACTATCTTTGTTGAGGTCGACCAAGACTGCACAAGGTAAGTGAGTTTTTTTTGTTACAACCGATCGAGGCTTGTAAAAGGTAAGTGGTTACCTGTTTGATGAAGTTGTCCAACCCCTAACCCATGGTAGATTGGCCTTGTGACTTACCAAATCATGGACCCAAGCTGTTGTGAAAGGTAGGTGATCGTGGTGATTTTGACCAAGCTGCAAATTAAACATTACAGCTTGCAAAATCGAGCAACCCTTCCTTTCTTGAACATTGTCTTTTCTTTCCCAAAAGTCACCCTTCCTTTCTCGAATGTTGACTTTCCTTTCTGGATGTCGTCTTTTCATTTCAGACATCGACTTTCCTTTCTGGATGCCGACCTTTTGTTTTGGACGCCGACTTTCCTTTCTAATACCTAAAACCAAAATGATAGGTTACCTTGTCCACTGGCTTCGAAATTGGCAATTGTTCCAATTCTTCCTTTTGTTTCCTCCTCTTTTGGGAGAATTTGCTTCCTTAAGGTCCGGCAGATTTCAAACAGTTTTCAAAGGGAACGCTTTTATATTTGGAAATATCAACTTTAATGAAATTCTCAAATGCTATTTTAGAAACTATTGGACTTCATTCCCAATACTTTCCTTTCTATTTCCCACTTTAAAGGTAAACTAGTTGAGGTCATCATCCTTTGAAGCCAATCCTTTAAGAAGACAAAATCCTGCCAATTTGGTCCTGAGGGCAAAATAGTCATTTTATAAGATTTTGTCCAAATTCGATTTTTTCTGAAAAGGATACAATACATCATCATTTTGAGATTTGGTGGAACATTTTGATATCTAAACAAGTTCATTTGATGCATTTTATTTAAAATCTAAAGCTACCAAAATAGCCAACTTTCTAAAAAAATTTGGGTGTTTACACCTTTGCGAATGGCAATCAGGTCTACAGTGCATTCTTTGAGTGGTTGAGGATTTGAATCCAAAAAAAGATCTTTGGATCATATTTATGTGTTTTGATCTCGATCGAAGATAATTTTGCTTGGTCCTCTCTTGCACTTTATGATATCTTTTAGTGCGGTAGATCCTCCTTCTGTGTCTTCTTGTTTAACTTTTGTCTCACTTGGAACTAGAGGAAGAACGTGTGTGAACACATCATCGGAAGTTATTAACTCTCCCTGGGAACTATAGTAGGGAGTAAATTCTGAAAAAGTAACATCCATTGAAATATAAATTTTTCGATGAACTGGATCATAGCATTTATAATCTTTTTGAGTGTTTGAATACCCAAGGAATATACATTTAATGGCTCTAGGATTAAGTTTGTCTCGACTTTGAAGGTAGACATGTACAAGGCAAGTCAACCAAATATGAAATATTTTTGGTTCTTTACTAAGAGACTTCAAGGGACTTTCACCTTTGAGTATAGGACTTAGCATTCGATTAATGAGGTAGACGGTTTCTCATTCGTTTTTCATCTCCTTTACAGAGGTTGCAGGCATGTATAGATGTGGATAATTGGAGGTAGATTGAAAGTTCATATTTGTTTCCGTGCATCTCTATTTCATTTTGTGTGTGTTGTCTTAGGGAATCCAGTGTTCCCAGCATTATTGGCATGTTTATAGGTAATATGGTTTGCTTGTCGATATCTGACTCCAGAGTTTGTTTATGCAACGTGAATCTACTTGATTCTGAACATCAATTGCTTAGAACATAAACCACCTGAACTAAATTATGGTACTTGTATTATTGGCATGTTTATAGGTAATATGGTTTGCTTGTCGATATCCGACTGCAAAGTTTGGTCATGCAACGTGAACTCTGAGTCTACTTGATTCTCAACATCAATTGTTTGGAACATAAATCACCTGAACTAAACTACAGTACTTGTATTTTGCTCACTTGTGTCTTCGCGTTCTCTGTTCAACTCTTTTGCTGGCTTGATGAGTCTTCTTAGCAACATGAAGAACCATCAATTTTAAGATACTCTATATAGGTTCGTGTGGATCTGAGTGCACTCACGGTTTTCCTAGGTAGTATTATTGGTGCTTTGGATGTCAGCTAGTTGATGTAAACAAAGAACTTGAAGTATCAGAAAATCTGTTCTATCAAATCTAGATTTCATTTTGGAGGTGTGCCGATGGGTGTCACCTGAACACTTGAAGTTTGTGTATGCATGTCTTTCTATGAATACCTGTCACCATAACAAGACTACCCATCCAATTGCAGACAATACACATACAGAAACTATGCAACAACAACAACAACAACAACAAAGCCGTTTCCCATACTAGACGGGGCTGGCTACATGGATTCTTTATCTCCATATAGCCCTATCATGTGTCATGTTAGCAGTTAATTCAACATAAGCTAGATCATTTTTTATTGTTTCTTTTTAACACTTTTGTGATCATCATCTACCTCTTTTAATACTTTCAAAATCTAGTTTTTTATACCTTGTTAAGGGCGCTTCTTTTGATCTTCTTTCTATATGTTCAAACCATCTTAAACGATATTCTCTCATTTTATCCTCTATTGGAGTCACTCCCAATTTGTTTCTAATAACCTCATTATGTATACGGTCTTTCCTTGTATGACAACTTATCTATTTCAATATCTTCATTTCTACCATGGATATCTTTTGTACATGTTGATATTAACTATCCAACACTCATAACAATAAAACATGACAAGTTTAATTGTTGCTCTATAATATTTATCTTTTATCTTTAATGGTATCTTCTTGTCACAAAGAATACCTGATGCTCCTCTCCATTTTAACCAACTTACATTACTCCTTATGTTTTCCCTAGTCATACTATGGTTAAGAAACAATGCAAATTATACCTTGGGCATGCTTCGAGCTCAAGGAGAATACTCAGGATGGTGAAACCAGTGTTATCCGTATCGCACCGTATCGTACGATACGGTGCGGTACGTATCGTATCGTATCGTGGGCCACCACGATACGATACGGGGGCCCGTATCGTAAAACCCATAGTATCGCACCGTATCATGCGATATGGGCCGTATCGCACGATACGGTGCGTATCGCCTGTATCGTATGATACGGGCGATACGCCCTGGGACCCTTATAAAGGGTCCCGGGCCGACTGAAACCCGCGATTTTTCGCGGGTTTCCTCTCTCTTCTTGGGTTCCTCAAGCTCCCTAAGAGCCGATTTTCGCCTCCTTAGTGTTCAAAGCTCCAAAATTGTGCCCTACGGCAGTGTTATCCGTATCGCACCGTATACGTATCGTATCGTGGGCCACCACGATACGATACGGGGGCCTGTATCGTAAAACCCATAGTATCGCACCGTATCGTGCGATACGGGCCGTATCGCACGATACGGTGCGTATCGCACGATACGGGCGATACGCCCTGGGACCCTTATAAAGGGTCCCGGGCTGACTGAAACCCGCGATTTTTCGCGGGTTTTCTCTCTCTTCTTGGGTTCCTCAAGCTCCCTAAGAGCCGATTTTCGCCTCCTTAGTGTTCAAAGCTCCAAAATTGTGCCCTACGGTGCCCGTGCAAGCCTCAAAACTCGGATTTTGGTATATTTTTAATGTTTTTTTCATTATTTTCCTTTATATTTGTTGTTTTTTGTGTTATTTTGGTTTTTTTTTTTTGAATGACAAAATATGAAGTTATTAAGTGTGTGTATACGATTTTTATTGCATTCATGAAGTGGGAGACACTCGATTTGAGTGTTATTTGAAGATTGGGGAATTTACGAAGTGCTTTTATTTTCAGGTTTTTGTTTGAATTAAAGTACTCCATTGAGATGGCAGGAAGGGGTGGTAGAGACTCTCATTCAAAGTCTGATGATCCGGCATGGCAGTGGGGTATACCAGTTGAGGGTTCAAGGTTAAAAATCAGATGCTTATTTTGTGAAAAGGTGGTTAGTGGTGGAATTTCAAGGTTGAAACACCACCTAGCAGGAACGAGGAAAGAAGTTGCTCCATGCACAGGCAGAGTTAGAAGTTTACCAGAAGGTATTAAATGGCAATGCCTACAGATGATTGAGAACATACAAGAACGGAGACAACAAAAGGATGATTTTCAGATGTATGAAGAAGCTGATGATGCTACTGCCACTGGATTTGGATTCACTGATAGTTTACCTTCAGATGCTCGAACAGAGATTGGTAGTAGCAGTTCACGAGCACCTACTAGAGAAAAGAGGGTTGCAGCTGAAGACTTTGGAGGTGGAAGAAGAGGAAGTTCAGGAAGGAGTAGAGGAAGGGCTTCTTCTTCTAGCATACATTCGTTCTTTCCTCCTTCCACTACACCTGGTGCTCAATCAGGAATTCGTGCTGCTATGGCTTCAGAACAACTGCATGATCAGGTAGACCTTGCAGTGGGAAGATGGTTTTATGATGCATGCATTCCATTTAATGCAGCAAATAGTTTTCATTTTCAAGCAATGGCAGATGTAATTGCAAACATTGGTCCAGGATATAAGATGCCCACTTATCAGAAGTTGAGAGGGAAGATATTAGATCAGACCGT
This sequence comes from Brasenia schreberi, assembly GCA_036023115.1. Lineage (NCBI taxonomy): Eukaryota > Viridiplantae > Streptophyta > Magnoliopsida > Nymphaeales > Cabombaceae > Brasenia > Brasenia schreberi. The sequence continues at coordinate 17,904,557 of JAYKKT010000068.1, forward strand.
AATTGAAGTGCAACAATACTGTTCGACTTTGAGATAGTCGTGGAAGGAAACAGGATGCACTATCATGGCAGATGGATGGACCGATAGGCGAGGAAGGACATTGCTAAACTTTCTTGTATATTGTCCTAAAGGACTCATGTTTTTGAGATCTCTAGACATGTCAGAGGAGAGACACACTGCAGAGATCCTACGAGAAGAATTTGATAAGATTATACAGGAGGTTGGGCTACAGAATGTGGTCCAATTGATTACAGATAATGCAGCTAACTACAAAGCAGCTGGGAAGGAGTTAGCTGATATTTATGAGACTTTCTACTGGACACCATGTGCAGCCCATTATTTAAATCTCATCCTCGAGGACATTGGTGAGATGGATGAAATAAAGCCAACAACTGAGTGTTGCCAAGATATTACAAAATTCATTTACAACCATGCATTTGTTTTGTGTATGATGAGGAGATATACAGAAGGTGCAGAGCTTCTTCGCACAGCTGTAACTCGGTTCGCAACAAACTTCTTATCTGTACAAAGTATTGTGAGACAGAAGCAAGCTTTGAAGAGAATGTTCTCCTCAGATGAGTGGCAACAATTTGCAGAGTTGCCTCAAAACATAAGAAATAGAAAGTTGAATGAGATTGCAGAAACAGTTTTTAGAAGTTCATTTTGGAATGCATGTGTCAGATTATTGAAAATTACTTGTCCATTAGTGAAAGTTTTGAGATTGGCTGATAGCGAGGAGAAACCATCTATGGGCTACCTTTATGAAGCCATGGACAAGGCAAAAGAAGCCATCAGAAATAATTTTAATGTAAAAAAGAGAGATTATGTGCCCGTGTGGAAAATAATTGATAGTAGATGGAATAAACAATTGCATCAGCCTATTCATGCAGCAGCATATTATCTAAACCCATCATTCAGGTACTCAGAAACCTTCAAAAGGGACGGTGAGGTTAATCGAGGAATCATTGATTGTATCGACAGATTAGTCCCTAATGAGAGCATAGCAGATGCGATACATCGAGAGATGGAGATATATGATAATGCTCTTCACTTGATGGGTTTGCCTGTTGCAATTCGCAACCGCTCTACGATGCGTTCAGGTACATTGTTTATTTTCATATTTAAGTTGCATCTTACATTACTGTGGATTATTATGTCTCTAATGTTTGTATTTTTTTTACAGATGTTTGGTGGAACAGGTTTGGAAGTGATTGTCCAAACCTTCGAGATTTTACAGTCAGAGTCTTAAGCCAAACCTGTAGTGCAACAGGTTGTGAAAGAAATTGGAGTGTTTTTGAATACATCCATACAAAAAAGCGCAACAGGTTGGAACACAAAAGGCTTAATGATTTGGTTTATATTCGTTGTAACATGCGCCTTCGTGAAAGGTAATGTTGTATTACTTTCAAATTTTCAATTCAATATTATTTAACTTCAGTTTTCAATTGTTAATATTACTTACTAATTGTTTATCTTTGTTTGTGTCGTAGGCAATTAAAAAAAGTAAATAGAGAAGAAAGTCAGTTCGATCCAATAAGTTTGGATAATTTTGATATATTAGAAGATTGGGTTATGGAAGACACTGAAGAAAATGCCCTCCTAACAGAAGAAGATGTTGCCTGGATTAATTTGGAAGGAGTGCAACAACATTATGGAGATGAAGAATTTGATTTTGAAGAAGAAGGTGTGGGCGTGGCTGATGATGATGAGGATCTCCAACAAGGAGAAGATGAAGATTATTTAGTTGATGATCCTGATTACAATTTGTAAAATGTAACATTATATGTAACTGTAGTGTACTGTAAAGTGTAAACTATGTCTGTATTTTATTTTTTGGATTCAAAATATGTAAATTTGGATGCAATTGTTCAATGTTGAATGCTCAATCTGTACTAAACTTACATTATATGAATTTAAAGCAATTATCAGATTTTTCCTGATTTTTTCCAATTTTTTTCGATTTTTTACTAAATTTTATTGATTTTTAATTAATTTTTACATTATTTTAATATTAAAGTATGATACGATACGATACGATACGATACGCCCGTATCGTGGAGCCCAGCGATACACGATACGATACGCGTCAGACAACACTGGGTGAAACCATGTGATGACTTGTTTTCAAGAGTTTGGTCAATTCAAACCTTTCTTTGGGTGTGTTTGAGAAATTAATAATACTGTAGAATACAAACAACAACAGCAATTAAGCTTTTTCCCATACTTGACGTGGTCGGCTACATGGATTCTTTGTTTTCACATAGCCCTATCATGTACCATGTTGGCAGTTAACTCACAATAAGCTAGATAATTCTTTATTGTTTCTTTCCAACAATTTTGTGGTCGTCCTCAACCTCTTTTAATACTTTCCAAATTTTAGGAAAACGTTATTCCAGTTTGTTTTAGACACAAGCAGCCCCAACTTTGTTTTGCCGGATGAATTTGTTTGAGGATGATGACGACTTTGTTCTATTTAGACTTTTGTGTAAGGGTTATTTAATGAAGACAACGCTCCCATATAGTTGCGGAAGATCGATAAATAAATATCACCACAATGTAACTATCACGAAGCCTTAGAAAAGGCTATAGCCGAGTGCAACGAGGGCACACCAAAAGAATAATGAACACAAAGCAAACTTGAATAAATAATCTTTATTGATTAGCCACGAAAGGTTTGGTCTTTACAAAGAGACTTAAGAAGTATTTATAGAGAATAAGGAGGAGCAAGGGAGAGAGAATAAAGGGAAGGGAACAAGAGCTGGGCCAGGCCCGAGTGGCCCTTTTTCTAACAGGTTAGAGTGGATTACAATAATCGCTTCTGCTCCTGCTTGTCTTGATCTGGCATTTCTGCTGTCAAGTCAATTCAAAATTTCACTGTGAAAAGCATCTGACAGTTCAATCGAAGGCCTACTTTTAGGTTTTGCGTATAAAAGGAAGGGTCTTAAATAAGACCACATACTTCATGGAAATATGAATGGAGTTTCCCATGTTGCTTTTTAGGTTCTGTACTAGCCACTAGGAAAAGCTAAACAGACACTTGTTCCGCTCCTTAGCAGAACATGTCTTATCACTTTTAGTATTTCATGAATTTCTTATTTGATTGCTAGTCATGGCACACGAAAGTGTTAAAAAGAGCTAGAGGACGACCACAAAAGTGTTGGAAAGAAATAATAAAGAATGATCTAGCTTATTGTGAGTTAACTGCTAACATGGCACACGATAGGGATATGTGGAAACAAAGAATCCATGTAGCCGACCCTGTCTAGTGTGGGAAAAGGCTTAGTTGTTGTTGTTGTTATAGTATTGCTAGTCATGGCTACACAATATCAGAGGGTCATTCATGCCATATTCTTTCTTGGAATTGTTAGCTGATGCAGGTTAAGGCAGCATATAAACAGAAGGCATGGGAAACTCACCCTGACCGTTTTCCTGCATCCCAAAAGTCCCGGTCAGAGTCCAAATTCAAGTTGGTATGTATTGGAAACTTAATTTATATGCCTGGCATGCATTCCTTTTCCTTTAGGCTAGATTTAGGCCCTTTATCTTTGAACCATTTGGGACCTAACCAAATTTTGTCCCATAATCCCATGTCATTGTTCAAAACGAATGTGATTATTTGATAATCCTATCAAAGTAAAGCACTGCCCTGTATTTGAATGTAAGGTTGTATTCATGTAGCTACTTTCCATTATTTCGGTGGCCATGGTATTTTTTATCACTGAAAACCAAAAGTGACGTGTAAACTGCAGCTAGAGTAAAACACTGGCACTGTTTGGGTATTTGGGGAATCTGAACCTGTAAATGTAATTTGGGGTTGAAGAAAGGTGTGCTATATGATGAAATAAACAACGTCCGATAATCTGTCCATGTGGATGTATTAGATTTATACATGCTTACTTGGAGCATGAAACAGAAGTTCTTACCTAGCTGGAAATATGAACAATTTCATCATGTTAGATAGCAACCACTGTTGGTGTTAATCCAAAACGAGTTTGAAGTTTGCAATTTTTGTTTAGACAGCCTTTTTTTCTCCATATTTTTTTCTTGTTCTTCATTGACAGAAGGCTGTGTAAGACGTATTAGGTATTTTAATCTTTGTGTGTTCCATATTTTTCAAGTTCTTTTGCACATATTATGTCCACCATTAATGGTTGTGATCTTTTCTGTATGTGCAGATATCTGAAGCTTACTGCTATCTACTCAACGGTAACAGTCTCAAGCATAACTGTTTCCAGTTCTTGTTACAACTTTAGCAATCAAAGCCTACACAAACTTCCAGTTGAAACTGTAGCTGAGTTTCCTAACATTTGCTTCCCCTGTCCATTACAGATAAAGGAGCTCGATACGGGTCTCAAATTTTGCTTCTATTCCACAATCCATGCTTCCTGTGGTGATGTGGTTTCTTAAGAGACTGTGTATGTGACTTCATGCAGTGGATTATGTGCGAGAGGTAAGAACTGGCTTCCCAAGAGTCGGTGGAAGAAGCGATCCATTGTTGGTGAAAGCTCCGTTTCTCATTCTAATGATGGCAACTTTGTCATTTGGAGGTGCAGTTGCAGCAAGGTGAGTACATGTTTCTGTTCGCATCTGTAACCCAAGTTGGCTTTTCCTGCAGCATGCAATTTTTGCTCCGATTCCACATGATTTACATGTATCACTAGTTCACCTGAACTAGGAAAATTATGCATTTGTTTTATCTTCATTGACATAGGAAACCACACTCAGACCACAATACTTTCTCCATCTTTCCAACTACCTAAAACCCCTAGGCCTTTTACAAGGCTATTTTGCATTGTTAGATTGTCCCAAAGATGGGGCTTGATCATCTAATGCAAACTTATGGTGCGACTTGGTTAAGACCTGGTAATGGTCCCAATTCATTACAGGACATACAGAAAGCAAAGGGAGGCATTTCCCTCGCAGCATCCATTTCTTCCTTGATACAAGTGCGCAAGAGATCTTGCCATAGCGAGTATCATGAAGATTTGTCGACATTGGAGGCTGAATTTCCTCACCCATAGGTGCCATCTCTTATGTTCCTCCACGGTTCTCTGCTTGCGGTTCTTGTCTGGAGCTGATATAGTAGAAACCGAGTCCCAAATATTCAATTTCTGTGATCTGTAGTGCACGCATTCTCCTCCCATGCTTTGAATCTTCTCACCTTTTCTACTGCTGCAGGGGATGTGTATGGAATATCAACTGACAATGGGATGGGATGCTGTCTGTAGCCAATGTGCAGTTCTCGTGCGTATTCATGTGCATTCATCATGATAATGCAATACTATTCAATAAAAAGTACCTACAAATTTCAACCTTGGGATCAAGGTCATGCGGAGCATGATGAGTTTGATAGGGCCCAAGATGTGGGATCACACTCCTGTTTGGAGCCAGTACGAGCCATTAAGCTAAACGTCGGGTCTGACTAGCCATGGCATGGGCCAGTGGATGCTACGGGAGCTGTTTGATTACAAGGCCTGGGACTATGGTACAAAGGCCGTAACCCTGTTAAAATGAGGTGAAGTGTTATGCCGTCTGTTGGCTATATAAACGGGTTAAAATACTTGGGTTTTGGTTTTCTGTACAAGAAAATTGAGCACAGGTTTCAACTCTTTTTTTAGCCTCATGTGGTTTAAAACCCCCAAGGCCGCTTTGAGCATGGACTATGTAAGGTTAGTTCCTTCACTTGTGCCACTCGTTGCAGCTTAGGATGATGAGATCTCCCAGTTGGCTAGATTCAGAGTATACCACACTGGGTTGGTTGAGAGCAGGACCATGCTGTGATTCAAATGAGTGTCTAAGTCACATCAGTATTGAAGAATGTCAAAATCATTCACGTTCAGCACAATGTTTGAAAATATCACAAGTTATGTGATGAGATTACTGCGATGCTGAAACGGTGCGTCGTTTTAGAACATCTGCTTTAGAAGATATCATATTATTATTGTGATAATACAACAACAACAACAACTAAGCCTTTTCCCATACTAGACGGGGTCGGCTGATGGATTCTTTGTTTCCACAGATCCCTATCGTGTGCCATATTAGCAGTTAACTCCCAATAAGCTAGATCATTCTTTATTGTTTCTTTCCAACACTTTTGTGGTCGTCCTCTACCTCTTTTAATACTTTCCAAATTTAGTTTTTCTAACCTTCTTAGAGGTTCTTCTTTTGATCTTCTTTCTATATGTCCAAACCATCTTAAACGATATTCTCTCATTTTATCCTCTATTGGTGTCACTCCTAATTTGTTTCTAATAACCTCATTATGTATAGGGTCTTTTCTTGTATGACCACTCATCCATCTCAACATCTTCATTTTTGTCACAGACATCTTTTGTACATGTTGATGATTAATTGCCCAATACTCAGAATCATAAAACATGGCAGGCCTAATTGTTGCTCTATAATATTTACCTTTTAATTTTAATGGTATCTTCTTATCACAAAGAATACTTGATGCTCCTCTCCATTTTAACCAACCAGCATTAATTCTATGTGTAACATCTCCATCAATTTTTCCATCACTTTGAAAAATTAACCCTAGGTATTTAAAACTTTTCTTTTGGGGAATGCAATGTGTATCAATTTTAATTTCTATGTCCTCTGATGTAGCCAAATGATCAAACTTACATTTCATATATTTTGTCTTTGTTCTACTAAGTCGGAGGTCTTTGCTTTCTAATGTTTCTCTCCATAGTTCCAATTTTCTATTAACTTTTTCCTTAGACTCCTCCACTAATACAATGTCATCTGCAAATAACATACACCAAGGTACTTCATCTTGAATATGTTTTGTTAACTCATCCATCACCATTATAAATAAGTATGGACTTAAAGTTAATCCTTGATGTAACCCAATATTAACTTCAAAGAAGTTTGTCGTTCCTTCATGAGTCCTCACACATGTTTTTGCACCATCGTACATGTCTCTTATAAGGTTAATATATGTCAATGGGATACCTCTTTTTTCCAAAGTTCTCCAAAGAACCTCCCTTGGTGCCCTATCATAAGCTTTTCTATATCAATAAATATCATGTGAAGGTCTTTCTTTTTTGCTCTAAAATGTTCCATAAGACGTCTCAAAAGGTGAATCGCTTCAATAGTAGATCTGCCTGGCATAAATCAAATTGGTTCTCTATTGTACTTGATACTTGTCTTAACCTACGTTCGATAATTCTTTCCTATAACTTCATAGTATGACTCATTAACTTGATACCTCGATAATTCGCACAATTTTGAATGTCTCCCTTGTTCTTATATATGGGTATAAGTGTACTTGCTCTCCATTCCTCGGGCATCTTTTGGTTTTTCCATATTTCATTAAATAGTCTTGTGAGCCAAGTGATTCCTATTTCTCCTAGTATTTTCCAAATTTCTATAGGAATATTACCTGGTCCTACCGATTTACTACCCTTTATATGTTTAAGGGCCTCTTTGTCTTTATTCTTTTGAATACGTTGGTAGAAATTGTGGTTTATATACTTTTCTGACTTGGCTAAATCTCCTAAACTAATACTAACATCTTTATTTTCATTAAGAAGATTATAAAAATGGTTTTTCCATTTATTTCTTAAATCATCATTTGTCACTAGAATTTTTTTCATCCTCGTCTTTTATGCATCTAACATAATTAAGATCTTTAGTTTTCTTATCTCTAGCCCTAGCTATCCTAAAAATATCTCTTTCACCCTCTTTTGAGTTGAGTTTTTTATATAAGTCATCTCAAATCTTAGCTTTTGCTTCACTAACGGCCTTTTATGCTTCATTCTTTGCTTTCTTATAAGCTTCTAAAGTTTCACTAGTTTTCTTAGCATAAATTTGTAACATGCCCTCTTTGCCTTGATTTTATTTTGTACTACTTCACTCCACCACCAAGCTTCTTTTTGTGCCGGTATACCTCCCTTAGATACCCCTAACACATCTTTCGCCACTTTCCTAATATGTATAGCCATATTGTTCCACATATCACAGGGTGTGCCAACATATTATTATTGTGATAATAAACGAATGAAAATTCTTCTTGCAGATTTTGTAGTATCTCTGTTGCAAAATACTGTAGAAAACTTTTACATCTTATATCTGTTGCTCTGTTAAGCTAAAATGGCCGTTGAATAAATGAGCTGAAACCTGATTATCAACCACATTATTGCGTTGTTTGTTTATGTGGATCATATTGGTCAAGTGAATGATCCCCCTGGATTCAGTTTCTTGAATGTTGTATTGGTGTGTACACTAGAGAGAGAGAGTGAAAACGTATCAACCCGGGCATTGAACAGAATTTGCCGGACTCATAGGATCTGACTGCGATCTTGAGTTATGATCAACAGCAATGATCAAGGAATGGATCCTAGAATTTGTTGCTTGTTAATTGTTTAGTATCTACGGACTGAGCCTTTTTCGGACTCTCCGGATGCAATTCTTCAATTATGATCAACAGAAAGACCAGATCAGAGGAGCTCTTATATTGCAATCACCAGAGCAGTAGTGGTTTTCCGAATTATGTCTTGGTCAATTATGATTTGATTGTATTGGCATGCATTCTGCTTCCGCTGAGAAAGTCGGTGCTCCTATAATGGAATGCTGTTGTCAGCAACACTCGAATGGGTTGATGACTCCTACTGACGTTCTTGGTATTTAGTCTGTTTTTGTCCCACGAGTTCCAACTTATTGTACTACCACTTTTCGTTGTTGTGACATGTCTCCCTCTCCTTTTTGTAGTTGTGGAAATATCATGAATAAGATGAAACCACTACGAGTATTTTATTGATTTTTGGCACAGATATCTGATTTTCTGGGGACCTTATCAAAGGACAATGCCAGCAGGCACTAATCTTCGGTTCTCAAGTAACAATGGAAAAGAAACACACATATGTGTACATGTGTGTATCGTATCCTATGTTGAAATTATGTACATGAAGATTAAGTTGGAAAAGCTTAACATTTGAATTTGGAAGCATATGCAGTGAACCATTTTGTTGTAGAATTAAAGCGATCAATTATCAGATCCTTTCTCTTTCTTAATGACAGATAACTTGGTTTCTCTGTTTTTGGTGGTCAGCAACACAACCTTTTAATTGCTGTAAAGTATTAAACAGCACGCACGCACACACAAGAGGCAACCTTTCTCATGCTACCAGTTTCAGAAACTGTTTTGGATTAGATAGCTTAGTTCCAACATATAGTTATAAATTTTTAAATAACATTTCTTAATCTTTTGAGCAGACAACCTTTGGGCTCAAATATGTTGTACAGTCAATGGAACCATGAATTCCGAGCTTAAACCTTTAATTTCCTGGGTAGTATAACCATTCAAATTTGCATAAGAATATTCTTAAAAAGAAAAGGAAAAAAATGAGAGACAATGAAAATGGAAAATGAAGAGAGATGTTGAAGAGGCAAACAGAAAAAGGGCCTTGCAGGTCTAAAGGATCAATTGAACCATCGATGGGAACCTCTTAAGAACCTTGTTTAGCTTCTGGTGCTTGATCAACTTTTGGCACTTCAGGACAAGAGCTGACCTAACTGAGAAAAGGTTTTTGCTGAAGCTAAGGTCCGATATGGTTGTCTGTAGACATGGCCAGTTCCTAACTGGCCCAGCGGTTCTAACTGGAACTGAACCAGTCCGGGAACCGGGGCCATCCAATTCGATTTCACTTTTTATAAAACTGGAACTGGAACCAAACCGGGATCTGGTTTCACCCTCTGTAGGGTCAACTATTTCTATTGACGGTGGTAAGATGATATCTTGAGAAGTCATGCGGTCGATAGTCGTAGTTAGACCTGTGCCGAACCCATCAAAATCAGGGTCTAATAACAAAAAATAATAGATCCATGACCCGCATAGAGCATGACATGGTTCATACCTTGTAAACGTTCATACAAACGCATAACTCACCAAGCACCCACTAAGATCGCGAATTCTCTTATTTTCTAGTACATTCTTAAGTATCAAGTACATTTTCTTATAGGAACCATGCATGGTTTTTCTCATGGTAGAACCCTAAGGACTCAGTAAACACATGGTGGCCAGAACCAAAGAATGTGACCCTCATAATCGCGATAAGTAGAAGGTTTTGGTCTAGGTCTGGGCTAGCAGCTGAAAATGTTGAGTGGAGCAGGACTTACTCGGATTTGGGTGGGTCCGACCCGTTGTCACTCATAAATATGACATTTTTTCCCTTAGACAATTAAATGCGAGTTTAAACTGGGCCAAGTATGGTGATGTGTTGCATGATGTTTGAAAGCGCTTGAGCCGCTGCTGTCCAATTGCATCATGTCAGTGTGCGCTCTTGGCGTCATTGTTAGGAGCTTTGATCCCTTTTTACTTCTTTTTTGTTAAAATGGAGTCCGAAGCCTAACACACACAAGCACAAGCGCATGGAAACCCCCCAAGGAATAGAACTCGGCGCCTGCTACTGGGCGTCACCAAAGCCCTACTGGTGAGCTAACACTGTGGGTGCATGCAAGGCTTTTGATCCTTTGTATGTGAAGCCATTACATCTCAATGTGGTGGGGCTACCAAAACAAAAAAACAAACTTGAGAACTTGAGAGAGTGAATTTCTGCCAAAAGATAACCTGATCTTCACATCAAATTGATGGCACAGGGTGGTTGCTATTGATCCTCAGTGTTGGCTTTCTAGTGGCTAGTGGGCTGACGCTATAAAGATCACTTCTTTTGCTTTGTACAATGACATAAACAAGAAGACCCATTGCTATTAAACCGCTCCTCGGCCCTCCTTCCTACCCACAACGCGAAGCCCTTTCACAAGGTAAGTGTGGTTGGCTACGTGGATTATTAGTTGCCATTGAGCTTGATCCTTAGTGTTATTTACCCAGACAAATGAAGGTGCAATCATGATTAAATGGATTGAATTAGCTAAAAGTGTTAAAAGGAATTTATCTGTTACGGGAAAAGGAAAAGAGGACTTATACCTCAGCAATAAAAGCCACAGGGCACTACTTCTCCACAACATTGAGGTATTGAGATTATGTCAACTTTTGGAAAGAATACCTTTATTTGTGAGGGTGTGGTCTGAATCTAACAGGATCAGCATGAACCAACCGGTTGAATGAACAGTGACTTATCTATTTGATCCAGGCAGATTCAGTGCGTGGCCACAATAGCCTTTTTTTTCTTCGAATCAGCTGGTCGATAGGATTTGCTATTTCTTTTAAAAGTTTCGAAGTAAATTTTTTCATTTTGATAGCTTGCTCAAATGAAGAAGCTTATGGTTAAGAGATCTACTTTCTTGGTGATAACTTGTATTCAAATAATCATTTTCTTATTGTTTAGCTCGAAATTAACATAAGTTCATGTTCATGTTCAGCTCAAATCACTAATATTGGAAAGATAACGAACAGTCTTGTCAGATTTTACAGCTACATGATAAAGTTTATCACTTATGGAATTTGATCATTGTGAGATCCGAGTTGATGGGTCTCGTAATGTGAAGAAGCAATCCAGACAGATCAGAAAGTAAATAAATATTCCTGTTCAATATTCAGTGAGGTTCATTTCTCTGGTTTTTTCTGCTAAACCCTCCTGATGAGATCAATGCACTTGGTAGATTCAATGTCCAATGATCGAAAGCTAGCCTGAATGCCTTAGATCTAAGCTCCCGCGATGCATAAAACTTGAACGGGTAAGGTCTGGATCAAACCTAACCAGTATCGTAAACTGAAACAAAATCTCAATCCAAAACTGGGAAAGACCAGGGTCCACATTAAAGTATGATTGAGTTTAAGGAGAAAGAGTCTAATTCTAATAAGACTTGCTTTGTTTTGGTCTCTCTTTTTAATTACAAGAGGAGACCGAAGCCTTACACCCACACCCACATATGCACCCTCTAGGAGTCGAACTCCCCATCAACATCAACGGCGCTAGAGCACCCTGCGTTTGAGCAAACAATGTGGGTGCACCTTGGTCCTTTAGCACAACGATCTCTATGTTGTGTTCCTTTTTTTTTAAGACAAAAAGGTAGCATTTTGAGCATTAGGTCAAATCTACCTACCTAAAGAGATGGGAAGCACTAGTCCATGACATGTACTTCATTAGGAAAGCTCAAATGCTTCACGTTCTGCCTTCCTTTCTATTTTCCCTTTTACTTTAAATAGAAACATACAGGCATCTCTCCATTTTCTTTTTATCTGAATCAAGTTCACGAACTTGTCATGTGTGCGTGCATGAATGGAAAAACAAAGTGGAGACTGAATTTTTGGCAAAAGAATTCAAAAAGATATTATCTCCATAGGTATGATTTCTGTACCCAAGAACATAGGAGTTGACCATTTACACTTTTTGCCTTGTTTGTCTGGATCTTATATGGACTTAAACATGTATGAGCCCGATCAATACATCAAAATTGAATACACATTTACTTGGTTGTTGGAATCCTACGGTTAGTTTTGCAAGAAAAACAATATATCCTCTGCTCGTTGGTAGGTCACATTACTTAGAATGCGCATACACACTGTTCAATATATATATATATATATATATATATATATATATATATATATATATATATATATATATATATATATATATATATAGAGAGAGAGAGAGAGAGAGAGAGAGAGAGAGAGAGATGTGAAATCCAATCTATGCTTAAATATACTCAAACATGTTGATGCTATTAGTGCTTGAGATTTGAAATAAAAAGGTGAATTGTATAATTGTGCATTAAATACAAGTACCAAAAGTAGGATGGTACAAATTATTTTTTAAATTTAAATCTTTTAAATCATACTATAGAGATATTTAAGAAGATTTAAGGATGTATAAAAATTGAGGATGGATCACTATCTCTCTTTCTCTCTCAATATATATATATATATGAAACAACATTTCCTGCAATGTCGCGGGCATTAGAGACATGATAAGCCATCATAGGGAATTTAACGAAAGCAAAACTCAAGCCTTTTTGATACTGTGTCTTCAACATGGATTTGAGCGTACCATTTGAGCTCGATCTTTTTTAATTTTAAAATAAAAGAAAAGCATGTTTTACTTTTTCCTTTCAAAGGTCTTTTTTTTATATCATCCACCATCTAATTTCTCAAACTTTTTACTGGACTTCGTTCAACTGCTTTTTCAAATGTTTCCGCAACGTAAGTAAGTATGCCTCTCCTTTTCTAAGAACTTTAGTTATAGTTGAGGGGTTGGTTATATGAATTTTTTGTTTTTATATAGCTCTATGAAAATTTATAAAATTCATAGTAAATAAGTCAGACAAAGTTTTATGATACCAACCATGCAAGAGTGATAGCAAAGTTAGGCCAAAAAAAAGAAAAAAGAAAAAAGAAAAAGTAAGAGCCTTTTGAAAGAGCCAACTCTTTCATCAAATGGCAAAAGAACCAAATGAAAACTAAAAATTACACGACAAGAAAGAAAAGCAAGAGAAGAGACAAAAAGCAGCAGCAATCACGATGTTTTGTGCAAGTGAAAAAGAATCGTACATATTGTGCTGGAAATTTCTGTTCTCCCTGCTGTAAACCGACGAAGCCTCTCGGACGATTCAATGACGGCACTAGCTTGTCCGATTCGTCTCCAGTCCGAGTCTTCCGCCTGACGCAAATCTCAGCAGCTAATTGTGGAGGGGATTCGGGCCGGTGTGGATCCTTCTCTTCTCTTGTCCAAGCACTTTCTCTACATCTTCAAAGCTGTGATTTCTCTCAAGGGTTTGAGCTGGAAGGGGAACCAAGTTCACAAACCTCTCTTTTTTCAGTTTGACTGAATCAGAAGAGCTTGTACTCAGAAGCATGAGGAGCACCCACAAACAAAAAAACGAAATTTTATTCTTCCTCATCACAAGCAGGACTGGCTGTTTACTGTGCTTGATTCCACACGCTTCTGTGGATTTCTAATTCCAGAAAGACTATCTGGCTAGAAGCATATACCCTCGTTTACCACTCATCATAGTCTGCTCGAATCTTTGAGGGACTTGACTCAGCCACCATTGATACAACCCATGCAATTTTTGCATTAATACTGGTGAAGGTTCTTACGTATGTCAGCCAAAAGAATTCCAAGAGAACAAGGACGGTAAAAGTTTTCTAGAGTTATCCTCACATTCTCAACATGATCATACTTTCCTGCGTGCTACAAAAGGAGTGGAATCATGTAATCTCGAAATTTGACTCATCACTGTTTGCGTGCACGCATCTTGCAGCTACACACACACACACACACATATATATATATATATATATATGCGCACACTCTGGGTATAGAACTCATGACCTTCCCATGAAGAAAATTTTAAGCAGAACCTTAACTACAAGTCGAATTTGTTATCAATTAGAAAATACAATTATATAGTAATGTGTTGGATTCTGTTTGGTAGTTTACTGTACTGACCTAATTAGGAAATGCATGAGCAAAATGCAGGAAATTAAGGAGTTGCGGGTTTGTGAAGCCCAGGTCTAGTCCACTGGCGACTCGTCTACCTCGTTCAAATTTTGAAAAATAAACACAAGGGCATTGATATCTAGTCTGGACTGCTCTACTATTAAAGTGCATTCCCCCGCCGTATCTTCTCGTGCAAAATCGAGATCTCATCCAGCTCAGGCTCCGTTTTCTCCCGGCGTTCAGCGACGCGAGCCACCGGAGTTCCCTGTGCTACAACGGCCCTAATCCGCGAACGTATAATCCTTCTAGGGAACCGAAACCAGAGCTTTCCGGCGAGAGCAACACTGAAAGAAAAGGTGAAGCCCGAAGGAGAGCGAAGACGAAGAATCAGACCTCGTTAGAGAGAGCGGGACGAGAGTCGTGCCGAGGCAAGCCATGTTTGTTCACAGATACTGCAACAATCGACGATTGAATATTTGCCGCCATCCGGGATGAAGGTCGGTGCTGCCGTTGGGGTTCTCGCGTCTTTCCTCCTGTTTGCGAGGAAACGGGAGATATTTAAAGGCGCAGAAGCACACTATCCACAGACCATCAGGGGTGACTTGAAGTTGCTGTGTCATAATTGTGAGTTAAAAAAGTATTTCTCTAAATGGGATAGGATGCTAGCAATGCATCGTTAGAAATATCCAACTAAGTGATTTATATTATAAGGTGATAATAAGGGAATTAAGTTGTTCCTCAGAATCAATTGTGATACACGATATGAATGCATAGCCATTAATGTATTACTCCTAAAGAATGTCATAGCTTTTAGACACATTTATCCTCACGGTTTAGGTTGAAAATGTATATTCACCTAATTTTTTTAAAAATAATATTAAATAACTTAAATAATTGTTCAAACAAAGGTACCCACTGTCCTTGATTCAAATACATGATTGCGTGAAACTTTTCTCATTTAAGCTGTTTTAGACAATTCACAATATAAGAATTTATTTCAAGGAAAATAATTAAGGCACATTTGATAAGAATCCAATATAAAAACAAGCAACAAAGAGAGAAACAGGATTCATTGCCAACAACTCGCTACCAGTGTCATGTATTACCATACATGCATCTTTTCCCAGTTGCTGCTCATACTCTCTCTCTCTCTCTCTCTCTCTCTCTCTCTCTCTCTCTCTCTCTCTCTCTCTCTCTCTCTCTCCCCCTCTCTCTCTCTCTCTATATATATATATATATACTTGATGCAGAAATAAGATCTTATTTAAAAGTGAAGGCAGTTAATTTTTGAACATCCTTAATACCTGGTTATTTATCTAGAAGAAGTGCCTAAATACATTATGTATGTTTTATAATATATATATATATATATATATATATATATATATATATATATATATATATATATATATATATATATATATAACTATAGGATCATAAGAGTGTATATACTCTAAGACTCTAGGGTATTTTTGTTTGTACTTCTAGGTGACTCTATCTTTCCCCCTCTCTCTATATATATATAGAGAGAGAATTAGTCTTATATGCATAATGATGGACAATGCATAATCCCCCAATTCATATTGTTCTCCTGTTTCAACCATCGGTTGTCGCTCTCCACCGCCTTTCACTGATTAAAACTATCGCCATAGGGTCATACGAGAGTATATAATTTGAGACTCTAGGGTCTTTGAGGAGTTTGTACTTCTAGATGGCTATCGTTTCCCTCTCTCTCTATATATAGAGAGAATTAGTCTTATATGCATAATGATGTACGGTGCATAATCCCCTAATTTATATGGTTCTACTTATTTAACCACTGGTTGCCCATTTCCACCACATTTTACTTGTCAAAACTACCGCCTCCACTGCTATAACTACTTAAAACACTTAATAAAACCATAACCGTGTATATATATATATATATATATATATATATATATATATATATATTAGGTGGTAATGGCAGTATATTTGATTGGTGGAAGGTAACTTTGAATGGTGGTAGAGTATGGTAGCCAATGGTTGAAAAGATAGAACCATGAGAAATGGGAGATTGTGCACAATTGTAAACGGTCGGTCATTATGCATATAAGATTAACCCCCTCTCTCTATATATGCATATAATATGTATGTAGTATATATATATATGTATATAGAGAGAGAGATAGAAAACTTCCGTCCTAAAATGTACGGGTAAAGGTCTCATGGTTGTGGGTGAGCTTCTTTTGTGTTTTGTGCCATTCCTGTTGAACAGATCAACCAACATCGCCGAAGGAATCCACCATGGAATCTTATATTGAAGGTCATTTTCAAAGATGAGGACGAAAATGCAGTCTCCTCTTTTTTCTAATAGTCATCCCTAACTTAGTTAATCAGATTAGTCTGGTTTAGGAATCACATAACCTGAATCCATAATTGTATAAAAAGGAAGAATTAGAAGCTCTTCGACTTGAAAGTCACGTATTTGATACTCGGGGACAAATGTGTAAGGACTCTGCCTAACCACATTTTTGCTCTATAAAAGAAAGAAAAATGCAGTTACGGTTTCTGGTTTCCATTTAGATCCTAAACCATCCTGAACCGGAAAATATTAAAAATTTTAAATATTGATAAAAAAATTAAAATTTATAGATTGGTGGTTCCCATTGCCAGTTCCGGTTCCTGGTCTGGTTGGAACCACCGGGCCATGTCTAGTTTTTAATGTTGCGACTATCTAATTTTACGTTGTGGTACTTATAGAAAAATGGTCTCAATTAAAAATGGAGAACTTAAAAAAATTTAATACTTCAGAAAAGGAAATAAATACAAACCAAAACTAACAACCAACCCTTGCCCATACTAAGTGCGGTTGGCTACAAGGATTCTTATTCACTTTTGTGCTCTATCATGTTTCGTATCATCATTCAACTCTGAAAGAGAAGCAAATTTATACGGTGCAATGACTCGTATACGCAAGAGAAAGAAGAAAATGAAATGTTATGAAAGTTTTAGTCGGTGGAACAAGCATTAACCTTATATTAATACATTTCCAGGGTGACTAGAATAGAAGATGATCTTTTTAAGGCAATAAGAATTAGTTTAACTTAAATGGACACTCATAATCAAACAATAGATTGAATACATTATATCAACACTGAATTAGGGTTTATTCAATGGGAGCTAACCTATACTGTCACACCTTTGTGAGCAAAAGAATTCCTTTTGCAATTTTCTTTCAAATCAAAATCATCACTAAAAGCGAGCCCTATTTTCACTTTATCTAGAGTGCAACTGTGGATCTGTTTTTATTTTATTTTGATTTTCTTTCTTAGTGGAACTCTGAGAGGTCGCTTTTCCCCATTGACAAATTCTCAAAGAAGTATTGGCACCACTGGAGTTCATCGTTATTGGCCACCCACCATCCACACAATCTGCACCCTGTGCAGACCAACCAGCAAACAGTTAAAAGCGGTGCTTGTAGATAATGTATATGTGTGTATACATTTCTTGGCTCCACACGATCTAGATACTAAAAAATTTCCACCCATTTACAGGTGTATATGATACCATATCATACAATGAATACTTTTTATGAGATAATGAAAGACTATGCATAATGAAGTTATTAGAAACAAATTGAGAGCATAAAATGAGGAAAGATCGTTTAAAAAGGTTTGAACTTATAGAAAGAGGACATAAGACACTCGTAAGAATATATTAAAAACTAAATTGTGCAGAGGAAAAGAACGATCATAAAAGTAATTTCTTTATTTTGGTGAGAAGTGCTACGTGTGTTGGCTACACACTGACTAGCGCGCACACACACACTCTCTCTCTATGTTCGTTCTTCTATAAATATACATCAAACTAAACCCCGCCGTTGTCACCACCAAAGACACACTCTCTCTCTGTGACACATACGAACACGATGGTGAAGTTTTCGAAGGAGTTGGAGGCTCAGCTAATCCCGGAATGGAAAGACGCTTTTGTGAACTATTGGGCACTCAAGAAGAACGTGAAGAAGATCAAGTTTCTCAGGCAATCCAAGGCAGAGCACGCCGCTTCAGTATCATCGGACGGATACCATGAGTTCTCCATTCTCGACCCTCTCCGCTATATCGGGAGCAACATCGTCGATAAGTTTCTCGGCAGGAGCGAGGAAGATAAAGCTATCATTCACGTGAACTCTCTCTCTCTCTCTCGTTAAACTTCCGGTAGACTCTTCCTGAATTTGTTGGCTTTTGCTTATGGTTGCCAAAGATGGTTGTTTGTCGTCTTATTTTTCTTCGGTTTAGTGGGGGCAGATGAATGATGCAAGGACGCCACGAACCCCATGAACGTTCAGTTACGATGACGCTTTCTCCCTTTTTGTGCTTCGTAAGGTGTCTATCACGTTACGCTGTCACCACGGTTTTGTTTCATATGATTATTGTGTCGATGGAATGTCATTCATAGAATCTAATGCTGATTAGAAGTTGGAAGATTGACCATCTACGTGAGTTTTCGTTACTCTATTAGCTATCATGCATGGTGAACATTATTTTGATTGCTTTTTCCCTGAAGAAGACTACGTAATTAATCCCACTTAGTGTGGACAAGGTTTCTATATTAGAAAACCTATGTCCATCTTATACGAGAAAATGAAAGGCAATTAAGCAATAGTGATTAAGTGAATGCTTTATTGCCAATGTTAATTAATTAAGGGTAATGCGGGAAGCTTGAGTATCTAGGAGAGAAAATGAAGAGTGTGAGGGGCTGTTCTCCCATGTGATTCCATGTGAATAAAGGATGAATAAATTCCAATGCAGCAAGCCCCCTTCTCTCTCAATACACATATATATACATGAAAGGTTTAATATGTATACTCATATCCTTGAAAATTTTAATCATCTATCTCAAGTGATGAAGGGTGGAGTTCAAACGTGAAAAAAAAATACCCATAACACTGATGCTACATAAATCATCATTTTGGAGACTTGTTGCTTCTTGCTTTAGCCTTTTTCTTTCTTTGGAATGAGTAAAGCTAATCTTTCTTTTCTGGGTATGGATTGATAGGTGAGAGGAGACGAGGAGAATTGGTATGAGACTGATCTTGAGACGCTCTTCTCCGAGGACGACGAGGTGAAGGAATTCTTCGTGCTCTTGGACGAGCAACTTAATAAGGTGAACCGGTTCTACAAAACGAAAGAGACCGAGTTTCTGGAGAGGGGTGAGATACTGAACAAGCAACTCCATGTCCTCCTGGACGTCAAGCGGGTGCTCCATGATCATCATCGCAAGATTTCTTCGGCAAAGCCGGACCTCGGAAGCTCGCCGTGTTCGATGTCCCCATCCGTCCGAGGATCTGAATTCTCCGGTAACCACTAAATTTGTGATTCAGCCTCTCGACTCCCACATGCTAGTGTTTGCATGGGAAATAATTAACTTTTTGATGAAAATAAATTCCCTTCTAATTTGTGAACCAGTTTGAAAACCAGCAAGTCGTTGATAAATTAACTCTTTGATTAAATATGGGTGTTGTCGCCGACATGGATCTTTGTCAGAAAGCGCAACGGACGTCGATGAGTCTGTCGGGAACTCGCCGGCGACTGGTGATCTGATTGCAGCATTGGAGAGGAACGGGTTGACAGTGATGGGGGCCGCAGCCAGAGCCAAGTTGAAGAAGGAGGGGCTGAAGGGAGGGAAGATGGGGAAGGCCAACAAGGGTGGGATGCGAATCGATATTCCCGCAACCACACCGACCCGAGCCTTGTCAGCCCTGACACAGGTGCTTTGGGAGGATTTGATCAACGGGTCCAAGTGGGACGGACCTGGGCAGGTCCTCTACCGCAAGAGGGTCCAGTGCGCTGAGAAGATGATCCGTGGGGCCTACGTCGAACTCTACAAGGGGCTCGGCTTGATCAAGACCTACTGGTGGGTCAGCGTTTCTCTCTCTCTCTTTCTCGTACTTTGTAACCGCCTTCTATTTCTTTGTTAAATATGGCAGCTCGCTGAATTCTGTGGCGTTCAGAAAGATACTCAAGAAATTCGACAAAGTATACCCTCTCTCTTATTCATAAGATACATAAATTGTATATATGATACGATACAATAAAGGTTTATCGGTATCAAATGTCATACGAGTCTGACACTATATTTACAACATGTGTTTTAATTTTCAAATCCCAAACGATGTGCCCTTTATGTCATTACCAAAGCAACCAGCGCTTACGTTTGCATCTTGAACTTACTATAATATCTTGTTTTCTTAATAGTGTATTTCCCCCTCTTTGTGTAGGCAACGAAACAGCAAACTTCTGCTACGTATATGAAGGCAATGAAGAGATCATATTTTGTAAGCTCGGACAAGGTACTTTTCAGTTAATATTCTTTTGTGCAAGATGCACGACCCTTTCATTCCATATAATAATTTGAAATTCCCTTGGTTTTCTTAAAAGCTTATTATTTATTAGAAAAATTCGCATGAGTGGTACAACTTCATGTAGCTTATTATGTCTTTAAACTTAGTTTTAATTGGTTGAATCTCAATACGTTGCATCCTTAACATATAATTCATAGGTAGTGGGCGCTCGTGTAGTGAGTTCCGGAAGAGATACACTAAGTCATGCGTCATGAGCAGGAACCAGAAAGAGAAGCATCATGCCTACTTTCTTGATCTGGAACCCGCATCGTTTCCATTGCTTTTCAATGATTCACTTGAAATACTTTTTCAACCTTCAAATTACACACGCACGCACGCAAGCACACACATATATAGCTTGCTACATAGTGCTAGTGGTACCACTTACTACCACCATTGATCCCGGTGACTGCAAGTTCAATTTTAATGCCACGACATCTCCACCTTTCTCCCTTGCATGTGAAGGTTGGCGGCTACCCTTATATTCGGTAGGGCTCTCGACTCGATGCTACAGT
The DNA here is from genome assembly GCA_036023115.1 of Brasenia schreberi. Classification (NCBI taxonomy): domain Eukaryota; kingdom Viridiplantae; phylum Streptophyta; class Magnoliopsida; order Nymphaeales; family Cabombaceae; genus Brasenia; species Brasenia schreberi. The sequence continues at coordinate 17,925,805 of JAYKKT010000068.1, forward strand.
GGCGAGTTCCATTCTGGTTGCACATGGGTGTGTTATGCTTCGACCTCCCTGTGTAAGACATATATATATATATATATATATATATATATATATATATATATAGAGAGAGAGAGAGAGAGAGAGAGAGAGAGAGAGAGTTGTTGACGAAGAGTAGTGGAATGATGCACGTTAATGCTATTTTGAACAGGTTGTGAAGCTGGCGGACGAAGTAGAATGCATATTCACGAAGCACTTCGCTAGCAACGACCGGAAGAGGGCGATGAAGTTCTTGAGGCCTCAAAGCCAGAAAGATTCACACGTGATCACCTTTCTAGTAGGTATGCTTATACATGCAATCATGTTGAAGTCTTTTGCCCAGACACCCACATCTCGCTCTGCCGTGCCCAACGTTTTCGATTAAGCGTCTGATCGTCGTCCCTGAGCACCAAATAACAATTAGGCCTCCCCTGATTTTCTCTGTCATGCTTCTTGTAATATGATCATAAAATTAGCAGTTTAATTTGATGAGACAATTGGTTCTTAAAGGGTGGTGGAAGTCAGGGTCCTTTAATTCATGGGCTTATTTTGCAGCTCGGGCTATAATTCAAACTTTTACCACTTTCTCAATATTGGTACGTGTTTGTTGGTGCAGGTCTTTTCACCGGGTGCATGGCAACACTTTTCACTGTTTATGCTTTCTTAGCCCACTTGTCCGGAATGTACTCCGCTTCGTCTGAAACGAGTTACATGGAAACAGTCTACCCTGTTTTCAGGTAAACACACAACTCTTCTTACGGTACAATGAGCAATAGCATACCTGGCTGGGTCCATTTGCAAGTTGATGGTCATGAGTTCGATGCCCCTTCCTTGCATGAATCTGGCTTTTGCCTCCCCACTATAAAAGGAAAAAGATAAACTCTGTGCACGATATCAATGCCTCATGCACATGTACTGCTCGATACGGGTCGAGTCTGATCCAAGTCTAGTATCATTTAAATCATAATATGAACCTTAAGTTTAACTTAAACTAAGCCTTTTCCCTCACTAGCTATGGCTGTCTACAGGGTGCATTAGGAGGAATTGTCAAAGGTTTCCCGTTCCATTAATGCTACTGTCGCCCTGCTTAAGTTTGAAGTTCTCATGAGCTCCGATGCATTAATGATGAAAAGATCGGAGTTGCTACTAATTATGCCTCTACTTTTTAAACCTTTTCTTAAACTTACACGAGCTCTACATAAGGATGGCAATGGCTCGGTCAGAGATGGGTAAACCAATACCTGGACCCCATCCGAACCTTCACGGTGAAGGTTTACGTTCTCTTTTCCCCAACGAGTACGGGGCAAATATGGGTTTTATATATAAATATGTCATATATATACATATATAAACATTATAAACATACAGACACAATATAAGTATGAATACATACATTTTCATATATTCATATCTATATCTATCTATCTATCTATCTATATATATCGGGCTGAGATAAATATTAGGATGGGTATAGATCAGGGCATCTTAACCCCATACCCGACCCAATTAATTTCAGGTTGGGTATTCCCCACCCCATTCGGGTTGAGGTTGATCGCATGGTGTCAATATTGCCATCCCTAGATCTATGCATAGGAGAAAAAACAAATATATAAGCCTTAATTTCTATCTATCCTAGTATTCTTTTTTGTCCAATGTATTAGTGCTATAAAGATCGCACTCTCTACTTATAGATAGGTATTTCGGATCCATGTGCGATATCCACAAACTTATGAACAGGGTCCGATTCAGATCAATGGCTTTGAGGAGAAATAGTATATGAACGCAGTCATATCCGATCAATCCTAACCGTTGGATTTTTGTTGACCATCTCCAGCATGCTCGCACTCATCAGCCTTCACGTTTTCTTGTATGGATGCAACATCTGCGCATGGCGGAGCACCAGGATCAACTACAACTTCATCTTCGACTTCTCTTCCACCACAGCCCTCAAACACAGAGACGTCTTCCTCATCTGCACCTCCATCATGACCCTCGTCGTCTCCGCCATGGTCGCACACCTCATCCTTCGAACCAATGGCTTCTCCCCTCGCAATGTCGATGCCATCCCTGGAGTCCTCCTGCTGGTAATTCTTCTTTGTTTTGATTCCTACTTTGGAAAACACCAACAGAGCTTCTGAGATGCAATAAACAAAATTCAATCTGTAGTGACAAACTTCCTGGTGACATTAGTTCTGTCCTTTTGATAATCTCCTACTTTCTCTCACACTTCTTAACGAAGGAAGATGATGATTTATATTCTCACATATCGATTAGTTGCTTCAACAAATTTTTGCAGATCTCAACAGGATTGCTTATTTGTCCTTTCAACGTATTCTACCGATCGACTCGCTACTATTTCTTGCGGGTGTCGCGCAACATCATATGCTCACCTTTCTACAAGGCAAACTCTAGCTCAAGTTCCTCCTCCTTTTCCAAATCTTGGAATATCTAGATATTTATGTGTGATATTTCTGTATGTACTTCACTGGCAGGTCCTCATGGTAGACTTCTTTATGGCGGATCAACTAACTAGCCAGGTATTATACGGGTTTGCAAAGAACTTTAGTCACCTATCTTGACGAGATTTTCTTTTCTTTTTAAAGGTTTTTGGGTTTTAAACAGGAAATATCTTCATTAAATTTTCACTAGAAATCGACTTTTTATTATTCTAATCATAAATCAACTTTAAGTATATATTTCTTGATATTTATCCTTTTTAATACCGTTTTAAGTGTTTTTATTTTTTTAATGGCAGCACTTAGTGAGGGATAAAGCTTAGTTTTTGTATCTTGTTGGTACCTACAGTCGGTTAATTGTGTATGGGTATATGTGCAGGTTCCACTGCTAAGGCACATGGAGTTCACAGCCTGCTATTTCCTTGCAGGCGGGTTTCGTACTCACCAATCTCAAATATGCACTAACAGCAAGCTTTACAAGGAGCTGGCATATGTCGTTTCCTTCATGCCTTATTATTGGCGTGCAATGCAGGTATGTAATTGGTAACAATTACTTTGATTGATATGCCTTTATTTTTATTTATTTTGAATTACAAAGGGACGCTGAAGCAACTCCCCACCAGCAGCAAGGGCGACGAGAGCGCCCGGCCAGTTGAGCTAACACTCTGGGTGCCTTTGATGAATATGTCTTGAGCAAGAAATAACCAATCTCTATTTAATGAAATAGTTGCAAACCAGTTGGACTGCACTCATAGATAACTAGTTATAGTAGATTACAATGAAGCTTGAAAACCAACCTCCAAAATTGGCTTTTCGTCTTCATTCAGATCTTCCCATACCTTTCAGCACTTGTTTTCCCTTTTTTAACTTCCAATGAAGTTTGTCTTTGAAGCCATCAGATTCCTATTATTAACTTCCTTCCTGACTTTCTTTGTTATGAGGATTCATCAATATTTGCTCTTGATGCAGTGTGCAAGAAGATGGTTTGATGAAGGTGACGTAAACCACATCGCCAACCTGGGGAAGTACGTCTCAGCAATGTTAGCAGCAGGTGCAAGGCTCACCTACGCCATGCAACCCACTCCATTGTGGTTCTCCCTCGTCGTGATCACTTCCACCATTGCAACTATTTATCAACTCTACTGGGATTTCGTCAAGGACTGGGGCCTTCTCGACCCGCGATCGAAGAACCCATGGCTAAGGGATGATCTCATCCTGCGCCACAAGAGTGTCTACTATGTGGCAATTGTGAGCAATCTCTCTACTACCCAATAACCAGAGATCAATAACGGCTCTACTTTCAGATCCCATCACAACTTTACGTTACCAAAAATCATCACTGAGAAAAATGTAGCCCACGGTTAAAACCATAATCTGTAGAGCCAGGAGAGCAATGGTTTCTTCTGAATCTTACATAGTCATATGCATGTAGTTAATACAAGTACTGCCGGCAATGGCCACGGATCCCACCATAGACTTTACGTTGATTTTCGAAATTTCGGGTAGATCCGCCACTTACTGCCGGTGTAGAACATGATAAAGTTCGTAATTCATGAAAAGGAAAAGACATGATTAACATTTTATACTCATATTGATGGCCCAATTGATGAAGCCACAATTGCTGTTTATGGATTTCAGATTGTAAACTTTGTCCTTAGGCTTGCTTGGGTTGAAGCAGTGACGCACATCAACACCAGCAAGGTTGATCATCGGGTCCTCGACTTCTTATTAGCTTCACTTGAGGTGATACGCCGTGGCCATTGGAATTATTATAGGTTTGTGCTCAGTAGTATCATTTGGGCTTATGACTGCCATTTTCTTTAGTTATTTTCTTCTGTAATTATAGAAGAGAAAGTGATACTAATCATGAATTAACAACAGATTAGAGAACGAACACCTGAACAACGTCGGCAAGTTCAGGGCTGTGAAGACGGTACCACTCCCGTTCCGCGACATGGACGACGATTGAATAATCGGACAGGTTAATGCTCAGAGAATTTTTCGTGGAGGAGACAATTCCTTGAAAATTCTGCAGCAGATTCATGTCATGTGTATTATTTGTAAGATCCATTCCCATTTTTCTTGTAATCCAAGTTGGCCAGAAGATACAATTGAGAAAAGAATCACTCTGGATACTGACAAGCAGAGTTTGTAGATATTAGCATTTATGATCTTATATGGTGGGTTTAGCAGAAGTATAAAGTATGCTCGCCATTAGCAACTTCTAGCTTGAAATAGATGAAGGTTAGCCAGCAGTTTTCTTTTTACTGTTGCTCAACTGTGTTCGAATACTGACTATTTCATGTCGTGTTCGTGTCTTGTATTGCCAGTCATACAGTAGTAGGCTTTAGCCAGCTTGCATCTGCTAGGAAGCAGCCTAACATACGTTTGTAAGGATGTAAATGGATCGGATATCCGTGCACTCTGGCGGTTCATATATACCTCAAGCACGCATTTGGTCACATGCAGAAGAGTAAGCGGTTCCATGTAATGATGCAAAAGTTTTTACCGCTTCTTCAGAATAACTGGGATCGTTCTGCAGTATTATGTGATTTTCCCATTCTTTCTGTTCTGAAATTTCGGTGAGCCCCTTCACGTGGAACCCATTTCCAACAAGTTACCTTTACTAATTACCTTATTTTGAAATCGCATCGGCGGCGGGCGTTCTCTTCCAGATACTTTCTCTTCCCTCTCATTTTGTCCGTCCGAGAAGACGGGTCAAAGCGGAGGCTCACGCGCACTGTAGAGAGAGATGGTGAAGGGTCTGGTAAAGAGTCTCGTTTCCCGGTCTCTCTCCGTGGCCGGAAAATGGCAGAACCAGCAGCTCCGGCCACTCAACATCCACGAGTACCAGGTCCCTCTCGCTCTCTCTTTCTCTTGGGTGCTTGGATGTTGAATTATCGTATATCCTCTGTAGTATCTAAGAATTTCTATTATCTAAGAAATCTCGCGTGAGTTGGATTGATCGCGAGACACCCGTAAAGTAGCTTCCCGAATCTGGTCAAATTTTTGCGGTTTAATTTCGCTTTGACCTTTGCTCTTTCCTGATTCATTTTTTGGAACGATCTTCTTCTTTCCGTGTTGAACGGTTGTTCGTTTGCGGCATCAATCAATTTTTCTTGTTCTTTTATATTTCGAGGAATAGGTTTCGGGAATGGATTTGGCAAAAGTGAGCGTTTCCGGATTTGTAGGATATTCCAAATTTCTGGGCCAAAATCGCGGTGTATGTTTTTTTAGCATTACATTGTCATTCGTAACTCAACATGATAAACCTTCTTCGATCTTCTACATAACTGGGTGTTTCGATCTCTACCCTTTGAAGAAAGTAATGGATGAACTTTGCCTGAGGAAATGTTGCTGCAAAACAATTCGTTTATGTTAGGTGCTTCAGATGCTTAACCTGATGGTGAATGGGATCCAACGCGGTCTTTACTCGGTATTCCTTCTGTGAGTTGTTGCCTTGCCTACTTGCCAGGAACTTCCCCAACGAATACATACTTCGTACTGGAAGAATTGAAATATAATTAGGTTTTCATCCAAAGAACTTCCCAGACGAATGCATGCTTCGTGCTGCATGAATAAGGTAAAGGCACATGTTTCAGGTCATTTCTGCTGAAGTAATGACTGATCAATGCTAAGAACTAAAGCGAGGTAGTGAGTATGCAATCACTGGAAGCTACTTTATGGGTAAATGTTTCAGGCTGTGGCCATTAACTGTCCGATTAAAGTGCTGAACAGACCGGGAAAGGCAGGAGCACGCGGTACCTTATAAATACACAGCAACGCAAACAATCTAAACACTAAAAAAACACCGGAAAAACCTTTGAGACAAAATTCACTCAATGAAAACCTCGAAATAAAAGAAAAACTAAACCGTGTACCTTGATATTCTGCTACAGGCGTACCTAAAAAGCCCTATAAGCAACAAATAGGAGGTCGACGGCAACATACTCGAGCAAGAAGGCAAGATAATCACCACATTTGGTATTAGAGCCTCGTTCTTAACCCTACAAAATAGGTACGCGATTAGTATTACAAAAAAAACAGAAGAAGGGAGAGCATAGAATTCTATCTTAGTTGTGACAAGGCAAAGGGTAAAGCCTTTCTTAGTTAAGATAGGATCGAGATCGGCCAGAAAAAAAAAGATGAAGAACAGTTGCGGCAAAAGCCTCATATGACCAAAGAAAAATGACACCTGTAGTAGAGCTGCTGCAAAGGTCGCGGGTGGCCAAAAACAAAGAACACCCACAGGAGAAAACCGCCAGCAAGAAAGGCGAAAAGTCGGGCCGCATGCGAGAAAGGCAGAACGCTAGCTGCAGGGCAGAAAGCAAGGCTGCAGGCCAAGAAGACTGAAAGCTAGGCCGCAGGCCTGAAGGTGGAACGTCAACCGTAGGCCTGAAGGTGGAACGTCAGCCGCAGGCCAGGAGGTAGAACGTTGGACGCAAGCCAGGAGGCGGAACCCCGGTCCTAGGCCAGGAGGCAGAATCCCGACCGTCACACAGGGCCGCAGGCTAGGAGGCGGAATGCCGGCCGCCCCTCTCTCTCTCTCCTTCAGGCTTTTAAATTGCCCAAAAAATAGTCAGGCAGTTTTCAGAAAATCGTGGGCTAAACTAGGGGTGGTTTCGAAAAACTGCCTCTGGCGGCGGACTAAAAAGTCCATTATGTTAAGACAAAGGATAAGATAAAGGGTAAAAAGACGGTTTTGCCCTTATTAAGCGAAAAAATAATTTTAACCTCCAGTAGTTTTTGAAAATTATGAAATATCGGGCTGTTATTTTACATTATTGTCCTTCTCGGTTCAAGTTATTACAGTACTGTCACTGTGTTAAAATACAGATTTGTTCCTATCATTGAGAAAATTCCAAATTCGGACTAAGGGATAAAATTACATATTTACCCTTGATCAGTTACGAATTTTACAGAAATACCAAAAGTAATTTTACAGGTCTGTCCTTGGGCATTTCTCAAAATTACAAAAGCGGACAGATAGTTAAAATTACAGTTTTACCCTTGGTATTTTTTGGAAATTATTAAAGGTAGAAATTTTTGGGAAAATTACAAATTTATCCCAGGTTGTTTATATACTAGAAATGAGTTATTTTAAGCTCGGTTTTAGGTTTTTCTGCATCGTTCTAACCAGTCCCATGCTATGTGTATTTTGTTGCTTATTTAATGTTTCATTTTTAGACCGTCTAATTGTTACAATTGCCAAACACATAAAAATGAACTCAAGAATATGTGTGACAGAACTTCAAAAACCAAAAATTTAAACGGTCTAAACTTCCAAAAATGGAAGAGAAGAATCTCGCTTGCTCTAACACTTAAAGGTGTTGAGTATGTATTAAAGGAAATTGTGTGTCCGCCACCATCAAACGCAACTGAGCAACAGATAGAAATGTATAAAATATTTTTAGAAGACGATACAATAGCAAGAATTGTCATGAAGGATGACTTGATAAGGGTCTTCGAAGAATACGAGACCGCAAAAGAGCTGTTCGACTCTATAACTGTCAAATATGACACAACTGTCAAACTGCACGTACAGTTGCTACTATAGAAATACAATTCATTCAAAATGAAAGGAGACAACGTAGTAGAATATGCAAACCACATGTTGGTAATTGCTAGGGACCTAGCTGTGGCAAAGTTAATAATCTCAGAACCGATAAAGATATCAACTATCTTGATCAATCTTCCCTCATAATGGAACTTGGTTGCCACTCAAATTAGGGCCAGAAGTTAACTTTTTTGAATTGCCTCTGAAACTAGCAATAGAGCAAGAACACATGAACAAAAACAAGAAAAAAAAATTACTAGTGGTATAAGATTAGATAGGGTCTAGATCTAAACCCAACCAAAAGAAAAATAAACCAAACAAAAGGTTTGGTAAGAATAACAAAAAGGATGGTCAATTTTTAAGAAAATGCAGGAAACCGCTTCTCGAGTCAAGTGTTTCAGTTGTGCAAAGATGAAACACTAGAAGAGGGATTGCCGCAAAAGGAAAGGTGGAGGAAACAACCTACAATGCGGACAATCACAGATGCAAGACATAATCTGCATAATATCCGAATGTCTCTATATGGACCGCTCGGTGACAGGTTGGTGGATCGACTCTGGAGCTATTAGACATATCTCAAAGACCAAGGAATGGGCAATGGATCTAAAGGAATACAAATCAGGAGAACATCGACTGTACATGGGAAATAACACTTTCTCAGATGTTTTGGGTACTGGGTTCTTTAGAATCTTTGTACAAGGCAAACTGGTTATACTGACATATGTATTATTATGCCATTAATAAGGCACAATTTGGTTTCAGTCCCTGTCTTAGTAAAGAAAGGTTTTGAGGTGAGGTTTATTCCTGACAAGGTGATTGTGGGGAAACATGGGAGAATATTATTTTCTAGGGAGTTTGATGCAGATCATAGATTGTTCAAATTGAATGATAATGAAAATGGAAATCCTTTTACTTATATTGGTTGTGCCCAGTGTTGTCCTTATCGCACCGTATCGTACGTATCGTATCGTGGCCACCACGATACGATACGGGGGCCCGTATCGCAGGTGCGGGTGTATCGCACCGTATCGTATGATACGGGCGATACGCCCTGGGACCCTTATAAAGGGTCCCGGCCCGAGAGAAACCTACGATTTTTCGCGGGTTTCCTCTCTCCTTTTGGATTCCTCAAGCTCCCTAAGAGTCGGTTTTCGCCTCCATGGTGTTAAAAGCTCTAAAATCGTGCCCTACGGTGTCCGTCCAAGCCTCCAAACTCGGATTTAGGTATATTTTGAATGTTTTTTCTATTTTTTCCTTTTATATTTGTTGTTTTTTTTGTTATTTCATTTTTTTTTGAATGACAAAATATGAAATTATTAAGTGTTTGTATACGATTTTTATTGCATTCATGAAGTGAGAGACACTGCATTTGAGTGTTATTTGAAGATTGGGGATTTACAAACTGCTTTTATTTTCAGGCTTTTGTTTGAATTAAAGTACTTCATTGAGATGGCAGGAAGGGGTGGTAGAGACTCCCATTATGAGTCTGATGATCCGGCATGGTAGTGGGGTATACCAATTGAGGGTTCTAAGTTAAAAATCAGATGTTTATTTTATGAAAAGGTGGTTAGTGGTAGAATTTCAAGGTTGAAACACCACCTAGCAGGAACAAGGAAAGAAGTTGCACCATGCACAGGCAGAGTTAGAAGTGTGTCAGAAGATATTAAATGGCAATGCTTGCAGATGATTGAGAGCATACAGGAAAGGAGATAACAAAATGATGATTTCCATATGTGTGAAGAAGTAGATGATGCTACTGCCACTGGAGTTAGATTCACTGATACTTTGCCTTCATATGCTAGAACAAAGATTGGTAGTAGCAGTTCGCGAGTACCTAGCAGGGAAAATAGGGTTGCAGCTGAAGGCTTTGGAGGTGGCATATGAGGAAGTTGAGGAAGGAGTAGAGGAAGAGCTTATTCTTCTAGCATACATTAATTCTTTCCTCCTTCCACTACACCTAGTGCTCAGCAAGGAATTCGTGCTGCTATGGCTTCAGAAAAACTGCATGATCAAGCAGACCTTGCAGTGGGCAGATGGTTTTATGATGCATGCATTCCATTTAATGCAGTAAAAAGTTTCATTTTCAAGCAATGACAGATGCAATTGCTAATATTGGTCCAGGATACAAGATGTCCTTTTATCAGAAGTTGAGAGGGAAGATATTAGATCAGACCGTCATTGAAGTGCAACAATATTGTTCGACTTTGAGATAATCATGGAAGGAAATAGGATGCACTATCATGGCAGATGGATGAACCGATAGGTGAGGAAGGACATTGCTAAACTTTCTTGTATATTGTCCTAAAGGACTCATGTTTTTGAGATATCTAAATATGTCAGAGGAGAGGCACACTGCAGAAATCCTACGAGAGGAATTTGATAAGGTTATACAGGAGGTTGGGCTAGAAAATGTAGTGCAATTGATTACAGATAATGCATCTAACTACAAAGTAGCTGGGAAGGAGTTAGCTGATATTTATGGGACTTTCTACTGGACACCATGTGCAGCCCATTGTTTAGATCTCATCCTCGAGGACATTGGTGAGATGGATGAAATAAAGGCAGCAACTGAGTGTTGCCAAGATATTACAAAATTCATTTACAACCATGCATTTGTTTTATGTATGATGAGGAGATACACAGAAGGTGCAGAGCTTCTTCGCACAGCTGTAACTCGGTTCGCAACAAACTTCTTATCTGTAAAGAGTATTGTGAGACAGAAGCAAGCTTTAAAGAGAATGTTCTCCTCAGATGAGTGGCAACAATTTGTAGAGTTGCATCAAAACAGAATGAACAGAAAGTTGAATGAGATTGAAGAAACGGTTTTTTAGTTCATTTTAGAATGCATGTATCAGATTATTGAAAATTACTTGTCCTTTAGTGAAAGTTTTGAGATTGGCTGACAGCGAGGAGAAACCATCTATGGGCTACCTTTATGAAGCCATGGATAGGGCAAAAGAAGCAATCAGAAATAACTTTAATGGAAAAAAAAGAGATTATATGCCCGTATGGAAAATAATTGATAGTAGATGGAATAAACAATTGCATCAGCCTATTCATGCAGCAGCCTACTATCTAAACCATCATTGAGGTACTCAGCAACCTTCAAAAGGGACGGTGAGGTTAATCGAGGAATCATTGAATACATTGATAGATTAGTTCCTGATGAGAGCATAGCAGATGTGATACATCGAGAGATGGAGATATATGATAATGCTCTTCACTTGATGGGTTTGCCTGTTGCAATTCGCAACCGCAGTACGATGCGTCAAGGTAAATTGTTTATTTTCATATTTAAGTTTCATCTTACGTTACAGTGGATTATGTCTATAATGTTTGTCTTTTTCTACAGATGATTGGTGGAACAGGTTTGGAACTGATTGTCCAAACCTTAAAGATTTTGGAGTGAGAGTCTTAAGCCAAACCTCTAGTGCAACAGGTTGTGAAAGAAATTGGAGTGTTTTTGAACACATCCATACAAAGAAGCGCAACAGGTTGGAACACAAAAGACTAAATGATTTAGTTTATATTCATTGTAACATGCGCCTTCGTGAAAGGTAATGTTGTATTACTTTCAAAATTTTAATTCAATATAGTTTAACTTCAGTCTTCAATTGTTAATATTATTTACTAATTGTTTATCTTTGTTTATCGTAGACAATTAAAAAAAGTAAATAGAGAAAAAAGTCAGTTCGATCCAATAAGTTTGGATAATTTTGATATATTAGAAGATTGGGTTATGGAAGACACTGAAGAAAATGCCCTCCTAACTGAAGAAGACGTTACTTGGATTAATTTGGAAGAAGCGCAACAACAATATCAAGGAGATGAAGAATTTGATTTTCAAGAAGAAGGTGTCGCTGATGATGATGAGGAGGATCTGCAACAAGGAGAAGATGAAGATTATTTAGTTGATGATCCTGATTACAATTTGTAAAATGTAACTGTGTCTGTAATGTGTATTTCATTTTTTGAATTCAAAATATGTAAATTGAGATGCAATTGTTCAATATTGAATGCTCAATCTGTACTAAACTTACAGTATATGAATTTAAAGCAATTACCAGATTTTTCCTGAATTTTTTTTATTTTTTTCAGATTTTTACTAATTTTTATTGATTTTTAATTAATTTTTGTATTATTTTAATATTAAAGTACGATACGATACGATACGATATGCCTGTATCGTGGAGCCCAGCGATACACGATACGATACGCGTCAGACAACACTGGTTGTGCCTTTAATATTTATGTGAATGTATGGCATAAACGCTTTGGGCAAGTTTGGAGAAGTTGAGGAAATTATCCAACTTTGACTTAGTGCCTAGATTTGAGGAAAATACTTTCAACAAGTGTGAAGCTCGTATACAAGGAAAAATGACAAGAAAAGTTTTTCCTAAAGAGTCAACAAGGGTAACAACCCTGTTGGAGGTCATTCACACTGATTTATGTGTACCATTTAGAGTAAGGTCACATCGTGGAAAGGTTTATTTTATAACCTTTATCGATGATTACTCGAGATATACATATTTATATACAACAACAACTACAAACAACAACTAAGCCTTTTCCCATATATACATATTTATATCTCTTGACAAATAAATTTGAGGCACTAAAAGCTTTTAAAGAATATAAGCAGGAAGTTGAAAACCAACTAGGACATTCAATCAAAGTCGTAAGATGAGATAGAGATGGTGAATATACCTTTGCAGAATTTCTTGAATTTTGTAAAGACTTTAATATTGAAAGCAAAATAGAATGTGAATATGTCAACAAAATGGTGTAGCTGAAAGATATAACAAGACCTTACTGAATATGACAAGGTTAATATTGATTGATGCATCTTTACCAAGAATATTTTGGGGAGAAGAGATAAGTACAATGGTATAAATACTCAAATAGAGTACCATGTAAAGTTGTATTTACTACACCATATGAGATTATGATTTGGAAGAAAACCCAACCTAGGTCATCTCAAGAGGTGGGGATCTATTGCACATGTAAAGATCCTTGACCAGTCTAGATACAAGCTAGATAGTAGGTCTTTGAGATGTATATTCATCGGATATCCTAAAGGTTCAAATGGATATCAGTTTTATCATAAGGACCACTGACTGATAGAAAGCAGAGATGTTGAATTCTTAGAAGATACTAAGAATGATATCTTGGAAAATAATGATGAATATACTGATGATCTAGTAGACCTATATTAATCGTCATTTGAGATCATAGAAGATCTTCCTGAAACAATCGAAACCTTAAGTGGACATAAAATGCCTAGGGCCAGTCTGTCCTACATAAAGGATTATCACACTTATCTTGGAGAAGAACTGTGTAATTCAGTGGATTTAGATGAGTTTATTGATAACTTGACTTATCAACAAGCTATGAACTCATCGGAAGTACCAGACTGGGGAAAAGCCATGGATGAGGAAATTGAATCCATTGAGAAAAACAAGTCTTAGAATTGACAGATTTGCCAAAAGGAAGGAAAGTTATAGGTTGTAAATGGGTTCTGAAAAAGAAATACAAGGTTGATGGTTCAATCGATAAGTTTAAAGCGAGGTTGGTTGCAAAGGGTTTTTTTGAAAAAGAGGAGACATATTATGTTGAAACATTCCCCAGTTGCGAAATTTGCATCCATAAGGATAATCCTGACAATATCTTTTATGATTTGGACCTAAATGAGTTATATGCAAAAATAACTTTTCTAAATGAAGATTTAGATGAAATCATATAGATGCAGCAACCCAAAGGATTTATAGATGAAAGCCAAGAAGATAAAATATATAGGTTGAGAAAATCCCTATATGGCTTGAAACATTCACCTCGCCAATGGTATTTGACTTTTCAAAATGCCATTATAGAACTTGGGTTTGTGGCTAATGAACTTGATCACTGTGTATATGTTTGAAGCAGTGGGAGCTACTTTATCATCTTATCATTATATATAGATGACATATTGTTGATTGGGAATGACAATGAGATGATTGTCAAAACCAAGTCATGGTTAAACTCAAGGTTTGAAATGAAGGATATGGGGAAACATCTTATATCCTGGGTATAAAGATCTCTCGAGATATAGAATCAAAACTCTTATGCCTAAGTCAGGAGAGATATATTGATTATATCTTTAAAAAGTTCAAAATGGGTGAATGCAGTCTGTTACACCCATTGTAAAAGGGGTTAAACTAAGTAAGACTGATTGTCCCGATGAAGGAGACGATAAGCCTAACGTTCCTTATGCATAAGTTGGGGGTAGCTTGATGTATGCTATGTTGTGTATAAGACCTGATATTAGCTTTGTTGTTGGTCTTGTAAGTAGATATCAATGTAATCCTTGATAACAACATTGGATAGCTGTAAAAAGGATTTTAAGATATCTAAAAGGAACAAGAGACTTGAAACTGTTTTTTCAAGCAGATGGACTGAAAGTGGTAGAATACTCAGATGTTGCTTGGAGCAAAGGTTACAGTAAATCTACCTCGGGACAAATATTCTTATTTGGAGGTGGTAGTGTTTCTTGGGTATGTAAGAAACAGGGTTGTGTAGCATTGCATACACAGGAAGCTAAGTATGTGGCTTGCTGTATGGATGCAACAAGTGTTGTCTGGATCAGTGTTGTCTGACGTGTATCGCTAGGCTCCACGATACGGGCGTATCGTATCGTATCGTACTTTAATATTAAAATAATATAAAAATTATTTTAAAAATCAAGAAAATTAGTAAAAATCCAAAAAAAAATCTGAAAAAATCTGATAATTGCTTTAAATTCATATAATGCAAAGTTTAGCACAGATTGAACATTCAACATTGAACAATTGCATTCAAAATTACATATTTTGAAGCAAAAAATGAAATACATTTACATTTTACATATTGTAAATTTGTATCAGGATCATTAACTAAATAATCTTCATCTTCTACTTAATAAAGATTCAAAGTTTCTCATCACCTTTTGCTTTAAAATAAAAACTTCACCTCTTTCATGATGTTGTTGCACTTCAAATTAATTCATGCAATGTCTTCTTCGATTAGGAGTGCATTTTCTTCGTTATCTTCCATAATCCACTCATCTAATATATCAAAATTAACAAACTGCTATATTTGTACATGTAGTTGTCATATTTGCTAATTTTCATATGTGAGCAAAACAATGAGCTCAATTTCTTTGATTATTGAGTCTATGACACCTCAGTGATGTGATATTATTACTTAATGATATCCCTTTTTCTCTTACTAGAGACTAGCTTTTTAACTAATGCTTGAGCTTTATTTCTTACTTCACAGACTGAGTTAAGCCTCACACACATTGATCATGTTCAACTCAATGGAAGTCACGTAAGGTGAACCCTAAAATAGTGAAGTTGTGAAATGCCTACTCAATGAACCGAGACAACCAAATGTTTTTAATTGTTTACGATCTCATGAATTTAGAAACTGCTAGCAGAAATATATCTAAAAGTTGGCAACAGAAAGGGAAATGATTTTGTCACAATTTTTATTTATTCATAAATTATTCTTATTCAATAAATAAAATTATAAACCCAATTTACAAGCATAGGGAAGTGAAGAGAGGTGAAGAGAGGCCAGAAACGTGCAAAAAAAAATTAGAATTTTTTTTGGGCGTATCGTACGATACGGCACAATAACCTTTATCTTACGATATAGGTTATCTTATCGTGGCTTCCCACGATACGGTGTGATACGGATAACATTGGTCTGGATAAGTCGCTTCATACGTGATTTGAAGCTGGAAATAACCGACGAGCCAGTTGTCATTTATTGTGATAACAACGCAGCAATTACTCTTATCAAGAGTGGAGGTGATTGCTCAAAAAGCAAGCATACAACAACAACAACAAACAACAACTAAGCCTTTTCCCATACTAGATGGGGTCGGCTACATGGATACTTTGTTTCCACAGATCCCTATCGTGTGCCATGTTAGCAGTTAACTCCTAATAAACTAGATCATTCTTTATTGTTTCTTTCCAATACTTTTGTGGTCGTCCTCTACCTCTTTTAATACTTTCCAAATTTAGTTTTTCTAACCTTCTTAGAGGTTCTTCTTTTGATCTTCTTTCTATATGTCCAAACCATCTTAAACGATGTTCTCTCATTTTATCCTCTATTGGTGCCACTCCTAATTTGTTTGTAATAAACTCATTATGTATACGGTCTTTTCTTGAATGACCACTCATCCATCTCAACATCTTCATTTCTGTCACAAACATCTTTTGTACATGTTGATGATTAACTACCCAACACTAAGAACCATAAAACATGACAGGCCTAATTGCTGCTCTATAATATTTACCTTTTAATTTTAATGGTATCTTCTTATCACAAAGAATACTTGATGCTCCTCTCCATTTTAACCAACCAGCATTAATTCTATGTGTAACATCTCCATCAATTCTTCCATCACTCTGAAAAATTGACCCTAGGTATTTAAAACTTTCCTTTTGGGGAATGCAATGTGTGCCAATTTTAATTTCTATGTCCTCTGAAGTAACCAAATGATCAAACTTACATTCCATATATTGTCTTTGTTCTACTAAGTCGGAGGCCTTTGCGTTCTAATGTTTCTCTCCATAGTTCCAATTTTCTATTAACTTTTTCCTTAGACTCCTCCACTAATACAATGTCATCTGCAAATAACATACACCAAGGTACTTCGTCTTGAATATGTTTTGTTAACTCATCCATCACCATTATAAATAAGTATGGACTTAAAGTTGATCCTTGATGTAACCCAATATTAACTTCAAAGAAGTCTGTCGTTCCTTCACTAGTCCTCACACATGTTTTTGCACCATCATACATGTCTCTTATAAGGTTAATATATGTCAATGGGATACCTCTTTTTTCCAAAGTTCTCTAAAGAACCTCTCTCGGTACCCTATCATAAGCTTTTTCTAGATCAATAAATATCATGTGAAGGTCTTTCCTTTTTACTCTCCATAAGACGTCTCAAAAGGTGAATCGCTTCAATAGTAGATCTGCCTGACATGAATCCAAATTGGTTCTCTGTTGTACTTGATACTTGTCTTAACCTACGTTCGATAATTCTTTCCCATAATTTCATAGAATGACTCATTAACTTGATACCTCGATAATTCGCACAATTTTGAATGTCTCCCTTGTTCTTATATATGGGTA
Organism: Brasenia schreberi; assembly: GCA_036023115.1. Taxonomy (NCBI): domain Eukaryota; kingdom Viridiplantae; phylum Streptophyta; class Magnoliopsida; order Nymphaeales; family Cabombaceae; genus Brasenia; species Brasenia schreberi. Next base: position 17,943,001 of record JAYKKT010000068.1, read on the forward strand.
TAAGTGTACTTGCTCTCCATTCCTCGAGCATCTTTCGGTTTTTCCATATTTCATTAAATAGTCTTGTGAACCAAGTGATTCCTATTTCTCCTAGTATTTTCCAAACTTCTATAGAAATATTATCTTGTCCTACCGATTTACCACCCTTCATATGTTTAAGAGCCTCTTTGACTTCATTCTTTTGAATACGTCGGTAGAAATTATGGTTTATATACTTTTTTGACTTAGCTAAATCTCCTAAACTAATACTAACATCTTTATTTTCATTAAAAAGATTATAAAAATAGTTTTTCCATCTATTTCTTATATCATCATTTGCCACTAGAATTTTTTCATCCTCATCTTTTATGCATCTAACATAATTAAGATCTTTAGTTTTCTTATCTCTAGCCCTAGCTATCCTAAAAATATCTCTTTCACCCTCTTTTGAGTTGAGTTTTTTATATAAGTCTTCCCAAATCTTAGCTTTTGCTTCACTAACGGCCTTTTTCTCTTCCTTCTTTACTTTCTTATAAGCTTCTAAAGTTTCACTAGTTTTCTTAGCATAATGTAATTTGTAACATGCCCTCTTTGCCTTGATTTTATTTTGTACTACTTCACTCCACCACCAAGCTTCTTTTTGTGCCGGTACACCTCCCTTAGATACCCCTAACACATCTTTCGCCACTTTCCTAATATGTGTAGCCATATTATTCCACATATCACAGGGTGTGCCAACATAATTCCAAACTTCTCTGTTTAAATATATCTTCTTTCTCACTTTTGAGGTTTCACCATTTAGTCTGAATAGCACTCTTTTCTTCTTTGTCCATTTTTTTATTTGTAAATCCATAACTAAAAGTCGATGTTGGGTGGTTAAGCTTTCTCCTGGAATTACCTTACAATCTTTACAACATGCAATCTTTTTTTCTACAAATAAAGTAATCAATTTGTGTTTGTGATAAGCCACTCTTATAAGTAATTAAATGTTCATCTCGTTTTTTGAAGATGGTATTGACTATAAAGAGATCAAATGCGATAGCAACATTTAAAATCTCCCTACCTTCCTCGTTTATATCCCCAAAACCAAAGTTTCCATGAATCCCTTGATATCCTAATGCCTTTTTACCGACATGTCCATTTAAATCTCCTCCTAAACAAATCATCTCCCTTTGTGGAATCTTTTGAAACACCTTATCTAACTCTTCCCAAAAAATTGTCTTTATGCTATCTTCTAGTCCTACTTGGGGTGCGTAAGCACAAACTATATTCGAAACCTCTCCTCCTAACACTAATTTCAACGTCATGATTCGGTCACCATATCGTTGTATGTCTACTACACTATCCTTTAAATATTTATTTATGATAATACCAACTCTGTTTCGAGCCTTTTCTTTACCTGAGTACCATAATTTAAAACCTGTATCTTCTATCTCTTTTGCTTTTTTTCCAACCCATTTTGTCTCTTGTAAACATAGAATATGAATCTTTCTCCTAATCATAGTATCTACCACCTCCATTAGCTTACCCGATAATGTTCCGATATTCCAAGAAGCAATACGAATCTTATTTTCTAGGACTATCTTCCTTACCCCCCACATCCGTCCATAATCAAAATGCGGAGATCCTCTCTGAATTTTTTTTACTACATTCGGGCGACAATGTAGCGGGACTAACTTCTTTACCCACACCCGTCCATGATGTGGAAACCCTCTCTGCAATTGATTCACTACATTCGGGCAAAAATGTAGTGGCCCTTGCTTACTTCTTACTGCATTCGGGCTCTGCAACACGTCGCTAGCCGGGGACGCCCCAAAGCAATGCTCATAATTTTTGTAATCCATGTTATAAAAATCCGACGAAGTTTTATGCTGACTGTCGGAAGCCTAACACAACCCTCCTCCTTTATCCGGGCTTGGGACAGGCAATGTAAGGGTGATCCCTTACATGGGCGGAGTTGCTAAAAAAGCAAGCATATAATGGTTAAATACCACTATGTTCATGATATGGTTATGAGAAAGGAAATATCCATCTCTTACATGCCAATAAATGATATGTTGGCATACCCCTTGACTAAAGGCATAACAGAGGAACTTTTATCAAAACATGTTGTGAACATGGGTTTGAGATATGTTTGATTGTTGTGTAGGGAAATAACCATACAACAGGTAGTGATTGTAGTAGCCATCATGAAAGGACATTACTAGGTAAACCTCACAAAAGTGGGAGGAAAACAAGTATGTTAGTACACTTAGCTTGAATGGCCAAGTGGGAGATGTAAGGATGTGGCCATTCTTGGCAACCCAGTATGGTAACGGTCATCCAGCGGTTACCCGTGTTCACGGTTACGAAGAGAATGGTTGTAATGGCCATAGAATCAAAACCGTCGGATTGTTACCGGATTGCACAGTAATTGTCCGTTTAAAGCGGTTCCTAAAGAGGAAAGCCCAACGGAACAAACTGGAAAAAGCAGGAGCTCGACGGCAAAATCCGCAGTCTAAACATTGGAAAAACACCAGAAAAACTTCTCAGGCAAAATCTGCTACCTTGATCTTCTGTTGCAAAAAGCCCTACAAACAACAAATAGCTCGACGGCAATGAACCCGGAGGTCGACAGAAGCCGAACTCTGGCAAGAAGGCAAGAGAATCGCCACAAGATGGTCAATGCTGCATAACTCGAAGAGGGATGAATGTTTCATTTGGAGAACTACATGTGAAAAGACACAACTATCAATCAGTGCTTCACAGAGGAAAGGGAAGATACTAATTGCTGTTTTATTATATTTGTGCTTGATACCTAAACATGTTTCATCACCTCGTATGAAGCATCTCGAGTAGAAACCTAATATTATGCACCAGAAATTTCTGTCTCATACAATAGAGGGAAAGAAACGCTGAGATATGCGAGTTTCATATACATGCATCTCTGGTCTGAGATATGCGAGTTTCTTGCAAGTGAATTTGTGAACTAACTCAATCATGGGTCTCAGTGTCTTTTCTTCATGTTTTCATGGAACCTTCCCATGGGGTGGTAGGGTCGAGGTTTTCCACTAGGTTATTCCAGTACCTCAAAAGTTGGCTTCTCTGGGTTGTAAATGAAAGAAAGAATCCATTGTGAAGAAAGATGAATAAAAACATTTAAAAATCTAGACTCTTACATGTGCAGATAGAAACATGCTTAGATATGCACATTCACATGCAGCTCACTTAGATGCATGCATGGCCAAAAGTGAAATCACTTCTGTCTCAGCTCTTTCTGAATTTATTTGTTATTTATTTCTCCATCTTGCTTGTGGGTAAAGAAACACACATACACAAACGTGCAGGCACACGCACTCACAAGTTCTGCTCTGTTAATTAATCTCTTCCATCTCATATGCATGTGCAATTGCAAAACTTCATTTGCACTCTCAGGTGCCTATAGATATTTTCAAGGGAATCACTGATGATGATGCAGCTAAAGTCGTGGATGGCTTGTCACCCAAATTGGCTGACAGAAGCTCTTCTATTGAACAAGTGAAGAAGTTTGACAAACTATTCTGTGAATGTGACTGCACACTTCTGGAGGTGAATCACTTCTTTCATAACCCCTGCATGTGCACTAAAAGGACTAAAAAGGTCAAATCTTTGTGGACAGATGTAAAAAAGGTCACAGATCTTGTTCTCAAAATAATCTCGACAAGGGAATGTGTATTCTGGGAAAGAAAAGGGAAAATCTCAGCAACTTAAAGGAAGACTTAATATATAATAATACCATTTGACTGTTAAGCAATCATTATGCATATGAACCGGATACATTCCCAAACCTTAGCTTCGTAATAATGTTTATCGGTTGAGTAAAGGGAGGGAAGTAGTGATCCCATATTGATGGAACTCGGGACTTTTAAGAGAAGGGCCTTTTGGTGTGTTTAAAAGGAGGTCTCCAGCCTTTTCTCTCTCCATGAAACAAATCTCTGTTTTCAAAAGATAAAATCATATCGGAGGGAGAAAAAAAAACAGTTCCAACATTAATTTCATTAAATTTGTGGTTTTAGTTTTTCTTTAATGGTGAGGATAAACTTTGGTACTTTCAAATAAGATTATATCAAGAGAGCACGATGCTTATGGGAAATAAATAAAAATTGAAACATTGGGATTCTTTTGCACTACTTTTGATATGTCACTAATATTTGTAACGATGAAAAGATATTCAACGCATTCGTTTGAAAATTGTGAATTTCACATGTGGGTAATGTGCCCTCAAGGTAGTGACAATCTATTTATACGAACAAGCCTTTATTTTCTTCGATGCAATGCAATTATTAGGTTAACAGTCATCCTTAAATAGCCAGCTAAATACTTCGTTGTTTGCAGATCAATCCTATGGCTGAGACTTCTGATGGCGAGCTTGTGGCAGCTGATGCAAAACTAAATTTTGATGACAATGTTCCATCATGGTTGCACTTAGAAAGTACACTCGCAATCTGTCTCAGTAGAAAGACACTCCGTTGAGATGCATAAAGTCTGTATTTGCGTGTGTTAAAATGTGATCGTCTGTAATATCCGTCATTTTTAGCTTCTCTTTCCAGGTCTCACACACAGTACCTGTTGTTCGACGGGAAGGAACCAACGTTGAACACGGAAAGAGGATTTTGAAGGTGATTTTCCTGTGTGTGCACGTGTAAGGGATCACCCTTCTATGGTCGGTCCGAAACTCGGATAAAGTAGGAGGGCTGTGTTAGGCTTCCGACGGCAAGCATAAAACTTTGTCGGGCTTGTTTACCATGGATTCTACAAATTATGATAGGGCTACGTAAAAACAAAGAATCCATGTAGGTGACCCATGTATTATGGTTGTTTTTGTTTGTTGTGTGTGCGTCTGTGCCTTCAAGAGAAGTTAGGGTCTCAAAAATTCAACCATGCAGGAAAGCGGGATGACACCGGAGGATCTGGATGATGCCGCTCAGAAAGCAGCAGAAGCAGCAGCTAAGTAGCAAATGTACCATCCCTTCTTCTGGATATTAGAAGCTTTCTCTGAGAAATTTGGGGCAGTAACAAAAAAAATTGTTTGTGTGGTTTCCCTGAGGGGGAACTGCCCCTATTCGTTAATGAATGATTTACCAAACAACGAGATTGGTTAGTGAATCTTGTTAATACATGAAAATACCTGGTGCGTAGCTTTCAGTGATCTGTTGCAGTTTATTTCAAATTACTTCCCTGGCAGCCTTTGTTTTTGCACCAGACACAGTTAAATCTGCATTTTCTTTTTTCATTCTTCTTCTCTGTTTTTGTTAGATGGTGAACACTTCAGAAAAGGGAGAGGAACACCTTGAAAGTGTTGAAAGAAAACAAAGATACAAGATCTTGCTCTTTTTTTTTAGGTAAATGCTATTGACACAAGATTGAGTCAATGGCAACTGAGAATCCATTATATGGAGCCCAGACATTTTACTATTCTATTTGAAAAAATAGTGAAATTTATGGAAATTAGAACGTGTTTAGGATGGCACTAAATGCATGACGAGCTTTCAGTATGAACAGCAAGACACTTTTCACCCCTTTGTGGTAGCTCCCAAACGGCTAACCGTTTAACAGCTTCACTGGATACTTCAGTGTGAGCACTGAATCTCGAAGTCATGTAGAATAATGGCCTGTCATTTTAAAACACTTGCTTGGAATTGCAGGAATGTGAGAGTTGTGCAATTTCTGTCCTTAAAAATGTCTCCATGACCCCATTTATGAAGGATTTTTCCTACTTTTGGTGAAGGATACGTGTAATACATCTAAATATCTAAATGTAGACTATCTATAACAACAACAACTAAGACTTTTCCCATATTAGATGAGTAAGCTATATGAGTTTTTTGTTTCCATAGAGCTCGATCATGTGTCATGCTAATAGTGAACTCAACATAAGCTATATCATTCTTTATTATTTTTTTCAACACTTTTGTAGAAATATAGACTATCTACTATATGCAAAAGACACATTAGATTAGATGTGCGGCACACATTATGGTGATTTGGGTTTTAAATGTGAAGAAACTCTGTTCTCATGTTTGGTAATTATGGTATGTTAGCTGGGATGCCCAAATTAATCTCTTTGGCGTGCTTGTAGGCTTACCAAAATAAAGCTCTCGCTTGTACTGCGGAGAAGCTTTGACATTTATCCAATGAAACCAGCAAATCAATAACTTGTTACTTCTACTGTTACAAGTGTTCTCCCTTCGTCAACCCCACTTGGTGTGGGATAAGGCTCAACTTTGGTTTTTGAGGTGATAGAAGTGTTTTCCTCTTTGTTAAGAAGGTGCAACTTATACTTTGGCAGATATGATGTGTCAGCTACGTTGCACAGGTATGCCCAAATGGGCGATGTACTTGTATCCGATACGTATCAGGTATGGGGTATGTGTATCAGTATACCGATATGCCAAAATGCGTATCGGTATGCATACCCAATTTGGGTACATTACGCACCCATATTGGGTACGTATTGGATCGGGTCATATGTATTTTTGTTGCCGATCCAAATATCAAATTTAAAAGAATCGGATAACTTACCTGTGTTTGTACTATCCGTTTTTCTGCTTTGTCTAGCCATCACTGCCGGTGATTGCAAGCAAGTGCGATGGATGACGTTGGCTCGACGATCGACGGATGATGGCAACTCAGCGAGTGGCGGATGACGGCAACCAGACGAGCGTACAAACCCTCTCTCTTTGCTGATTGTTGTATTAGTTTAGGTATGTATGCTTTTTTTGAATCGATTAGTGAGATATTGTTTGATGAAATGCTTGATGGCATGTTTATAAAATGCTTGAGGCATTGAGACCTCTTCAATGAGAAGAATATTCTTGTTTTTGAATCGTTGTTGTGAATGTGTAAACTAAAATATTTGATAAAATGCTTTAACTAGATGTCGAGACCTGTTTTAGCCCCAATTTGCTTTCATCGGAAATCAATAACTATCTCGGGTCTAAATCTCATGCCGAGACATGTTCATGATTTTGTGGTCTCTTGATGTTTGTCAAGGTTGGGAAGCTAGTGTGAGAAAAACTAGCATGTTTGTCTTGTATATGTTTGCATCCAGTGGTTTCTTATTTTCATAATGTATGTATTCTAAAAATTAGTATACTTGTGTTTATGTGTGGTTCTCCATCTTGATAATATATTGCAATCTATTGCTTCTTATTCTAGATAGACGAGATTTGATATATTTGTGGGTTGTTTAGTATTTTCAATTTGATATGATCAATTACTTAAATTTATCTTTTTAATCTTTAGAGTTGTCGATTATGAATTATCATATTTAATTTTATATAAAAATTATATATTTTAATAGTGGTGTACCATACCTTAAATTTTCTAAAGTTTGAGTACCCCATACACATACTCAACCGGGTACCAGTACCATACCCGTATCCATGCAACATGGTGTGTCAGGTTACATGTGATAAGAGATTTCCCTGCTATACTTTCGGAAGAGATAAATATAGGGTACGCGTATGATTTCTATGATTCGTGGTCTTTCTGGGGAACAAGTAAGCCTTAGACAGGCATCGTTAAGATAAGTTATCTTTAGTTGGTTAAAAGCTCTCTTTTCCTTTTCCCCTCCTCAAGTAAGGGGCGTCTTTGACTGGTGGGTGAAAGGTCAACAGAATTTCTCTCTTCAACTCCCCAAGTACCTTTTAAGACGGTAGTCAGAGTTGTTTGCAACTTCTGTGGCCTGGTTTTGTTTGGTAAATGTCGATCGTCCATCTGTTCCCTACTTGAGACTTGGATGAATGGCGACCTAGCACTGTCATAACTCAACGGCTTAAGTCTCAGATTTTGAGTCCAAGATGGAATAACCCAGAAGTGATCATGTTTTGAGGGTGTACTGTTAATTACTGTGTAGTTTTAGTCCTTCCTATCCAGTATGTGCACAATCAATAATGTTTTGTTTAAAGGGGTGTGGCAGGTTTTCTTCCCCCTTGAGGTTCATATATACCTCAAGCACGCATTTGGTCACATGCAGCAGAGTAAGAGGTTCCATGTAACGATGCAAAGGTTCAGAATAACTGGGATCGTTCTGCAGTATTATGTCCCCTTCACGTGGAACCCATTTCCAACAAGTTACCTTTACTAATTACCTTATTTTGAAATCGCAACGGCGGCGGGCGTTCCCTTCCAGATACTTTCTCTTCCCTCTCATTTTGTCCGTCCGAGAAGACGGGTCAAAGCGGAGGCTCACGCGCACTGTAGAGAGAGATGGTGAGGGGTCTGGTAAAGAGTCTCGTTTCCCGGTCTCTCTCCGTGGCCTGGAAATGGCAGAACCAGCGGCTCCGGCCACTCAACATCCACGAGTACCAGGTCCCTCTCGCTCTCTCTTTCTCTTGGGTGCTTGGATGTTGAATTATCGTATATCACGTGTAGTATCTAAGAATTTCTATTATCTAGGAAATCTCGCGTGAGTTGACTCTATATACTGATCTCATCATTCTCAAGCTGTTGTTGCCTTGCATTTGCTGTGCAGGAACTCCACCATCCTATTAGAAATGCAGTAAGCCACAGACTCGATGGTGATCATAGGATTGACCCCAACTGCAGTAGGAAGCAGACTCGCATCACAAACAAATAGCCCTTCTGCTTCCCAACTCTGCCCGTTCTCGTCGACTGCACCTTCTTCCTCTGTCACACCCATTTTGCAACTTCCCATCTGGTGGGCAGAGCTGTACAGAGCCCACAGTTCAGACTTTGAAAGGAGCCCCCCTTCTGCCACTACCCCATCGAGAAATTCATCTAAATCCTCTTGTTTGATCCCCTTTGCCTTGATCCTGTGCCCATCACTCCGTAATGTTCCGACCTCGCTTGCACCGGCTGCAACCAAGATCCTGAGCACTGTCCTTAATCCATCCCTCAAGTTCCTTGTCCACTTTACTTAATCTGTACTTGATCCTGTCTTCCTCCGTCACTTCACCAGAACCCACATCTCTAATGAGTGCAAACAGATGTACAGTTCTCGAGTACTTGAGCATCCTTTCCTTCATGTCTGAACTAGATAACCAGGGGGTAATTGCAGCGCAAGTTGCTGGACCAAGTGCAGCAGCCTCCACTATTGCCTTGGGACTCTTATTCTCTGCTTGAACTGTGTGTATCGAGGTGATGATTCCACCTTCATAAACCTTACCTTTGATGCTTGACTCGGACTCAGGGAAGTAGCCCCAAGCAAGCAAGACAGGATGCAGGTGCAGGTTCTTGCCAATGTTGGGGTTCTTCAGCCCACTGGAGATGAGCAACGGGGGTGTCATCAATGACCCACATGCTGAAACAGTGAGTTTAGCATGAATCAGTAATCTCTTTGGGGGATCCGAGCTTGATGGGTCACACACACTAGCCATGACTCCCAAACATCTCTTCTTACTCCTACCATGTTCGTTTTTCTCGAATACAAACTTGTCTGCCTTGATTCTACTTAAGATCACTGCTCCGCAGTTCACTGCATCGACCAGCCAGGTGGAATCTGTTCCTTTCTTGTCTCCAGTAGGGCAACCATAGCTGCATTGCCCACAGAAGTGACCCTTTGATGAGTTCGTAGGCACAATATCACAGTTCAAACCAAGGGCCTCACACCCAGATCTCAGAGCCTTGTTCTGAAATCCTTCCTCCACACACTTGTCTACCACACTCAGTCTTTTCCAGACTGCATCCATTGCGTTCTGATACTCCTGCTGACCGAAGAGTTCAAGCCTATGATCCTTGGCCCATTCTCTGAGTAATGAATCTGGCGTCCTGATTGAAGCAGACCAATTGATCGCCCATCCACCACCGACGACTGAGCCTGCTAGGATCATCACTTTCATGTCTAGTGAGGCCAATTTGCCTCCAGTTTGGTACATTTCATTCATGGAGGGGCCTTCTAGCAAGGAATAATCATCACCCCAGTAGTAGCTTCCTTTCTCCAGCACCACCACCTTATAGCCAGCTTTAGCCAAGGTGGCGGCCGCGACTCCACCACCACTGCCCGAACCCACCACCACTGCATCACATTCTATCGTATATAGATTTTCTCTTTGATCTTCTGTAACCTTCAAACCACGCCTAGAGAGATCTTGCAAGAGGTTCTTGCCATACTCAGATGCTGTGTCAGTAACTCCCTTGTCCAAAGGCCTGTGTCTTTTGGGCTCCCCTCTCTCTTGGCTTACACGATAGTCAATTGCTTCCCATGATGGGTTCTTCATGTCTTCACTTGTCTGCATTATGCACATAAATTAATAAGTTTTTTATGCATTTACTCGTTTAAGAAAATAGACTGGTTTGGGGCATGGTTAACGAAGAAGATGAGGTAGACTGACACAGGCCGAATTATGAGGACCCAGCCTGACCAGACTCAAACTCGAGACCGATAAGACTTTGTTCAGGCACTGCTTTTGCAGCCAGCTGGTGAGGCCTATGCCCATCGCAACGTACGTGGTAGGCCCGAAAAGCAGAAGACGAATTATATGACCACAAATTTATTGTGTGCTGGAGATAAAAAGCCAGAGGATTAGCTCACGGTAGGGCTCTCTGACGCCCACTCACAGGTGGCGAGTTCGAATCTTGGGGGTGCATGCGTGTGTGTTAGTTAGGCCTCGGTCTAGCTTTGTATGGATACGCGTGTAAGGTACGAGAGAAAATGACAGTCCGTCGCTTGCAAAGGGTTCCATTCGATTTGTCTAGTGCCAAATCGTATAGCCTAATCTCTGTTAAAAACCACATTTTACCAGAGCCTAGCTTACATGAAACCAAACTTTCAGAAAGCTTTCTATCTCTGTGGCATATCTAGAAAGTTTTAGGATTACACATTAAAGAGGAAGCGCACCCTCTCGTAGTCGAACTCCCAATCAAAAGCAACCGCCCTAGAGCACCCTGCCATTGACCTAACGCTCAGGGTGTAAGATGACACATTGTTTTATTCATCATGGACTCTGTATTAGAGAAAGTTGTGCACTGCTTTTATTGTTTATTTTTATGTGAGGCAATACCCCACGAGATCCGCCACTGGCCATCAAGTTCGTATGAATGTCAATATCCAACAAGGAATAATTTAAGCTAAATCAGTAGAGCCCTAGACGGACTTAAACGGATTATTCTCAACCACTGAGGAATAATTTAAGCACATCCGTAGAGTTCTAGAAGGAGTTAACTGGATTATTGGCATCATATCGTACATTTATACAATGACACCGATTGTGGGCCCCTACAAGTGGGACCCAAACATGGAAAACTTACATGGAGATTCCAAGTTTTTCTTTAGGGTTTTTTTTATTGTTGAACTGGAGTTAGTCGAACTCATGACCTTTAACCAAGGCAAGCTCAAACACATCAATCTTAAAAGCCGTTTTCTTTTTAACAGTTGTAAAAAGAAGGACAAATGCAAGTTCATACCTGAGAGTAGAAGGCAAACAGGCAGAAGATCTTGAAGATGCCAAAAGCCACCCAAAGGAAGCGGAAGAAGCCATGCCGATTGGACCATCTTTGCAGCACCCTCTCCCTCTCCTGGTCGTTCATCTCTGCGAACCTCCGGACGAAAAAAGGAAGCGGCCCCAGCTCAGGCTCTCTCTCCCACACAGCACCAAGGTTCCCAACCTCGTCGCCAACGCAAACAGAATGCAACATATCAGCATCCTCCCTTCCTTCGGCAACCTCCTGGCCAGCACCTCCCCAACCTTCCTCAATTATAATAAGAAAAAATCAATCACTTCCATTAATCATTATCTTCTAATCGTACGATATGTTTAACGTGCTTAATTAATTGTCATGCCTCTAAAACATTCATCTATACGATCAAAACCAAAACTAAAGGATGCTAGTCCCACAATTCATGGTTATGGATTTGTGTTCCTTTTATTGCACCACCATAACCAGGAGGAACAGAGGCACCAAGCGGCGGATCTAGAAACTTTTCGGGGTAGCGTGAATAGCCCAACAAACTTTTTAGGATGGGGGGGGACACCATGTATTATGAGCCACCAGCTCTATCCTACGCTATGACTTTCTATTTATTTTTCAAATTTTAGGTGGGGACTGTCGGTTGGAGCAGATGCACCACCGTGTATTATTATAGACCACCAGCTCTATCCTAAGCTATAACTTCCTATTTATTTTTCAAATTTTCAGTGGGGAATCTCGGTTGCAGCAGATTGTCCACCTTTGCTCAATGTAGATCTACCTCAGTTACAGCAGTTGGGACTAACACACTGATTGCAAATGCTTTTGGATTCAACATTGGAGGGGAGGAAGAGGAAGAGGAAAGGTTGCCAACCATTCAGTGCGATCTTTTCCTCTCATAAACATCTATTCAATGAGGTACAAAGGGTGTTAGCTCACTTGGCGGAGCTCTCGTGATATCTGGCCACGAGCTCCAGTCTTGCTTCAGCCTCTCTTGCAGGGGGGAAAAAAAACTAACACCTCTATATTGAGTTGATAGAGCAAGAGATAGAAAACCGCTTCAAGAAAGCTCCGCAGTGGGTCTCTTTCTTACCACAATACATATATTATTTATTCATGCTTGAGAGTATTATTGTATAATAATATTGTGCTTTGCTTTTTATGAAAACTTTTAATTTTTTCTAACATAAATGCATACCACCAAAAAGCAATAAATGAATATGAATAGATAAGATCCAGACAAGAAAGTGGAAGAAAAATAAATTATTAAGAAAAAAATTATTAAAACCAAATGAACTTATGTTGATTTAACCATGTGTAAACAAGATCAAACTCCATGAAAACCAAAAAAATCCATCCAACGAACCCCATGAAAAAGGGTTCGTTGTTGTTATTATATATATAACGATAGCTTCTTAAACTGCCAAAACTTTCATCATGCCATTTCCCTGAGGGACCGTTTCCCAAAAGTTGAGCAAAGAAAACGAAATTGGCGAAACAGAAGAAAAAAGAAAAGTCAATAAGAGAAAAACAGGCGGCGGGTTACTCAGGCTTTATTGCGTGAACCCGCACTATATACATTTCATTAACACACTCTCAAAAGAGAAAGTCATCATTGGTTACCATTAACACTTAATACTATATATGACAGAAACGCTAATATAAATACTAATCCCGCCGCTTAGAAACATTTTCTTCTTTTCCGCCAGTTAATCAACAATGCTTATCCTAGCAATGTGCCCTCTTAAAAGCCGAAAGCGTCACACGTCCTATATCCTGGTTTGGCCGTGTGTGTGTATATATATACGTGTGTGGAGAGAGAGAGGAGGAGGAGAGTTGAAAATAAAATACTTCAGTAATTTGGAGAGCGTCAACAAGGAAATCCGAAACTGATTCAACTCATGTCTTTTTATTCTTTTGTGGAAGAATCACGGTGAGCACATTGTGGTATCAAACAAACGGAAGGTCATCTTCCTCAAGGTAATAGAATCCATTGAAGAACACAAAAGCTAAATAGATCTTCTCCCCTTTGTCGGGAAAGACATATTTTGATAAAAATAAGAGAGAGAGAGAGACGCTAATCAAGCTCGGGCTTCGGCCGTCATACGGACATTGGCTTTGGGGGCAAGAATCCTAACCTTCCAGTTCCTTAGAGTTCCGCGTCTCTCAGAGTACGAATCTCACAAGTACGAGTTTTAACAAAGAGGGAAGCTGTTTACCTCATCGGGGACGCCGTTGTCGGCGCCAGACGCCTCGTAGAATTCCTGAAGAAGTTTGCTCGGAGGGTCACCCTTGCCACCAATTGCCTCAGCAGTAGGCAGCGGCAGCGGCATCGGACGGATAAAAGTAGCACAGATGGCAGAGAGCGATTCCATCTGTGCTGCAGAGTAGGCTATACGTGTCCTTCTTCCCTCCAAGGAGAAGAGGGTGGTGATGCCTTATAGGAGCCTCGCTACCCATCTCTATCTCGCTCTCTCTGACTTCTGGGAAACCGAAAGGGCTTCGTGCAGCTATTTATAGGGGGAGTTTAGTAGCGAAAGTTGCAGTTGTTAATGAGATTGATATTGTACTAAACTTGTATGAAGACTAAAATCCTCCACGGAACGTCGTGATAAGGACTCGTGAGAACTAATCTAGTGTTCCAACATGGCCAGAATCTCTCTTGTGCTCCTGAGGGACTCACAGTTGACTTGGATCGGCTGAGCCGGTCTAATGTTCGGCTCGTTCTCCGCAGAGGCTAGCTTTCACTCGTATTATTTATTTAATGTTTGAACGTATTGGCCATTGTTTTGGAATAATGAGAGCTAAACTTGTTTGTGCTCTTTTGAACTCAGCTTTTAGTTCGTTTAATTGTATTTATGTTCGATTTAGCTCATCGTCCGAACAATGCGACATAGACAAACATGTATGTTTCACCTGTAAATGATCTGCTCTAGTTCATGAGTTTACGGCGAGATGGTCCGACCAACTTGCCCTTTTCGACCAGCCACGTGAACCGAACCCTACAGAACAAACATTGTTCATGTACACCTTAATTGAGATCGCAAACCGAACATGAACAAGCTATGAATAAGCACAACCAGGCCAATCTATGAATAGCTCAACCCGTTTACTAAGCCATGCATAGTGCCTGGTACCACATGGTTAAAAGTGCAGTGTTTGTTGTGTTTACGTCCTTATCTTTTGAAGCTAAATATTAAAATGAACAAGATGGACCTTTTCGCTGTGGAAGAAGTCTTCATGTATTCCTTCCTTTTAGTTTCATTGGTTTGGATTCGTGTTTTCTTATACGATCCGAATGTAGACACATCTGTAGAAAATTTTGATCGAATCCAAATCCAGGACTCTACTCGATCGAGACCCAAAACGGTGTGGGTTGAAAATCATCGAGAGCCTTTGCTGCGAGAACCCTATGAACATGACCTAAGCAACTTGTGCACGGTACAGCATTGATGATGGGTGGTCGTCTCTGCTGCTTGGGCTCTGTTCACTCAACTAATTTATTAATCAAGCTGTCGGGTCAAACCCAACCGATGTGAGGCGTTAAATAGTTTTAACCGTACCGATCAACACTATCCTTTTTGTAGTTTATGAGACTTGTTCCTTAATTTCTTTCTTATTAGTCCAACAGTTAATTTCTTAGTATTTTTTAGATTTGTAGTTTATGAGACTCGTTCCTTAATTTCTTTCTTATAAGTCCCACGGTTAATTTCTTAATATTTTTTAGAATGACAAGTTGGGAATGAACGGAGACATTTAATTTTTTTCTCAATCTCTGACCGGTTCAAAAGCTTTAATAAAGGAGGACGGTTGCGAGAAGTAGTCGACATCCAAGAACTCGTGCGATATGTTATCAATAGTCTATTTTTTTAATGGTTGATAAGAGAGATGAAGTTAAGCGTGTTTGAGCGAGAGCTCGTATTGCACCGCGTCCTCACCTCCTACAGCTTCTAGGATGCATGTGAATCTTACCACTGCAGCGTTGGAGGAACATGCTTGCGAATAATATGGCTGGTATTAGAGAAACCTAAGTACGAATAGATTGGACCCAAACCTAATTAAGTGGTACCGTGTAATTCGCTTGGGCTCAATAAACTGAACTGAATTGATCGGGCTGTGGAAGCCCCAACCAATAAAGGCGTGCAGTCGTTTCTTTGCCCGTTCCAAGTCTCTCTCTCTCTCTCTCTCTCTCTCTCTATATATATATATATATATATATATATATATATATAAAGCTTTTCTGACTCTAGCACATGGCTGGTCCAAAGCTAATTAGGTGGAACCGTATACTTTGATAAATGTGGTTATCTTCCCTTTCAATACGAATATCAAACAGATGTCCTTGATATAAATTGATATGACAAGAACATGACCCGAGCACGACTGAAAATAACACCAACACAAAACCTACAACCTAAATGGTTTGCGTTGTTCTCTACACGAAGTAAATGAAAAGAAGGGTTCATGTTCAACAACAGAAAATGGAATGACACGACACGAAAAAACTTGGAACAAGCGATTGCCAACTCAATTTATTGAAGTCTTGATTGGACGCATTGAAAAGCCAAAGGGAAATGGTGAAGGAATCACATGGTTTGACACTGTATTTTATAAACCAGCCGAAGGAATTGAACATGGGTTCTCTATGGCGCATTCACTAACTTCAACTGATCTTGATGGGCTCAACATTGGTTGGTCGTTGCAGTTGACACTTTGATTCTAAATGCTTATTTTAAGCAAGACGTAAAGTTCCTTGTAATTTGAATCGAGAACTTTTTATACGCTTTACTGTAAAATTGAAACAGTTGAGTATTTGACCCTTAGACATGGCCGGTTCTGGCTAAACTGGAACGTGACAGAGCCGACTCCGGTTTGAGTATGGAACCGTCTGAAACCCAAAAATAGTATTAAAAGTTTAACTTTTAAAGATTTTTTTTCCAAAAATACCAAAACTGACGATTTCAAACCGCGAGTTCTATTTTCGAGCTGGTTCTATATTCATAACAATGTGAAACCAGAACCGAACCGGGTGATTCTCGATTCCGATTCCGGTCTCAAACGGTTCTAGCTCAGTTTGCTTCTGGTTGAAACCACTAGGCCAATTTGGAACCGGCCACGTCTACCTCCACTCGGCATAAAAGGTTCAATCAGTCCTTCAAATGAAATACTTTGGTTTAGACCTTCGAACTTTTAACAGTTAGCCGGTAATTTAAGTGGTACCACTTCGCATTAGGGCGAATTACAATGGAGGATCTTCTTATTCGTGTTCTGCTGGTACTTGTGGTAGTGGTGGAATGCTGCCATCTTTAACATATCTTCACCCCCTTCCTTCTCTCCGATTGCCATTCATATTAACACTTTGTCTTCCTATTAAATCTCTTGGGCGGATTGCAAGGTTAAACATATCTCTCGGAGAAGACCTCCGCCTGGCTGGTTTAAACTTAATTATGATGAGGCCTCTAGGTGAAACCCTGGACCAGCCGCTTGTTGCAGTGGCCTTTTACGCGATGAGGTAGACAACTGGATGCGTGGTTTCGTCTTCAACATTGGTTGGTGTGGTAGTTTTCAATCAGATTTGCAAGAGCATGGGTATGAGGCGCTTAATTGTTCAATTAGATGCAGAGGCCTTGTAAGGGTGTGTTTGATTTTGGTGCGAGGCCTTCAGTACAGGCTTAGAAGCCATTTTCTGTGTTTGATTCATGAACATGACTGATACTTGAGTTTCCTGAGGCAGAGTAGCAACACGAGAGAAAAAGAGGTGCTTGAGTTTTCGTACGAAACCTTTTGTCCTGTTCTTCTTCCTGTGTCAAAGTTTTTTTGGGTTATGACCCACTTATTGAACTATAGTTTCATACCAACAATGTGTTTCGTGTTTGATACACAATGAATCATGAAACTGAAAGCACCAACAATCAAGCTCCTGAAAGCACCAACAATCAAGCTCGGGTTCTCTTGGAACCTTGTATCAGACACACCCTAGTGGAGGAAGGGGAAAAGTTTGTTGCTCTATATGGCACCAAATTCAGATGTTATGCGAGATAAGTTGGGATATCCGGTTCAAGTTCATCGGTCGGGAAGGAAAACATTGCACACATACATTAGCTCAGTTTAGTCTCATGTACGAGAGAAATGCTCCTTTATATGTGTTTCGGATCGGTTACTGTTAGATCTTTTTGATCCAAGTAGTTCAACTTGATTGCAATTAGTAGCATCAATAAACTAAAAAGAAAATAGGAAAAGGCCATCGCACTTAAGTTAACAGTAAATTAGTAAAGTCTAAGCCTGATGCAGGCCGAGGTACTGAGGCCTTGGCCAGTCATCAATGAGCTGACTCGAGCATCCGTACTCCCCAAGATTGGAAAGATCAACAGAAACATTATAGTCCACGGTTGAATTCATAGTTAATATATGTTGTTTGGCCCGAGTCCAACGTGCCATGGGCTATTCATCCCAAAAATTAGTGGGCCACTGCAAAAACCAATATGCCCTTTTATAAGGGGATATTAGGGTCGGACGCATAGATGACCAAACTGTTTAGGGTTCCGATATAAAACCATTAGGGTGGGAGGAATAGCCCACGGAACGATTAGGGAGAGTAAGCTATGCAGTTCTGATTAGCTCTTTTATTTGGATTCGGATATATAAACTAACTCAATTTCAAATAGGTTTTGATTAAACTGGGCTCCTAATTTATACTCAAACCCTTTGCCCGTTTAACAATTTTGGGTCGGGTCGTTAGTTCAGTTCAGGTAAACGTTACCCCATGGGGCGCAGGGGGATTCTTCACAAACCCGACTCGTTTGGAGGGCTGGCGTGTCAAAGGGTGAGAGAACGGGACCGCGTGCAAATTGCAGTTTCATCTTCCCAATTCCAAAGGTTGATCGCCGTTCTCATGCGCAGGAGCTCAAAACCCTAAAAAGAAGAGAAAGCGCTCTGAGTGGCAGCCACCGTTGCGCAGCCATCCTCCTCCGGCGTTCCTCGACGTACTCTCTCTCTCTCTCTGTGCGTGCGTGTGATCCTAGCCTCTCGGACGATCGACCCTAATTTGATTGCAGGGCGTGCAGATCTGTGTGTGTATGTGCGCGCATCTGAACTAAGTGCCAGTGTGCGCCTATGGTACCAAGATGATGTCGTTCAGGTCTACCTTTTCTATTGGTATCGGCAAGTCGTTACGTGGCTTTAGGCACGTTGGATTCTGGCATCTGTTTGCGAGAGCCACATGCGCATCTCCGTGTGTACGGAGGCATGCCAATGGAGTTCTATCGTTCTTATGTTTGCGGGTGGTGACTCGATTAGCTTTTTCCATGATTTGATTTGGCATTTTGAATATTGAACTGCACAATTTGCTCAAGCTGATAATGAAACCGCACAATCCGCTCAGTTCTCGTATATATATATATCTTTATCCACAGCTTATCTTTGCTTCCTTCCTTACATGATGAACTCTTCTTGCTGTAACGTGTTTTAGGTTAATTGGGTGAGGGAGCCGACATGACTTCTACTTCATTGCAGCCTCAATTTCGTAACACGCAAACTCCTTCAAAAGTTTTGCACCTGCGCAATCTTCCTTGGGAATGCTCGGAGGAAGAGCTCATTGAACTGTGCAAGCCATTCGGAAAGATAGTTAACACGAAATGCAATGTTGGTGCAAACCACAACCAGGCTTTTGTCGAATTCGTGAGTTATTTTTCCCATTGATTTGTTTATTTACTGGACAAATCTCTCCTGTTTTTTGTTTTGTGAATTGTAGCTCATATTTTGGTTATGGAAAGTTCAAGATCTCTAGACGAAATGTAGATTAGCGCTCAATTGGAGGCACTGGAAGACCGAGAAGTGGCTCAATAGGGATGCTTCTTAATCTGAAAAAGTTATTCTTGCAAGAGAATCACCAGATTTTTATATGTTACAAGAACATGACGTAGAGTTTCCCTTTTCTGCGATGACCTTGAAAACAATGAGTCTTCTGTTGTTGGATACTTGTCTACCATAGTGAGCAAACCCTTTTAAAACATTGAAACTCAGTGTATAGAAATCTCGCTTGAGAGGCACGAAGTTACACTTATTTCATAATCCTAAGCTTTCTAACACGATGATGGATTTCTTGCTTCTCTTCACATTGAAGATGAAGTGAACTTTTGTTAATTTTGGAAATGTTTTGCAATCATTAGACTATCATACTTCCTCTGTTATAATTTACCTAATTTACAAAGACAGAATGAAGTTTTTCTACAGAGGTTGAAAACTTATGTTTCGTGGAGATGACAAAATCTAAGTGCGTTCATAAAATATGCTGTTTCCCACTCACTTTGTTTATTTTGGAACATTCTCTTCTAACTTCACATCTTGCTTTGCACTCAGCTGAACGAGTCCTTAGTTTGTTAAGTCCTTGATCAATGATGATTTTTCTTTTATGAAACAGCACATGATATCAGTCCTTGCATCTTTTCCCAGATGAAGCCTGCCCTTGGTGTCGTACTCAAAGGAATTCTAATTCTAAATACTTGAAGTAACTTGTTCCCAAGTTTGAGTGAACATTATACTAGTTCTTGCATAAGTCTCTTCATGCGAGTGGTCTGGCAGGCGTGAAGGTTTCTCTTTAGTATTTACACAGACAATAATCCATGCATTTTGCATCATCGCAGCTGGATTCGAATCAGGCAATTTCAATGGTTTCTTATTTTGCTTCCTCATCTGAGCCGGCCCAGATTCGAGGTAAAACAGTGTACATCCAGTATTCAAATAGGCAAGAAATCATCAACAATAAGGGCTCTGGTGATGTTGCTGGAAATGTTTTGCTGGTTACTATTGAGGGTGTAGAAGCTGGAGATGTCAGCATAGATGTCATTCACTTGGTACGTTACAACATCCAGCACCTTTACATATATGTGCACCAATAGGTTTTGTTTTTGCGTTACGGGTGATTTATGTGATCGGTTAGTTATTCTAGTCGAAGTTTCAAGAGAAAAGCTGCTGCCATGGAGTCCTTGTTTTTTCTTTATGAATTTTGTAGAGCAGATGTTGTTTTACTTGGTCTTCAACTTCTCGTTGACATATTGTGGATCGGTCAGCAGGTCCATTTTTGTCACGGAGATATCTTCATTGTCAGACTACTAAAGCATTGGAGAATCACATGTTTGTTTGCTATCCCATTCCTTCAGTCATTCTACTCTTAAGACTTACAGCCTTGCATATTTGATTAGTTAGTTTTTTCTAACTTCCTCCATTCACAATTGACAAATTTCGGTATGTAGGACCAAATCAACCTGTAAGGAAGCTGTTTTAAAGGTTAAACCTTTGAACTCTGTGATCTCAGATATACTTTTTCCCATTCTATATCTTTCTTGCGGATATGGAGAATCACATGTTAACCTTCATCACCTAATCTATTATTTCAAGACTCTTAGCCCACCATTGTGGTCTGTAGGTCTCTCTTTTCCTTCCTCTTTGATTAGATAGGTATTTGTATCTTTTGATTGTTCTGATAAGAATCATTTCGTGAATGCATCTTCTGATTTGTTGTTGTGCTGTTTTGTTTCTCTCATCTGCTTTGTTTTGTTTGGAAGCAGTGTTTAAATAAGATCCCATACATCATAATGCTTTTATAAGTCTATTGCACTATTATGATGCCTCTGGTGTTAAGATGAATGCCGTGCTCTTACTTGGCAGGTGCTCTTCTGCACTTAAATGTAATTTATTGTTTATTTATCTTTACCAAATGCTAGGCATCAGGGACATTTGCAGTTTCTGATGATCTATTTCAGATTTACTGGCCTAAAATAAGGATTTTCTGTAATCTTGCAGGTTTTCTCTGCTTTTGGCTTTGTGCAGAAAATTGCCACTTTTGAGAAGGCGGCTGGTTTCCAGGCATGTCTGGATTAAATTTCATAACTTGGTGCCTAACTATATTAGTTCTTCACAAATTCATCATCTCTGGCACTTGGTCAGTTAGTTGTTTCCTTGCTTATACTATTTCAGGCTCTGATCCAATTTACTGATGCGGAGACAGCCTCTTCAGCAAGAAATGCACTGGATGGGAGAAGCATTCCTAGGTGATATATTTGTGCTTTCCTGCATAATTAATTGCCCTGATTTTCACGTATTTTGGTGGTTAAAAACTTTAGGTATCTTCTTCCAGAGCATGTCAGCTCATGCCACTTGCGTATCTCGTATTCTGCACATACTGATTTGAATATCAAGTTTCAGTCACATCGGAGCAGGTACAAGATGTTTATCTTAGCTAGTTAGATTGGCGTATAAATTTTCTTGCAATCTTCTGAAAGTTGAAGGAATTACTACATCTTTTCAGGTTTTCAAAAAATAGATAGCCTGTGTTTGGCTTATAACTTGGGTAGGTTAAGTGGGCGATTTAGCCAGATTTAGTGACTTCTAAATTATACAAGTAGATAATAAATAGAATAATTTGTTTATTTCTAAAATCAAGAAATAATTAACGTAATTCTAACTTTTAACTAAGCCATATGTATTAATTTGATAAAAGGAACAGGCAAATGCTGAAGTAAGTGTTATCTGTCTATGACCAACTGCCAAAACCAATGATCTATACTGAAACTCAACAGTGGCAATTGAAAAACATTTATGCAAGATCTTGAAGACCTAACCATTTCTGGAGTAGTTCCATCCAACATATACAACAGATATCTTTGACCATCTCAAATGACAGTAACATACCACAAGCAGTATGCGTAATAGAGATCAGTAGCGTGCACAACCTAGGCACTGACAGTGTTTTTAACAGAATTTTCTTGACATACTAATGACTTAGCCCATAGTCACTTAAATGTTCATAACTCATTGATGAAAATTAGTTATGATGACATGCCAAAAGGTAAATTCTAAACTAGACCTAGAGTAGGGCTCTCAGCTTCTGAAATAGATAAAACGGGTAAAGCTTTTTTAAAGCTACATGTTATCTGTCCAAGTCCAAAATGTTTTGTGACCCAACCAGGTCAGTTGGATCATGTTCTGAATAAGTGACTACTTCTGGATCTTTCCAGTGGCACTGGGTTCAGCTGGTGAGTCCCAAACTTGTTTGTTTTGGAGGAAGGATACTTGGGGCTTGCTGGATTTCTCATTATCTTGGGAGTGCGAGAGAAATGACTATACCCTGAAAAGCAAACTGTTGTGATCTTACTGTTTTGACCTCTCATAGATTATATCAGTATGAACTATGAAGCATGACAGCTACTCATTGCTGTCTACAGCTTTCCTGCTGAAGTTGGTCCTTGGCAATTCTCTTGATCAGAAATTGGTTGGTTTCTTTTTTTGCTGTGAATACGATCTAACCGGATCATAATTTTCCATTGCTTTGAAGGGATTATACAAACCCATACCTTCCAGTGAACCCTTCTGCTATTGAGGGTACTATGCAGGTAAGCTTTTAATTTCCTGGGTTGTATTCCGTTCTGCTCTGGTCAGGTTTTGTATTGTTCTCATATTATCTGCAATTGTCCAGCTCGTTGTTGGTCCTGATGGAAAAAGGAAGGAGCCTGAGAGTAACGTGCTTCTTGCCTCCATCGAGAACATGCAATATGCAGTGAATGTTGATGTTCTTCATACGGTAACTTCTGCTAAAATATGTTCTGGAATGATCTATTCAAATGTTCTTTTTAGTTTTTACTCGATGCTGCCTCTATGTTGGGTTTAGGTTTTCTCTGCATTTGGTACCGTCCAAAAGATTGCAATCTTTGAAAAGAACGGTGGAATGCAGGCACTAATTCAATACCCAGGTGCACTTTTGTAACAATTTTGTTAATAAATCACCCTTCTTTTGCCTCTCTTTTTAGGTTTTGCATCTGTTTGTCCTGTTGACCTGTATACATTTTTTTTCTGCATCATTAATCTGGTTGGTAATAGTTTCACTTGAACAAAGTTACTGACAAGGCTAATTAGTATGTACACGATCAACAAAGTTATTGGCAAGGATAAGCCGTTTCCCCACGTGATCAACATATATTATACGCTTGTTTCTTACTCAATCTTGACATCCTTTTCTTGTCTTCAGAGGTAGTTATTAGTCGGCAGATCTCAATTCGCTCTGGATTCTTTTCATAATATGGTCTGGTTCAGTGACATGTTCATGATTGGCTGTAGACACCATTTGTTTGACACTTAAAAATAGAAAGCTCTTGGTATTTGTCCTAATGGATCATGCATATTTCTCGTATAGTTGCAACCAGACACTGTATCCTTGAACTTTTTGTTTTACTGTAATTGCTGGAAACATTATATTTTGTTTTGCAGAATCGATTTGTTTCTCTCTCTGTTCAAGTAATTTCATTTATTGCTCATCATTTTCATGGATTATAGTGTGCTTAATTTCTTGGCTCAAGTTGGCTGTAGTCAAGGGTGTAGTTTCCTCTATCTAAAACTCAATGATGCAGTTTTTAACCAATCCAACCTCATAAGTGCAGTTAAAATGATTAGTCCATTAGAATCAACCTTCAATTTTGATTTCACCTCCAAAAAAAGAAACAAACTTTCGTTAGTGTTTTCGATGAAAAACTGTCTTTTAATGTCATGCACTGATAACCGTTGAATTTTGAAACTGTTGAACAAGATTCTTTTACATTAACACGTGGTTGCCAAATGTGGTTTTGGAAGCCAAGCCTTATACATTTTATCGGAGAGCTTGATCTGCAAAGAAACTATAAATATGAACAAAACCATGTGTTTTGACTACAGGGTTTGATGCAGTGAAGCGAATAGTTAGCATTTTGTCAGTCCTGTTGTGGTGATTGTCTTTTAACTGCTATATTGTGGACCTTAGGTACATGGAGTATATGGTACATTGTCTAGGTTCTCCCACATATATTTGCCAGTGTTGCTCATGTATATGCAGTCAAGTTTGTTCAGAATTGTGCACATCAACAATATAATCAAGTGTTGACTAATTCCCTGGAGAGTTTTGTTTGTTACTTGTCTGCCGAATTTCCTTGCATACCCCTTGTTTTGTATGTTTCAGTACCTTGTTCCATTTTCTTAACCATGAATATTCAATACAATGTTGCACTGCTTGATGGCTATATGAAAAGTCTTGACTCGCACTCAGTGATTACTAAGCACAGTTTCATGTCTCCTTCAATGTGATGTATGTTGTTCTTTGTCCTTAGACTGTAATTTGTATAGCCACAGCGTAGGTTTAGCCATTCTGAAACTTGGGCTATGTGACGGTTGACGTGAGTCGTGACCCTACTGGAAGCCGCCTTGCTTTTGGATTTAGGTGAAAACCAAAATGAAAGCCAATCCTTAACCCACAGAAAGTGGAGCCAGCTACACTTTTTTGTTACAAGAGGAGGCCAAAGCTTAACACACACACATGCACCCTCTGTGAGTTGAACCCCCCACCAGCAACAACAACGCTAGAGCACCCTACGGTTGAGTTGATGCTCTTGGTGCAGCCAGCTACACTTTTTCTTACCACATTATTCTCTATTCTTAGACATTGTGCCTTATCTTGTATCACATTAGCGTTGAACTAAAAAAATGCAAGTTCTAAAACACTTCGAGGCCTTTCTCTGTCTCTTTAACGAGTTCACCGTCTAAACTGTCACGTTAACATTTAACTGCAAAAACTCAGAATCATGTTTCACTGATTCCTTTGACACCTTTGAGGCCTTCCGCTCTGTCTCTTTTAAAGTGTTCAACATTTACCTTTTCACACCTACTCACTGGAGCTTCTCCATCAACGACTTCTTTTGAATTGTTGGTAGTCGATGACATTTGAATCATGTTCATTGTGAAATTGGACCTTTTTTTCCAGATGTTGCAACAGCGGCTGTGGCAAAAGAGGCTTTGGAAGGACACTGCATCTATGATGGTGGCTATTGTAAGCTTCATCTGTCATACTCTCGTCATACTGATCTCAATATTAAGGTATAAACAATTTTAAGTTGTAACCATGTAAAGGAAAAATGAAATGTAGTTTCAGTATACGGTGAAACCTCTGGAACCATGACATGAAAGTATGACTCCTTCAAACTTCTAATTCTCATCGTTACGGTTAAACGTGGTTACCAAATTATAGCGAGTTTTTGTTCTTTATCCTGTTGATAGGCACATAATGGCAGAGACTACACAATTCCGGAAACTGGAGTATTGCAACAGCTGCAGGCTCCTGGCGTCCAAGGCCCTCAGCCCCCTCCTGGGTATGTCGGAAAGGAGTATTCAGTTGCATCACGTGTGGCAGTGTCGGATGGGCAGATGCGGCCATGGGATGCTGCCTTCCAGGTCCCACGGCCACCATTTCCTCCTTCTGCAAACATGTACCCTGGTCAACCATTTCATCCTTCTCCGGTTGGTGCATCTCCATCTTCAGGTCCCCGTCCTGGTCTGCCTGCTAAACCGGCACCAGGGTATTTAAACAACAATCCTTACAGAATGCCACCAGAGCAAATTTCGCAACAAGTTCCACCATATGGACATCAAGTGAATGCTGGATCTGTGGCCGCGCCACGTCCTGGCCAGACACCATCATACTATGGTTACAAGTAGTAACACCTTCATGATACGGGTAACTGTAGAACTGCTGTAACGTCTACCAAAAAATTCAGTTTTCCTTTTCAAAGTGTTGTTCGACCGTCCGGATAACCGCTTCCTGATAGAAGGATTCCCTGCGATTAGCTGTTGTGCCTTCTGATTTGGACCACGAGTTCTACATGGTTTTGCTTCGTTGGGACGACCCTGTTTTTTAACTTGCGACTCTCTCTCTCTCACACACACAGAGCACTGGTTGTTTGCTCGTCTCTTCTTTCTTGTATGCAGATGATAGAAAGGTGAAGTTGGTTGTTACGTTCTTAGTCGATCTGCGTAGATGCATCTCGGCTAAGCAATCTTACAAGGTATTATGAAAGTATTGGTGTGTACAGACGCTACACAATGTTGTTTTCTGAGTTTTACTCATCTAAAGAGTACGATGTTGCTGATCGATTCTACACCGTTTTAAGGTTTTATTGATTTGTTACAGAAAAACACCGGCCCTTGATGAAAAGTACTATAAGTAGGCTTTTGTTTCCTTTATCTCGAGCTTAATCATTCAGTTAGTTGAGAGCTAATTAAGCCTCGATAGTGACTACCTTAACAGTTGGTGGTGCTTTTTCGCAGTTGTGGGAGGTGTTGGGTACTGTAACAATCGAAATGTTGCAGTCTACCCAACTAAGTAGTCATTTATAATAAGGTTACCGACTTACATAGACTTTGTTTCTTATTAGTTCTAGCACGTTTTATATATTTGAACAATAAGGCTTGTATCTTATATATTTACGCTCTCTCCAAACTTTTCACAAGCTCCACGGGATGGAGTCATCATTCGCTAGGTCTTAGAATAGATAAGATCGGCGTGTTATCCCTGGAGTAACTTTTATAAGGACGGCTATGAAATGGTTAAAAGGTACCTCATGAGAAGAAATCATATATATATATATATATAAACTCTCTCCAAACTTTTCACAAGCTCCCATGGAGTCATCATTCTCTAGGTCTTCGAATAGAGAAGATCGGTCTGTTATCCCTGGAGTAACTTTTATAATTAGGACGGCTATGAAATGGTTAAAAGGTACCTCATGGGTTGAAATCAGGTTTTCACGATAGGGGCAATGGGCAGACTTCAGAGAAGCACTTTCTTGGTTTGAACTACATATTGAGACTGGCGGTGGGATGCTAGCTGAAAAGCTATGTGAACCAAGTATCGCCACATGCATCTCTTTGGCGAAGCCTCATGGTGGGCAGTGTCTAATGGAGTGTTCATATCATAGAATCAAGAATCAAGAATGATGTCAGTTTACAACGGTACAACTAAAAAAATTATATAAATACAAATAAAGTGGAGTATGCTTACCGAGTTTCACGCAGATGGTTGTGCTCCACGACTTTCCGTTACCTTCTGCCACTCAAAATCGTTCCTCAGCCATCTTCCTTTGCCCTTCTTAAACGCTCACGACCTCGGCAAGCATCACCACCTCTCTCTTCTTCTTTGTCGCCTTGCTACAACCAGAGCAGGTAGAGTCGCCTGGCTGGGAGACTCGAGTTGCACCCTGTTCCTACCCTGGTTCTCTCATAGTGATGAGAATTCCGGCCGGCAATCTAACGTCACTCGCTGCCCGAATTCTCTCGCGATAACCGGTTTCTGTTCTTTCGTGAACAGACCAGCCTTCTCCGCATCGTCTCTTCCTAATTGTCTTTGTGGTTTGTCGTTCGTTCTGGATGGCGTTTCCGTCTTCAAAGGTATTGATCTCTTCCTTTCGTCCCTCAATAGCTATAATAAGCTTCAACTCATATTGGACAAAAAAAAGAACTCCAAATGTTAAGATAGATGTTCATAAATAATTCATATCTCACGCAGATGGTTCCTCCTTAACTAATAGTGAGGAAGGATTTTGAGCCTGAAATGAACTCAGTCATACAGTTACATGTAGAACGCTCTTAAAACAGTCTATTGTCAATCATATAGAGAAATTTAAAAATCAAAATCATATGGCTCACATTGATGATCTATGTCACAAGGGTGTGGGTGTGGGAATGGGACATGGGCATGGATAACGATAGAGTTCTTTGAACAGATTCATCCAAAATGTTTGCTGTGTGTATTTAACTCGTTGGAGAATGGACTTCGATCTCCTAAATCTTTAAAGGTAACAATTTGTACTCATCACTCCACATATGGAAGGTTGGCTTCACATCAAGGTAACATGATTCATACCTATGGCCCTTTCTGCCCAAAAACAGATTCATAGACCAAAGTGTGCTACATGTTGCTGTTCACATAGTGGTGTGTGTACTTTACGGGATCAAAGGAATGGAGTAACATAAGCTATGCTGGCAAGTCGCCAGTGAGCTAAAGGTAACTTTTTCTGATCCATCCCAAGGTTCACTCTCTCACCTATCCTTCATTTCAAATTGGGTTTGCATCATAGTGTGTTGTTGTTGGACATTCTACCATGCCCATTCTCCTATCTGTTCCTGATAGAGGGAGTAATTTGGAAGATAACTGGCTAGGTACTTGCATTGCTCATTGATATTACAAGCCTTACCCCAAGAGCACTGGGTCCGAGGAACATGGCACTAGGTTTGCTCGAGTGAATGTCTTTTTATTGCACTAAAAAATCTAGTTTAGTTGGCCCTTGCATTCATGGAATCATATGAACACCTTGCGCACCACCGACCATATTGATCAGGACACATAAATTAAGGTGGATTTTGAACATGACCAACGTATAAACAGATGTTACTTAGATCAGCATAATTAAAATTGGGGTTCCGATATCTAAATGGATCCCCTGTAGTTACTTGAACTCGATCCAGTGACTTTTTATCTGTCTCTACACCTAGGCCTTTCTGTAAAAGGATAATGAGCCTCACACAGGTGTGAAAGGTCTAAATCATGCTTTAATAGCGTCAACATTCTAGCCAGAATGTGAACTGGTGTTTCAACTGCAAGAAAGAGAATTTTACCAAAAGTGAATCCCTTTACTAAACTCAAGGGACATCCATCTGTTTTGTTAAATAATTTCCTCTAATTTGTAGAGTAGTCAACGGACTGTAGATAGTGATAACACTAAGACAACTAGGTCACCCAGTATTCAAGGAGATAGACGGGCAGGAAAAGACCACCATACATAACGGTTGATAACTAGTAAGATTATTGTTTAAAAGTTATCTTTGTTGACCTTCCTTCTTGCACTATTTCCACCAGAGCAACCTGCATCTCATGTAGTAATTTAAACAGAATATGGCTAGTTGTCAAAGCCGTCACTTTGCTTTTGCTATCTATAAGTGTGTTACAGCTTCACTCAAAGGTAACAGTGCAACACAAATTTGAGAAACTCAAAGAAGATTAAGATTTAATTTTGGTATAAACGTACTTGAGGTATTTTAAAATAATTATTTTCTAGATTACTAATTTCTTTAACATCAAGCTTAGTTTCATTAGCTGTAAACACTTCTCCTCTTACTTGTGTGCATTTGTCTAACAATTTATATTCATTTGTCATATGAAAATAACTATACCTTGACTTTTGGAAGAACCTGATAATGCAGACCCGGAGATGCTTGCCAAGGTCACCCTATAGCCCCCCGACGGTTATTAAACGGAATGACCCTGAGGAGAGAACCATTCTTGTGGGCCCTACCCTCTTCGCATGGTTGTTAAAGAACATTGACAAGTTGTTAAAGTACTCTGTTGCTTTTGATATCTATGGCTTTGCTCACAAGAGAACCAAGCAACAACTTTTTCCGGCAACCAAGTACCAACACTTCTGAGAAGGCTAAGCTAGGTTTGAACAAAGGAGGTCACGCACAGCCCAGCCAATGAAAATAGTAGCCCCTTGGTAAAGCAGCAAAAGTGTGGCAAGTCGGCACAGATAAGAATGGACACGTCACTGGGATCAAGATAAAACTATACATCATTATTAACTACAGAGTATAAGTTAAAAAAAAGTCCAGTTATAAAATAATGAATTATCAACCAATACACGTTTGTATAAGTTTTCTGTGTCTAATAAACAATATCAACCAATGCATACGTATAAACATAGGCATGTTGTATAGATACATAGATATATAAGGACAGAGACACTTTCCAGCCAACCATGGGCTACAAAAAAATTAATACCGTCTCATGTCATCACCTGCAAAATGTAAAGTACAGTTCAGATAACAGCCTGATCCTTCAAAACATCAACACTTTGACGTGCTTGGCCAATTATCTCAGCCCATCGCTGCAAGGTACTCAATGATTAAGTTGTGATGCACCCAGAAAAGAAAATGGATCATTATGAACCATCAGAATTACAGTACATATTTGAAAGCATTACAGGCAAACTAAAAGCAGTTGCATGACCTGATTAGGAAGCTGCATAAGCCTCTGCAGATATTCATCTCTTTTCTGAGGATCAGATTCTGCTTGAATCATATGACCAACCTGAAGACGTTCCTCAAAACTTGTCAAGCATTAGAAGCCAACCTATAACGAGGCATGACGGTCAGAGAATTTGAGACATTTCAATTACTAAAAAACATACCGACTCAAAGAATGTATGAATTTGATGTGGTTCAAGATCCAAGATAGTTGACGAGAGACCTGTGAAAAGCTCAGAAACAAAAGGTTCATTTTCTCCAACCTGAAAATCATGATAAGAAACCAATTAATCCAACCAGTAGATTGTGCAACACTTACCTTGCTGCTATCAAGTTGATAAAACACCCAACAAGAATTGTGGAGAAAAAAATTTCCACTTCAAGAGGCGCACGAAATGGTACTTGTGCCATAGGATTGACTTCACCAGGATATTCAAAGAATTCCAATAGCATCCAACAGGACTGAGCAGACACCTGATTGTTCAAGAAAATGATGGATGTACTCATGACAAACAAGGATCTATGCCACCGCTATAAGCGGGTGACTCGCCTGGCTGCTATTAGTGGCGCAGACACAACTATAGCGGACTGCGCAGACACCGCTATAGCGGACCGCCACAGCCCTGTTGGCGTACAATGTGTCGGGTCATTGGATCGACTCGACCCATATAACCTTAGCAGTCCTCTCTAACGCGGTGTCTCTCTCTCGCAGTTGGCTTTGCTATTGCTCTCTTCGCCACCGCCACCCAAATCTGTCACCACCGACGGCCACCACCGCCCAACCGCTCAAGGTATCTCCCCTGCAGGTATCTCTCTGCCCGCGCATCTTTCTCTTCCCTCTCCCCTTTCTCTTTACCTCTCTCTGGTCCTTCTCCTAGTCTCTTCTGTCTGGCCCCGTTTCTGCCCCCACCGCCGCCACCGATTGGCCCCATTCATTTTTTAGTTGTCTTCCAGTTCGATTCTCAGCACGCGCATAGTTGGCCTCCCGTTGGGAAAGCTGTCTCGGCTCTTGGCGTGCCCCATTTTTTCAAGATCTAGCAGCGAACCACCTTCCGCTTCAACCCTTCATGAAGAACCTTTGCAACGTATATGTTCTTTAATATGGTTTGGTTCCGATTTCTTTGATTGTATAAGATTATCGATCATAGCTTTTGGATCCATTGATGAAACCGTAATTATTCCAATTTCTTTACTAGGTTTGTTTTCGTATTTGGAGCTTACATTCGTCCAGTGTCTTCTTCTCTTTCTGTGTCTAGTTTCACAGATCTTCCTCGTGTTTGAGTGTGTTGTATGAACCATTTTGGCAGGTATATTCCTGAAATTGAGTCTTGAAACTATTTGGATGTTGTCCATCATTATCTTTTAATTCCTGGTTTGTGATCGTCGAGTAGTTTTCTGGATGTTCATCCTACTTTTCATGGATATGCTGGTAATTCCCATCTGTTTAGTGTTTTCTCCTTGTAAGTTATATTTTAATTCCTCGATCTATGCTTGACAAGTTGATGTCCTGCACACCCCAACTAACACAGGAAAATGAACAATTGGTAATTTGGTACTTCCAGGTTGACATGTTTATGACACCAACACCAAATGACAGTGACACAATCACGATTGAAAACAATAATAACGACATGGAAACCCCATAAGGCCATACACGTATCCACTTAAAATAACAGAAAAACAAAATCAAGTCAGTACATTCTTGAGTAACGAAAAAAACTTACTCATGTGCATGTCAACTTGTTTCTTGTAAGAACATGAAATTAAATGGCATGAGCATGTTTTGAACTTGAAATTGCCAACCCTAATGGTACGTAAGGGGTGTTGCCTGGGGTCGAGACCTCAACAATGTGACCCTTCGTTGTGCAACAGGCATGAGGCATGCACATGCCATTTCCTTTTGCAGATCTGGTGAACTGCACTTTATGCCACAAGGGTGGAATGGGCACACGGCCATGCATGCAAACACACTCTCATCTGGGCACAATTGCATCTCCACTTAGATATGGATCGAGATGAGTTCAGCTTGTGTGGATCTGCAAGACAAGCTAATTGAATGTTGGACTCGTATAAGCTCTTGCAAAGAAACATGCTAACCCAAATAGGTAAATGGATGCGTCTGTCTTCAACAGATCAAGCTTTTGACTTTTAACTATCAAGATCGTGTTAGCAAGCAAATTTGTAACTTCGTATTGACACCAAAAATTTCGAGCAAAAGAGAAGCCACTTGGTCCATTCATCTCTGCCAGCAGTAGGTGCATATGGTTTTAAATCCAAATCCAACACATGAGTAGGTTGGATATCACACATATGTTCAACCGTCATGTGAGCAGTTTGGATTTGATTCCCATGGCTTTATATTTGTCCATACAACAACAACAACAACAACAACTAAGCCTTCTCTCATACCAGATGGGGTCGGCTACAT
Organism: Brasenia schreberi; assembly: GCA_036023115.1. Taxonomy (NCBI): domain Eukaryota; kingdom Viridiplantae; phylum Streptophyta; class Magnoliopsida; order Nymphaeales; family Cabombaceae; genus Brasenia; species Brasenia schreberi. Next base: position 17,975,666 of record JAYKKT010000068.1, read on the forward strand.
GGATTCTTTGTTTTCAGAGAGCCCTATCATAATTTGTAGAATCCATGATAAATAAGTTCCGCAAAGTTTTACGTTGGCTGTCGGAAGCCTAACGCAACTCTCCTCATTTATCAGGGCTTGGGACCGGCCATGCAAGGGTGATCCCTTACATGGGCAGAGTTGGCTTTATATTTGTCCATAAGCCAAAAAAAAAATAAGCCACACAGTCCATTCAGCTCTTCATGCTGAAGAGTTCATGCTAGAACAAAGATTGAACCGGGAAACATCTGGAAATTGTATTTTCTTATAGATATATATGAGCGATCACTTTTGTTCCCTAATTCCTCTCTATGGCTCAACTGTTCAGATCCCATCTCACAATTCTTCGTATTTCTAGTGGCCTATTTACAAGCCTAATTATTTGAATTTATTATCACTAGGATATGGTGGCTACTTTGTTATATACATATTATCTTTGTTACTGACACCAATATAAGTATGTGATTTCGTAAGAAAAACTTCTAATATAGGGTTTTGAAGACTTACTAACAATATCTTAACACCAAGAACGGTTTTACTCAAGAAGTAGAAGCCATGTTTGAATCCTAAGGCAGGTACTCGGTAGAAAATATCATCGTCTAAAAGCTATGTTGCATGGATATGGGTATGGAGTATGCACATTTTTGAAAAACTATGGTACGGGTACGTCACTATTAAGAAACATAATAAAATAAATAAATACTAAGGTACGGGTACATCACTGTTAAGAAACATGATAAATAAATAAATTTACATAAATAAATATAAATACAATACTATATCATATGAAAACAAGAAAGTTTAATTCAATAACATTTTCAACTGTATACATATAACTTTCATATCAAAATTGAATCAAAATACATTAAGCTTCAAACTCCAATCTCGATCTCAGTATTTCCTTCACTATCATCTGTAAAAGAATTGCTTCCAACAAAACAAAAAGGAACCCCAGTTCTCATTGAATAGGTCTCGACATCTCATTGAAGCATTTCATCAAACATATAGTTTGGAGATTCACAACACCAAATAAAAGGAACTAAACGGAACCAAGAAAGAAATGAAACGGAGAAGCAAATCCATGCAACGACAAGAACTTGAAAAAAAACTAATTTCAACACAAAACTAATACATGTACCTGTAAAAACATCAACACCTAAACTAATACATCAATCAACATACTAATATGGGTACCTAACCTCTTCAGGTTGCTGAATAGCAGATGTTAGCCGTCCACCATCATTCGTCGCTCATTGGGCCATTGCCATCATTCGTCACTCGCTCACAATCACTAGTGATGGCCAAACATAGCAGAGAGAGGGTATGTACCTATGTTATTAATAGCGCGCTATAGCGGGTGACTCTTAGCGGACGACCCACCAGGGGCCGCTATAGCACTGGTAGTGGACAGTGTTAATAACACCATTTTGGGTCGGGTCGATCCAAATGAAACAAAAGATCATAACCCTCGCCGCTAACATCTACACAGGTTTCTCTCTCTCTCTCTCTCTCACCTCTATTGTCCCTCTCTCGCCATCTCTCTCTCGCCTCTCGCCGTTGCTTTCTTCAAAACCACCCACATGGCCACCATTGATCGTCCGCCGCATCCTGTAGGTACTCCCTTTCTCTCTTCTCTCTCCCTTTTCTCTCTTCTGTCTCCCTGTCTCTCTTTTTCTATGCTTCCATCGCCTATCTCCGCCTCCTCGTCGATTGCCTACTTTCTTATCTATATTACTCATATGAGTGATGCCTCTACCTTCATTAGTTCAGTTCATCAGCGTCTAACATCCTAGATCCTGCTCCATACGTTTCGGTTCTTCCAATGGAGTAACACTTTGTTTTCTCACCTGTCATTCCACGGATGCACTCATAACCTGAATGTTTTACTCATTTTAGTTTATTTACTGTCAGATCTGATCGTTCATCTGTTGTATGGCACGTATCTGAACAACATTTTCATGAAAACTTCCTATTTCAACCTATTGGCCTGGATCACCTTCTGCGCTAAAGCAATCTGGCATGTTTTAGTTTTCTGACTTGTAAAGACATTCTTTTGACGGAAACCTTACGTTTACTGTTGCTGGTACTGCCAGAATTGCAAGCTAACCTAAAGAGATTGACCGTTTCACCTGTTTTCTCTTTTGCAAATTGGTTTTGCTTTTACCATCTTTCTAGCTTTTGAAGGGACTTTGAGGCTGTTTGTTCTTTGTTGCTGATGGGTGGCTCAACATAAAAAAAATCTATCATATCTTATTCACTTTTCCCCTTTCTATTGGGTAACAGATGCGCTCATAATCGATTCGTACCCGACATACCAATACATGTACCTGTACCTGTGCAACATAGTCCAAAAGTCATTGTTTGATACCAAGAACTCCCTTAGTATCTTGACATGGAGAAGCTTGACAGTATTATCCTGAGATAGCTGACACCATTGGTTGTTGTTCATTAGACTAACAAAGCTGAATAGGTTAATCTATAAGGAAGACTTATATCTTTGCTTTCAGTAATTATATAGCTGCTGTCTGATTTTGTTCATATGCTTTATAGCTTTCTCTCCTTTTGGTTTCAGAATGTGGCTGAGATTCTTTGACATTTAAAGATTTTGAAAATTCAATGTTTTCTGACTCTGAAATGCTTATATCAGGATGAAGGAAAGTGTTTTGGAAGTATGAATTGTGAAGGTTGATACACCCCATGGATCAACTGGTTGTGAGCATAAGTTAAAGATAATTGTAAAGAAATGGGAGAAGCCGATAAAAATGGAAGGCAGGTAGTCTTTGTCACAGTTGGCACTACCAGTTTTGATGCCTTGGTCAAAGCAGTTGACTCTGAGGAAGTTAGGGAAGTATTGGTAGAAAAAGGCTATACGGATCTTCTCATTCAGCTTGGTCGTGGATCATGTAAACCTTCTAAGGTATTCGATTTTACCTTCAATAGCACGACTGCTGATAAGGTTCCAGTTGTATTTGTATTCTCATTCTGTTTTATATGGTTGTTTTATGTGTTAGGAAGGGCTTGTTACTGGTTGTGAATGATCATATGTTAGAAACTTTCAGATTCATTTCACTCTGGATTATGATTGCCATTAAACTTTTGTCTATTTGCATGTGAGTGCAGTAATTATCCCTTCAAATTAGATGTGGAAAACTTATTTGTGCATTGAGAAATGTATCTTCTCTTGTCTATATATCTTTCAGGCTTGAAATGTGAACACTTATACAAGGGCTCAGATACCATGGGAGTGGTAAACATTCACTGAATTCTGACGAAGTCAATAGGTTGATTTATGACTCCTTAATATACAAGGAGAAAAAAATTATAAATTTGTCTATCTGGTGCATGCAATAGAGGAATTGTTTTGCTAATTGAAGGATTTATTGCAGACCAATGAAACAAGGGATGTTTGATTGAAGGTAGATTCGGAAACACACATTCTATTTGCCTCATACAGATACGAGACACATGCTTGGTGATCTTATACAAAAGCACACTAGTAGCTCACAAGATTAACATCTACCGGTGAACGTAGTTTCCTCGAGCATTGATTTGGTCTTATGCTGCCAAATAGAGTTGTACTTTTAGTGGAGTTATTTCATTATTCAAATCTGTTGTTTGATATATTAAAGGTACCCAAGCCATGTACCTTGTAATCTTGGAAAAAGATAAGTATTTTTTCAAGTTTACTGGTGTGGTTCATTCTCTTAACTGTTTATTTTCATGCAGTCTTCAGGAGAAGGGGAGTCTTTGGTGGTTGACTATTTTTCTTTTTCACCTACAATTGCAGATCATCTAAGGTCTGCTTCCCTTGTTATCAGCCATGCAGGTATTAAGATTTCAGCTTTTATAGTGAAATGGTCAATCAAGGATTAAAAAGGAAAAACTGAAACATTCCTAAATGAGGTGGGGGTGGGGAGGGGAGCCTTTTCTCGTACTAGATGGGGTCGGCTTACATGGATCCTTTGTTTCTACAGAATCCTATCATAATTTGTAGAATCCACGGTAGATAAGTCGGGAGGCGGGGGGTTATCATATGCAATGGTAATGATTTTGCAGAATACAACAACTAAGCCTTTTCTCATACTAGATGGTGTCGGCTTACATGGATTCTTTGTTTCCACTTAACCCTATTTGTAGAATCCATGGTAGATAAGTCCGATAAAGTTTTGAGCTGGCTGTTAGAAGCCTAAGCAACCCTCCTCTTTATCCGGGCTTGGGACCGGCCATGCAAGGGTGATCTTGTTAGTACGGGCTACTGAAGATACTTAGCCTTCATGCAAGAATAATCCCTTGCAGAATGGATATCATAATTTTAGTAACTTAAATGGAAAGTCCATTATTGAAAAGGAAAAACTTAGATGATCAATCAAGGATTAAAAAGGAAAAACTTGAAACATTCCTAAATTAGAGAGAGGGGGGGTGCACGGTAGATGCGGCATCTGCACCAAAACTACATGAGTATGATGCCACGGTGTGCCAGAAGTGGTGCTTACAACAAAGTCCCTTGGTAAATTCGTATTTCCAAACAATCCAAATTTACTGTTTTGAGCAATTGAAGACTCCAGTTTGACTAGGGAGTAAACTCAAATCTTTATATCCTATCATTCGCAAAAATAATATTTGCCTGGAAAAGGCATTCTAATCATGGAATATTTTTGTACTCCCATCTTCCATGGTTCAGTTTATTCTCATTTCTGCTTCCTTGGCAATCAATGAATGATATATATTTTTCTATAGAGACATGTACGATGGTGCAAAAATGTGAGAACTCATGAAGGAATGACAGACTTCTTTGAAGTTAATATTGGGTTACATCAAGGATCAACTTTAGGTCCATACTTATTTATAATGGTGATTAATGAGTTAACAAAACATATTGATGAAGTATCTTGGTGTATGTTATTTGTATATGATATTGTGTTAGTGGAGGAATTTAAGGAAAAACTTAATAGAAAATTGGAACTATGGAGAAAAATATTAGAAAGCAAAGGCTTCTGACTCATTAAAACAAAGACATGATATATGGAATGTAAGTTGATTTTTTGGTTACTTTAAAGGACATAGAAATTAAAATTGGTATACATTACATTCTCAAAAGGAAAGTCTTAAATACCTAAGATCAATTTTTCAAAGTGATGAAAGAATTGATGGAGATGTTACGTATAGAATTAATGCATGTTGGTTAAAATAGAGAGGAGCATCAGGTATTTTTTGTGACAAGAAGATACCGTTAAAGTTAAAATGTAAATATTATGAAGCAACAATTAGACCTACCATATTTTATGATTCTAACTTCTAAGTATTGGGCAGTTAATCATCAACATGTATAAAAGTTGTCTGTGTCATAAATGAAGATGTTAAGATGGATGAGTGGTCATACAAGGAAAGACCGTATACATAATGAGGTTATTAAAAACAAATTGGGAGTGACACCAATAAAAAATAAAATGAGAGAATATCATTTAAGATGGTTTAAACATATAGAAAGAAAATCAAAAGAAGCGCATGTAAGAAAGTATGAAAAACTAGATTTTGAAAGTATTAAAAGAGGTAGAGAATGACCACAAAAGTATTGAAAAGAAACAATAAAGAATGATCTAGCTTATGTTGAGTTAACTGCTAACATGGCACATGATAGGGCTCTGTGGGAACAAAGAATTCATGACCCTGTCTAGTATGAGAAAAGGCTTAGTTGTAGTGGTAGTAGTACATCTACATGCTCCTACAAAATGTTGCTTTTTGTCACATTTAAGATTGACAGTTGAACACTTTTGTTATCTAAACTTCGTTGCTAATGATGAGTTTAATTTGAGCGATTGTCTGCAGGGTCAGGAAGTATTTTCGAGACCTTGCATATGGGCAAACCTCTGATTGTAGTTGTAAATGAGGACTTGATGGACAATCATCAATGTGAGTTGGCTGAAGAACTAGCGGAGAGAAGGCATCTTTTCTGTGCAAGGCCCCAAACACTGCACCAAACTCTTGCTAGCATGGATCTTCATTCTCTAATACCTTATCCAGCATCGGATGCTACAGCAGTTGCAAAAATCATAACCAGATTTGTTGGTTTTCCTGAAGACTGATGAACGGCAACCTGAATTCCCTGACAAACGTTATACTCATTTGATCATCTTCTTCGTCTTGTCACCTTTGATTAGTATTGTAAACCATGGAATTTAGGAACTGGTCTTCTTACTAAGCGACACAACTTGAAGCAACACAATGGTCGGCTCGATTGTTTATTCGAAGTCATAATCCAGTTTTCAAGAACCTTTGGTCTTTGGAGATGGATGATACTGTAATTTACCACTTTTCTTATATACATGTTCATTTCAAATAGCGTTTCTTGATGCCATGCCCCCTTTTATCTGTTATTCCTTTTTGCCTTTAAATTTGATTTACTTATGTTTAGTTCCCTAATATATGGAGAAGTGTTTAAAATCAGTCTCTCTCTCTCTCTCTCTCTCTCTCTCTCTCTCTCTCTCTCTCTCTCTCTCTCTCTCTCTCTCTCTCTCTCTCTCTCTCTCTCTATATATATATATATATATATATATATATATATATATATATGTGTGTGTGTGTGTGTGTGTGTGTGTGCGTGCGCGCGCGTGCATCTGTATAGGCATGTGTGCGCATGCATAAACACATTTTAGTGCGCTCTCCTTCCTAATAGCAATACCTCCTCGAGTAAGTCTTATGTTTTTCTCCATGATATGCTATTTGAAGACTATCATAGTATTCGGTACATTGTAATCTGTAACTGCTTAAGTTTGAAGTCTTGAATATTCCTCAAACATGTCCATTTTAGTTCTGCAATTTTTGTTCTATATTTTGCAGTCTCGACCTACCAACGGCCTTTTCCGTAATATGTTATATGTCGCCTGTGGGATGCAGCCGCAGCTTTGGCAAACCTGAGGCGAGGACCCAACTAGTCCAGAGATTCAATTAGCACTCGCAACAATCAAACCCTGACTGATTGTATTGTAGCCAAACCCCTCAACAACTAGGTTCTCCCCTTGGAACCATCAACGGGCTTGATTTGCAGAACTATTAGCCGCAAATGCATCTGGTTTGGGCCTAGGCATCAAAACAGGTGCAGTTCGTAGAATTAAATTAGAAATAAATTTAGATTGAATTCAGTTTTATTTATGAACAACGATTCCGAACAATCCAACATAAGAAAAAACTCTGATGGCAAGTCCACGAACCCTTTAACTGTCCCATCCAGTATATGGAGGCCCTTCCAGTTGGTATAGAGGTGACAAATTTGGTTGACGGCTTGGGTATGGGTTGGATCATTTCGATTTCATGTCAAAAGCAGGCCGATTCAGTACTGATGCATTCTTTTCTCCACCCTTGTTTCAGGACCTGGACCGCTCGTCAGTGGGTCAAGCTTGGGTTCACCTAGACCGACTTTTGTTGGGTTGCTTGAGATTGACTATGACCTGGTTCGGGTGCCTAAGTTACGACCCAGGTTTTGATCATTTGGGTCGGGCTTGGTTGCCTGAAGTTGCCACCCTATTCCCGAAGACATTCTTGTGAAGGAAACAAGAAAAACCTTAGAAGAGAAGCAACTGAGATATGATTGCGTAAAAGATGGACCTGATGAATATAGTGAGTTTCAATGTCATCCATGATGTCATCTCGTTGTGCAACTTTAATTCTAATGCCAAATCACTTGGAATAACTATGTAATTGAGAGTAGAAACAGCCCTACCAGGATCACCCTCTTGATTTGGTCCACTTTTTCTTATATTATTTTATACTTTTGTTTTTTGTTTAGAATATGACTTAGTAAGGTCATAGCCTGTGTATAAAATGCTTTTGAAATTTGTTAACAAAGTGAGTATCGTCATATCTAATATGGCATAAGGTACAATGTTCCAATTTTTTTTATAGAAGTGCTATGTTATGGCAGCTTGAACTTAGGCTCAAAATACCTTCAACACTAAAATGTGGCGTGAGATAATTATTTTAGCTTATGACAGCAAAGAAATGGCGTACACATTCGAACAGTCGAAATATGAGATAAATATTTTAGCTTATGGCAGATTCAAAGAATGCATCTGTCCACTTTTAGATTGTGTTTACCTATGCTCTTAGTCGGTTATTAAGGTTCATGCATTGTTCAGTTTTTGATCTCTTTCGTGTTTGCGGTGGTCATGTTGGGCTGATTACAACATTCAAAAAGAGTCCACCCTCCACTTGGTGCTCCGTCTTCGTGGTGGTATGCAAATTTTTGTTAAGACCTTGACTGGAAAGACCATCACCCTTGAGGTCGAGAGTTCTGACACGATTGACAATGTGAAGGCCAAAATCCAAGACAAGGAGGGCATCCCACCTGACCAACAGAGGCTCATCTTTGCAGGAAAACAGCTTGAGGATGGCCGAACTTTGGCTGATTACAACATTCAAAAAGAGTCCACCCTCCACTTGGTGCTTCGTCTCCGTGGTGGTATGCAAATCTTTGTTAAGACCCTCACAGGAAAGACCATAACCCTTGAGGTGGAGAGCTCTGACACCATCGACAATGTCAAGGCCAAAATCCAAGACAAGGAGGGCATCCCACCTGACCAGCAGAGGCTGATCTTTGCTGGAAAACAGCTCGAGGATGGCAGAACCTTAGCTGATTACAACATCCAGAAAGAGTCCACTCTCCACTTGGTGCTCCGACTCCGTGGTGGCATGCAGATTTTCGTCAAGACTCTTACAGGGAAGACCATCACCCTTGAGGTGGAGAGTTCAGATACCATTGACAATGTCAATTCGAGTCCCATATGGTGTCAGTTTGTTTAGGGTGTTGGGGTTGTCGTCTGCACCTTGGCTTTCTTTCTTCTCTTGGTTGTGGCTTTACGGAGAAGTATCTTTTTTAGCTTTTGGTCTATAGATATAGTGAACCTTTTTTTTTTTGGTTAAAATGATACAAGTGTTCTTTTTTTCCTTTGGTTAATGCTAGCGTGTGTATAATAAATAAAAAGCTTCGTTTGGCACACGGGTGTTTTCTGCTGCTCTGCTTGTAAATTTGGTAAATATTCCCGCTACCAAATAGGTAGGGTAGGATTTCTTTCGGGTTTTCGGTCATTATTGTTGGTGGACATACCAAATGCCTCGTATGTAGCCCGTCCCAAAAATGCGATGCACGTAGCTATCCCTTTTGATCTATGGAGGATAAGGCAGATCGAACTGTCCAAGTTTCAACCTTCTTAGCGGCTCGCCAGATTCAGCATGCAGCGTTTGCCGTGGGCTTGCACGTTGCGGAACGTTGTCAAGGTAGTGTGGATATTAATTCGATGGAAGTTACTTTGGGGACGCGCAATATTTCAAACTCGGGGAGCTTTTGCTATGCGGACGCTGACCACAAACAAGTTCGTCATCCGATCATTCAGATCCCAACTTGAAGAACCATGGGGAACACCAACAGGAATGCGTCTCATAATTTTCAAGCCGCCATAGACAAGACCTTTGACCTCTTCCAGAGTCTGACGGAGTAAACGTGAAAACGATAGGATTTGACCTCGTTTAGCAAACAGTAGGAGAGCCAGGGAATAGGAACGTACACACATCAAAAGCCTCCGGGATCAAATTTTGAGTTCAATAATACCTCTCTCCTACAAGGCAATAGGCTTTCCTCTTTACAAGAGCTCATTAGACCAGTATGCAGCAAGCTCAGCAATCCCAGCCAGTGAGCGAAGAGAGCTGAGCATATCGTAAGCAGAAAAGGTTAACGCGCCCTCTTAGTACACTTGGACTAACGCAACAAAAGTGGAAATCAAACTGTTTCCCTTTATATTTTGTTTCACCGATAGTCCAATCCACCAAAACTCACCGGAAAAAATATCACCCGGCAAAATGGTCAGAAATTACAGTATCAGTTCATAGCCAACCCCGGCAACCAAATGAACAGAAAGAATCAGAAAACTATAAGGCCTATAAGATTACAAGATCCTAGCAGAAACACAATTTCTACAAAAACTGGAAGGTTATAGGTGATAAAGACACACTATCCAGGCAGTCGGCTGGAGTGAGCAAAAACACCAACAGGATTCTTGCCAGCTACCAGTTAATCCTCATAGCGACCTTAATTAGCACGGCCCCCACCATCCTCTAAGCATCATCAGTGGTATAGCAATACCTTTACACCAGGATAGACTGAAGACTTTGTCCTTTCGTGAACTACAGAAGAGATATGGCTTCCTATTTGATACTTCGCAGTAGTCGTCGACGAACCAAACCAGGCAATTTCCAGTAAGCTTTTCGGTATACTTGGAGTAAATCAGAAATTCACAGGTGGCACTCAGTGGTTAAGAATCAACCATCTCATCTTGTAACTCACTGGGGGCAATGAGACCTGGAATAGAAAGCATCCTTTGCCGGTCTCTTTCTCTTTGTGCAGCTGCTTCCTCTGCATAGAGATCCTTGTTGTCCTGAAACATGGTTTCTTTGTTACTAGAAAGAAAAGGATAGGAATGTGATCCAATCGAGAGACATGTCACATATATAGGAAACGAAGGCTAAGATATCTTTTGGAGTTCTATGCTTGGTGGCTCCAATCACATCCCTCCTAATGAAGGTATACAGGAACTATAAATTGAAAGAGAAAAGAAAAACAGAATGACTTCAAGAACTACAAACGTGGAGACTTCTGTACAAATAACAAAAAGCTGACCTGAATTTAGAAAATCTTAAAGGCAATACATCTATATATACATATATATATAGAGAGAGAGATAAATACACAATTGCAACCGAAGTACAGAGATGTCATAAGTTGGAGAGTATGTACTATCGGAGCTTTCATACAAGAGACATCACAAGCATTGAAAGTGGGATATCCAACAATCACATGATTAAGAAATTCGTCTATGCAAAACTACAAGGGAAAAGGGTTTGCAGCTAGGATGCTTGATACCTGATTACATACAAATACCATAACTACAGAAAACAAACTTCTACCTGAGCAGAAAATTCTTTGGATTGAACAAGAAAATCACGAATATGATTTTTGAAGGTGGGGAGATCATTCCTCGAGTCAAAAAGCCCATTGACAAAGTGAGTCACCTGGAGAAGGAAAAGAAGATGTAAAACACAAAGAAACCAAGTCGCCTGCAATGAAAATTCAAGATTCCTAACCTCAGCCAGCGTCATGTTAGGGAATGATGTGCCCAGTAGTTTTATCGTGTAGTCACGAACAAAGAATGTATTATTTGGAAAGGAATGAGGAGCAGCTATATCCCACAGTGGCTCTGTCAACGAACCAGAGTCAACCTGCAAATACACAACTATGAACCGCTGAGGTTGTGGAAGGAACCAGGAAAGAGAATTGCAAAAGCATTGAATAAGCTACATACCAGTGAGAATAAGTGCTGCAGCACTAAAACATGCAGTTTGAAACCAGGTTTGTGGAATGTATCAGTCAGAACTGCAAATATCTCTTGCACAGTTGTGAGGAAGTAAGCCTTGTGAAACTGATGGCAGAATTCTGAAGACTGCAGGGAGTAAAATCAACTCTCAAAACATAGACCAGGTTCTATTAGCGCAGGATTATGAACCAGAAATTCATTAGAAAACGAACCTGAAAGTTCTTCAAAATCTCCAACAAAAGGTTTAGGCCAGTCTCAGCAATATTCCTTTCGGTATGTCTAAATGCCCAAATTATAGAATCCATTACAAGCTTCAATTGCTGCAAGAGTAAATTTTATGAGTGATGCAATCAGGAAATGCAGGATGCTGGGATACTGAAGGTTCATGAGATCATGCAAGATTCAAAGAAAGGAAAGCCAATGGAGGTCTCATGAGCACGGGAATCCAAAAATCCGGTCATCAGCTTAAGCTAGGGTAATCTTTGCAAACATGAAGACCGCACAAAAGTTAAGGTGATTGTAAGATATTGCGAGGAAAATATGCAAGTAAAGATGCTTAATTTAAAACACTAAATTTCTCACTCTCTTTATTACATCTCTAATGTTCTTCCTCATACATCAACATTATCACGAATTCAAGTTTACAGCACAAATTTTGGGAACAATATCAGTACAAAGCAAATGAGGTTGAGAAGAGCTCTATTCTCAGAAAAGGAAAATATATGACCTGACAAAAGGTTTGAGCGGCTATCAGATATCATAGTAAGTTGCGAACAGAGATTCATACACAAATCCGTCCTAATTTCTTTTGCTAAGATTTTCCCTACTGTCCTGCATATCAATCAACACTCTTCTCTACCACAAAATCACCTTATAATAGAAATAAAAATTACTAATACGAAGTTCAACGTTAAAAAGATTAGTCATGCTGCACAAGCTGAATGGTCTATTCAAAGCTAAGCCTGATGAACATCCCATATACTTGCACCTTACCCTAAGATGTGCCCCTCTTGCGTACAAGAACCATGTGGTGACGATGTAATCTTATCCGACCAAATAGACAAAGAACAAAGGCGTTCAACTCAAAACCATAAGCATGCATACGACAAAGAAATTAAAAATCACAACTGTGTTAAAGCACCTGACTTGACAAGTGAATTAGAGCGTTAAAACAGTGTGCAGCAATGGCACATAATAGTGAGAAAAATTTCAGGCGGTGCTCCGGATAGTCTTCAAAGTTCTTGGTAATCATCTGCAGAGTACCAATGATGTTAATAATGTTGAAGATCAGCATTAAGATGATAGGAAGGATGTAAGATATAACGTACCTCAAGGGTACACTCAAAAACAGCTTCAAATATACGAGGCACATCCTCTATCATGGCACCTTTGTACCTACACGTGGCCGCATTGGTGAATGAGAATAGACCAGACCATAAAGTAAAAGTTGCTTTAATATGATATTCTAACAATTGCTTCTCAAGTTAACAATCAAAACTGCTTTGTGGGGCAAGAAAGTTACTGGAATACGAAAGAAACATTACAGACTGTACCTTGCTCCAAATGAATTGACTTAATCTGGAAAATGCAAATGACAACAATCCAAAGGTACAAAATAGAAAAGTAAATTAAATTACTTGTTTATTATGATTGCAAAAACTGATAGAACTTCTGCTTCCCGGGCATCTGGCAAGTTCCTTGCGTAGTCACCAAGAACAGGGTCCATCATTGGTGGCACAAACTGCTTTCCTATCTGTGGCTGATCTTCAGCCTTGTCCACAAATGTTTCAATCAATTTCAATGTCTCTCTCTTAACAGACCTGTTTGATAGGTAATATGTTTTGTTAAAGCCACTTTTGTTTGTAAAACAAGAAACATGGAGATAATTCATGACAAAAACATCCACTCATATACCTCAGAAGTTTTACATAAGATGTTCGTGATGCATATGGACCACCTTCTGCTATGCTGCTTGAAATCAGTTCACTGTACATTCTGTAAAGCACCAACCAAATCAACTGATCAATGACAACTAGCCTAGCGTTGATTCTTCACAGTTACATAAGTCCAAAAGAGTTCTGAAATGATAACCTTTTGCGGTCACTCTACCATAATACAACAAGATTTTAGATGTCCAACTAAAGAGGTCCACTAAAAAGTCAGATACCTGTACACATTAAGCATATCCAAGAATATCAATGATATCTGAGGTAAAAAGTAAGTTCCCAACGAACCAGCAACACTTGTGTTTGTCTGCAAAAGGATTTATAAGAAACATTCAATAGGTAGCAATAATAAGCTGCAACTCATATTGGACAAAAAAAAGATCTCCAAATGTTAAGATAGATGTTCATAAATAAATCATATCTCATGCAGATGGTTCCTCCTTAACTAATAGTGGGGAAGGATTTTGAGCCTGAAATGAACTCAATCATCCAGTTACATGTAGAACGTTCTTAGAACAGTCTACTGTCAATCATATAGAGAAATTTAAAAATCAAAATCATATGGCTCACATTGATGATCTATGTCACAAGGGTGTGGGTGTGGGAATGGGACATGGGCATGGATAACGATAGAGTTCTTTGAACAGATTCATCCAAAATGTTTGCTGTGTGTATTTAACTCGTTGGAGAATGGACTTCGATCTCCTAAATCTTTAAAGGTAACAATGTGTACTCATCACTCCACATATGGAAGGTTGGCTTCACATCAAGGTAACATGATTCATACCTATGGCCCTTTCTGCCCAAAAACAGATTCATAGACCAAAGTGTGCTACATGTTGCTGTTCACATAGTGGTGTGTGTACTTTACGGGATCAAAGGAATGGAGTAACATAAGCTATGCTGGCAAGTTGCCAGTGAGCTAAAGGTAACTTTTTCTGATCCATCCCAAGGTTCACTATCTCACCTATCCTTCATTTCAAACTAGGTTTGCATCAGTGTGTTGTTGTTGGACATTCTACCAATGCCCATTCTCCTGTCTGTTCCTGATAGAGGGAGTAATTTGGAAGATAACTGGCTAGGTACTTGCATTGCTCATTGATATTACAAGCCTTACCCCAAGAGTACTGGGTAAGAGAAACATGGCACTAGGTTTGCCTCGAGTGAAGCTAGACAAGTATTATACCCCTCGGTTCTATTGATTGAAAAAACTACAGCATCACGTCTATCTTCGGGCTCTGTCTCTTAGTGTTCTTTAATCAAGGAGTTAGTCAACCAAGTTAAATGTGTAGTCCTGCTCTTGCATAAGACCTATTCCTCATATAAACTCAAATTGCCCACTATTAATGAAAAGGTTAAAGAAGATGGTGTCATCACGTAGTCTAATGACCAGTCAACATGAACTTCACTTACATGGTAAATCATATCTCAGCAGCCATTATATATATATATATATATATATATATATATATATATATATATATATATATATATATATATATATATATATATATATAGATATATAGATATATGTGTGTGTGTGTAAAGTAGTTGTTTCAGAGCATTTCTAGTGTAAATCATTGGCTATATTATGGATGGTGCCTCTGTTAGTAAAAGGAATAGAACATAAGAAAGGGCCACATTCAAGGACTTTCTTCTCTACCCAATTAAAGTGGTTTCAATGGTAGGAGAATTTTTAAGCATTGTGAACCACTAGATATCTTTTTATTGCACTAAAAAATCTAGTTTACTTGGCCCTAGCATTCATGGAATCACATGAACACCTTGCGCACCACCAACCATATTGATCAGGACACATAAATTAAGGTGAATTTTGAACATGACCGACATATACGCAGATGTTACTTAGATCACCATAATTAAAATTGGGGTTCCGATATCTAAATGGATCCCCTATAGTCACTTGAACTCAATCCAGTGATTTTTTATCAGTCTCTACACCTAGACCTTTGCATTGCCGGTCCCAAGCTTGGATAAAGGAGGAGGGTTGTGTTAGGCTTCCGACAACCAGCACAAAACTTCATCAGATTTTTATAACATGGATTACAAAAATTATGAGCATTGCTTTGGGGCGTCCCCGCCTAGCGATGTGCTGCAGAACTCGAATGCAGTAAGAAGTAAGCAAGGGCCACTACATTTTCGCCCGAATATAGCCAATCAATTGCAGAGAGGGTTCCCACATCATGGACGGGTGTGGGTAAAGAAGTTAGTCCCGCTACATTGCCGCCCGAATGTAGTGAAACATTTTCAGAGAGGGTCTCCGCATTTTGATTATGGGCGGATGCGGGGGGTAAGGAAGTTAGTCCTAGATAATAAGATTCGTATTGGTTCTTGGAATATCGGAACATTATCCGGTAAGCTAATGGAGGTGGTAGATACTATGATTCGGAGAAAGATTCATATTCTATGTTTACAAGAGACAAAATGGGTTGGAGAAAAAGCAAAGGAGATAGAGGATAGAGGTTTTAAATTATGGTACTCAGCTAAAGAAAAGGCTCGAAACGGAGTTGTATTATCATAAATAAAGATTTAAAGGAGAGTGTAGTAAGCATACAACGATATGGTGACCAAATCATGACGTTGAAATTAGTGTTAGGAGCAGAGGTTTTGAATATAGTTTGTGCTTACGCACCCCAAGTAGGACTAGAATATAATATAAAGACAGTTTTTTGGGAAGAGTTAGATAAGGTGTTTCAAAAGATTTCACAAAGGGAGATATTTGTTTAGCAGGAGACTTAAATGGACATGTCGGTAAAGAGGCATTAGGATATCAAGGTATTCATGGAAACTTTGGTTTTGGGGATATAAACGAGGAAGGTAGGGAGATTTTAAATTTTGCTATGGCATTTGATCTCTTTATAGTCAATACAATCTTCAAAAAACGAGATGAACATTTAATTACTTATAAGAGTGGCTTATCACAAACACAAATTGGTTACTTTATTTATAGAAAAAAAGATAAATCGTGTTGTAAAGATTGTAAGGTAATTCCAGGAGAAAGCTTAACCACCCAACATCGACTTTTAGTTATGGATTTACAAATAAAAAAATGGACAAAGAAGAAAAGAGTGCATCGAGCTATTCGGACTAAATGGTGGAACCTCAAAAGCGAGAAAAAAGATATATTTAAACAGAAAGTCCTTCAAGGAGATGTTTGGAATTATGTTGGCACACACTGTGATATGTGGAACAATATGGCTATACATATTAGGAAAGTGGCGAAAGATGTGTTAGGGGTATCTAAGGGAGGTGTACCGGCACAAAAAGAAGCTTGGTGGTGGAGTGAAGTAGTACAAAATAAAATCAAGGCAAAGAGGGCATGTTACAAATTACATTATGCCAAGAAAACTAGTGAAACTTTAGAAGCTTATAAGAAAGCAAAGAAGGAAGTGAAAAAGGCCATTAGTGAAGCAAAAGCTATGATTTGGGAGGACTTATATAAAAAAACTCAACTCAAAAGAGGGTGAAGGAGATATTTTTAGGATAGCTAGGGCTAGAGATAAGAAAACTAAAGATCTTAATTATGTTAGATGCATAAAAGACGAGGAGGAAAAAATTCTAGTGGCAAATGATGATATAAGAAATAGATGGAAAAACTACTTTATAATCTTTTTAATGAAAATAAAGATATTAGTATTAGTTTAGGAGATTTAGCCAAGTCAGAAAAGTATATAAACCACAATTTCTACCGACGTATTCAAAACTTTGAAAAAAAGAGGTATCCCATTGACATGTATTAACCTTATAAGAGACATGTATGATGGTGCAAAAACATGTGTGACGACTCATGAAGGAACGATAGACTTCTTTGAAGTTAATATTGGGTTACATCAAGGATCAACTTTAAGTCCATACTTATTTATAATGGTGATGGATGAGTTAACAAAACATATTCAAGATGAAGTACCTTGGTGTATGTTATTTGGAGATGACATTGTATTAGTGGAGGAGTCTAAGGAAAAAGTTAATAGAAAATTGGAACTATGGAGAGAAACATTAGAAAGCAAAGGCCTCTGACTTAGTAGAACAAAGACTAAATATATGGAATGTAAGTTTGATCATTTGGTTACTTCAGAGGATATGGAAATTAAAATTGGCATACATTGCATTCCCCAAAAGGAAAGTTTTAAATACCTAGGGTCAATTTTTCAGAGTGATGGAAGAATTCATGGAGATGTTACACATAGAATTAATGCTGGTTGGTTAAAATGGAGAGGAGCATCAGGTATTCTTTGTGATAAGAAGATACCATTAAAGTTAAAAGGTAAATATTATAGAGCAGCAATTAGGCCTGCCATGTTTTATGGTTCTGAGTGTTGGGCAGTTAATCATCAACATGTACAAAAGATGTCTGTGACAGAAATGAAGATGTTGAGATGGATGAGTGGTCAAAGAAGAAAAGACCGTATACATAATGAGGTTATTAGAAACAAATTAGGAGTGGCACCAATAGAGGATAAAATGAGAGAACATCGTTTAAGATGGTTTGGACATATGGAAAGAAGATCAAAAGAAGAACCCGTAAGAAGGTTAGAAAAACTAAATTTGAAAAGTATTAAAAGAGGTAGAGGACGACCACAAAAGTGTTGGAAAGAAACAATAAAGAATGATCTAGCTTATTGGGAGTTAACTGCTAACATGGCACACGATAAGGATCTGTGGAAACAAAGAATCCATGTAGCCGACCCCGTCTAGTATGGGAAAAGGCTTAGTTGTTGTTGTTGTTGTCTACACCTAGACCTTTCTGTAAAAGGATAATGAGCCTCACATAGGTGTGAAAGGTCTAAATCATGCTTCAATAGCTTCAACATTCTAGCCAGAATGTGAACTGGTGTTTCAACTGCAAGAAAGACAATTTTACCAAAAGTGAATCCCATTACTAACCTCAGGGGACATCCATCTGTTTTGTTAAATAATTTCCTCCAATTTATAGAGTAGTCAACGGACTGTAGATAGTGATAACGCTAAGAAAACTAGGTCACCCAGTATTCAAGGAGATAGACGAGCAGGAAAAGACCACCATATATAACGGTTGATAACTAGTAAGATTATTGTTTAAAAGTTGTCTTTGTTGACCTTCCTTCTTGCACTACTTACACAAGAGCAACCTGCATCTCATGTAGTAGTTGAAACAGAATATGGCTAGTTGTCAAAGCCGTCACTTTAAATTTGCTATCTATAAGTGTATTACGGCTTCACTCAGTGTTGAAGCATGCTTCAAGTTATGAGAAGGCCAGTTAGGTGGTAAACACTGGGGAAGATCAACCTATAGCCCATGACGGTTATTAAACCGAATGACCTTTAGAAGAGAACCATTCTTGTGGGCCCCACCCTCTTCGCATGGTTGTTAAAAGAACATTGACAAGTTGTTAAAGCACACCGTTACTTTTGATATCTATGGCTTTGCTCACAAGAGAACCAAGCTAACAACTTTTTTCGGCAACCAAGTACCAACACTTCTGAGAAGGCTAAGCTAGGTTTGAACAAAGGAGGTTACGCACAGCCCAGCTAATGAAAATAGTAGCCCCTTGGTAAAGCAGCAAAAGTGGTAAGTCGGCACAGATAAGAATGGACAGGTCACTGAGATCAAGATAAAACTATACAACATTATTAACTACAGAGTATAAGTTAAAAAAAGTCCAGTTATAAAATAGTGAATTATAAACCAATACACGTGTGTATAAGTTTTGTGTCTAATAAACAATATCAACCAATGCGTACGTATAAATATAAGCCATGTTGTATAGACTATAGATACATAGATATATAAGGACAGAGACACTTTCCAGCCAACCATGGGCTACAAAAAAATTAATACTGTCTCATGTCATCACCTGCAAAATGTCAAGTACAGTTCGGATAACAGCCTGATCCTTCAAAACATCAACACTTTGACGTGCTTGACCAATTATCTCAGTCCATCGCTGCAAGATACTCAATGATTAAGTTGTGATGCACCCAGAAAAGAAAATGGATCATTATGAACCATCAGAATTACAGTACATATTTGAAAGCATTAAAGGCAAACTAAAAGCAGTTGCATGACCTGATTAGGAAGCTGCATAAGCCTCTGCAGATATTCATCTCTTTTCTGAGGATCAGATTCTGCTTGAATCATATGACCAACCTGCAGATGTTCCTCAAAACTTGTCAAGCATTAGAAGCCAATCTATAACGAGGCATAACGGTCAGAGAACTGGAGACATTTCAATTACTAAAAAACATACCGACTCAAAGAATGTATGAATTTGATGTGGTTCAAGATCCAAGACAGTTGACGAGAGACCCGTCAAAAGCTCAGAAACAAAAGGTTCATTTTCTCCAACCTGAAAATCATGATAAGAAACCAATTAATTCAACCAGTAGATTGTGCAACACTTAGCTTGCTATCATAAAGTTGATAAAACACCCAACAAGAATTGTGGAGAAAAGAAAATTTCCACTTCAAGAGACGCACAAAATGGTACTTGTGCCATAGGATTGACTTCACCAGGATATTCAAAGCATTCCAGTAGCATACATCATGACTGAGCAGACACATGATTGTTCACGAAAATGATGGATGTACTCATCACAAACAAGGATCACATAACACAATAGTGGTCTATATAGTTAATAGTGTGCTATAGCAGCCGTTATAGAGCGCTATAGTGTATTAGCGGAGTCAAGAATGCTGTAGCGTTCTTGGTTTAAAGGGTGACCCACCTGACCGGTATTAGCGACACGCGGCGCAAACACCGCTATTTGCTCATGCTCTCTTCGTCATCTCCATCGCCATTGCCACCGCCACCCAAATCTATCACACCGATGGCCACCGCCACCACCGTCCAACTGCTAGGTATCTCTCCTACAGGTGGCTTTGCGTATCTTTCTCTCCCCCCTCCCCTTCTCTGTACCTCTCTATGGTCCTCCTTCTAGTCTCTTATGGTTGACCCCCCTTCTGCCCCCCTGCACCGCCCATGTCCCTTGCTGCCGCCGCCACCGATTTTCTCCCATTCATTTTATTCGCGTTATGTAGGATGTGAGTTTGATTGTCAACACACGCATAGTTGGCCTCCCGTTGGGAAAGTTGTTCTAACACTAGTCTATATGCTTGGCTCTTAGCTTGAACCATTTTTTTAAGATCTGGCAGCGAACCACCGTTCGCTTCAACCCTTCATCAAGAACCTTCGTAACGTGGATGAACAATCAATTGTCCATCTAGATGAGCTCTTTGACCTCTTCAGTGGTTAGATAATAAGTTGTTAACTTCAATGGATCCAAATACTATTCTTTCACCTTGTTCTTTATTAATATCCAGATAAAGTGGTCTGAAGTCAAACTAACAAAAGCCAAACGTATATAGTGACTGGCTGGGGGAACGTTCCTTGAGAGATTTTACTTATATGTTAACCAACTTTTACTAGGTGGATTCATTTTATTATTGTGATTTCACTTACATGTGTGCTTTACAGATTGATGCTGGTTGTGACTGGATTTTTTTCTTTTGTGTGTTCAGTTTCTTGGTTTTGCCCAATTTGGTGTGCAGGGATATGTTGAGCAATGGATTGATTTTGCTTCACTTGAGGTTGATGCAAATATTTTGCTGTGGTTGAAACCAAGGATGGGACTGCACAGTCTATCTTCCCCCGGTAGGTATTTTATCTTTTTACTTTACCTAGACTTCAGTTGTGATATATCAATATCTTGATCATGTTTAGAAAAAGCTATGTTGCAAAAGTATGTTTCATAGCTTGTTCCATAGTTTAACAATTCAATATGCATATGCCCCATGAAATTTATTGTGTCTTCTTAGAATTTATTTATTTAGTTTGATTCATATTTATGAAAGTAATGGTTATGTACTTCTTGATATTTCTTAGAAATTAGAGAATCCATTATATAATATTTTTTAATCATAAATAAAAGTGTACCGCCTACCGCTATATTGGGGTCAACTCCTAACTGCCCGCTAACCACTACTGATAACATAGATAGTGGTGCATCTACTCAAATGAACAATTTGAGTCTTCGGATTAAGAGTAAGCATCTGGTGTTGTGCCTTGTGATTCTATCCTTATTATTTACATCTATAGTCAATAAAGAATGGAACACAAAGAAAATAAGATTCCTTTACTAATAATATTGAGCAATTGATGATCTCATGCCAAGACTATTCTGTTGTTTTCTATAAATAAAAAGATCGCAAACTTGACTTTTTGGCAAAAAGCATATAATGGTAGCATAATGGTGACGTAAGCATCACTGGAAGAAACAAACAAATGAAAATTGAACATAAAATTAAGTAATTAAAATACTACTCTTGCCTGAACAATCACAAACTTCCGTTTGCATTTCTGAACAATCTTCAAGAATGTATCACAGGCCATATCCTGAAAGCACAAAATTAGCTCTCAACCAGAAACATGATAGCATATAGAACGGACAGAGCACATCTCTTCTAGGCCATAACATCAGGAAGCGAAAAGTAATCCAAGTATATGAAAAGACATGAAATGGAAGGCAGAGATAGGATCATTGCATGCAACCATGAGTATTTTCTACCATAATTCCGTCTGAGCAATGGTGCAGATACGGATGCGGGTACATGTGAAGGACATGGCAACTTTTGAAAACCAAGGGTTCAGGGACAGAGCCATATATAAATTTGGCAATACCTAATAAAACTATTAAAGCCTATCAAATAAACTGGAACACGTCAATATATGAATCAACCCAAATTACTCTTCCACAGGTTGAGTCACTAATAAAGTAATAACTGGAGCCTATCAAATAAACTGGAACACGTCAATATATGAATCAACCCAAATTACTCTTCCACAGGTTGAGTCACTAATAAAGTAATAATTGATCAATACTCATCAAATATCTTAATAGTACTAAAGTTATTTAAAATTCAGTGTTGAGCCAAACACAGAAATACAATTGAAGAGTGAAGTGTTTGACAGGAGTGCAACACCCTAACAGAAGTGTCTATGTGACAAGGAAGCAAAAAACACACACAAAGGTACCAAATGACACAATACACAAGCAGACCAGCAGTGTAAAATGCCACAAATGGTAAGTTTCTTAACCAGAACATTATCAGAAACAGCTACAGTATTCGTTCCTGAAGGGACAGGGGAAAGAAAGTGTTTTTGGAGTAGACTTATGGAAGGCGCTGCAACCATTTATTCTGACAGGAATGGGCAAAAAAGAGCTCTTTTAGTATGTTTACTAAAGGCACAAGAAGGTTACAGAATGAGGTGATGCTTGTAAAGTGAACCGTGGAAGATCTGCATGTTCTGTGCGTGAAAGAGAGCAGAAAAGAATAGTACGATCCTTATAAACAGACAAAGAAGTAAAAATTGTTTCTTAGGTAGCAAAAGGAAAAAAAGAAGCTCTAAATAGTAGCTATAATAATCAAAATTTGCAGTTAAACAAATCATGATAATGTAGCTGTCTGATACAGAATTTGTCGAGCAATCACTTGCCTATTGGATTCAGTATGCACAGAGAGGATAAGAGATGAGAACTTCAAGACTCAAAAAGGAATAAAGCACCAAAACTTGAGAAAGAAACTGACCTGAACTCCAGGATGAGTTTCATGCATAAACTCAAATAATTTGTTCACAACCGTCTTAAGAAATTTCCAGTGAGCCCTCAAAAACCTTGGGTATTGTCCAACTACATACCTGCATGCATGGTGAAGAAAAGGAAGAAAGAAAAGAATGAGCATGCATGTGCATAGTAAATATGGCAAGAACTGTACATGGCCATCAACAACCATAATAGGTCAACAACAAGAAGCATGTGTTCAACGTGAAAAGGGAAAATATATAAAATGCAACCATTGAACTCACATGATGTTGCTCGCTATCACGGCTTTATTATCTTTTCCTTTTGTGATTTCACAAAGGTTAAGTAGATCACGGATAACCATAACAAGAAACCTATTTTCCTGCAGAAGAGAAAAAGTAATATCAATGCCAGAAAGAGCAAAGGGATGTATAAAAAATAAATGTATCTGAAACATGCTCTAAGGTGATGGATGGTAACTGGATCAATACCAAAAGCAGGTTTGTTGGAGTAAAAGGCAACAAAGAAAAAGCAACATTGGCGTATGACAGACATAAAGCAAAGCATGCACTTGACCACTTCCAACAGTTACTATTATTCCAGTTTTGTACTAATCAAGACAGGGAATTTCGCTGTATGTTCCCCTCACACACTTCTAACTTGATGTCCACATCATACACATTAAATGACTGGAATGTTGTGGAAATCGCAAACTCAGTGACATGGAATGCGTCCAGATGCACATGTATGGTGAGTACATGCACACACAGGCAGACGCACACAAAGCAAGTCATTGAGCTCAATCTTCACCTACAGAAAATGAAGTGGTCAAGACCCACACCCTCATTTATAAATAGAAGGAAAATACCTGCTCCTCCACCATAGACCCAGATATCGATCCTATGGCCCAACAAAGAGTGTTCAAGTTATTCCAAGTCCACTCCTCTCCATTTAATTGTTTGCTTAGCTTCTTCAACATCTGCATTTCAAAAGGAAAATATATGGCCCATGAAATAGATACATCATTATGACCAACTGATAACCAGCTCAACATCATGAGAAATGGAGGAGGCAGAGACAGAATAAAGTTCATAAGTCAGCTGTTAAAGAATGTATAAACCAGAAGAGGAAAAAATGCCGTCATTGAATATGATAATGCCTTCAAGAATGACACCCGAAGCTGGCAATCAGACTTCTCGGGTGAGCTTCCCCTCCTTGGTAGATAGAGAATGTAAGAGGCTCAACACTGGAAAAGGAGGGATAAAAAATGCATTTGAATGAAAGAAACCAATTATTAGATTTAGAATGAATTCCACCAATGATGTTTGAGTACAACTATAGATGGCAAAAACTCGTGCTAAGTACCTTGTTCGTAAAGTGGGCAAGTTCCTCAAATGTCAAAATGCTGAAGGGGTCAGCAATTATGGATATAGAGAAAAACAGTGATTAGTTCCTCTCCATATTATTAATCTCTTAAGAAAATATGAGAATGGAACATTATAGAGCAAAATAGAACCTTCACATGATATTTATTGATCTAGAAAAAGCTTATGATAGGGTGCCAAGAGATGTTCTTTGGAGAACCTTGAAAAAGAGAGGCGTTCCATTGACATAAATAAATCTTATAAGAAACATGTACGATGGTGCAAAAGCTTGTGCGAGGACTCATGAAGGAATGACAAACTTCTTTGAAGTTAAGACTGGGTTACATATGGGATCAACTTTAAGTTCATATTTATTTATAAGGGTCATTGATGAGTTAACA
Source organism: Brasenia schreberi (assembly GCA_036023115.1). NCBI lineage: Eukaryota > Viridiplantae > Streptophyta > Magnoliopsida > Nymphaeales > Cabombaceae > Brasenia > Brasenia schreberi. The sequence continues at coordinate 18,000,334 of JAYKKT010000068.1, forward strand.
AAACATATTCAAGATGAAGTAGGTGTATGTTAATTGCAGATGGCATTGTGTTAGTGGATGAATCTAAGAAAAAGTTAATAGAAAATTGGAACTATGGAGAGAAACATTACAAAGTAAAGGCTTCCGACTTAATAGAACAAAGACATAATATATGGAATGTAAGTTTGATCATCTGGGTATTTTAAAGAACATAAAAATTAAGATTGGCACACGCTACATCCCTCACAAGGAAAGTTTTAAATACTTAAGGTCAATTTTTCAAAGTGATGGAAAAATTGATGGAGATGTTATGCATAGAATTAATGTCGGTTGGTTAAAATGGAGAAGGCATCAAGTATTATGTGTGATAAAAATATTATGTGTGATAAGAAGATACCATTAAAGTTAAAAGGTAAATATTATAGAGCATTAACTAGACCTGTTACGTTTTATGGTTCTAAGTGTTGGGCAATTAATCATCAACATGTGCAAAAGATGTCAGTAAAATAAATGAAGATGTTGTATCACAATGAATCATCACAATTGAGATGGATGAGTGGCCACAGAAGAAAAGACCATATACACAATGAGGTTATTAGAAACCAATTGGGAGTAGCACTAATAGAGGATAAAATGAGGAAAAATCGTTTAAGATGGTTTGGACATGTAGAAAGACTATCAAAGGATGCTCCCGTAAGAAGATATAAAAAACTAATTGTGAAAATGTTAAAAGAGGAAGAGGACGGCCACAAAAGTGTTGGAAAGAAACTATAAAAAATGATCTCGTTTATATTGAGTTAACTGCTAGCATGGCACATGATAAGGCTATGTGGAAACAAAGAATCCATGTAGCCGACCCTATCTAGTATAGGAAAAGACTTAGTTGTTGTTGGAAACTAGAAGAGAGACAAAACTTAGATGAAGAGACATGACTTGCAGAACCTTCTTTATCTTGTACAAGAATTAGGATATTGATCATAGAGAAGGCTCTCTTGTTCATCATCAGGTTTTCTTTCTCTATCTTATATATAGTGTATAAGAGGACTATCCACTTTGTTGTCAACTTCATCATCCTGACTATAATTCGTCAGAATATCTCTATCGATTTCAATATAAGATGGCCAAGAAATTGTTGGACAAAGGCAAAGCTATGATACATATGCAGTGAGGCGAGCAAGTTCTTCCTCGGAGGTTGGAATGCAATACCCATAAGTTTTTCATGAAGTAAAGCAGTTGTGCAAGAACCAAATATCTGAGTTTCTAAAGTTGAGTCAGGTTCTTTATATTTCTATATAACCAGATGAACCCTTGAAGTCAAAAGTTTCAAATATGACAGCAGACTTGCAAAGATTAAACATGAAATATCCTTGTCAGTTTATAAATTGTACTGTACAATAAAGTCTGAAGTTTCACGTATGTCACCCATTATATAGGTGAAACCAAGGTCTGTAAATTTCTCTAAATCATACGCCATAAACAAGAAACCATAGTACATACCCACCTAGTATGGGAAAAGGCTTGGTTGTTGTTGTATACAATCATAAAGAACAAGTGTGCACAACCAAAAACAATTAAAACACATCATATAAGCAAAGATCACTTTTGAAAAAGCATTTGGTATAGCTATGCATTGAAGCACTCACAACTACCCATGGAAAACCTAAACATCACTACGCTGCCTTGGAATAAGAACAAACCTGCTGCTCTGTGTCTTCATGATCTAGATGTGACAAGTATATAAGCGTTTCTCTCATAATCTGCAATTCAAAAGGACTTTAAGCAATGAACAGAAGAAGCACGCCCACAAAATGAATCGTATATACTACAAGATAGTTAAAGTACAAAGATAAGCACCATCATTCATACAAAACAAACCAATCATCACACAGAGAACCCAACGCAAAAAATCAGAAGGTAATGGAAAAGTGACCAAATCTGACAAATTAAAATGAACCTTTTGAAATCAAATATAAAAGAACAAAGGGAAACATGACCAAAATTGAGTAAAGGTTCCCAAGGACATGCTTTGCCGAACCTTATACTGAACAAGCACATCGTTGTCTTTCATCGTCTCCCGGACAATATTTCCATTTTCATCCTCCACAATGAGAACTTCTTCAGGTTTTGCCATACGGCAAACCATAAGCATTCTCAACTTAGACATTGGACCAGAATATAACTGACGTCTCTGCAGAAGTTGAGAACCAAGACCATCAGCCACACTGGAGAGTAAAGGGACCTGCAATTACACAACACCTACATTTCAAACATGTTATTCAAATGCATGCATCCAACAATGAATTTGTGTACATTGGGATCCTAATTAAATGGCCTTTTCTACTACGGGAAGCTGCAAATAGTCCAAAAACAGGAAGCTTGCACATGACAAGCATATGAAGTAAAATAGAGTAAAGAACTGGAATCAACAGAACAATAAGATGCATGAAAGCAAGCACATAAGATACAGAGAATATGAAATGCAGTTTTCAACTTACTAGCACCATAACAGATTAACCAACACTTTCACGTTTTTCTAAGAGAACCATATTTATTTGCAGAATTTGTGGACAAGATGTTACTGTGGAAGAACAGATGCAGCATATGAACAGACTACATTGTAATGAATGCAAGCTACCTGAAGCCTCATCATGCTTGCCGCAGTTGCAGGATTATCTAGACTATGATATGTTTCAAAAAGCTCTAAAACCAGTGAATTCCAATAGTCCAGGCAAACCTGTATCCAACACAAAGAAAAAGTCAACCAAACCAAGCAGTGTCAAAGGAACAGGAACTAGAGGGAGAACACCACGTCGTCCACACCTTGAAAACCTCTGTGTCATCAACATAAGATATTCCAATCAAATACTCGAGACCCATAAGGAGAGCACTGCGATTGTCAGCTGCAGTTTCAAGAATCCGTATGCGGGACTGCACGGGAATATGCATATATTCTCAGTTGGTGTTATATTACTAATTCACACCTTTAAGTTTTTGAATATTGAGGTGTAAAGAGAAGTAGTCCAAATCGAATCTTCTAAATGCTATTCTCATGCATAAGCTTGTAAAACAAGTATTAAAAACCAGAGACAAATAACCAGACGACCCATATCTTGATGACATGAAACTGTTGTATGTTGCAAACATATTTTCAACCAAGGGTGCAGCCATCAAGCAATAAGTTCTTGCCTTGAAAAATGAAGTGAAGAAGAGAGCAAGATTTTGGATAAATGCCTGCACAGAAGCAACCACACTTAGACGCATAATAGCAATGCTTCAGCACACAAACAGATCCTACGGACTAGGATACAATCTTTTGAAGCATCTGCAAGCCAAAAAGAGGAAGAAATCATGTTTACCTGCTCTTCACTGGAACCATTAGCATATGCTTCCGGAATATTTGTTCCTGGTGGAAGAATTGTCTGCAGATCACAAAGAAAATAAAAAAAAAACCACATCAAAATGTTTTATGAGATTAGCAAATTGCCGGCACAGGCAATCTGTTCCAACCAAGATAATAAGTACAGAACAGTGTCAAAACACTTCATGAAGTGCTTTTGAGATGTTAGGACACGAGTAATGAACTGTTCCAGTACCTGCAACTGTACCATAAAAACAGTATACATAGTAACATACTGACTGTCGTAGAAATCTCCAAATTGAAGTGCAGCAACCTAAAGAAGCAGGAGAAAAAAGAAGAATAAGACGACGAAACAGTCACCAAATAACCTCAAAAACTTTTAATATGAGGTTAGATATACTCATCAAAATCAACTAGAAAACAATATGTGCAGAGATAATCAACAGGATTTGAAACCGCTACCTCCGTTAAACATTGAAGTGTTAAGTTCCGGTATGATGCAACAGGGAAGAACTTCAAAAGTGTTTCCAGCTATTCTTCCCCATAAACCAAAAACATGTTAATTTAAGCATGCAAGTAAAGCTTCACGAGAATAGGCTCTAAACATCCCAAAACTACAGAAGAACTAACCAATGGAGATTCAAAAATATAGCCCAGAGGGATCCACGATAGGAATGCATGAAGTGTGGCCAGTGTTGCCTTTATAAGTTCTGTTCTTTGTGAGACAGACAGCACGTATAAGCATAACTCATGTATAAGCTGAAATTCACTGCCACAAGAACAAATCACAGAAAGGTTAAGGTTGATTCGTAGCATCAACTATACATGCACCAATACAGTACTTGTTGACTCGACAAAAAAAAGCATGAAAAGAATAAATAAAATAAATTGAGAGTTGCCGTAAAGAAATTCACTTGTCACCTGTTCAAAGATTGTTTCAATTCTTTGATTTTTTGCTGTGTCATCTCTCCTCTTGAAAAATCAAACACCTCCTCGCTGAGAAGCTGGCAGCAGCAAATTATATGTTAGCCAAACATCACAAGTGAATTATAAGCAACAGCTGCTAATTCTAGTCGAAGTACAGTGGAGGAAAGCACATGAACCAAGACCAAATCACAATCATTTGATCTTACCTTTAGAATAGCCATGCAATTCTCACATATTGTTTCACTACTCTTCGCAGCTGAAACAAGATCAGAAATAAATGAGGGCCATCTAGCAGGCCATTCATGTTTTAAAACCTGCAATATACAAAAAGAATTGTGGAATCAAGGTCTGTTATCAAGGCAAACAGAGAGTTTGCAAAAATCAATAGTGCAGAGTGCTAAAAGTTAGAAGTAATTTACGTAGCAAGATCTAATGATCAAGAGTTAAAGACCTGAAAGATTTTTAAAAAATCAAATTTCTTTTTGAGAAATGTATTCATACATGTAGCACATGATGATTTTATGCAAAATGCTAACGAATAAAATCACACCATAAATACTGTAAAGAAAAATTAACCTGAGAAAGAAACTAATAAGGGTAAAGGTCCTTACCTGGACAAGTATAATGTTAAGTTTGTTGACATAAAGCCTTTCCCGCCTAAAGGAGAGTTCATTACTTGAGAGCTATTTTATGACACAAACCATTAAAAAAGAGTGTGAAAAGGCAAAACATTATGATGAAAAGCACCAAATCATGCAATTTGTCTATTATAACATCATATAGACTTCCTTAGAAATATGTTTGACTGTAAAAAGAAATGAACATCGGTACTTACTTGCACAATGAGATCGGAAATGTAATTTTTTATCCCATCTCGTTGTTCAACAGGCAATGCATTCCATCGATATTTAATGACACCTTCTAGGACCTACATTTCAATGAAAGAAGGATGAGGATTTATTGCAAATGAGAACATTGAGATGGACAGCTTTATTTATTGGGAGAGAAGAGAGTAAAAAGAGCAATGAGATGATTAAACTTCATCCCCTTATCTTCCAGAATAGAAAACTAATAGGAGAATGTGAACCAAATTCATATGTCTTGAAAAAAAAAACACCAAGTATGATACTATGACCCATACGGTCGGATGGATACCTCATACATAATACACCCCAAAATTGCACAGAGGGCTCCCAAGATTCAACATCTTAAGCATATTTCCATTATAATGCACAATTAGTATGGCTCAACATATTAGTAACATGACCCTTCATCAGCAAGTGTTATATTTTCTGTTTGCTCCTTAACTGTAATTGAGTAGCCATCGCTAATTGAAAGTCCTTCAAATGAAACATGTTTTTGATACCAACCTCAATGATAGCCCATGACTAGTACCTGAAAGTTTGAGTTCAAGGAATAGGTGAAAGCAAACTCCGACATGAATTCCAAATGTCTCATTCACTTATATGTGCATCATGAGTCATGACAGCATGCCTTCCAGAATAGTTTACTCTGATCACTAAGATAGCGTTGATTCATTTGTGAACAGGATCACTTCCCTGTGTTTCTTCATAGGTGAATTGCCTTTATCCTATCCTTTATGTTTCTCATTATGATTTTCTAGTCATTAGCATTTAAGATACTTGTTCTTAAGTGAAGCATTTTCGACAGTTAGAATGACTACACCTTCAAGGGGCATGCACTCTAGAACTTCTGCTATCTACCATGTTTAGGATGTTCTTCTGAAATTTTCATTTCTTAAGTCAAAGTGAACAGGAAGAAACAAAAACATATAACCGGGTAGAGAGAAACATTATGTAAATCCGAAGAACCCAGAAAAGCAATAGTCTAAGTTGTAAATTTGTAATTTTGAAAAAAAGAAAAGTGTAAGGAAGTGAATAACAATATCAAGAAACATCATTTGGCAGTGTGCATGAACATATCAGGATACAAAATGACACATGGAGAAATATGGTAGCATCCTCCTTCCAATTTTAAAAGGATATGACTTCAATCAAATCACAGAATGCAGTGAATAAAAGTAGCCGGTCAGACATTTCTTAATTGAATTTCTTCAAACTACACATTCACTATCCTCTCTCAAGACATCTGCAAACCGGATGACTTACCTGAAGAGCAAAGAACTTTGTATTAAGATTTTGCGAGTTTTGTAGAATGTGAACTACTTGTAGCCATGTGTCAGGGTTATTCTGCAACTCACGCAGTATTTGGTCTGCAGCAGCTCTCTGTCACAAAATCATTTATTCCAATCAGCAGCAGAAATCTATTAATTTTGACTCGCTTGAGTTCCAAACACAAGCTGATCCCATCTAGTATGGGAAAAGGCTTAGTTGAAACGTAAATGCCCATCGCATTAAAGAAGTGTTAACCATAATCACAAACCCATACAGCTAGTACAATTATTGCAGCCATATACAAATTTTGGTTTGGGAGTTCAGCGTAATTGAATACAAGTTAATCTTAATCTTCACATCATAACTTAGGCTATGTTTGAATGTTTTATGTTCATTTTAAATCCAAAAGAAATAAGCCCTTAAAAGTTATAACCGATATTTTAATTTAGAATAAGTTTAAAGAAGAAGTGTGATGGTGGTTAATAATGGCAGCAGCGATAGATGATGGTGAATCGGTGATCACAAAGGAAGCAATAGATAGAGGCAAATGACAGTAATGGAGGCGGCAGCAAATAATGCAGGAGTTTGTAACGGAGCATTGATGAAGGTGGCATGGATTCAAGAAAGCATTACTGGCAACGGGAGGTGGTGGTAGTGGTGGGAGGCAGGAAATGAAGTGTGTCATGGCAGTGGTGAAAGTAATGGAATATGGTGGTGGCAATGATAAGCAGTGGATGGTGCTAATCGTGTGCGTGGCAATTCACAATATGATGGTGGAGTGGAGGCACAATGTGCCGCCGGGTGAGATAGTGAACGAGACAGCGGTTGGAGTTGCTAGAGGGTGGCAGCAGATGATGGTGGTGATGATGAAAATCATGATAATGTCAAAAATTGTAACACAATGGAAAAATCATAAATATGTACCCGTATTTTTATTGCATAACTAAATCAACAATCCGCTATTAGTTTCTACTTAGAAAAAACAAAAGAAAAATTGATCAACACAAATCAATGTATTATTTAGCCAAGATAGAAATAGCTTATTTGTAAAGGCATGCAAAGGGGTGTGGCGTGCGCTCTGTGGGGATTAGATTTGACAATATCCTTGCAAATGTGGGGGAGGGGGGAAACCAGTAAGTTGACATCCTAAAATCTTCTTCACTAGTTATTGGAAGTTTCTCTGTGGGAAGTGCAGTTGCCAAAAACTCTTCAACAGGAAATGAAGAAAATGGGAGGAACTGGATAACAAACAACCCCTTATCTGTTGGCATAATAAAAAGCATGTAAAATGTTGGAAACTGAAATAAGACTACACACCCTTCCAACAAACAACCACTGGTAACCAGTGGCAAACTAAAGTTTCTTCTGGAAGTTCCAGCTCTCTTTTTCTTGTGAAAATAACGCACTTAATACTGCAAAAATACATGTTATTAAGTAAGATTTCGCAGTTAAAACATTTATGTTTAAGAACTTCTTCCTTTTCATTCCTAGCTTTTACTCCTTCATAATAAAACACTTGTAATCAATTTTGAAAACTGAAATAAGACTATACAATGACCCTTCCAACAAATACCACTGGTAACCAGTGACAAACTAAAGTTTTTGGAACTTCCAGATCTTTTTTCCTTGTGAAAATAACGCACTTAATACTGCAGAAGTACAGGTTATTATGTAGTATTTTGCGGTTAAATAATTAATTTTTGAGAACTCCTTCCTTTTCATTCCTAGCTTTTACTCCTTTGTTGTTCATGGACATCCAGAATTCCCTTTCACATACTTCTCCTTGTATAATGAAATTACACTCTCGTCCCCTTAGGTTGATAGTGGTTGTTCTAGGTAGTTTTCACTTTTGAGCTGCTGTTGATGTTCCAAAAAAGAATGAGGGGAGGAAAAAATTACCCAAAGCACTGCAACTACAAAATCCAATCCTATCACAACGATCACGCAATGTAGAGAGGGGCCTCCATTCCGCAAACAAAACGAAGACACGATACACAAGGAAAAACCGGCTCCCACACCATAAGAACGCCTTCATATTTCAATCCCAGAACAGGTCAGCTGCTGAAGCAAATTCAAGCACGAAAAAATGGAGAACATCCGGACGACGACAGGAAAAACGTCCACCCAACCAATGCAGAACGGTTCACAAACAACTTCAAAAACTCGACACACCGCCTACGAGAATGAGAGTGAATGCCTAATCTTTAAAGAGGAAAAACAACAGAGCGGGCATCCACAACGAGACGAATAAGCGACGCAGAAGAAGCGTACCTCTTCCTTGGATCCCGTGCCGTAAAAAGCGGCGACGGTGGCGTCCAGAAGAGGGACGTCGATCGATTGACTGAGGTCTCTGAGTTTCCCCGCCATCAAAACCCTAGAATCGCCCCCAACAGCCGCAGGAGCAAGCGAGTGCGGAGAGAGGAGAAGACCAAAACAGCCCTAATTTCTCAGAAGAACGAAGTACGCGAATGACTGCGACGGATGGGGAAAGAAACGGAGGGGAAAGGAAGTTTGAACTGAGGCTTCCCCCCTCTCTCTCTCTCTTCCTCCCTCTCACTCACTTTGGGCGTCGCTCTTACCACGACGAGTGACGAGTTCGCCGTCTTTCGCCTCTTCTTTCCTCTTATTTCCCCATAGCTCGCGGCATATGCACGCATTGTTTTTTCCCCGACATTCGTGTTCTCGGAAATACTTTCACTCGTATAACGCCGGCCGAGGACGTACTTTCCCTGGGAAACTTTTCCCCAGCCTACGTCGGCCTGGCCACTTAACACGGTGGGAACCGACACGAACCCAAACCTAAAAGTTTGAATTCCTCGTTTGGCGGTGGGCGCGTTTATATTTATTTGGGTTGTGGTGGTTATCCGACGGTCGTATCACGGGCTTTATGTTAAAGCCCATGGCTGTTCTGTACTACGATGCTAACTTGATACTTACTGAGGGTTATACGGTCTTCGTTCAACTTTTTTTTGGTGGTGTCATCTTTATTTAAAATTGATATGCTATCCACTATTCTTTTTTTTAGTACCATGGCAGGGAGGACTTTATCACGAGATAAATTATAGAAGTGCCAACACCACATGAGAGGTAAGGGGTTTTACCCATACCACATTTTGGAGAAGTGCATGTGTGTACATTGGTGCGAGTATCGCTCACCTTCACTAGAAGATGCATATGCTTATGTCTTTTGTAATAAGCGTCATGCCGCGTACATGCATGACCTTGAGCCATAATTAGGCTTAGTCACCCTTGCATGAACATTACTTCCTTGTAAACCCCTTTTTAGATAGGAGCACCTTAGCTTAAGCGGTATTTGAAATAGGACCCCATCCGGATAGAAGATCCATCAGCTTGGCTGCCTCCCTGAATTGAGTAGCTTGCACTAAAACAAGTGTTTTTCTTTGTTACTCTCTTCTAACGGGTGAGAGTATCCTTGAGAGTGCGCTTGTAGGGAAGTACGTGAGTTGTGCCTTCCATCACCAAACAGAGTGAGTGAGCGTAGAGAGAAGAAGAAGAATATTCAGCAAGCTCACCAAACAACGATTCTGCGACTGTGTGGCTTGAGATGGAAAAGGTTGGATGGCTTGGAGAAGCCATCGTCGGGCGATCCTCCGGTCTAGCTGAAGCCTAGCACCCCTCTTGCCCTTATAGGCGTACATAATCCCAACACCCTCCTAAAACAGTAAGTGCTTTGAAATAGCAATCGTTTGGAACCTTTTTTTAGTTTCAGAGGTACTTATCAATTTTATAGCCACATGTAGATTTATTGGAGTGGGAGGGAGCTCTTTGGTCGATAAGCAGGTAATAGGATCAGCTCATTCAGATCGAATTGGTAGGATTAGGTCGAAAGAGAAAATCAACTCGGGTTCATATTATGGTCTTGTTCCTATATTTTGATTAGTTTAGCGATCTTTCTTAATCATCATGTTGCAGTATGCACTTATTCACGTAACTGGTTGGCCAAGTTTCAAAAATCCTGTACAGCCGCTTCAAACCTTTAGATCTTCATTTGGTTGGGCTTCTCATGTAACCGTGTACAGCATTCATCTAGCGAATAGAAATGGATGAGAATGTCTACATTCGGCATAGGTAACAATATACGACGGATTGGATTTTGCTTTGCAGCGTCGAATGGTGACATGTGGCGTTTTCTGCAATGCTAAATGCCTTGTTCGGAGTGCATGACAAGTACAGTTTGAAAGCTTGGGGAGAGCCCGAATGTCTACGCGTAATGAGGCAAAAGTACACAAGGCACTTTTGAAGAGAAAAGGAAGAAGGTTGTATGCTGAAATCTAAGAAAGATAAGTTTCAAAACCTCTCATTCGATTGAACTGAATGCACGCCAAAATGGAAGCCATCGCCGAATATCGACTATCACATTTCACAGAAGAGTGATTTTTAGACAAAACTGCAAGGGCATGACGAATGGCCTTTCTTGGCTAGCTGGGGAATTGGATTCATTGATGCTCATCTTTTATTTTTGGAAGCGTGAGTACCATTTAACAATGTTTGAAAATATATGAAAGACATCCTAATTACACTATTCCTCAAAAAAGAAGAAGATACAGTATTCACATGTTAATCCAATCACATACTCTCCCTCTCATTCTATTTATACATACATATTTATATATATATATATATAGACATACTGATATGGTGATGGAATTATGATAGTGAAATTAGGGTTAGGAGCAGAGACTTTGAATATAGTTTGTATTTATACATCCAGGGAAGACTTTTTGAGAGGAGTTAAATAAAGTAATTTAAAAAATTCCACAAAGGAAGATGATTTGTTTATGAAGAGACTTAAATGGATATGTTGGTAAAAATAAATTAGGATGCCAAGGTATTCATGGAAACTATGGTTTTTAAGATATAAATGAAAAGGGTAGGAAGATTGTAAATTTTGTTATATCTTTGGATCTCTTTATAGTCAATGTAATTTTTTAAAAACAAGATCAACATTTAATTACTTATAAGAATAACTTGTTAGAAACACAAATTGATTATTTTGTTTTGTAGTAAAAAAGATAGGTCATGTTGTAAAGATTGCAAGGTAATTTTAGGAGAAAGCTTAACTATTCAACATCAACTTTACTAATGGATTTTCAAATAAAAAAGTGGACAAAAAAGAATAGAGTGCATAGATCTATTTAGATAAGATGGTGGAACCTCAAATATGAAAAGAAGATATATTTAAACAAAAAGTTCTTCAAGGAGATGCATGCAATTATATAGGTACACCTTTTCATATATATGAAACAATATGTCTATACATATTAGAGGAGTGACAAAAGATGTATTAGGTGAATCTAAGGGAGGTGTACGGACACAAAAAGGTGAAACTTGGGACGCTTATAAGAAAACAAAGAAAGAACTAAAAATGTCTGTTAGTGAAGCAAAAGTCAAAATTTAAGAGGATTTATATAAAAAGCTTAACTCAAAAGAAGGTAAAAGAAATATTTTTAAGATAGCTAAGGCTAGAGATAAGAAAATTAATGATCTTACTTTTATTAGATGCATCAAATACGAGGATGATAAGATTCTAGTAGCAAATGATGATATTAAAAATAGATTAAAATTTTATTTCTATAAGCTTCTTAATGAAAATACAAATGATAGTATTAGCTTAGAAGAGTTAGCCAAATAAGAAAAATATATAAACCATAATTTCTATTGGCATATTCAAAAGAATGAAGTCAAAGAGGCTTTTAAATATATGAAGGTTAGTAAATATGTAAGATCAAATAATATTCCTATATAAGTATTGAAAATTCTAAGAGAGGTGGGACTCACTTGGCTCACAAGACTATTTAATGAAATATTGAGAACCCAAAAGATCTCCGAGGAATAAAGAGTGAGTACACTTATATCTATATGTAAGAACAAGGGAGACACTCAAAATTGTGCAAATTATTGAGGTATCAAGTTAATGAGTTATGAAATTATGAAAAAGAATTATCAAACATAGGTTAATACAAGTATTGAGTACAATAGAGAACTAATTTGGATTCTGGCTCGATAAATCTACTATTGAAGCAGTTCACCTATTGAGACGTCTTATAGAACATTTTAGAGCAAAGAAAAAACCTTCACATGTTATTTATTGATCTAAAAAAAGCTTATGATATGGTGCCAAAAGACGTTCTTTGGAGAACCTTAGAAAAGAGAGATATCCCATTGACATTCATAAATCTTATAAGAGACATGTATGTTGATGCAAAAATATGCATGAGGACTCTCAAAGGAATGACATACTCCTTTGAAGTTAAGATTGGGTTACATCAATAATCAACTTTAAGTCTATAATTGGTCATTGATGAATTAACAAAACATATTCAAGATAAAGGATCTTGGTGTATGTTATTTGTACATGACATTGTATTAATGGATGAGTCTAAGGAAAAGTTAATAAAAAATTAGAACTATAGAGGGAAACGATAGAAAGTCAAGACTTACAACTTAGTATAACAAAGTCAAAATATATGAAATGTAAGTGATCATTTGGTTATTTTTGAGGACATAGAAATTAAGATTGTCACACATTGTATCTCACAAGGAAAGTTTTAAATACTATGATCAATTTTTCAAAGTGATAGAAAAATTGGTGGAGATGTTATACATAGAATTAATATCGATTGGTTAAAATGGAGAGATGCATTAGGTATTTTGTGTGATAAGAAGATATCATTAAAATTAAAAAGTAAATATTATAGAGCATAAATTAAATCTCTTATGTTTTATGGTTTTGAATGTTGAGTAATTAATTATCAACATGTGCAAAAGATGTCTGTAGCATAAATAAAGATATTGAGATGGATGAGTGGTAGAGAAAGAAAGACCGTATCCATAATAAGGTTATTAAAAACAAATTGGGAGTAACAAAAATAGAAAATAAAATGAGAGAAAATCGTTTAAGATGGTTTAGACATGTAGAAAGATAACCCGGATGATCTCATAAGAAGATATGAAAAACTAGATTGTTAAAATGTTAGAGGAAGATGACGATTACAAAAGTGCTCAAAAGAAACAATAAAAAATAATCTAGCATATATTGAGTTAAATGCTACCATGACACACTTATTTGTATATATCTCATGATTTGATTTGCTTCCATCTGATTCTTTGATTTTGTTGAAAAAGAATTGTCAAAATCAGTAAAGATGGTTACTAAGGTAGACCTTAGATCCAAGAGTTGATGGAAAATTTTCACCAGATTTACAAGTGAGTGAAAAAGGAAACGACTTCTCTTCTCCGATTGTTTTATCTCAGCGAACAACGTTCTCGCCTTCAGCCGGTTGATTCTCCTGAGAGGTCTTGCTAGGCTCCGTTTCGGTGAGAGCCGATGAAGCCTTGGCCCTGGAATCTTTGGATTCAGACCCTTCAGTGGACCCACCCGATGAGCCCTTGGGCCTCCGGGGACGTGACTGTCTGGGCACCCCAGCTGAGTCTCGGCTAGGGGAGTCCACTGCGCTAGAGCCCTGAGTTGCACGTCGTCTAGAACGCCTCACCGATCCCTCGCCGGCCTCATGGCTCGGGGAACCCGAGGGCGCGCCACTGGTGTGATGACGGCTCCGTGGTTTCTGCACATCTGGTGAGTCTTGCGGCGAAGAGTTGGCCGGTGCTCCACCGGATGACTGGTGCCGCCTTGCATGTCTTGGAGACCCTTGCGAGCCACGAGTTGATGTGACTTCAGCTTGCATGAGAGACTGTAAATCTGCAATCAGATGCCAATTGCTTGAGTTTTACAATCATAGCATACGCGGATGCTCAAAAACTACATGATAGAAGACCATGGGAGCAGTTAACGTCTTAGAAGATAAGTTGACGCCTGAAGCTAAATTCTATTAAGTATAGCCAAAAAGTTCCGATGCCTACACTTAATAGTGTAAGTTAAATTTTTAGGGCCTAAATACTTCGGGAGGCTAAAGCGGCTGCTTTTGACGGTTTGCCCACAAGCCACCCTGCGTCGAGCATCCAATTATTACTGATCATCCAGCCGATTATCAACGGAGGGGAAGAGTCTTAATATTTCAGGGATTTGAAGCGCTTGATTTGAATGTAAGTGGCTGTCCGCTACCTTGAGAAAAAAAATTATATGCATTGGTTAATGTTAACTAAATTATATACCCTGCGAAACCAAACTCCATATTGCTTAAATTTGATTTTTCTGAACTTATGCAGATCCAGATCATTTCTTTTGCATGTCAATCATGCCTCGGATATACAATCAGGTTTGCATACATATGCACCATCTCTCTCTCTCTCTCTCACACACACACACACACAAAGCATACTGGCTGGTAAACCCTTACCTTGTGAGGCAGAGTTGGGTCCAGCTAATTCCTTCATAGCTGCGACAGGAGACAATGGAGCAGATGACGAATTCGCAGGTGATTTGAACCCACTCATCTGTGTCAAAAAACAAGGAAATTATTGATAAACTGAGCTGGGATTTATAGTTTCAAGTTCATTGCAGAAAAATTCGGACTCATACCCAGCTTGGCGTGTTGTTTGAATTAGAAGAGACGTCCAACCCAATATGAGCCACGTGTTTTACGTCAGTCGGGTATCCAATCACCATTTCATGTTCCTTCTCATCTTCTGAGTCTTCCATACCAAAAGTGTAAACACATTCAAAATCTCAGTAAACTAATTGCTATCCAGATGACATGATTTTATATTCTTACAGTATTCAACATCAAGCCAACACAACGCTAACAACTAATATTAACTATGAACAATATCAAGTCCAAACTTGTAGCAATCAAATTTCTTATTGTGAATATTATATCACGCGTATACATAAGCCCTTCATATTTGTATCATGTACCAAGTAACATCTCCAAACTAATCATCCACATTCTTGCTATGCTAAGAGATGCGTACATAAAACACATAAACATACATACACAGACATGCATATGATACATACACATGCACACACATCACATGAACTTATGAAAAAGCTCAAACTGATAGAAAGAAAGAAATGTCAATAATGTGAAATGAAGAATAAGTACTCACCAAAAATTTGCGATATGTATCTCAAGCCTTTGAGGAGGCCTTTCATTTTGTGGTTCATTTTCTCTGTTGCTAAGGGCCCAACTAGTCTAATGGCTTTCTCCCGGGCGTGCAGCTGTCGAGTACTGGCCAACTCTAAATCACAACGAAAATCAAATCCAAAGTCAAAACCGTTGAACTGCTCTTTCTCTTCCCGCCTTTCTTCCCACAAAACAATTCTCAAGGGCAAACCGGCAAACAACCATCATGTGCACACAAGACGGCATTAATGCTACTTTTTAACACCAAATGTATTCGACCAATCAATACCCACAGTGAATGACACCCGGACGTGTGTGCATATATATAGATAGATAGATAAGAGACTCCTGCTCTCTGCATGAGTCTATATTGTTAAAAGATTGTAAGATAGTTTTTCGCAGAGAGCAGATCTCTTTTATATATTTATATATAGTGTATATAACTATCTTAATAAAAGATCGTAAGAGCCCTAAAAGGAGCGGATCTCAGGGGGGTTCAACTTCTTGACGAAAAGGTCAGGAGTTCGATACCTGGGTGCCCATCTGTTAGGGGGTCTGCCTAACCCCCATCTTGCATATAGAAAAATAAAAGATTGTAAGAGAAGTCTATTAACTACAGAGTTATGTAACAGCCGGCAACGCGACAGTTTACTATTTTAGTGGGCTTTGCTATTTGATGAGAGGTCTGGGGTTCGATACAAGGTGTGTTTTAATGTGTTAAACTTACGGCTTCAGGATGTAGCTTTCTAGGTCAGACCACCTTAAATTGCCTCACATGTCTTCCCTTTAATTGGTCAGGATGACCCAAGCATTCTGGAAAGGATTCTGTCCTCTGCCAATGGATGACAACCATGTTAGATTGAGAAATGCACCCACGGGTGACCTTGTGATGAACTAGTTGGCCTTTGGTTGTGGGCACACACTACCAAATGAACGGCTGTATTGATCTAGGATGATCCTGTGTCAGATTTCTGATTTAATTTCCGAGATGACCTGTACAATGCGTGGCAACCTATGATGATCAGATACCCCATACAATTATAATAACATTGGTGTTAGAGCATGATAACCTAGATAGTTGTTAAGACCGTTGTCAAGATGGTAAGGAAAAATAGTTCTTTGCTGTGAGTTTTTTTTGTCTTATCATTCGTCTTATCACAAGGTATCCTTTATCTTATCACGAAGTAGAGACATTCAAACCTTCGAGAGTGATCAAATAGGGAGCGTTCTCACAGACGAGTGAGAACCCTAGCTTGGTGTAGCGTACCCATCAATGCTAAAGATGCCCACAGATGATCCATGGGTTCCCATCTTAAAATCAGATCGGGTCGATAGAAAAGAGCGACAGGACAGATCCAATACAAAGCCAGCCAGCCAGCCAGCTCATGGAAGGGACTCACCCTTGGTGATGGAGACGTCGGAAACCGGCACCACCGCGCCCTTTGCCTCTACGTGACGTACCGAAACCGGCTCTGATGTGTTCGACTCCATGAGCATCGTCTCATTTCTCTCTTCCTCTCTTTCCGAGAAGAGAAGAGAGAAGGTGAACGGTTGCTAGTAAAGATGACTAAAAAGATAACAGCTTTATTAAACCAAGCGAAAGGTGATGCATAGCTTCAAACATAAAGAGAGAAAGAGGGATCAAGAGAGAGAGATGAGAGGAAGAGAGGTTTGTGGTGGTCGGTAATGAGAGAGAGGTAAAAAGAAGTAAAAGAGTGAAAGAGAAAGAGAATAGGGAGGTATCGCTTAAGAGCAGAAATGCCGAAGGGCGAGGAGGGTTGGTTGGTCAGAGGCCGTAGAAGGGAAAAGAGCCATATTAAGCGACCTCATCTTTTGGCTTTGGTTGTGCGGAGAAGGAGAGCTGCACCCCAAGAGACCAGGTGGGAAAGCGTTTTTAACGAGTCCCCCAGGCATAGAAGGAGAGAGAAAGAGGCATTCGAACCCGAATTCCGCCGGCCGATTCAGCAAAGAAGGAATGGGTCATACTCTCTCTCTCTCAAATGGAACTTGTAGTAGTTTTAATAGGACCCAGATGCGGGGCTGAAAATGGAACTTTTACATTGCCTCGATTTGTACCAAAGCTGACATAGTGCAAGAGTTTCTCACATCCATATTAAAATTACAAAATATGGTAAAAAAGGAAACTATTTTTAATACAACAATTAGTTTTAATACCTTATCTCAAAATATAATTTCATTTTCTTTGAAAAGTATATGCTTAGTTAAGTTATATATCAAATTGTTTGGTTGTTTAATTACCGCTATGTTGACGAGTGCTCGAAGAACGGCCCGTTTGCATTTGAGGCTTTTCATTTCTGAAAACTGTTCATTCACCCTTCTATATTACTTTAAATGTCTCCCACGTGATATTTGGGTTTCACAAAGAACAAGGACACTACATGTATGTCATATATGTATGTATATATTTGGTCGGTCTACCTAAACCCTAGCTTAACAACAAACAAAAAGCTGATGTGTCATTTAATGTGGTTAGATTAGTGAAGGGCCCCATGTAGCTCAAAAGGCAGGGCGTTGCTGCTGGTGGGGAGTTAGACTCCCAGAGGGTGTCCGTGTTAAGCTTCTGCCTCGTCCAGCTGACAGCTTGCCATTCTTTTATAAGTCCAACTGGACCAATACGATCTCGTAGGGAAAAAAAAAGACGAACCAATACGAGAGAAATGACCCTTTGTTTGCCTTAAATACCCATATACAAATGCAATGAGAGCATTGCAAGTAAAAAATTCAAGAATGTTAAGTTTCCATGAGCCCAACCAAGCTGAATATCCCATGCTCATGATAGTAGTTCGAAAGGTTTAACGAACCGATCAAGAATGAGCTAGGAACTTATGTCAAAAAAGAGAGAATGAGCCAGGAAAGATCCAAACCAAAACGAACTACGATGGCATCTGGTGACTAGAGGCGCAGGCTGCTACTTTGAGCAATTACCTCGAAGGTAAATCAACTATATCTAGTGTAAATTTGTGAAGTTTTGACATAATGGCGGATCTACATGGCGGGGGGGGGGGCGCCTTTTCTGAAATTTTGAAAAAATTCACTAAAACCTATATTTTACAGTGAATATATGGTTGAGATTCATGCTTCGCTCTCCCTAACACGATGAAATATATATGTCGCTCCCTCCAACACTATTTCCTAGATCCGTCACTAGTTTAACAGAAAGTAGATAATCTTTAAAGGACCTGTTTTTTCATCTGAATTTGCTGATTCTGATCGATTTCCATAACATCGAAGATGAGAGCTAAGGTGAGCCCTCACCGTGAGGTTTGCACCCTCCACGTGGTCAGGGCTGGCAATGGAGGACACGACGACACATGAACACAAGTTGGGAGAGGCCTTGTTTGTGTTCAAGTAAAGTACGCAAGGAAAATCAGTTTGTGTGGGTTGACCTCTTTCAGACACGAGAATAATATCACAAACGAGACCCTAAACATGAACTGCCTACCCGTAACTGGTTCACTGATACGTGGGGTCTCACAGCCTTCAAACAGCATGGGCAATTCTGATGCTCCTGTTCCTCATTTAAGACCTGGTAGGGATGTTCATGGCGGGGATCAAAGTATCCTCCTCCTCCACCCCCATTTTAGAACATTGTCCTCATCTCCGTCTCCATCCTCACGACTGAGACCGAAAACCCCTCCGTTCCCGTTCCCGTGTCTCCACAGATCTTTGCAAAGACGTATTAAAAAAAAAAGAGATACTCAAACATAGGTTAGAGCTCACTTTTACATATGAAATGAAACCTAATTTATGAAATATATATCTAAATTTGAATATATTGTTATGAATAAAATGTGGAGAAATGATGGCGAGTTCATGAATTCAAAAAAGAGGTTACACTTTCTTTTATTTATTTTCTCTTATAATTTATTTTATTTTTAGATAGGCCTGGCTTTCTAGAATGAATTGAAGGAAGAGTTGGGGAAGGGTTCGTGGGGCGGAGACCTGATATTCCCATTTCTGTTAGAGATTTCTTTGCTCCCTCCACCCCCATTTCCACTCTCCAAAACTGTCTCGTTCAGGACAGGTCCCCATGGGGAGCGGAGGATCCCCTTCCCATAAACATCCCTAAGACTTAGTGTTGCTAAACAAACCCAACAAATTAAAAGCGTACTGTTAGTTTTGGCTCATTTCACATATGATCTTGGGTGTGTACATACTTTCACAAACCATTTATGTTTGAACATGTTCTTGAAGCATTTATTGTTTGCTACAAAATAAGTTTGAACCCATGTTTATATTTGTTTTAGCTCATGTTGATGGTATACAAAAATATACATACATGATTTGGAAGGGCATGACTAATTTCTCTCTCTCTCTCTCTCTCTCTCTCTCTATATATATATATATATATATATATATATATATATATATATATATATATATATATATATATATATATTTCACCTCTAAATGATTTGGTAACCATTAAAGAACTGCAGAGAAGGTGTAAATGAGTAAGAGATTATGACGAGGCAAACCAAGAGGAGCTTTCATCTTCTGTTTTTGGCAAGCTTCACAACCGAGCTAAGCCAAACTGACACTACTCGTTCAACTCAAGGTCACAAATCAGCCATGGACAAGCTCAGAACGAGCTGAACTGAGTCGATCTTAAAGAAGCTTCACTCATATACCATCCCTAACGGGTACCTGTAGAGTCACAATTTCCTCCATTTAATTGGCTGTTTTTTTTTCTTAGTATGAGATTTAAGTTGGTTATGCGTGTTTGTAGAGAATCATACATTTTCTAACATTGTAGCGGAATAAAAAAAAGCAAAACCAAGCCTTCTCCTACAATATGTGGCGTTGGCTAGATCAATTCTATGTTAGCCACTGTACGCTAGTGTTTTTATTTGAAGTTTACCTCAACAAGGGCAAGATCAGTTTCATCTATCTCGTTCAGTGCCAGAGAAATATCTATCACAACGCCCGATGGGTCCAAACAATGGTGTGGTGAGTATACTCGACTCGTCCCTTCTCCATGATCACCATAAAAGATGCAGGAGTTAACAGGTCATGTGTCCCTCGAAGAATTAAAGAATGTTGGAGGTTCAAGGACTGTTTTAATTTCTAGTTAGATTAACCTCTCTCTCTCTCTCACACACACATGTTGCTTGTCATAGTTATTTTGTGAAATTCAACATCTTGCACTTCAAACATGAATACATGGACATAGAAGCAAACTTCTCACATGACAGGGAGGCCTTTCACATGTCCCTGCTTAATTGGTCAACCAATCGGGTTCAATGGAAAGAGAAACAGTGAAGAACTAAGCAAATTTTCCGATCTGTAAGATCCCCGAAGAACAATACCTGAATCTCTGGCACATCCATATGTCGAATATCAACCACCCACATTTCTACTTTTGAAAGTTTTCTATGGGGACGGGTTCGCAATTTACGGTTCCAGGGTCCTGCACAAATTGCCATGGATGTAATGATCCTAATAGGAAAAATCGGCAGACATGAAGAGTATCCGACAAAGAAGAAATACGAACACGATATTTTGGTGCTGTCCACATCAATAACCAGCATACTAGAATTCAACTTTGTTACATACCCCGTGCCTCCACCGTATCCTTCCCAACCGAAAATGTTTCTTAGGCCTTATGACTCTAGTGATTGATTCCTACAAGTCAATTACTGAATTCGTACGCTCCATTTCCAAACCGTTTTGAAATTGGCACAAGAGAGTTAGGAATAGCGCCAAGTGGCTCCCAGTATTTCCCCCTCTGGGCACGCGCCCTAGCCTCAAGAGTGCCGCACCATGCAGCTCGACCGCCCCCTTCCTAAGAGGTGTTACTCCCAGCGATTAACAAATAACACACCTCCAATTACTAGAAGCTATATTGTAAATTATTTTTATAGTAACACGTTTGTTGTATCTATGAAATAGGCCAGTTCAAGGAAACTCATTGCAGTTCGCATCGCCTTATGGACAAAATTCACTTAATATCTTCTCCATATTCATATTACGAAAATGCCGGATTACCAACCACATAGCAATTCAGGATCATGCTACACTGTTATCCCTGATGCTAAACTTTGTAGTTGTAAACACTAATAAGGATAAACAGTAAAAAGAGCCTACCGGGCACACAAGGAGTTCTGGGTCTTGGTGCTCACCTACGCCTTCAAATCATCCATGCCAACGCTAGCCTGCACAAGGCCAGCCATAATTACAAAAGCAGATAAGATTGATCCAAAGATATGATATCATAGCATCACGTGGGCTCTTGCATATACTGATCTTTAAACGGGCCCACATGTTGCATCAAACATATTAATGAGATGGAGAAATTGAAAGGAACATTGGACGTATGGCATAGACAACCACAGTCCCTTGTGCACATTAGTAAATGCATATTGAAGTTGGTTTAAGCTTGATACAGATGCCCTTATAAAGCCAAACGTTTAAATAACATTTTAGAATTGGCACAGTCGAAGATGGGATAAAATGTTTGACCAACTAACCACTTCCGTAAGCATCCAATTTTAGGTCAAAAATACATATGTTAGATTTACAGACGCATTATATATATGCATGTATTTATGATGTCATCCAGCATCGGTAGAATAGGATTAGGACACACTTTGTCCTGGAAACTAGATCATGTTCAAAGCATCCCTATCTATAACTTAGCTCAGGAGATAAGCTGTAAATGTGTCCCAACCCGTGTATAAATTAGGACAGAAGATCTACTGAAATTAGGATCCGGTTTAAGCATTTGGTGGATAGGTGAAGAAAACCAGTTAGCACGGAGCAATAATGGTCTGGCATTATCCGCATAGTACATGCCTACATGGGATCACTAATGGCATCCCTAAATTAAATTCCAGCCACCATGGTCTGTTGTGATTTGTGCATTTTCGTAAGAATCATCAAAACACAATGTTCAACTGGAAATCGAGTATAGGAATTACCAGGAACTTGTGGTTTTCTTCAAGAAATGGAGGGAAGACAGCACAGAATTTCTGAATGTCAGCACTTAGATCACCACCACCACCGGTACTTAATATTTCCATGAACTTCTTTCTCTCAGGTGCAAACTTCATCGCAGTCTGCCAAAAGAAGAAATAAAATGAAAACAGGCATACTTCAGTCTCAACCAGTTGAAGTTCAAAAAATTCCAGTCGTAATTCATGATATTTAAAATTGTTAGACTTTATGAAGAGCATGCATAACCAATACATAGAAAGAAGATTACGTTCATGCATCTAACGTGAAACGATCAGAGGTGATTCTCACAGGCAGCATCACAGCAAATACGCTTATTGACGACCACTCCAACATCCCTCTTCAACTAGGGATCAATTAGACAGGTACACACTATCATGGACTCCATGTGAAGACATGCATTAGATTCAGTCCGACTATGAAGTATTGGATCAAGCATGTATCATCTTCATCTTAATTGTTGGAAGAGAATCTACTTCCAGCTAAAGAGAACTTACAGTAAAAGCAGTGCTCGCGATCCAACCATGCCATTTCTTCAAGGTCTTGTTATATGAATCAGTACATGCCTGTGTCATGGTCCAATCGACATGCTCCATTAAGTTTCGGAACAGCTCAACCAAGAAATCCATCGCTCTGAAGAGAAAATAATAAGGCATGCTAGCTTAAGAAGCACTTCCTTCTCTCCTGACATGAGCATTATCTTGATGCGGAAAATGACATACAAACATGAAGCAAGCAAATCTAAGGTACGACATTGAGCTTCCAAACAATTTCCAACCGTTAGAGATTCACGCATAACGTTAAATGATATAAATAACCTGCAAAAAAAGGATGACAAAATTGTACAAGTAGAAACTGGTCTGCAGCATCCAACATCGTTCAGGTAACTCCACAAGAAAACAAATTTAGAGAGCACATTTGAAGGAACTTGCTTGAAGACGTAAAAAGGTTCTTTATGACCTAGGATCCTCGAGTAAGTTGAGCTTACTCTGGCAACAGCTAGTTTTCAAATCTTATTCCTGACGGCAACAATCAAACCTATCTCCAATTGTACAGACGTTCAGTTCCCATCCTGGAAACAAGGGCCTGCATTTTGATCTTTCATTTGCATACCATGTCTGAAATCATCAACATCACCAGGATTGAAAGAGGTATCACAGGTCTCTTAGTTAACCTAGTCAATAGGCAACCCTACAAGTTGGATTCTTCTAACCTTCGCACGCAAGCCTTAAGAATTACAGAACTCTTTCATTTTAAAAGGCAAATTCAAAAGAAAGATTCCTGCAAAGATTTAATGTCAAACATCAAAATTATAAATGATTTTCAACGTGAATGTCTAAGACAAAGTATTCTTGTGAAGCGGACATGGATTTCAGTTCAGGATCGGGATAATGTAGCGGATGTTTATAAAATATTTTGAACCATATCTCCTACCAATATACCAACTTACCAAGTCACA
The DNA here is from genome assembly GCA_036023115.1 of Brasenia schreberi. Taxonomy (NCBI): domain Eukaryota; kingdom Viridiplantae; phylum Streptophyta; class Magnoliopsida; order Nymphaeales; family Cabombaceae; genus Brasenia; species Brasenia schreberi. The sequence continues at coordinate 18,024,214 of JAYKKT010000068.1, forward strand.
GAATTGAACTTGGTTACAATAAAAAAAATGATTCTTTGGAACCATTAGACTGTATATATAATGAGGTTATTAGAAACAAATTGGAAGTGGTAACAATAAATTATAAAATAAGAAAAAATCGTTTAAAATGGTTTGGACACATAAAAAGTGACTAAAGGAAGCTCTGGTAAAAAGGTGTAAGAAACTAGATGGTGGAAATGTTAAAAAAGGAAGAAGAAGACAATAAAAATCTTGGAAGAAAATGATAACTTATGATCTAGCTTTTATTGAGTTAACTGTTAGCATGACACATGATCGAGCTCTGTGGAAACAAAGAATTCATGTAGCAGACCCAATCTAGCTGAGAAAAGGCTTAGTTGTTGTTGGAGCCATTAGACTAGAAAAAAGGAATGTAATATATGGAAACCTAGTCTTAGAGAAACAAGTGGAAGCAAGAAATCGGCATGATAACCATTCTTCACCAATATATGTGTGTATATAGAGAGAGCACAGTCGATGTGCACACTCATACATGTTAATATCTCCTAAAAGATTTAAACTGCTTGATCTTTAAGATTGAGATATTTAAAGCAAAAAGCAAAATCATACCAGGCACATTTAGTACACCTGCAAAAAGTAGCATGATATTTTTTGACTTCTTAAATTTAAATTTCAACTCTTGATCTCACTAATCAAACAATTGAGATCTTTAAGAATGTCTGAGCATGAAAGGGGCGTGCGCATTTACCACATTCTCTCTCTCTCTCTCTCTCTCTATCTATATATATATATATATATATATACTTCAACTATCGAGGTGAAACAATAGCCAATGTTTTTGAACAAAATACATATAAATGCTTAAGAACTGCGAAACTAAAACCAACTTGAAGAGAACTATACCTGGTCAACCACAAAAGTCCATTAGTGCAACTTGAAGAATCTTTTGCTGTCTTAGCATCTACTTCCTCATTTATCATACTGTACAGTGCATGATACTTTGAAGGGTCCAACAAATACTTATTCTCCAACCTCTGCACCAGAATAAAGTAAAAGGAAAACATCACCCAAGAAAAAGACCTGTTATTGGAGTCTAAAGAAAACAGCAAGACTGCATGCAGTAAAAAAATGAGGCAACATCAAGTTCCAGGGCCTGAAAAAAGCAAGAATAAGTACAGGAAGTCCTGATATGAGCTGCATTCCTCTGTTCTAACACTTTTGACAGAGGCATGCAAAAGAAATATGGAGAAATTTAATTTGCCAATTACTTGCACTCCATGGTTTGTTCCAGGTTCAAAGAGACTAAAACAAGAAAATTCTGTGAATCTATGGTTGCAGTCATGCTTGGTCTATCTTGATCTGGTGCAATGGTTCTGAACCCTAAAAAGAAATGCAAAACGTTTGGTCAAACCATCACTCTTTACAAAAGTAAAAAACTCCAAATGTGCAAGCCAGATACATCCACATGACGACATGACTATTCTTGGAAAAAATGGTGGGTGCAATCAGAAATCTCTCTTCTCTTCATAATAGAGATAGCTTGATAAATATTGGTAGTGTTGAATGTGCCACTTCGTAGGAGTTGAGAAAGCATCCATGCGAATTTTGAAGTATATGTCCTAAGATACTTGCAATATATCGAACCAGAAAGTGATTGATTGAAGTATCTGTCTGTATAAATCTTCAATTTTAACTGCTTCAAGGCTTGGGGATCTATGTTCACCTAAAGTAATTATACCTGGTCAAAGTTAGCCAATCCAATATCAGGAGTAACATGCAGTAAGAATTGGAGAAGGAAATGTTAAATGCAGCTCCTCTGGTCCATAGAAACTTGAAAATATAAGGAGTAAGACCACGATTACTTCCCAAGAAGTTAGATAACTTGCTCCCAAAAAGACAAACAAGTGAATGCATCAAAAAGCATCCACATTTTCTAATACCGTGCCACTAGCTACATGATGCAAAGAACTAAGGCAAACCTGTTGAAGGGAATGGACACATCACGCAGAAATCCTGCACTTAGCTGTCTCATTGTGTTTTTAAAGTTACCTTTAAATTCCTTTCAATAATGGCAATGCTGTAATATATTAGAATGTTGGCTCGTTATAAAAGGGGAAACCCTACCAGCAATTAGGATGTATCATTATCATTAAGAGAATAGAAAGAAGAGAGAAAGAGTGTGGCAGCACACCCTATTCATCCAGAAATCTGAGTTGCATCTTCTTGATCTTAATTCTTGGTTGTAATTTAACATGGTATCAGAAATCGAGAAAACAACATGTTGTTGCGGAGTTCGGATGACGTGAAGCAGTTCAAGAGAAGTCTGCAAAAATTTAGCAAACCGATTGCCGCGAGACTTGGTCAGAGAGGAGAAAAAAGAGTTAGAAATTAGACGCCATTGGAAGCCGATTAAAAGAAGAATCTCAATCTCAATCTCAAGTAAGTATGAATGATTCTAAAATTGAGCCATATCACATCACCAACATAAAGTTGGATGGAAAGAACTATCGAGAATGAGCTCGATCCATTGAATTAATCCTAAGATCGAGAGGAAAATTAGGACCAATTAGAGAATTACAGAAAAACCCAATGAGGACAACATTGAGTAAGGAGGATGCTTTGGTAAACTCATGGCTTATATCATTAATGATTCCTCAAATCAGCAAGATTGTAATGTACTTGGAATCAACGGCTGAAATATGGGCAACAGTGGAAGAAGCCCACTCTAGGAAGAAGAACATAGCAAAAGAATATATGGGCAGTGGAAGAAGCCTACTCTAGGAAGAAGAACATAACAAAAGAATATGAAATCTTAGAGAAAATAAGAAAATGTTGACAAGAGGATAGGCCGATTAGTGATTATTATGGTGAACTTAGGAGTTTATAGAACAAACAACGATATATTGGGGAGAATAATTGCAATCATTGTGTGAAAGAAAAATGGCAGATAGTGAAGCAAAAAAGGTATTCGATTTTCTTTGGAGAATTGCTCCATAATACAAATCTATAAAAATAAATATATTGAGTAAAGAAGAGCTGCCATCGATGGGTACAATATATGCTCTTCTTCTAAGAGAGGAAAATAGGAGGAATCTTAAGAAAGAAAATTCCTCACAAGGTAAAAAATCAACTTTCATTAGAAGAGAACATGCAATTTTTCAGTGTGAAAGAGGTTCCACAAGAAGAAGAGGAGGAGGACGATTTCATAATTTTGAAGATAAAACAAGTTACAATGTTCACATTGTGGAAAGAAGAGACATACACGTGATCAGTGTGGAGATAATTGGGAAGCCCGTGAACTCTAGAGATCATGGAAACTATGTGGTTGCAACTTCAGAGAAACTTATGGAATCGACTGCTCAAGAACTTTTAGAACTGAAGAAGAAAATTGCTCAAATTGAAATCAAGATCAGAAACCAACCTTCTATCTCGATAGAAAAGAACGAGTGTAGTGCACCTACTTTGTATACTATAAGTGGTAACTCTTCTTTTAAAAAATCTAGTTATTGTGTGATAGATTCAGGAGCAACAGACCATATGGTAGGTGATGATTCCAAATTTATATAGTATGAATCTACCTCCATACCTCAATACATAAAATTGGTCAATGGGTTTCTAATTCCAATGAAAGGAAAAGAGAAAATACAAACTTAGAATTTTCAATTAGAATAAGTGATATATGTTCCAGAATTTCTAGTTAATTTGCTTCTAGTTAGTTCCTTAATAAGAGATTTGCATTGATCAGTAACTTTTACTCTTTTTGATTGCAAATTTCAGGATCTGAGGATGGGAAGAACCTTTGGTCATGGTGAACTGAAGAACAGACTCTATGCTGCCACGTGACTTCATTTCAGCCCAGGGAAAGGCTCTTTCAGTCACTAAAGCAGAGGAGAAACTCAAGTTATGGCATAGCTGACTAGAACATCTTCTAGTTTCTAGAGTTAGGGAATTTATTTCTGTTGATTGTCAGAATAAATCCATAGCAGAGGCAGAATATAGAGTTATCACTTTGGGCATATTTTAGGGAAAATGATTGCGCTCATTACTTATGAAAATAGGATTTACAATGAAAATTTCTATTTCTATATGGTGTGATATGTGTGATAGTAAGGCAACAATTCAAATTGTTGCAAATCCAGTTTTTCATGAAAGGACTAAGCATATTGAGATTTGACTGTCATTTCATCAGAGATTGTATTAGTTCTAATGAGTTCATATTAAGTATGTGAGATCAAATAAACAATGTCCATATATGCATACCAAAGTTGTGAGCAAAGATACTCTATGTAGCAAGTTGGGTATAATTACGATATTTACACCCAACTTGAGGAGAGTGTTGAAGGGAATGGATACATCACGCAAAAATACTACACTTAGTTAGTTGTCTTGTCATTTTGTTTTTAAAGTTACCTTTAAATTCCTTTCATTAATGGCAATGTTGTAATATATTAGAATGTGCTGGTTATAAAAGGGAAAACCCTATCAACAATTAGGTTGTATCATTATCATTAAGAGAATAAAAAGGAGAGAGAAAGAGTGTGGCGGCACACCCTATTCATCCAGAAATCTGAGTTGCATCTTCTCGATCTTAATTCTTGGCTGGAATTTAACAAAACCTATAATTATTACAATTATAGCACTTGCTCCATAACTGTTAAATTTGCTGCACATGAAACTATTCACATGTTCAACCAATGGCACCAAAAAAGCCAAAAGTGAAGGCAAGGCAGAAGATGCAGAAAAGAGAAATTCAATGCAAAGCAGAAGACACAGAAAAATAGGAATTGATACATCCAAGGATCTGCTACGACAAATCATACTCAACATTAAATGATAAAGCTATAGATGTACTACAGCCAAAATCATACCGATATGTTACCACCAACATCGGATTTTACAATTGCCAATGCTGTCCCGAGCTTTTCTGAAAATGTAGAAGGTAGAACAACACATATGAGTAAAAGTTCGTCTTAATGGAACAAGGAGGAAAAAAAGTTTGAACATCAGAGATCATATGGATTTGGAGAATAAGAAGTCCATGAGAAATTGCAAAGATTTGAGTAAATTTACATGAAAAGGCACTTTACGAAAGCCTAACCAACAGAAAATGGACCATCTCTTGGTATGAATTGATCACTTCATACCAATTTTATAGTACATGGAATATCCTCACACGCTAACTGAATAAAGAATTACAGAGGTAGCACATGGGGACCATGAGACATCAACTCCAGTTCTATTTAGACACAGTGCACCAGTGTTGATCCAACTAGAAGAATTACCACATACGTATTTACATGCAATGGATCAGTTAATGTAAGGGACAAAGCACATTGTTTTGTCATATCAGGTAAATAACTGGCATTACCTGAAAATGAAATAGTGAATCATATGCTTTTCTCAAAGTCTTTCCAAAAGCTGATATGTCATGTTTGGCTAAAAGCAGGCAACAAGTCCTCTAAAAGAAGGTTATCATGCAGAACTTATCGCCTCCCAATCAAGTCCAAACATTCATAATATTTGCCATAAAGACAGACGTGAAAAAACATAGAACCTGCATGTTTCCTGACACTCAAAAGGCAAGTGCAAGTTGCTTATTTTCTTATCCAGGTTGGACACAACCTGGATAATAGCATTGAAAAGGAAACCATCTATCTTGTCATGAATTTTTTTTCATAACAATCTCAAAAATGATTAGATGGTCTAAGCGAGTAAACAAGCCAACGCTGAAATGGAGGAGATCAATAGTCGCAATAATCCAAATAGATACCTATGACTGGCAGCACATTCTTGCACACATCCAAGAAAGGTTTCGTCAGCATATGACCTTCAGATTTGATAAGGTTCATTCCCTCCAATGATGGAGTAAATACAGTTCCCTCCATTTTTGCGCGAAGTCTTAAACACAGACAAAATGTCACTGATAGAAAGTCTTCAAAGCTCTGTTTAGCAGAAACATTTAGGTCACACTAATTTGCCAGGAAATAACTGTATAGAAATAGAAAAATTATGCTCCACTCCAGTGAATCTGAACAAGAAGAGGTTAAACTATAAAACCTGAAGAAACCATGTTCCACTGTTACCAGTCAACCAGTTTCATGCATTAAAATAATGAAAATTGCCAACGGAATTAGTAGAATAACTGATCACATGCTTCTCAATGACCGTTTAATTAATAGAGGATAAGTAATATGTAGGGATGACAGGATTTGAACCTGTGACATTCTGTACCCAAAAGTCACATTATTAGAACGTACAAAAGGATCTCATCGTACATATTTTACTACTGTATTTCCTAGGATTAGAATTTCTAGACTGGAATAGCTTTCCTATATCAGAGTATTTTGTATGTTTAGTATTTCAGTCTGTTGTTTCCCCCATTTTCTGTATGTAAAGGAGTGAGAGGGCCAGCCACTAGGAATTTAGGAATGTTTAACAGGTAGATCAACTAGCCATTAGGCATTTAACAGCAAGTTGAGCTGGGCACTAAGGGCTAGCTCTCTCACTCTTCCTCTCCTTCATCATGCATATGAAGAGGCCAAACCCTTCTTGGCTTCTGTCTTTCTTACATGGCTACGTCCCTTCCATTCTTGTATTTTACAGGTACCTTCAATGCAACAACAACAACTAAGCCTTTTTCCATACTAGATAGGCTCGGCTACAAGGATTTTTTTTTACATAGAGCTCGATCCTATGCCATGCTAACAATTAACTCAGCATAAACCAGATCATTCTTAATTGTTTCTGACTTTTCTGATCTTCCTCTTCCAGCATATAGTTTTTCACACCTTACGGAAGCTTCCTTTGGTCGCCTTTCTGTGTTCAAACCTTCCTAAATAATTTTCTCTCATTTTATTATCTATTGGTGTCACTCCCAATTTAATAAACTCATTATATACACAGTCTTTTCTTATATAACCGCACATCCATCTCAACATCCTCATTTCGACTACGAACATCTTCTATGCACGTTGATGATTAACTATCCAACACTCAAAACCATAAACATGATGGGTTTAATTGCTGCTCTACAATATTTACCTTTCAAACTTTAATAGTATCTTCTTGTCGTATAGAAGACCCGATACACCTCTATTTTAACCAACTATATTAATTTAATATCTAACATCTTCATTAATTTTTCTTGAAAAATTGACTCTAGGTATTCAAAACTTTGCTTATAAGAGATGCTATGTGTGTCAATCTTAATTTGCATATCATTTGAAGTAACCAAATATTAAACTTGCATTCCATCTTTGTTTTACCAAGTTGAAAGCCTTTACTTTCTAATGTTTCTTTGCAAATTTCAAAATTCCTATTAACTTTTTTCTTAAACTCGTTCACTAATACAATGTCATCCACAGATAACATACACCAGGCTACTTAATCTTGAGTATGTTTTGTTAAGTTATCAATAACTAAGGTAAATAAATACGAGCTTAAAATTGAACCATGATGTAATCCAATTTTAACTTCAAAGAAATTTGTAATTCTTTTATCAGTGCTCACACTTTGTACATTATTTCATATATATCAATGTGATACCTTTCTTTTATAAAGTTCTTCAAAGAATATCTCTTGACACCCTATTATAAGCTTTTTGTAAATGAATAAATATCATATGAAGGTCCTCATTTTTAAAAATTTCTGGTGTCTTTAATTTGAGAATGAGTGTAAGATTCTTTCATGTCTAATTTGACACATAGTTGCCCAATCTAACGATCAATTATATGGATACCATATTCAAACACATGAAGAAAGACATACACAAGAGGAAGCAACAATGCATTGACTTACACCAGTCCACTGGCATATACACAAATATATATACACACACTTAAAAACAGCCTTTCACATCTAAACTGCTAGATTGATTTCAGAGTGGAAGCAGCTTCTTGACACCAAAGTTCAGGTGGAAAATCCCTGAATGCTTATTTTATCATGATCATTAAGTTCATTAGTAGGATTTTGGAAAACAACTTATTTTTTGAAGGCTGATAGATTTTGGACAAGTATGCTACTTCACGATATTGCTATTTGAGTGTCTTTTTCTTCTCAAAAATATTAACATAAGAAAAGTTACATTTATCTGAGTTATAATTTCTACCTATGTAGTTAGCGCGCTATAGCATTTTATCATACAAAAAAACGCTATAGCGCAAAGCTTGGCAGGCGACCCGCCAAACACTGCTATAGCATTATAGTGGTCCACTGGGTCAGGTCGATCCGACCCAAACTTAATATAAGTCTCTCTCCCATGCATGCCTCTCTCTCTTGCCTCTCACCTCTGCTCACTCCGCCATCGACCACCACCATCTCCGCCGCCCTCTACCTTCCTCTGACGTCTCTCCCTTTCTCTCTCTTTTGGTGGGCGATCGACTTTTCTCTCTTTCTCCCTTTCTCTCTCTGGTGGGCAACTATGCTCCTGATCATCGACTTCTCCAAGTTCTTTGCTTTCACTCAACCTTTGTCGATGCCTTCTTTGCTTTCTCTCTCTCTCTTTCTCTGTTCTCTGAGTTCTCTCTTGATTTATTTTTTCTACTTTTTATAATTTATTTTTTCTGATTTTATTATAGTGAGTATGGAATCATCAACTAGTGCAACTACTTGTCCAAGTGGCAGTGGCACCAACACTAGTAGTACAATTGATATTCGGTTTTCTAATCCGACATACAACTATAAGTTCGCTGACAAAATCTAGGACGGATAATATATCATTTTTTTGCACGTTATGTAGTCATATTTCTATTAGTGGAATAACGAGATACAACGAGCATTTAATAGGAATGAGCGAAAAATGTGGCAGCTTATAAGAATATAACGGAAGAAATAAAGAAAGTGATTTACGATTATGTGCACAGTATAACAAAAAAGAAGGCCAAAAAGATTTTATTTTCACATGGAGGAGAAGTTTCTAGTATAGAAGCTAAGACAGGGGGAGGCGCCCAATGTGTACCATCTTCATCATCATTTGGCTCACGACCACATCTTTTGAAGGGGCCTATGGATTCATTTATACGTTCATATGTATTCACTACGACATGCTACATTAAAAATAGATATAAGAAAGAAGAAAGAGAACAAGTATGTATATCCATTAGCGGGTGGATGTATTAAAATGACAACAAACAATAACAACAACTAAGCCTTTTCCCATACTAGACGGGGTCGGCTACATGGATTCTTTGTTTCCACAGATCTCTATCGTGTGCCATGTTAGCAGTTAACTCACAATAAGCTAGATCATTCTTTATTGTTTCTTTCCAACACTTTTGTGGTCGTCCTCTACCTCTTTTAATACTTTCCAAATTTAGTTTTTCTAACCTTCTTACAGGTTCTTCTTTTGATCTTCTTTCTATATGTCCAAACCATCTTAAACGATGTTCTCTCATTTTATCCTCTATTGGTGTCACTCCTAATTTGTTTCTAATAACCTCATTATGTATACGGTCTTTTCTTGTATGACCACTCATCCATCTCAACATCTTCATTTCTGTCACTGACATCTTTTGTACATGTTGATGATTAACTGCCCAACACTCAGAACCATAAAACATGGCAGGCCTAACTGCTGCTCTATAATATTTACCTTTTAATTTTAATGGTATCTTCTTATCACAAAGAATACCTGATGCTCCTCTCCATTTTAACCAACCAGCATTAATTCTATGTGTAACATCTCCATCAATTCTTCCATCACTTTGAAAAATTGACCCTAGGTATTTAAAAGTTTCCTTTTGGGGAATGCAATGTGTGCCAATTTTAATTTCTATGTCCTCTGAAGTAGCCAAATGATCAAACTTACATTCCATATATTCTGTCTTTGTTCTACTAAGTCGGAGGCCTTTGTTTTCTAATGTTTCTCTCCATAGTTCCAATTTTCTATTAACTTTTTCCTTAGACTCCTCCACTAATACAATGTCATCTGCAAATAACATACACCAAGGTACTTCATCTTGAATATGTTTTGTTAACTCATCCATCACCGTTATAAATAAGTATGGACTTAAAGTTGATCCTTGATGTAACCCAATATTAACTTCAAAGAAGTCTGTCGTTCCTTCATGAGTCCTCACACATGTTTTTGCACCATCATACATGTCTCTTATAAGGTTAATATATGTCAATGGGATACCTCTTTTTTCCAAAGTTCTCCAAAGAACCTCCCTCGGTACCCTATCATAAGCTTTTTCTAGATCAATAAATATCATGTGAAGGTCTTTCTTTTTTGCTCTAAAATGTTCCATAAGACGTCTCAAAAGGTGAATCGCTTCAATAGTAGATCTACCTGGCATAAATCCAAATTGGTTCTCTGTTGTACTTGATACTTGTCTTAACCTACATTCGATAATTCTTTCCCATAATTTCATAGTATGACTCATTAACTTGATACCTCGATAATTCGCACAAATTTGAATGTCTCCCTTGTTTTTATATACGGATATAAGTGTACTTGCTCTCCATTCCTCGGGCATCTTTTGGTTTTTCCATATTTCATTAAATAGTCTTCTGAGCCAAGTGATTCCTATTTCTCCTAGTATTTTCCAAACTTCTATAGGAATATTATCTGGTCCTACCGATTTACCACTCTTCATATGTTTAAGAGCCTCTTTGACTTCATTCTTTTGAATACGTCGGTAGAAATTGTGGTTTATATACTTTTCTGACTTGGCTAAATCTCCTAAACTAATACTAACATCTTTATTTTCATTAAAAAGATTATAAAAATAGTTTTTCCATCTATTTCTTATATCATCATTTGCCACTAGAATTTTTTCATCCTCGTCTTTTATGCATCTAACATAATTAAGATCTTTAGTTTTCTTATCTCTAGCCCTAGCTATCCTAAAAATATCTCTTTCACCCTCTTTTGAGTTGAGTTTTTTATATAAGTCATCCCAAATCCTAGCTTTTGCTTTACTAACGGCCTTTTTTGCTTCCTTCTTTGCTTTCTTATAAGCTTCTAAAGTTTCACTGGTTTTCTTAGCATAATGTAATTTGTAACATGCCCTCTTTGCCTTGATTTTATTTTGTACTACTTCACTCCACCACCAAGCTTCTTTTTGTGCCGGTACACCTCCCTTAGATACCCCTAACACATCTTTCGCCACTTTCCTAATATGTATAGCCATATTGTTCCACATATCAGAGGGTGTATCAACATAATTCCAAACATCTGCTTGAAGGACTTTCTGTTTAAATATATCTTCTTTCTCGCTTTTGAGGTTCCACCATTTAGTCCGAATAGCTCGATGCACTCTTTTCTTCTTTGTCCATTTTTTTATTTGTAAATCCATAACTAAAAGTCGATGTTGGGTGGTTAAGTTTTCTCCTGGAATTACCTTACAATCTTTACAACACGCTCTATCTTTTTTTCTACAAATAAAGTAATCAATTTGTGTTTGTGATAAGCCACTCTTATAAGTAATTAAATGTTCATCTCGTTTTTTGAAGATTGTATTAACTATTAACTATAAAGAGATCAAATGACATAGCAAAATTTAAAATCTCCCTACCTTCCTCGTTTATATCCCCATAACCAAAGTTTCCAAGAATCCCTTGATATCCTAATGCCTCTTTACCGACATGTCCATTTAAATCTCCTCCTAAACAAATCATCTCCCTTTGTGGAATCTTTTGAAACACCTTATCTAACTCTTCCCAAAAAACTGTCTTTATACTATCTTCTAGTCCTACTTGGGGTGTGTAAGCACAAACTATATTCAAAACCTCTACTCCTAACACTAATTTCAATGTCATGATTCGGTCACCATATCGTTGTATGTCTACTACACTCTCCTTTAAATCTTTATTTATGATAATACCAACTCCGTTTCGGGCCTTTTCTTTACCTGAGTACCATAATTTAAAACCTGTATCCTCTATCTCCTTTGCTTTTTCTCCAACCCATTTTGTCTCTTGTAAACATAGAATATGAATCTTTCAACGAATCATAGTATCTACCACCTCCATTAGCTTACCCGATAATGTTCCGATATTCCAAGAACCAATACGAATCTTATTATCTAGGACTAGCTTCCTTACCCCCCACATCCGTCCATAATCAAAATGCGGAGACCCTCTCTGAAAATTTTTCACTACATTCAGACGACAATGTAGCGGGACTAACTTCTTTACCCACACCCGTCCATGATGTGGGAACCCTCTCTGCAATTGATTCACTACATTCGGGCGAAAATGTAGTGGCCCTTCTTACTTCTTACTGCATTCGGGCTCTGCAGCACGTCGCTAGGCGGGGACGCCCCAAAGCAATGCTCATAATTTTTGTAATCCATGTTGTAGAAATCCGACGAAGTTTTACGCTGGCTGTCGGAAGCCTAACACAACCCTCCTCCTTTATCCGAGCTTGGGACCAGCAATGCAAGGGTGATCCCTTACATGGGCGGAGTTTGGATGTATTAAAATGAAATTTCTTTTAATGTTGTTAGATCCCCCAACTTTCAAGTGATGATTAATGATATAAGGCAGTTTGGTCCTGGAATGAAGGCTCAATCGTACCACGAAATCAGGAAAACATTTGGCAGTTTGGTCCTGGAATGAAGGCTCAATTGTACCACGAAATCAGGAAAACATTATTGGAGAAGGAGGTGGGAAGAGTAAGAGAGTTTACAAATGGATTTAAAAAGCATTGAGCTACATGTGGATGTTCTATTATATTAGATGGATAGACTGATATAAACAGAGAACACCAATAATTTTTTAGTGTATTGTCCTCAAGGAACAGTGTTTTTTAAGTTCATTGATGCATCAAATGAAGTGAAGGATGCAAATAAATTGCATACATTATTAAAAGAAGTAATCTTAGAGGTTGGAGAGAAAAATGTTGGTGGTAGCATGTGGTCACAGATAATCTACCAAATTATGTTTCAGTTGGTAGAATATAGATGGTTGAATTTAATCATTTGTTTTGGACACTATACACTGCACACTGTATAGATTTTATGCTTGAAGATATTAGAGAGACAAATAAACAAATAAACTAAAAGTTTTTTTAAGTTGACAAATAAAGTTATATAAATATTTCAAAGTTATGTGTTGTTAATCTTTATTCTTTTACTTAGTTGAATTAGTTATGTGTTCTTAATCTTATAATAACATTTATCTTGTGTTATAGGTTAACCTAAAGAACAAAGAAGAGTCGTATGCTTTTATTTGGGAGATCATAGACAAAAGATGGGATAGGCAAATAAATAAGCCAATGCATACTGCTGCATTATATATGAATCCAGGGTTGTATTATGATTATGATGGGATATAATCTAATGTTGAGATTAAAGGTGATTTGTTTCAAGTTATAGGTATACTTGTACGAAGTAAAGAAGAACAACAACTTATGAGTTATCAAAGTGTCTTAAGTGGTTTTGGAATAGAATTAGCTATAAGTTCGAGAAAAGCATATGTACTCGGTAATTAATTCAAGCAACTTTGCTTTATTTTATTATTAATATGAAAGATCAAGAAGAAGAATTTAATTTTAAAGAAACAGATGAAGAGGAAGAGGAAGAGGAATTTCTTATAGAATAGTTTTTTGGTTTATCTTAAACAATTAAGTGAATGTTATAATCACACTTCAATCTTGATGAATGCTATGTTTGAGACTTGTTATTTATTAAGTTGTTAGTTGTTATATTTGATGCATGCTGAAGTTGTTGCTTCAAACGTATTATAAATATTTTGGTCAATTGGTCCACTAGTCCACCCTAACATTATTCTATTTTTTTATAGGTAAGTATAATTCGTTTCATTGCTCAAATTAGATTGGAGTCATAGACCATAGTCACCATACTTGAGCAGATAAGTATAATATATATTAGTTCTTTTAAATCTTGTGTTTAGTGTGTAGAATAATTTGGTTACATTTATGTTTTTCTTTTTAATGTAAGTTTAACAATTCAACATGCATATGCCACATGAAATTTATTGTTTGACTTCTTAAATTTTGTTTATTTTGTTTGATTCATATTTATGAAAGAAGTGGATTTCTTAGAAATTAGAGAATCTATTATATATAATATTTTTTAATCATTAATAAAAATGTACCGCTAAATCTGCTATATCAGGGTCAACTGCTAACACAACCCGCTAACCGCTAGTGCCATCCATTTTTTCGGTTCAAGTTCCACCTTTTGTAACAGAGAGTTCACAATAAACCAGATTTTTAATATGAGTATAAGAACTAATACAAAAGCAAGTAGCTTCACTTGCAGCTCAAATAAGCATATCCACTCGATCAAAACAGGAAAGCAGGGGAGCAACGAAAAGGAAACCACAATGTTAAATATAGTTATAGTGTCAAACTCAATGATCCAATCAGATCTAAGCAAGTCAAGTGCTGCGAAATAGTATACAGTGGTACGGTGCTACGATGGACTTACCTCGTCTGTAAGGGAAATGTAAAGTTCATCGCTAGATATGTGGAATCTGAAAGTCGTCACTAGATCAAGATGGATTTTAGAGAGAGAAACGAAACAAGAACAACGTCCCTATTACTACATTTTCTGCCGAAATCCTTCGTGGCTACAAATGAAAATAGGAAGGAGCAGAGTTAGGTCAAATTGTAAAAGGAAAGCATTCGTCCGTGAAGCACTGAAAGAATAGATCGTCTTATGCAGAAGACGATTCACGTTTCACAAATCCGCTACACATGAATATAGCCGGGATCAGATCAAAACGATAAAGGAGATGATAGGATCGTAACTTCGGACGATACAACAAAACAAACTATGAAGTTTTACATGTTCGAATCTCTCAGGTAAGAATACGATGGATCATAAAAAGCGAACCGTGCTACCGGAAGACGAAAAGAACGAAGCCGCATCTGATTGCGGCTTTACCATGCTTTCAGTCGAATTCTTTGAAGAGGTTGGATCGAGACTTAAAAGACGCGATGCAGAACATCAATTCAGGACAAGACATGATCCCACTAAAGGAAAGAATTGGGTTCCTGAAAGAGAACAGATTACCTCTCTGTGGATTTGTGGACAGGCTTCGATCGAGTGAGAAACTTCTCCTTCCAACGGACGGATCTAGAGACCTCCGCCTATCTGATCGCCAAGGAATTGCGAGAAGAGAAACGGAATCTCGGTGACGAATGATGGGACGAAGAGAGGGAATAAAGCGCACAGTATACCCAATTAAACCGTTCTCGCGGCAAATTCTGCTTTTCAGATGATCAAATGGTGTGTTCATTTAGCCATACCCTATCATCAAGGCATTAAGCTACCACGTGGATGCATCCAAGACCCCGAAATAGCCCATTTGCGATGGATAACTGCAAGTGATAGAAGGGCATCTCTCTAAGAACTTAGAGGTGCACTATCTGTTGACGAATTCTTTCACTATCAGTTACGAATTCTTTCTCCTTTTGCACTTAGGGTGTTTGGCCCATTTCTCAGGGCTCTCGACTTGCCTGCGTGACGTACATCGCGAGTTTCACTCTGTCTTTCAAAATTCCACCTTTAATTGATGTCTCGTTTTGAAATGAAACCGGCGGTAAGTCAAACCTAGCACTGAAATCAGAACCATATTAAGGTGTGTTTGATACAACATTTTAGGAATATTAGATCTTGACTTTTGGTGCTCGTAGTTCTAAGTTATTTTGGATTGTGGTTTTATAGTTCGTGTTGTCAGTCTACCTAAAACGAAAACCCAAACATAAATATCACTCACGAATCAAGCATCAAACCATATTTCCTCTTAACCATGATTACAAGTCCATGTTCGTCATTATGCCTGCAATTATGGAACTGGATCAGGAACCAATAGAAACAGAACTGAAACTGGGACCTTAGTGGGTTGGTTCAGCTTCATCTGGTTTCAGTGGAACCAGAATTAGTCAGGTCTATCTACATCTTCCTAGAAAACTCATCTTTGCTACCATCCACTTGGTATTAAACGGCTTGTTGTAGGTGAGATCTCTCTCTATACCCCGTCACTGTACTTTTTTTTTAAAAATCTGATTATTTCAGGTCTATAATCGAACACATTTCTTAGTAGATTAGTTGGATCTGAATCTGGGCATGGCAGTAGTGAACCAAAATTTGCTGCAATGTTTGGATCTTATCTAAACTAAAAGATCCATCTATGGATCTTTTATTTGAGGATTTTGTTTTAGTTTAGAACTTAAGCAAATCACCTTCAAAGGGTTGTAGAAACAAAATATATAAGCTCCATGGCCTTCGGCTCGTACAGGGGGTTGTACCTATTGGAACAAGCCCATGTGTGCCTGAGATCCATCCAAATTTGAAGACAAAAATGAAATGGGGAAGTTGATTAGTCATCATAGTTCAATGTGGAAATGGCATCTAATATGCTTCAGATCACAAGCAATATTATGTATGGAATATTTTGGCCGGATATTTAATGGCATTTTTAACCAATTTCTTGGTGACTGAATCAGCAAGATCCACTCCACATATGTCAGACAAACGAATGAGATAGAGGAGAACATCTGATAGTTCCTCTCCCAGGTGCTCTTTGTCGCGCTCTTCCCAGTTGGGCAACCCTCTGGCCACCTCTCCCCTCCATTGAAATATCTCTGACAGCTCCCCTACTTCACCAATCTGTAATGAAGCCAAATATCAATTAAAACTTCATGCACTAGTAGTTTGTTTGTAATACTTTTTCTGGAGAACAAGAATCAATAAGTTTTCCAGGGATGGCAACACACAAAGCAAAATGAGATAAAGGATTTTTTTTTTCTTTTTGGGGGGGTCTTTTATACAATTGGAATGCCGAAGCCAGACTTACACTCGGGTATTGAACTCAAGACCTTCAACTTGTGGGTCGTTTTCCTACCAGGAAAGCTATTGCTTGTTGTGCACTGAATTGGTTATATTTTTGGTCTCTCTTTTACTTGCTTTTGTATAGAGCATCATGTCCTGGGGTGGCTCAACACAAGTTGAGGCCTAAAGCGAAATTCTAAAACTTTTAGGGCCTACAACATAGGGTATTACGAGTGTGGTATAAAATTTTGGCCCCTAAAAGTTATATATTCTTAGTGTGTAAGGAACTTTTGGGGCCTATGAAATTGATATTACAATGGGTTTAAACTTTGGGTGCCTAAGACGGTTGGCTTAGTCGCCTTACCCATGAGCCACCCCTGATCGTATCGTGGTCTGATGCCATATTTACACATTTGTTAGAGCTTCAAGAACTTTTCATATTAAAGATCAGATGAAACAAAATAAGTGAATTCATGGAAGCTACAGGCAATACCATAGCAAGCAGTAGATTCCTTGGGCTGTGGTATTGATCCCAGTTCCTTGCTCTTGCAAACTCTGCAAGCTTTCCTTGCAGCTCCTTCAAACCCACATCTGACATCTCTCTCTTCCCCTCTTCCTTTGTCTCCTCCACTCCCAGTTCTCCCATTATTGGACCTATGACCCATGAGAAGCTTAAACCCTCCTCAATTTATAGGCAATTTATCTTAATCATGGTTGAAGAATATTTTAAAAAATAAAAAAATGAAGATATACCATGCCTCTCAACATCTTACACTTTGAAAGGTAAGCAATTTACTGGACTAGGTGAAGGGGGCATATTCTACCAATAAACAAGTAATAGCCCATGATTTAAAAGAAGCTAAGAGAAGGGAATTTTTATCTTTTGAAGATTATTCCATCCTTTATATCAAAGGCAACTAGTTGCCAAGAGGAAAGAGAAGTTTTGGATCGTTCATTAACAACTTGGCACTGAAGCAAATAACGATTCTCTGTCCCTCGAAAGGTCTCGGAGCCAGAGGCATTGGCTGTCCAACTTACCCTAAAAGATTTGTATTGGTCTCGGGTGTAGAAGGACTATGTGGAATCCATCCCCATAGATGCAAAATTACAAGCACAGTCTCCAAGAGCTATAGATTACTTAACAACAAAAAAGCACTTTATCATACTAGATGGGGTCAGCTTTGATTGAAAGGCACCATTGCAAAGAGTTTGTTATATGAGTGATATATATACCGTACTGATTTCAAGCGGCATATACATACATACATACAGAGAGAGAGAGAGAGAGAGAGAGAGAGAGAAGGGCGGGGGGTCTGAAAGGGTATAGATGCAAAGATCTCTCAGCAAAATTTGTCTTTCTTCTACTTCAAGCATTTCAGTCAAAGGTATTTTTTGAAGTGATGTGATCAAATTTATTCTTCTTTACGGAAAGAGCAGAGTATCACAGCAAATTGCTGTTCAAATCGAGAATACGGTAGGATTCTGATTTGAAACATTAAAATATATAGATTCTCCGGTCACCAAGAAAACTTACACAAATGCCACTCTAGGCTCAAGGACACAGCTTGGGGGTGGTTCTGAACTGTACGGTTGTGTATTTGGGAAACCTATTCGGAACTGAAACCAGAATCGGCAGTTTCAAACTGCATATTTTATTTATAAATATTTCCCTGAATTTACTATTACAACTGAGACCTTAGCCCAGTGGCAAAAGCACTTCTATTCATATTAAAAGTTTTTTTTTTTTAAATGATGATTCAGGGTGGTTCTAAAATCAAAACCAGAACCGGAACTGTTCCTGTGGCAATTCGGTTTTAGTTATAGGTTCCAAGCAAATCGAACATGTCCGGTTCCAACTATAGCCCATTGGGTTGTGTGTGTGTTCAAAGTGTCAACGATATCCACTGAGCACCATCAAAATTGTTGTTTATCTTCCAACATGATTCGGAATTTTATCTAAAATACCATTTGCTTTACTACAAAATATGCTGCCAGTGACAATCACTACTGAAAACAATGTATGAGACCCACTGACTTATCCCGTACCGTAGAGCAAAGTATCAAGGTAATCGGCTCGGTGGTTTCAACCGGACTAAGAGCCAGCTGAACCCGGAATCAATGAAAACCAGAACTAGAACCAGGCCAGAAACCAGAGACCACTCGGTTCTGTTCTGGTTTCACTTTTTATAAAATCAGTTTCGGTATGTGTTTCATTTTTTAATATTTTTTCAATTTTCTAATCAAATTACCTGTTTTGAATGGTTTCATACTCGAACTGGAACCAGCGGTTCCAGAACTGTAAGCAGAATAGGCTCAGGCCAGTTTGTTTACGGTTCCAAGTTCTAGGTAAGCCGGAACCAGCAGTTCCAGGTTTCAAACCACTGGTTCCGGTCCAAACATGTCTGGGGTGGAACCATGTTAAAGTCAATCCTACTTGGGTTGACCTGTTTTATTAAACGCAATATGAAGCAATTATGAACCTTAACATGGAATACGAATGCTGATAAAATAAGAAAAGATACGAAAACCAGATACACCAACCAACAAAGTCACTATCTCCACCAAAAGTGACACGAGAGCAAACCGGGTATCTTTCCAGGTCACCTGTTTTTACTACAAAATTTCGAAAGGATCCTACATTAACACGACAAAGAACACGCCATTGCCATCTCTACCATAAGAGACCCATATCCGATTCACTCAGTGGCAGTCCAGATTAGACAGCAATTACGAGATTCAACCCAACCATGAAATCTATTCAGATCGGTTTTCGGATCTTCTGGTCTTTAAAATATTTATTTGGATCCAAATAGATGATCGATGTCAGATCTATAACCAGACCTAGAAAGCGTTTTTAAAGGTTCCATTCTTATTAAGGGTATCGGATACAGAGTCCAGTTCAGATTACAGATCCAAGGTCGAGGTTGCTGCTTGAGATAGGACGCGGATCTGGACCTGCAAAATCCTGCCAAGGTCTAACCCGTTTGTGCGAGAGGAACATTTTGGCAATTCGGAGCTACAGAAGACTCTTTTGCTAAATTACGTTGCTGCTTCCCAGCCGTTACGGAGCCCTGGATCGAACAGTCTAAGATCGTTCGATCGGGAGCATAAAAGCTCAAACCCCCCTCTCTCTCTCTCTATACCTGCAGCCATGGTACCGTTCGCTTTAGCAAATTTCTCTTTGATCTTCCCTCCCACGTTATGCTTGAAGGGCAGATGTGACGCTATTGGATTTTGCCGTCTTCATTTTTCAGCCTTTCAAGCGGTACGTGGAGATCGGAAGGGTGGCGATGATAAATTACGGGAAAGAATACGGAAGGCTAGTTGTCATTGTCGATGTCGTCGATCAGAATCGGGTAAATTTTCCCTTCTTATTCATTTCGTATCGATTTCTACCCTTTTCTGGTTTGTAATCTGTAAATCTTTCCATCTTTCTTTTGCTTGCGAAGTCAAGAGCATGAAGACCTACAACATGAATAGTTCTGATAGTAACCCCTTTGGAACGATTGCCAGTATCCGCCATTGTTGAAATTTTGAACGTAGATGCATTACATAGATTCCGTAATGGCATATTAATCGTCGCGACACCGTCTGTGTTGATGAACTGTTTCTCACAATTAGTAAGAATTCTTTTGTTTATATTTATGAGGTTTGATTTGTAAAGCATTCTAGATCGTATAATTTTCCATGCCCTTCGGTAGTTACCTAAGGGTCCCGAGCTCCAATCATCACCAGGTTGCATTTCAACTTCAAGCATCGCCCGTCAGCATTGAAACATTTACATTCACACACACACACACACACGGTATGTATGTATAAATTGTTGGCGAGTTGGTCATATTGCAAAAAGTGGAAACCACGTTAGGTTTCTGCATCCAGTGCCGCTTTACATGTATCCGATGATTAGAAACCCATTAACCTGGAACCTTAAAGAATGGAATTGAGAGAATAGATTGTGCGTCTCTTGTTGTTTCACATCGAAGATTTGGCTTCCCGTCACATTATCCTAGGAGATGACAAACAGTCTCCATGCGTCCACAATAAGCCGCTGGTCTACCTCATGGGATTGTAGATAAATGTGTAGATTTCTAGATTAACTTTTAACAGGATTTGTTGAGTATCAAAAGCTTATTACGCCCAGTCCCACTCCCATCTTTTTATACGTGAATTGGAAAGAAGAATGTGTTGTTTCTTAGATTAGCAAAATTGATTGATTATTTTCAGAAACTTAAGTATGAATCTTGTATGACGTGTTGGCAATGGTTTCTCCCAAGAAATGCCTGAGTTTTATATTTTCTTCATGTTGTCATTGTGCAACAGGCTCTTGTTGATGGTCCTGATATGGTGAGGAGCCAGGTGAATTTCAAAAGGCTTGCTCTAACTGATATCAAGATTGACATTCCAAGGGTCCCCAGAAAGAAGACCTTGCTTGCAGCAATGGAAGCCGCAGGTATAAAGTTAAATGCAGAGTCCATGTTTCTGATGCTTCAAGTATGTACATGGCCTTGTTTTGATTGGTTTATAGTCAAACTAATTCAAAGCTTATATCCATTAAAGTGTTATTCTTCTGATAGGTCTTATTGTGGAAGGGTATGCCTTCATCCTTCCTATATTTTGCTGAACTGAACGATTTCCGTCGCCATTTCAGATGTGAAAAACAAGTGGGAGAATAGTTCATGGGGTAGAAAGCTGATTGTTCAGAAGAAGAGAGCTGCACTCAACGATTTTGACAGATTCAAGGTCATGTCAGCACGAATCAAGGTCTGTCACTTCTCGATACCTGAAAAATTGTGGATTCATCTCCTTTTCTAATCTTAGGCGCCTTTGCTTATTTTACTTGTCCTGTTTTCGTATACAGAGGGCAAGCATGATCAGGCAGGAACTCTCAAAATTAAAAAAGGGGAGCATCGCGTGAAAGTTCCTGCCCTTCAATTCTAGATTCTTGGCTCCTGTTCAGCTCACAGAGTTATTGCGTATAGTTCAACGTATTATTCATTGTGCTTTTGGCAATTTGGGCTCCAGTTGAGAACTAGGGTACTTAGATTCTCTTCCAAGAACTAGTGTTTTGTGATATTCATTATTCAGTGCTAGAAGCTTTTCTATCAAAATTTTGAATATGTTGTCGACTGCAGATGGAGGTTTTACCTTGCATATCATAATATCTCGACACCAAGAAAAAAAGGCAGTCTCATTTAAGGTTGTTTGGACGGTTGGAAACACCGTTGGATGAAACTATCAAATTTTTTGTATTAATATTGTACACTTCAAAAGACGAACATACTAGCTAAACAGCCAATAAGAATCAATGTAGTTGACTCCGTTTGTGGCTGCGCAATGTGACATAATTGTAGGCTATTTATGCACCGAAGAGATCCAATAACTATTTGGGATGACCCTGAATTCTTTCTCTAAACGAGAAAAATAGCGAGGCAGGTTTGGGCATGCAAAAACCAAATCGATATGATCGACATGCAATCATGAACACTTCACTTGTGAGTTGTCCAAATCAGAGCTATTTTTGCCTAGTTTGTGTAAAAAGCTTAACGTTACGTGATGATCTCTGCATGTCATTCCATTTTGCCTCTCTATTCCTCTATTTTTGTGCAAGCAAAACGCTTTTAGTTAATACATCCCTCAATCTCTCGCCAAATGCATAACCGAAGAGTGACTTAAAAAACTTTGCACCCATCACTCGGGACACTGCAGTTACTAACTCAACATGCATCTACTATGGACCAATTTTCACTGTTCATGGAAATGAAATGGATCGGCCAATTTGAGAAAACTTGGTTGACTCGTTGCTGCAGGAAATGGCTAGAGGTGGATTAAGAGCCAATTGAAGCAGCCAAATAGGTCAGACACCGAACCTACATTTGTTAGTACAAGTGGTTTCACACTTCTCCCCTTTAAAAAAGGTCTTGAGTTCGAACGGATGGAGAAAACCAGTGTTGGGTGAGGTTAACCCCGATGATGGGCTGACCCAGTTAAGATTGTGGGCTTCTGGATACGGTAGATAAACAAAAAGGAATAAAGCTTCAAACACGGAAATCTTCTCAATCAACTGACAAAATTGAACCGCTAATATTTCCCGATGTCTAAACAAACTTCAATCAAAGAATTGCAACTTTACAGTACACATATTAATTGCACACTGGCGAATACAATAATGTGAAACAGGCTCGATCTCCAAAGCTGTAGATGCAATACTTTCACACCTTTTAGCAAGAGATGATGCAAGTTAGAAATCAAGCCAAACGTCATTACTCATCCCTTCTGGCCGTAGGACTCACGAAGATGTTCACTTCTTTTTAACTAACTTTGCTTCTTGCTTCGGAAAGGTGATAGAAGAGAAAAGGAACGGGCTGCTGTCACGAGGAAAATAACTTATTAGAATGATGATCAAAAGAATTTTATAAAATTGATCACTATCGGCGTCTAACCTACAGATGCAATCTCACCCTTCTGGTTCGGGCCAACTTCCGAGTGACTATCATCTTGAGAAATGAGATTCTTCAGTGAATGAACTGAAATGTGAAATTTTACAGAGGTATTAGCACGCAAGTAGAGAGAGAGAGAGAGGTTCTCTCATCTCTTCCAAAACAAGTTATGCACTACGCTTGCTTTCCAAAAATCCCTAGAAACTATTATATTTCCTTGGTTCTCGACTCTTTTTAGTCGGATAAAGAAGTTTTTCACTAAAAGACCTGTTAAGCTTGGCTTAAATAGTTGATGCGTTCATGAACAAAGACAAAATACTCGATTTTCTTCTATGAATAAAAATCAGACGAGCTGCTACAGCTATCAGTATCAACTTTGGGTTGCCAATCGATGAATTTCCAACAATTCAGACAGAGGGTTATGATGAACGGGTGATTAGAAGGGAAGCACACTGAATTCTACTAAAAGGCTGGGTTTGTGACTATGCTAGGACTTCATTTTTTCTAACTTACAGAGATTTCTCTTTTTCTTACTTCCAAGAAAAACATGACGTATGATGTATGTATGCAGAAGCAGGGCTGCCAGATTAAGATGAATGCGGCACAAGGACTTGCAATCAACCTTAGGGGGTGCCATCTGATGCAACCATATGTAGCTCTATCAACTAGGAGATTGCAGATAAGAAAAACACTACACAGAGGCAAGTGTTGCACCCATAGACTAATATGGTCAAGCTGCATATTTGGTGTATACTTGCCAATCAAAATGATCTTGAGAATTCCAGCATAGACCACGAGATTTATACTGGAATACAAAGCAAAGTCACTCTAACAAGAGATCAGCTCTGATCACTTCCCTAGTCGAGGCCTGATATTGAATTCTGTCTTGGAATACTCAAACATGTAACGCCTTGCCATTTTCTACTATGGAAAGGTAGAACATGAATGACAAAAATCAACTCAGGAGGCTCATAAGATGGGACCACGGGGCTTACCTTCATAACCAGAATCCGCGTTTAGAGCAGCAAAGTCTACCTTCTGGTGGTCCTTTTCCTTTTCACTGGAGGAAGAACCATTATTCTTTCTTCCAAACTTGAGAAGACGCTTAAAACCTTTTGATTCTTTTTCCGGAGGCTTTTCTGATCCATCAAGAATCTGTTTTGATGGAATTGACGATGAACATTCCGGGACATGTGCTTTGGAACTTTCTACAGGCACCAAAGACTCTGATATTAGTGGCAGTGCCTTACTGTATTCTGAATTACCCGCACATGGGTCTTCTAAAGACGATTTTCGAGCATGGGGTGCATGATAAGGTTGTTCATTGAGAGTGGCTTTGGGGAAATTTGACGTGATCTCTTCTACAGCACAATCTACTGCAACCTTCAAGGCGGGAAAGACTTGAACAAGTCAGAAGATTTGCATCCGCATCAAAGGAAAAGATCAATAAGATTAATTTTGCAGTTTGCTGAATGAAAGACAAAATGGAGATGAAGTGATGAACAACAAAGAAACCCCAAGTCATATATTATAAATTTTCGGTCTTATCACATTTTTGAGGCAAAAGAACTATCGTGTATAAAAGGTAGTCGAGAGGTATCAGGCAAAATCCTCGTGATACTTCAGTAAAATAACAAAGATGCTGATTTGACAAGTAACCGTATCACACAAAAGCAGATGGTGGACTGAGATATCATAAAGAATGCAAGCATATGTATCCTCACATGAGCAAGCATCTGGTCTCTAACGTCAATCTGTGTATCATTTTAGTGATAAGCTGCATTCATTATGTTAAGAATATATGTATCTACTGTTTTTCAGTGTTAATTTGTAATTTTTGATATTTGGGTATTATTGCAATTGCCCGTAGTACTAAGGGCATTTTGGTAATTTTCTGTTTCACTTGTAGGTTCAAAGTTTGATTAATAGAAAGAGAGGGGGGGCAGCCTCCATTGGAGGGCCTGCCCCCCTTCTCCAATCTCCCATTTTACTCTTTATTGATTCTTACTGTTCTTCCATATTTGATTATCCGCTGCATTTACCACGAATTTCAACACATTAGGCATTTGTATATCCAGCCATGTATTAGAGGAGAGGCCCTGAGATCAAATAGATAATGTAATCCATTGGATCTGATGCCTTAAAACGTGATTTCTTCCAACCAGGTGTATGAAAGACCAGATAATCAGCATTAGTTTTCTTAATGTCAGGACAGATCCCATGTTTCCCTTTTAAGGGGCACTTTAGCTTTTCAGGGAAGGATAGTACACAGTGTGCAACTAAAGTCCAGGAACAACTCCTGGCTCTAGAGAATTCAAAGCATTCAAAATAAAAGAAATACTGGAGTTCTGTCCTCTTTCTCAGAACTGCTACAAGTATCAGCCTCTATGAACAACAAACCCATCAGTGGAATTGTTGACTAGAAATTTACTCTTATAATACTTGTGTGTGTTTTGATCTCCAAGATTGCTTTTCTCAGAAAAAAAAAGGAATCACAAAAGAGCAACTTCAAATCATCAACATCCCAAAATTTCAAGCCAGTTCCATGCTGGTTGAGACAAGCTCTAGCATGGCAATCACCACAATTTCTTATCTAATAGAAACCTATTGGTTAGAAAAGAATTCAAGACAAAAGACACATTAAAGCTGTAGAAGAGGCACAAGTGTCATGTAAGCCCCAACTCTACATCTAATGCTGCTCAATCAGGTTGAGTGATGGTATCAACAGTGAAACACGAATTTCCATGAACATACAACATCATGTAACTACTGAAAGTAATTTCTACTACTAATTATATGCACTGCCTCTGGACACAGTCAGATGTGTTCACCTGTTGGGCTTGCCCTTTTGAGCAATTGTCATCCATCAGCATGGAAGGTGGAGCTTGGATTGTTGCATACTCGGATACCACCTCAGTCTTCTCTTCCGCAGTATCATCATTATGTAGTCCGCGTCTTAGTTCTTTCCTCTCTTCAGAAGCCTGGACAGTTGGAACAATTGGCATCTCATGCTCAATGGTCAAGAC
Organism: Brasenia schreberi; assembly: GCA_036023115.1. Lineage (NCBI taxonomy): Eukaryota > Viridiplantae > Streptophyta > Magnoliopsida > Nymphaeales > Cabombaceae > Brasenia > Brasenia schreberi. The sequence goes on from JAYKKT010000068.1 coordinate 18,050,401, forward strand.
GTTCTTGTCAATAACTACAGTGTCATTTGTTTCACCTTGGCTCAGGCTATTATCACTGACAGGACCAGGAGAGGATCTCACACTGATCCTCTGATTCGCAAGTGCTGATGCATTTTTTCTGTTAGTTTTAGTCACTGGAGAAATCTTGGTTCCCTGTGTCTCTGTTTCTCTTTGTTTTGGAGTTTGCTTTTGATCAGAAAGGCGACTATTGAAGTTTCTAGGCTCCGAGAGCCTTCTTAATCTAGTTCCAGCTGCATTTGCGACACCACTGCTCTCTTTCTTATGGTCTTGTAATGAAGAAGCAGATCGAGTCAACCCATTCTGAACAACACGAGCACCGCTAGATGTGTCTGCTTTCGAAGTTTTCAGAGAGGAAAGAGAACCCACAGAGCCACTTCTGCGACCTATCTTAGTTGTTGGAGAAGCAGTTTCAGAATCAATGAACTTCGAAGATTTCAGTAGACTAAGAGAAAGCTTTGTGGACAACTGGGATTTGGTCTGCTGAGAAGACGATGGTGACAGCATAGAACTAGACCTTGCAGTGATCCTCTTTTCCCGTTCTCTTTTGAGGGCTTCAAGTCTTTTTATCTTCTCATCTTCCTGTGTACGGAGGGTTTCCAGATAAAAGTAGTGAGATGATGACCAAACCAAACAGCCCATAGTTAGGAAGTAACCACAACATGTCACCACTCTTCAAATGAAAATGAAATCATAGATGTAGAATACCATATTTCCTTTTCATCGAAAATGTGATAAACGCCATTAAGATATTTGGTAGATTTACAAGTTTCTTGTGGCAAACCACAAAGCCCTCTTGGTAGTTCTTTTTCTTTTTTAAACTCAAATGAGCATAATCTCAGGCAGAAAAAAAATTAATACACGTACTTGCAATATGACCCTAGCAATGAGATATCTATCTATCCAAGGAAAGGGTATGAGTGAAAGGCCATCTTACAGCTCCTGGTAATCAAGCGGAACATTTTGGAACCAGATACTTGAAGCAGACCTGGTGAAAGTGCTGCAACTTTTACTTTTGGGACCATCTTCTAAGAGGCCTCAATGGCTATTTGGATGTGGGAAAGCACCCACCACCCTTAACCGTCCAGCAACTGTCAACAAACAGCAGAAAGTCTGCTGTTCGCTGCCTAAAATGGTTTTCCAAAAGTAGAAAGAAAAATAGGAAACAAGTGGGAACAAAATGAGTATGCAGCAGTACACAATTCAAAGGAAGAAGCAAGGAAAGAGTAAAAGAATAACAACAAGAGGAGATGGATGTCCTCTTTACTGCTGGTTCCCCACTGGATGGGATAATTCGATGCTCACTCATCACCGTCACGGGCCAATTGCCTTTCAGTCAGGTGCTCACTGTCATAACGAGCTCATCCGTCCACTCTTCTACATATTTGTGAGTACACAAACCACATTTTCCTTTTGGTTAGTGCACAGGAAATTAAGTGTCGATGACATCGACAAATTCTTAAGACTGACCGTAAAAATGGATTTATCAGGGTTAATGCTTCAGAAATTCTTAGAAAGCACATACTAAGATGTGCTACAAACAAAGAAACAAAATATTGATAGTACACATTCTAATAAATGTAACTTCGAAAAACGAAAAGAGAACTATTCATCCAAATCTTTTAGAATATTTGTAATAATTTAAGCCATGTTAAGCCATTCTATGAAAGAGATTGAATAGAGTGGTTTTGTGACAGGAGATGCAAGTTTACATAACCATTTGATTTGTCAACATTCAGAGGCTACAATTATTCCTGAAAAGTGAGAAAGAAACTAAAGGGAGATATGAAGGGAACATTTAACAGGTAGCTTTTGTCTTGTGTAGAGATTAAAAAAGCAAAAGGAAGGAGACCTCCGATGACCGACAAACAATCATTTCCAGGTGATGTTTTCATTCAAAGGATATTCTAACATGAAGAGAGACCGAGACCATGACCCATGCACAATAAACACGTGAAGAAGCATGCAGTAGGTTGGGTGCACTTATTTGGTAGTTTAGCATAATGGTCCACAACCAACAACCTTGTCATGATACTGTGGTAATTTCATATTCAGAAGACCTTCTGTGAAAATTGCATCATAGTTGCCAAAACAGGCTGGCTTAGTGACAAATAGGCATGAGCTTAAGACTTTACCTTATGGATCTGGAGCCTGGAGTTGAGTTCATGAGCGTAGAAAACTTGGGACTACCAAATCCCAGAGTTATTTGACAAATGGCAGCATGCAAATGGATGGGGTTCGCATTTCCTTTTATGTTGCCGTCTCCAAACAGCCAACCAGAACCAGGAAGTTGAGAAAGAAGATGATAAGGGTGTGGTCAGCTACCTTCGGACATGGCATGGTAGTGTCGGATTGGAAGAAGGGGTAGATTATTTGTTCACCACATCTTTACTAGGTGTTTATAGACTTATTACAGCAGGTTGGTCTAGTAATTAAGTGGTGGCCACTCAATCACCTATGATACTAGGGCCAATAGGTGAAAAATGAGCTTGTGCAGCAGTTGTGGAGCGATCCAAGTCACAGTTCACATGTATTGACAATTTGTGTATAGATATGGAGTCATCTTTCAGAATTTGTTACTTTTGTCAAGTCACCAGTTCAACACTATTCACATCTTATTAGGGCAAAAATATACCTGCTCTCTCTTTGCTTTCTGAAGATCAGCCTTGTATGCACGAACCCTTTCTGCACGTGCTTGCGCCTCGACCAATGGACTTGATTTTGTAAGTTTTGCATTTCTCACAGCATTCGCTTTCCTTTTCTCCATAGCATCACATGTAAGTTTTGATTTTTTGTCTTTGTCCACAAATTTTTTCTCTTTCTTGTCAACTGATATATCTTCATCCTTCACCTTTTGGGGCAAGTTGACACCACTTGCACTGAAGGACATATCTGACTGGACCTGTAATTCATAGTCTACGGCAACATCATAAGAACTCTCTGTTCCACGCTCTGGCATCATGCTCAAGTCATCTGGCTCATAGCTAATGATGTGCCCTGGTCTTTGTTTATTTGAATCCCCTATAGTTTTTGTGTTAACTGAGAATTCTGAGTCCATTCCGATGTCAATTCCACCATTCGGCGAGGTGTGAGAACTGGACCTAACAGGAACGATGAAAGATTCGTCTCTAGGCTCGTGAAAAGAGTTTTTACCAGCAGAACCAGCTCGCTCGAATTCTCTTCCAGCAATGGGATCAGATCTAGGCCCACCTGCACTTGCTTGGTTTTGATGTCCATACATCATAAAGTCATCGTTACCGATTCTTTTGACCCCCCTGAATCCTCTTTCTGTTTCAGAAAATTGTATATCGCGCTGGTCACTTAACTCCCTATTATAAGGAAATCCGTTGGTTGATTCATCATTTGTTCCCTTTTTAATGACATTAGGATTTGTAATATCATGTTCCGTCATCCTCTGATTAGCATTAGTGCCCAAACTTCGATCCAGCGGGAGAGAATCCACATCACTTGCAGTCTCCTGTCTTCTCGCATGAGCAGTATTATGAAGAGGAAACATGTCCTTATCAGCAGCATCGTCATCTTTACTCAATAAGAAATTTTGAAATGCCTGCCAGTGTCCGTTTTCAACTTCTGTACCTTTAGACAAATCTCTTTCGTGTGAACCAAAGTCATCAACAGGTTGCAGATGCTTCACGTCTTCCTTGGATGCTCTTGCAGAACCTTTATGCTTTCTTTTCTGAGAACTGCTTGGTACTTCATCAACTTCCTCTTCTGTTTCAGATGCTGAACCTGATTGAGACTCACCATCTGCATCATTTTTTCTGTTTGAAGTAATATAATTGATGTTTCGAATGACAACCATCCCTGTACGTTTTTTACCTCCTCGATCACCCTTCCTTCCTGACTCATGGCTATGTGCTTCTTCCTTATCTATCTCTGTATAAGATTCAGAATCAACATCACCATCTTTACCATCCATGGGATTCCCTTTGTGCAGAATCCTTTCAGATGAACTGAAGTTAGGATTCCCCACTTGTGCATATGGTTGCTGGAAAAATGGGCCACTTCCAGGATAGTTTGGGTAGTAGGGCATCCCAGGCAAAGGATAAGCAGGAAAGATCGGAGCACCTTGAGGAGGCCATTGCATGTACATAGGGTGCTGAAACTGACTTTGAAAATAATTATTTTGACACAAAGGCACCTGCTCATCAGCAGGGGACCTTTTATCTGCAACAGCCACATAAAAAGCGCCCACTTTAGGATCATATAACTGCTTCAACAAAGTAAAAGAGCTAAAGAAAAGCTTAACAAGGTGCCAAGGAGGCATTGGTAAAGCAGAAAGTAACTATGCTGATGAATAAACCATCAGTTCCAGAAAACAAAAGGAAAGTAGCGTTTCTGTTGGAACAAGTAAGGCTACTCATGAAGGTTTATGCACATAGAGATATCGAGTAGAGCATTAGAAAAGTGTGACCAATACAAGCTGCACAAGATCAGCACAAGCTAAAACAGTTTGTTTCAGAATCAAGATGTTTAATTTTTGTCAGGACCCCAGCAAAACCCTCAACAATCCCTATCTTATCCAAGGTCTATAAGCAACACCAATCATTTTATTTGATGATGCAAAAACAGATTTTACTATCCCTCTGTCGCTCTATCATCAGTATATAGGAACATGATTCTCAGAACAGTTTAATCCACGTGATGATACACAGAGTTTCTTCTTTTCAAAAGGATTCAAAAGAAACTTAAAGCTAGTATTTGTCATGAAATTTCTGATGGTGAATCACTGGTATGGTTCCTGTCTTTTATGCTCACAATTTCATGTCGTATATTTTTTAGTTTTTTAGAATTACAATGAATAAGTTGCAACATATATGAGTATTTCATAATTCAAAGGGAAAAACTGAAAAAGATGAGTAAAACTAACTAATCAGTTTCTGTATCTGATCTAACCTCCACTTGGATCAACCATATCCTCAAAATTGCTGGTCGGTTCTGTCTGAGTTTTAAGAACATTTTCCAAGCAAACATCACCATGTGCAACCGGCCATGGAATCCGTAGTTCTGGCTGGCCTGATATTCCTTCCGTGGCTTGCATTTCCATTGCTTCAAGCCACTGGGCTGTTTCATGCTTTCTCTTCCATAACTCCACAAATGTTTGGCAGGCCTCCCTGTAGTAGATAAAAGCAAAGAACAACCTTAACTTTGTTATCACGCTAAGGAAGAAAATGTGATCTTAGAAAACACTTGCATAAGGTAGCCACTGCTAACTTAGCATATATAAATAAAAACTTTACCTTAAGCGCACAGCCCCAAAGCAGTCAGCAAAAGATATTAAATCATCCATGTGGTCCATATCAAAGCCAGCAGCAACAGCTCGAGCAAAGGCCATACCTTGCTCTTTCTGCAATACTGTCTTACGTGACACCAATACTCTCAAAAGCTTAACTCTGATTCAATATGGTGCAAGCTAAGCATTAGCATATAGATATAGACATAGATATTTTCACACATAAATACATAGACATAGATATGGATATTTTCATGCTTGGGCGAGAATAGTACTAGGATGGGTGACCTCCTAGGAAGTCCTGGTATTCTACCCTCTCGCCAACCCAACCAAGTGTGGGAAACCTCATATACCACCTAAACTGAAACTTGATAGGTTCAAGGTAATAGCTAAACAAAGACAAACATATAAAGGAAATAACCTCGGAAAAGGGCAAGAGATAATACTTGATTGGCAATCCTACAGTGACAATTTTCTGGTAAAAGTGTTGAATATTAAATTGGTTTAAGGAACATAAGTAGCGTAAGATTGTTGGCTCGAATATGGAGAGAAGATGAGAAAGGCCACTAATTATCTAGGTCTTTCCACCACAAATGAGCTGTTGTTATCACAGAGCACATCTTTGCCTGGCCGAATACAGAACAATGAGCAGGATAAGATGATCAGCATTACTTTGAATTCTCTTGCGTAGCAGATCCATGTGACTCATTCTGTTGATTGCCAGGCTGCCAATACATGAACAAACATTCATATTTAATTGCAATCCCTTGAAGAGGGCTCATTTGATACGGCAATCAATTTGTTTATACCTTATAAAGGATAATTGCTTTTTCTGCCTCAGCATCAGAAACGGACCTCCTACCTGCAAATTAATCATATTCCATGCTTAGAATGCAGTTACAAGTACCACTGAAGTGGGAAAGTTGGAAGCAGCCACTGCTGAGCCAAATCAGTTTTATGTCTACCAGTGGAACCAAGACTCGACTCTTATAGACCTGTTTCTGACCTACGTCCCAAATTTCACCATAATAATCAAAATTCCTCCCACTCACTTGGAAGCTTACAGGTTTTAGTTTTCCTTTTTCTCCTTTTTAGACCTAATGGTAGTTTCCCATTTATATAGTCTTTATTGTCTATCAACTTGAAATTACTTGGACTTCATAGTTGCACCTCCAGGGCTGGATATAGTACTGCCCTAACAAACCTCATATAGTAGGTTTTTTACATGGGTTTTTTTTCCGATCTCAATCCTAGAAACAGACAAAGGGAAAACTTTTGTCTGTAGATTTACATAAGAGAGAGATAGAGATAGAGGGATTTTGAAGAACCTTCATTGCTTTCCGTGGGCTTTGTCTGATGATCATCAACCTGTCCCACATAACCAAAAAAATAAGAAACCCAACAGTTGAAGAGATGTATGCTGCAAAAAGACTCTCTGACAAAAGAACTACTTACAGTGCTCAATCCTACATTCGTGCTGCCTTGAATGGTAGTTGCTTCATCAATCTGTACTATCTCAGATTCTATAGTATTAACCCGCTCCAATACTTCTGGGGTGCTCACGAATCGAACAAATCTGCATAGTTGTGAATATACATCCAATTTCAAGCATGAGCAATCTTAAAATCACACTGAACTACATTAGGAGGCTAATCTCACGCATTGACATACCTTTCAACCGTGCCCTTTGTAAACCAAGAGGAAGTATGCTTGTCTTCTGGGTTAGGCTCAAGGACTATTGAGTATCCACCTCTCTCAATCTGATCTTGTGCTGACTTCAGATGGGCAAGAAAAGGGTTCAACAAACCAGATGCTACTTTCTCCTTTTCCCCGTTTGCAATGATTACCAAATCACACCTGCCAAAACAGCAGCGAAATTTAGCCAATATATGTTTAAGAGAACTTGCAATGACAAGCTTTCTTTCAATTCATCAAACAATTGAAACCAAAATAAGCTTTATCACGAGCACAGCTACACTACAGTTTATCTTATACTTCAAAATTAATTTTCACTTCCTTAGCTGGCAATCCTTTTAAGACAATGTAAACTTGTCTCCTGCGTATGCAGCTTGTTTATTACTGTACCTCGCAGATGCAGGCAAATATACACAGTTCTGGAGTGCATATCCATGTCAATCAATTTTTTAACTAGACAGGCATTAGTTCCATCAAGAAAATCTCACTGAATGAAAGAAAACTAGAAATTTTGTCACAAAAAATGATGAGTCGTCGACTACCATGAATCAATTAGTTTCTTGCTTTTGATAGATAGAAGAAGATTTCTGTTACCTAAGAATATTGATGAAAGAAGTAGCACAGACAAATCTTGCCAACAGACACTTATGAACAACATAAAGGGAGAGAAATTCCCAAAATTTAACGAATATTAGTACAAAAACAACAACTGGGATGCAACGAGCTCAAGCTTTAGACATCAAAGAATATTCTTTACAGCAAGATGTCGCACATAGGACAACGGAAAACCTGATTGTTCTAATGATAATGAAACTGCTCATAATAACTCCTCCGGGGCAAAACCAAGTGAATGTAAAGGTACAAAAGGAACCTCAAAGCCAAAGGGATACTTAACCTAATAGTAGCAAGCATTTTCCTTGCGAAACATTCACCAGAATCCGGGAATACGCGAAAAGAAAGGATGCAAGTACTAAAATCCGGTCTAGAAAACGAGAATGCCTTACACACCAGCAAAACAAAATCACCATAGAAATTTTACATAAACGGCCAAAAACAAGACTCAGGTAAAAGCTGAAGATCTGCTCCAAAACGAACCAAGTAAGAAGGCCTAAAACGAAAATCGCTATGAAAAACGATCACAATTTCGTCAATTCAGCTCATTTTTCTCGCAATTGGAAAAAGCGGGTCGACTAAAAGGTACGGCGGATTGTTACCTTGTTCTTGTGGGCGTGAGCTGAAACGTCGCCGAATCTAACCTTGTTTCTGGCCTCATCGCTGATCCGAAAGCCACAAAATGACAAAGAAAGATGGAGATCTTTCCACTCTCACTTGAAACAAAGTGAAATAGTTCTAAAGCCAAATCAAAAGATCTTTTCCTAAATATTAACGATAAATGAAAGAAAAAGACGAAAAGACGCCGGAAGGCTAAATCAGAGAATGAAGGACGAGTGGAATTAAATAAGGAAGCTGTGCTCTTGCTCCTGGGGAAGAAAAGTACGCCGACTTTCAGAGAGCATTCTGAGACGAACTCAGGCAGCGATCTGCATTGACGACGAAGCCTTCCGCAAGGATAAAAATACAGAACTAAATGACAAGTAGATTAAATATCGGCTCGATCGTTTATGCATCGGCTTTGAGTTCCAGCTGCCAAAAGATCTGTCTGTCTGTCTGTCTGTCTGTCTCTCTCTCTCTCACCCACACACAACTGCAATAGGAATTACAGAAGATCTTCCATGCTTTGAACAAAATTATTACTTTATTTGGATGAACTTTCAGATACCCGCAATACTTTCGGTATTACTCGCATACCCACCTACACTTTCTTATTTTCCAGATAACCCACAACGCTACTAAAATTAAGCAAATCAACCCATCTCAATGTTGATTCTCCCCTTTGCAATGAACCCGAATTGCCCACAAGGGGCTACGACTCTCTCGGCTATGGGTCCGCTTGGTAGAATCTTCAGGTTGAAGGTTCTAGAGTTCCATGCCCAACATGCACGTAGATGGTAGGGGGTCCGCCCCGACTCGACTTTCCCCGAAAAAAGAAATTCTAAGTTGGTCGTGGATCGGTGCATTTGGGAACTGAAAGTGAGATAGTCTTTGCACAACTGACTAGGGGTCAACTCACAAATTGAAGGTCATTAGTTCGATAGGCAGGGCATGCATCCGGCTTTAGCCTCTCCATTGCAAAAAGAAAGACAAAAGAAGAATGTATAGAGCATTTGTCATGCATACCATGCATATATGCATGCACAGATCTTATATATTATTAAAAGTACCTTTTCCAACAATATTTTCAAGACTGAATTTCATGCAAATTTCAAACCTAGTTCACTGTAGTTATGGGTTGACTGAATATCCAAAGAAGATCCGATCCATACATCGCAATGCGAGGCTTTCAGATCTTAAATCCATTTGGGTTTGATAACAGTGACGAACGTCTTCCGTCGTTATGAGGAAACTAATGTCCATTTGCGTCATTCGGGACCTAATGGAAGTCCGACTTGGCGTGGTGGGGCCACATTTTGCGCGGTCCACGTCAGCGTCGAGAAACTAATGATGAACCCGCAGATGACGCAATATGACGAGGCACCGCTGGTCCCACAAGGTTTGCACTAGCATCAAGAGAGTGAAGGGACTGCAAATTCATGGGTCGGGTCTGATCGGGCCAGTTAGGATCCATATTAGAAATTGCCTGACCAGGTTTGATGAACGCTGACAAACACCAATGACTCAAACACCTCGTGAAAAATGACCGTAAATGACTATTTTTTGGTTTTCTAAATCATGATTTGAGTATCAACCTCATATATAAAACCCGTTTTTCTTTTTAAACCGTGTTAGGAGGACCTTTCAACAAGTCACCCATCTCAATACTGGTCTGGTCCAAATCCAAATACGAAATTTATAAAGTTTGATGCATTAATGATCACACCCAATTCACTTTGGCTAGGGGTTCAATTCCTAAGAGAAAGGTTATGAGTTTGATACTTGGGGCATGCATATATGGCTTTGGCTTTTCCATTGTACAAAAAAAAAACTTTTTAGACGGTTAAGCTAAGATTTAAGAGTCAACCAAGTGGGAAAAAACTGGTTCTTACTTTTTATCCAGTTGAACCTGGATTGGAGTGTCGAACAACAATAGCTAAGCCTTTTTTTCATACTAGATTGGGTCACCTACATGGATTCTTTATTTTCACAAAGCCCTATCATGTGTCATGCTAGCGGTTAACTCAATATAAAGATTTTTGTTTCTAATATTTTTGCGGTTGTCTTCTTACTCTTCTAATATTTTAACAATCTAATTTTTCATATCTTCTTACAGGAGTGTTCCTTGGTCGTCTTTCTATATGTCCAAACCATCTTAAATGATTTTCTCTCATTTTATCCTCTATTGGTATCACTCTCAATTGGTTTCTAATAACCTCTATGTATATGGTTTTTCCTTGCGTGGTCACTCGTCCATCTCAATATCTTCATTTATGCTACCAACATCTTTTGCACATGTTGATGATTGACTGCAACACTTAAAACCATAAAACATAATAAATCTAATTATTGTTTTATAATATTTACTTTTTAACTTTAATGATATCTTCTTATCGTACAGAATACCTAATGTCCCTCTCCATTTTAACTAACTGGCATTATCAAACTTATATTACATATATTTTATCTTTTTTCTACTAAGTCGGAAGCCTTTACTTTGTAATATATTTCCCATAGTTCCGATATCCTATTAACTTTTTCCTTAGACTCATCTACTAATACAATATCATCTATAAATAACATACACCAAGAACGTGTTTTGTTAACTCATCAATGACCAATATAAATAAATATGAACTTAAAGTTGATATATGATATAACCCAATCTTAACTTCAAAGGAGTCTGTCATTCCTTCATGAGTTTTTGCACATGTTTTTAAATTATCGTACATGTCTCTTATAATGTTTATGTATGTCAATGGGATACCTCTTTTTTTCAAAATTATGCAAAGAACATTTCTTGGCATCCTATCGTAAGTTTTTTCTAGATCAATAAATAGCATGTGAATGTTTTTTTTTTTTGTAGGTATACCTTCCTTAGATTCACCTAACACATCTTTTGTCACATTTTTAATATGTATAGTCATATTGTTCTACATATCATAAAGTATATCTACATAATTACAATTATCTCCCATACTTCTATAGGAATATTGTCTCATCATACATATTTACCAACCTTTATATTTTTAAGAGCCTCGTATATCTACATAATTATAATCACCTCCCATACTTCTATAGGAATATTGTCTCATCATATGGATTTACCAACCTTTATATATTTAAGAGCCTCTTTGACTTCATTCTTTTGAATACGCTATAAAAATTGTGGTTTATATACTTTTTTGATTTAGCTAACTCTCTTAAGCTAATACTATAATTTATATTTTTATTAAAAAACTTTTAAAAATAATTTTTTCATTTATTTTTGATATCATCATTCACCACTAGAATTTTCTCATCCTCATCTTTCATGCATCTAAGAAAACTAATATACTTAGTTTTTTTATCTCTAGCCTTAGCTATCCTAAAAATATCATTTTCACCTTCTTTTGAGTTAAGTTCTTATATAAATCCTCTCAATTTTTTTATTTTGTTTTACTAAAGGTTTTTTTTGCTTTCTAATAAGTCTCTTAAGTTTTACTAGTCTTCTTGGTATAATGCAATTTGTAACATGTGTTCTTTGCCTTGATTTTATCTTTCACCACTTTACTCCACCACCAAGCTTCTTTTTGTGCAGGTACACCTCCCTTAGATTCACCTAACATAATTTTTGCTACCTTTTTAATATGTATAGCCATATTGTTTCACATATTAAAAGATATACCTACGTACTTTCAACCATCTCCTTAAAACTTTCTCTTTAAATATATATATTTTCTTACTTTTGATATTCCACTATTTAGTCCGAATAACTCTATGCACTCTATTCTTCTTTGTCTACTTTTTTTCTTGCAAATTCATTACTAAACGTTTATGTTAAGTAGTTAAGCTTTCTCCTGTAATTACCTTTCAATCATAACACGATCTATCTTTTTCCTATAAACAAAATAATCAAATTTGTGTTTGTGATAAGCTACTCTTATAAGTAATTAAATGTTCATCTTGTTTTTTAAAAATTATATTAACTATAAAAAGATCAAAAGTCATAGCAAAAATTGTATTGAAGCGGCAAACAAGTGCGCCAAAAAAAATGGTTTTATTTTGTACTGGCTTTCATCCCATTCGGTAACACTATAACATAATCCAAGTTCTTGGCAAGCTTGGCTACCACGAGGTTGACCAGGTGAGCCAAGTCAAAACTAGTGTCTGTACCTTTTCTTTTATATTTAACAATATCCCATCCATGGACTCGATGATATATATATATATATAGAGAGAGGATGATACATATATATATATATATATATATATATATATATAGAGAGAGAGAGAGAGAGAGAGAGAGAAAAGCAATCATGAAAAAAAACCACACCCATAGACAAAATTCTTTGGTTCTTAAAATACCAGCCAATCATTCTTTGCTCGTTATGTCCTCGGATGCTTTATTCTTGATTTCTGGTGACGAGCCGAACAGAGAGGTCTTTTCTACACTCGGCTCGCCGACAGCGGCAGACGAATATTGGATTCAAGTTCGCCCCCAGCAAATTTTTATAAAAGCTAAACAGTTGCAGTTTATGGTTGAATCACAGTAAGTAGTATAATTTTGTTTCGTGATTCAGGGTTGGTCAGTTTTGAGTTAGAAAGTTTTTGCACTAGAAAACCCCTTGAGATGCGTTTGTTTGCACGTGCCGAGATGTGTGTGTGTGGGTTCGCATATTTCTCCCTCAATCACAAAATATAGATTGGTCAGCGTTTTCGGCACCCTAGAAATGCCCATGAACTTGTGCTTTTTATGGACCTAAGCATATTCTTTAAGCTTTCTTTTGACCTTCCTCAGGGAAAGAGGCCAAGGATGTTGTCACTGATATTATAATGACACCTACTCACAATTTGCCTGTGGACCCATTAGGACATGATAGAACCCTCATTATTGTGAACATTATGAATAGTTAATAGTGAATAATACAAAGTTCGGTGCAACATCGATTTCTCTCTCTCTCTCTCTCTCTCTCTCTCTCTCTATATATATATATATATATATATATATATATATATATATATATATATATATATGCCGGTGGTGTACTTCACCGAAAAAAAAACAAAACAAAAAACTGATTTTGACAGCATCCTCCGTGACGCAAAGTTTAATAAGGTTTTAAGAGAGAAGCCATATACATAAAGAGTTGGGTAGCCTAGACGAGTCATTATCTGGCATCCATTGTCTTGAGATATATCCTACATAATCACCCAAGAAGCAAGTTGTGCATCACCCGCCAGCTTCTACCTAATCGGGGAATTGTCCTTTTGGTAGGCTGACCTAACAAGGTGAATCGGTTTATTAGATTAGGTACGGTTCGTGATTAATTTGGATATGACTCGTCATGTTTGCCTCTACCAAACTAATAATCTTATATATCCGATCATATATAAGACAACCATTTCATGTATATTATAATTAGAAAGAATATTTTTCATATTCGGCTGTTCAAGAAGACTCTTGGTGTACATATAGACCATTTGATTTAGTTTTGGTTGCCCGTCCCGATCATAGGTCCTGGCATGAGTCTGGAAATGCCCATTAACATAAATTTGATTAGGAAAGGACGGACGGGATGATCGACTTGTTGCAGACCTCATACCAACTATAAATGAGAATAACATAAACAAAATGCTTGGATCCAAACCTCAACGGCCCTGGATAACTTGGACGGCTTAGCAGAAGTATGAGAAAGAAACCATAAAGCATAATTTTTCATCTTTAGGTATATGTAATTCCTTTGTATGAAGCAAGTCGTTTTGTTTGTTTGACTTGTGGAAGTTTATTATTAAGCCATTGACAACCATATCGTAAACCTAAATTTTCTGATCAAACTATGGCCGAATCAATGATCTAGTTTCTAAAGCTATAGCCCACGGTTGAATCCTGAGCTGTAATAGTTAGTTCGTGTGACCCTAAACAATCGCCTAGTTGGTATTCTGCGCACCCAGTGGAAGCTTTTGGATCGGATGTACACTTGGAATGAGCACTGTCGCCGTTGGGCTTCACATCGCCCAGACCGGCTTCTTCAGGAAGTTCAACTCAGAGAGATTTCATTAGATTAGAGCACAAGAAAATCACAAAAAATGATATCAAATTCTATATTTTCTTTTATAATCTATTCCATCCCTACCTAGGACAAATAACCTTATACACAGTGGATTTCAAGTAAATTTAGATGGAATCTTATCAGTTCGATTTAATAAGTAACGGGTCAACCCAATCCTTATATACTTCGTGACCGCCCGGCCATTCTGCCTTGCTTTAAATATGGGCCAGAATTCTCTGATTCAGCATTTTTTTTGGAGTTCCCTTCGGTCAGTTCCATTTTGATATCTCTATAAGTCGAAAGTGTCTACTTAACTTTTGAAGTGTGAATGAATTTCTCCATTCGCTAACTATGATTTGTAGTAGGAACTCCGTAACACTATCATTTTCTCGTACTTGACATCCCTCATCCCCATCTAGTGTTGGATGGTTTTGTATGATCTCAACTCGACAACTAGAGTTTGTGTTTCTGAACAAATTCGAACGTCACGAAATTTCTCACATAACTTATTTATTAGATTATTTGATATTGTTCCTAATTGAGGACATTGTATTATTGGAAGGATAATCTTATAAATTAGTATCCTTGATCCAACTTGTATTATTCAGTTGCCGTGGGACCTGATACCTTTCTTCTTGCAAATGAATCCAATCCCTATCGTTTCTCATTTACATCAAAACCTAGAATCGAAACTGAACTGCCCCCTTCTGGTTTGAATCTAGTTTTACTAGTTACAGGCTCGGTTTCATTTTAAAATGCATGAAATAAAGGTGGGATTTTGAAATTGAAACCAAAATGTCGTTTCGAAACACTGATTTTGGACCCTACGGTTCGGTTCTGGTTCAGGTAAATTCCCGAGAGGTTCTGGTTCAACCTGCTGGGCGGGGTCTCTAGGCTTGGGTAAGGGTAAGGGCAAATGGTTAAGGCTAGGAAGTGAACCGTGCATTGGTCCAAACACAAGGATCCTTGGTTTTCATTGTTTTCGAGATTATTTTGCCTGATAGTTTACATTTCTCTCTTCCTTTTACTGAGATCTGCTATCTTTTCCTCGTCAATTATTATTGTTTTGATTATTTGTTTAAGTGAACGGTGCGTTCGATTCGATTGCAGAATCTTTGCGTGCAGTCAAGCGAGAGATAACAGGCAGCACAAGATGTAAGAACTTCTTCCAGAATTTTATATTCGAGAAGAATAATGGAGATGCGAAGGGTTCCTTGTAGTTGACTCAGCGATTTGATATGTGAAAAGCATTGAATTGGTTTTCTACGATGTTTCATAAAACGGATCGTTATAAAACATCTGAGCAGTTCATTTGCCATTGATCCAGCGGAAATGGCCTATCTTTTTGATGCACTCAATGAATTGAACATTTGAGGATTTCAGGTATAAATATGCAACAAACGATTATCGATTGTCTTCAGTTTAGTTCTTCAAATATTCATAAATTTAGTTCGAGATCGAATTCGATCTCTCTCTCTCTCTCTCTCTCTATATATATATATATATATAGATAACTACTAGAGATGTCCTCTCTTCTACTGTATCTTTCACGTATCCTTGAGGAGATAGGGTTACAAAAAGTACTCAAACTCTATCCCCCACAAAAAGAAAAACAAAAGTCTCAAACAAACCTCTTCTAAAGCACCAACTTAGCAATCCCTTTTTCTCTTTAAATTGGAATATATTTAATTACTGATGCTTTGTCAACGGTGGATATCGTATACTAATTGAATGCTTTCTACTTTTGTTTTCTAGCTTAACTAGAAAAGCATCAAACACTGTATTTGTTATGTACTTAGCACATTCCAACTACGAAGCGCTATTAAGAGAATAATCCAAACGACGGGATCATTAATCATAATAGAAGCAATCAAAAAGAAAACTTACCGGATAAGTAGTCTTTTCAGGGATGAACAACTTGATTCCACTTTGCATTGTCATCTATGATGGAACAAATACACTATACGAGAGGAGGACCAAGCCCCAAAGATCTGTACCTATATATTCAGTTCTCATCAAATAGAAAGCCAATATAAAATGGGAGCTTATCATCAAATTCATTATCAGTTAAAATTCCCAGACACATGCAGATGCATTGTTAGATGAGATGTCACACATTATGTTGGCTTTTGGCTTAATTATGACGTCTTGCTCTAGAAGATCTAGAAAGCTTGTTTACTCAATCTGCAGGTCGTAGTTCGTGTTTTGGCTCGTGAGCTGGTGAGGCTGAGGAAGCAAATTTCGAAATTCCAAGCGACTCGTTCTCAGATGAGAGGCATTGCTACTCATACTCAAGTATGCAAACTACTCAGTTTTCTTGTCGTAAGGAAAAAAATGTTTCTCTTCTTGTTCTGGTTGTGTCTATTGCAATGCAATTATTATTTTAGTTTCCTTATTTCATTTGATGTATGTTTTTCCTTTGTGGAGGCAATGTATGCCACAACTTCAGTTGCGGCTGGCATGAAGGGCGTAAACAGATCAATGACAGTTGTGACTAAGGTATGCTATTCTTGAGATTTCTTAGTCTTAAGAGCTTGAATACTATTCCTGTGTTTGCTTCTGTTTTTGCTTTCTCTTTTGGTACTTGAAGAATTCGCTTTAGCGTTTGTCCTTAATAACTAGTAAAACTTTCTCTCTCATAGTTGATCCTTGGGCTTTCTGCATCTGAACTTTAGAGTTAAATTTTCTGACGAACTTACCGAGATAGAGCCTGTTTTGGTTAGCCAAGCCATGTTTAAGTGCTAATGCGCTTGATCCCATCAAAACTCACGCTTTGCAAGAGATGTCTTGGGTTGGTGATCTCTTGAAAATTGTTGTTTTAGCTGATCCCGTGAAAAAGGAAACTTTACGAGAAGGTGAAACATGGTTGCACCCATGGCAACATAAAATGCAGAGCATACCACCCTTGCGCTTAGGACCTTTGATTGGCATGAGAATGTGCAAGGAGTTACCCCTATGATAGTCGAACACGACTGGCTATCGATCAGTGAAGGCTCTCTTCCACTGTGCCAACCTCCTCGGATTGTTCTTTTCTATGTTTGATTCATGTGGACTAATTAAATGGTTTGCCTTAGAATGACAACTCCACCATATTAAGTCGATTGCTTATTGACATATTAATCTGCAGCAATTGGCACCTCAGGAACAGATGAGACTTACCAGGGAATTTCAGAGGCAGTCACAACAAATGGTTATGACGGTAAGCCGTGGAATCTCGTACGTTCTTCTTATCCTTTCGTAAAATCACAACATGCAAGAAAGAACCTCGTGTTGCTAACCGAACAAAAAGGACTTCGTGGTATCCTACACGACATTTTGCCTGTCAAACCCATGCACCTAGATGGTCAGGATTTTGGCTATGTAGTGCGCAGGATAAAATGTACCATATGGCTACAATACTTTACTTTATTTTGTTACTGTTCATTTATCTCTGTTACCGCTAGGAGACGGAAGACCTAGAGACGATTCTTGAAGCCTTTTGGGAACTTCAAAGGATGAGCAGTGGTTTTGCAAGCTAATGCACCAATGCAAACAATATACTCGACAGCTACAGAGAGGAGCTCAAAATTCTTCAGGTCATCCCTGGAAGGCCTTGATGGTAGATTGCGGGAGACACTTTTAAGGCTTTGGGTCATACCCAGTTTGGACCCGCTGTGTTTCCAATGGACGGCCACTACCTGAACCCTGCCTGGCTGTTGTTCGGCTTGGATCCCCAGGATCACCTGGGGAGCTGGGTTTGCTAGTAGATGCAAGTGCCTTCTTTGAGTTGCTGCCATTTTTGGCCGAAGAGCCATGATCTTTTTCAGCATCCCAAACCTGGAAATGCAGTGATATTTCCATGATAAGATGGCTGATAAAAGTTTTCATAAGGTAATGTTTCCATGACAGTAATATCTATGAACCCTGTGGAGTAGACAAGTAAATAACTGAGTACAAAAGATGCAAACGAAAAAGAATAGGTCTCATCCAGCTTGAGATTTGAGACTCAAAAGGACTACTTTTCCTACTTTCTGGGCCCGGCTATTCCCCAAGAAACTGGGGGCTTAATGTAGAAAGCGTACAAACTCAAAATGCACATCCAGTATCTTTTATATGATATGCACATAAAACACGAGATCATTCACTAGAGAGGAGACTGATTTTCGATTGGGCAAATGCAAACACCAATAAATGCAGACAAATGTTTGTGCAGTTAAACATGAAAGCGTACAAACTCAAACAGTTTCCTGTTTTAGTATGATCAGTTTTATTTGCTTGTTAGCTTCATAAGCCTTTTCAAAGCAACTGAAATGAGAATTTCAGTTACTAAACCATGATTGGTGTTCTTGCTTGCTCCATTTTGTTTACTACAAATAAGGTTCCAGTAAATGCATCCTAATAAGGGTATGAACCATACGATTATTGCTTCATGTTCTCTTTTAATTAATTACCACTGATGTCTTTCAAGAGGTAATTCTCACAGTAAGAGCAGTTCATGATAGTTTGTTTTTTCTTATGATTAATCCTCGATATTTTTGTTATCACGTGTTACATGTTTGATTTCTTGTTTTGTAAATTGTGATGCCGTGTTTACACTTACATTTGAAAATGCCTTTGTTAGCTGGTGTCCTCTCTGTTCTTTCAGCTGAAGTGCCAACAGCTACACCCCCTCTTCCAATATTCTGTGAAGGCTACGATGCAAAGAAGTAAATTAAGGTTGCAAGAGCATGGAAATAAAATTTGTAGGTCACCAGTAAGAGATTGAAAGCACTTACCCATGATCTTGAGTCTGAGGCGATCTGTGGGTACTTCAACATTGTCCAATCAAAGACGTAATCAAATTGGAAACCTGTATCATGAATAATTCCAAAACCTCACTATGCAGGAAACTATTATACATTTAAGTTATCAGAATGATGCACAACACAACCACAAAAAAAGAATCAAGCATCAATTTCATAGTGGAGTTACCTTCTCGAATAAAGAGATCACAGAAAAGCCTCTTCAAATATGAATAGTCAGGCTTATCTTCAAATCGCAATGACCGGCAGTAATGGAAGTATGATGCGAACTCTGATGGATAAGAATTACAGAGGACCTGTTTAGGAGTCAAAGTAGCTACTTAATATAGCATAAAGAAACTGACTCACCCATAATAGGTTTTATCATGCCATAATAGGTATCAAATGATTGGATTAAGAATAAGGGGTCCCAGACTCTCAGTTATCTTAGAGATTCACCAGGGCCAAAATGACCAAGACGCCTTACCATCAGACTTGCAGGGGCATAAGAGAATAACCCACCTCACATTTTTAAGTTCCCAATCACCCAGCCCTCAAGTTAATCTTGTGATATTCAACTTATGCCAGATTTATTAGTAAAAAAATCTGGAAAACGAGTACATGTATGTTGATCATGACATGTCCAAAAGCATACCTCTATTGGGGTCAACATCTTCTTCTCCCTTATTTTATCATATTTCTGCTTCTTAGTTCCAGCTTTTAGACCTTGCCATGGGAGGCTGACATGGAGAAAAAAATTATTGGATAAAGCAACGAGAGAAATCACCAACACGATGGAAGTTGATAACCATATAAGTTTAATAATTACCTTCCCCTCAGGAAGTACATAAGCATATAACCAAGAGATTCTAAATCATCTCGCCTACTTTGCTCTGAAGACAAAAAGAAATTGTCAGCTAAAGAAAACAAAGAACTGAATAACAGGAACCTATAAAAACATGTTCACTCACCAATTCCCAAGTGAGTGTTAACACTGGCATAGCGGGCTGTTCCGGTGAGGTTCTTGTTTTCCCTGCAATGAGTTTTTCAGCCTTATGCTAAACGTAGACAATGCATGCACAACACAAAGAAAAGAGAAACAGGCAGGAGAAAGACAAAGAGACAACCAACACTTGCCACCCGGGTGTATGTGTGCGTGTTGGGGGATTACAACCAGGATTCAGAAAAGAGAAAGCACAGAAAGGGACATGTTAAGGAAAATGAAATGAAATGACTTACTTGTAAGGTATGTGCTTGTGAGTAGTAAGGTCCTCGTATTTTTTGGCTAAGCCAAAGTCAATTATGCATACCTGCACCAAATAGAAAAACGTCACATCCTGCAAGTCATCATAGCTGAGCTCCATTCCTAATGAGCAGTACCAAAGTTTCACGAACCAAGAAAACTCTAGGTAAAACTTGACCAGAGGAATGACGGGCACCAAATTGGGCAGGTTTACCTCAACCTTGCATCGTTCTATTATCATATAATGAACAAATAGGAACCCTAAAGCAACATTCTCTTGGCTGATAAGTTTTAGTAAAATCAAGAAAGGTAAACTTTTACACTTTTCCTCCCTCCTTTGATGTTTGTCCTTTAATTTGCTAAGATTTCCTCATGGAAACCAGATGAGGCACAAGATCATCCAAGCATCACTTGCGAAGCATTCCCAGTTACAAGATTCATGACTATGGATGTCCGTATATGGAGGCAGAATCAAATAACTATTCCTTAAGATATGCATGCCAAAAGAAGTTGGAAACGACAATCCTCAATATGTCAAACTGATCAGGCACATCTTGATTCTCATTATGAATGCCTGACTATCCATCAGAGTGTTCATGCATCTTCCGCCATCATTTCTGTCATCTTTCAAGAAAAAGATCATTGCACATTCATCAATTGCAGAGGATCATGAAAGATTCAAGAGGCCACCAAAAAAAGAAACAAAAAATTCTGAGAATTTTCGGATACGTAGACAAAGAAAAATGACGCACCATTGTGAAGATGAAATATACTAAATAAGTTGCAGAATACTACCTGATTTGCTTTGCTCCTCAAACCCATGAGGAAGTTATCTGGCTTAACATCCCGGTGAAGGAAGCCACATGAATGGACATATACAATGCGATTGATCTAAATAAAAACAAATAGAATTGGAAATTTTTAAAAACCATTAATAAAACTGGCAGCAGTAAAAATGATTTCTCAACTCAGAAAGTACAAAAACATAGTCACATATAATAGTTTCTTACTAGCTGATCTGCAAGCATCAGTACAGTTTTCAGTGTGAATTTCCTGTTGCAGTAGTTGAACAAATCTTCAAGACTTGGTCCAAGAAGGTCAATGACCATTACATTGTACTCGCCATCCACACCAAACCATTTCAGGTTGGGAATGCCCCCTTCATTTTAATTGATAGTCAGTCATGCAAACACAAATAACTAAAATAATTAGACAGACACAGAAGGATACTCACTTCCTCCTTGAAGAAGGATATACAGCTTTGATTCATAGTGAAGTTGTGGATGCCTAGTCTTAGCAGATTCCTACAGTGTATAAGAAGACAAATTTTGTTAGAAGAGTGAAGAGACTTCCAGATAGAGCATCACGAAGCTTACAATTGATTTCTTGAGGAATTGATAAGCAGCAAGAAGACCAAATAGCTCAATCTCGAGAATTAGTGGCAATCCGAAGTTACAGTATTTGTAGAAAACTTCCATGTGAGAGGGTGTGTTTGTCAAATAATGATCACAGAGTTTCTGAGAACAGGTCACGGGCACTTTTCATAACTGACAAGCTCATCAAGGTATTCTTTATTTTTTATTCCTCTAAGAAAGATCATTATAATGAGCACAGCTATACTATACCAATTTGACACTCGATTTCAACAATTAAGCTTCCTGCAGCACAGCTAAACAGGGTGGGCTTCTAATGGGTATGTAAACATTGAGGTGATTAATTTTGCAGTGATGACGACATTTTGAGAGAAGATAGTCAAGAGGGAATAAAATACCGTTTCAAACCTTTTGGAAAAGACAAACCAGGAAAAGATCATGCCATTCTCTGAAAAAAGACCACTTCATGATGGTATTTGAATTACTCAAAAGTTCTTTCTTTTCCTTTTGTCTAAATCTAATATTTTCATCACCTAAACTATGATATCCTTAATTATTTAGGAGTAGGGATCTTCTATTTAACAAATAATCGAGGTATAGAAAAATCAATCTTGTCTCAGAACTCACGATATGAAAGCTAAAGCTATCAAACATCCCAAGAAAACAGCAAAACTCAAGAAACAAAACGGAGAAAAAGAGATTCCTTTGCAGCAGAAATGCAGCTAATTTTTAAGCAAAATCACCATTTATTTCAGGAAAATAACAGCCAAAATGTATCGACTAGCGTACCATCTTGATAGCCACTTCTTTCCCTGTCTGAATGTTAACACCTGCAATCCACCACCAAAATCCCGAAAGAGTATTAGATCCTTCATCTGAATCAAAACAGTGACATCCTAAACCTGTAACGATCAAAAACCTCAAATATTTTGACGATTTGCAATTCCATTTTGATTTCAATGAGGAGAAACAATTTTAAGAAAAAAAATCGAAACTAAAAACCCAATGACAGAGATGGCAGATTATTGAGAAACCCATAAATCCAAAATTGGGAAAAAAGTACCTAGGTAAAGCTCCCCAAAAGATCCGCTTCCAATCTTCCTTCCGAGCCGAAACTTGCCTCCGATCACGTGCTCCATATTCCCTCAGAAGGACGAAATCCTCACCCCAAAGCACGCTTTCTCCCTTAGAGTTCCAACTACAGAAAACCGAAATTCCAAGCACTATCAAGCAGACACCCTCATTTCTCCAACAAATCAACGAACTACGCCCATCGATATCCAAAATGGAGCAAGAAACGCCAAGGACAATACCCAAAAGACCGAATCAAGATTCCTCCACCAAACGAGAGAAATCCTCACACCGATGCCCGCGAAATATTCAGGCCACCAACCGCCATCACAAAATCGGAGCTCGAACGACGATTGATCCGCGCAGAAGAACGTTTTATCGGATACGAGAGTAAGAAAAGAATAATAAACCAGAGATGGGAAGCAATTCGAGAAGGAGGCCTAATGAATACAACAATCTTGCCCTAAAACTCGATCGGAAGTTTCGCACATATTATTCGTAGAGACAATCAAGAAGACCAAAGAATTGCCAAGAAACCAAGAAAATTTTAGAGCAAAAGAACTCTATGTCTATAGAGAGAAGGGAGGTAGATTACATGTATCGTAATCAACACACGGGGCACGGTGAGAGGGAGGATGACGAGTCGGTAGAATTATGTGCAATGTTATTGGTGGTGGCGGGTTGAGAGAGGTTTTGGTTTTGGTGGGACGTTAAGGAGGGTGCGTTTCTCTTAGGTATTCGCTGTTTCTCTCTCTTCTTCAGTGACAATGGTGTCATCTGAAGGAGAAGAGAGAGAGAGGGAGATTTGGTAAAGCAGGTGTTGGGCATCGTCAACCCATCGTGACTCATTGACTCACTCTGCTCCTCTTTTTTCTTGACGTCCCTTTTTTTTTTACAATTTCCGACTTTCCTTGTCAACTAACGCACATGCCTTCTTGTATGTATGTTCTCGTTCACCATCCCTAACATTTGGGCGACTAAATGAACCAAGCTCCTTGTATTTCTATTTCCGTTCGGTTTGGTTTGGTATGACTTGGTTCGGTTCGAGCTGGTAAATGACTGCCTTCACCGAGTTGGGTTTAACTCGGCTTACAAGCTCGTTTAGTTTAAGTATATAGTTTTTTATGCACATATGCTAGAAGTACCATGTTTATCCAACACAATGTGTGGTGTAATGCTGACAAATGATCAAATCTTTCGTTTTTATATGAAATCTATATGGAAACTATACTTGTAAATTCTATGGAAAATTATACAATTTTAGAAGCTTATCTATGTTAAATGGATGGAACATAAGCTGAACATTAATAATGCATGATTGATTTGGCTTAGTTCTTATTAGCTTGCTCAGTTAAGTATACATAGTTTTTATGTGCTATCTATATAGTTTGTATTAGCTTGCTCGGTTAAGTATAATATATAGTTCTTATGTGCTTTCTATGTACAGAGAAGTGGCTTATACTCAACACATCTTGTACTTAATGGGTACCTACAACGTAAAATATGATATCCATCCAAATGTCTGTCTCTCTCTCTCTCACACACACACACAAGCACAAACACACAGGATGTGAGATTCAGTGAATATCATATCCATCTTCCTACACATAAGAAGCTTTATCAGCAAGAATGCCGACCACTTTCTTGAAAACCCTATCACTCTACTTTGCTGATAGTATATAAAACCTAGTCTTATTGGTATCTTCAGATCACCTTCTCTCATTGGTAGAGGCAACTACAGCCTGTTGGAGTCATTCCTAATCTGTTGAATCAGCCGATTCGATTCAGTAGTTGAAAACGAATAAGCTTGAATCAGCCGATTCAAACGGGAACGGTAATTTTTAAATATAATTAGTGAGACCTTGTGGTCTTGGGGCAACGCATTTACTTACGAGGGTTGGTTATGTAGCTGATGCTCACAGTCCGTTCTTACGATAGGAAGAGCACAGCTAATTGGTGCGCTGATGGTATTCATGCAAAAGTTGAACAAGATGCAGCCTCTCCTTGCAGTATGTTACAGTCATATGTACCTTTGTGTGTATATATACATATACATATACAGATATATGCATACACACACACGCACATACATATACAAAAAGCTGCAGCCCTCCTCACTAAAGGTTCGATCCAAAAGAACGGAGTCAAGTTGAAGGTCCTCACGAGTTCAGTATCATGCTTGCATGACTGGTATATACGAACATACGAATATACATAACACAAAAGAACACAGCCTTCCTCACTAAAGGTCCGACCCAAAAGAACCGAGCCAAGTTGAAGGTCCTCATGAGTTCGATATCATGCGTGCATGACTGGTAGAGGTCATACACACACATATACATACATGTGTGTGAGAGAGGGAATAAGTAGTCTAATGATTGATTCATTCATTGTCTTCATTCATATCCATGTGCGTATTTGTGTTATATATATATATATATGTGTGTGTGTGTGTGTGGATATAGTGATTCCATCCCCTATACCTTTGCCCTTTGTTTTTTTAGGGTAATAAGTTTCTTGTTCATGTTTTTTCTCAAATATTTTTATAATTTTTTAAAACTGTTCATATTCCTCAAAAAGCAAAACAATGCATTAGTATGCATTTGTCATAGGGTGCTCGATCTAATTCTCCCTCCCCCCCGGCTCTCTCTCTTTATATACTTTTTCTTTACCAACTTCTTTCTCCCTGCGCTACCTCAAAAAGCCCCTTTCACTCTCTCTTTCTCTTGACTTCCGATCCATCAACCCCTTGTCGTCGTTCCTCCATGCGGTCAATCTCAACCTATTCCAGAGCATTCTCTCTTGTTGCCTACGTCTGATTGCTTAAATAAGTTGATAAAAGGTTGATCATGGCAATCTTGTTCTATTGAATAAGGTTTGGGGGCACAATTGAGCCCAAACGAACCGTCAAGCAAAATTGCTCCCTGGGTAAGACTTTAGGGAGCAAATTTGCACATTTTCCCTATGCAGAATTGATGGCAATAATACATTTTGTAACACATGGAAGCCAGAAGGCTAGCCCTTTTGCTAACCTATTGCATTTCTAGCAAGTTGCTTCGACCAGGTAAGTTGATTCACAAACACATAATATCATGCGGCCTTCAGCAGGATATTTTTCTATGTAAAAAGCTCATAAATCTCTACATTTCTTTCGACTCCCTTGAATCTGCAAGGCTAGTTTTTCAAAATATAGAAAACCCACTTGATACTTCACTGTGGAACAGTTTGTTGGCTGCTTATGCTAGAAAGCAATTGTACAGGGAAACCCAATTGCTTTTTGAGGAACTAAAGAGTTTCTCCTGCATTAGACCTGACTCTTATTCTTTTCCTAGCGTTCTTAAGGCGTTTGGGGCACTTGGGCGTGTGGAAGAAGGGAGGAAGGTTCACTGTGGTGTGATAAAAGACGGATCTCTGGATGTTGTTGTTGCTAGTGCTTTGGTGGGAATGTATGCTAAATGCAACCTTTTTGTTGAAGCTTGTAAAGTGTTCGATGAAATGCCGGATAAAGATGTTGCTTCGTGGAATACCGTGATTTCTTGCTATTACCAAGATGGGCAGTACGAGAAGGCTCTTCATTTATTTGATCAAATGAGAGACTCTGGGTTCCAGCCTGACTCTGTGACGTTTACCACGGTTTTTTCATCTTGTGCACGCCTTTCTGCACTGGACAAAGGGAAAAGGATTCACGAAACCTTGATCAGAAAAGGCTATGAGTTAGATGTGTTTGTGATCTCTTCACTTGTTGATATGTATGGAAGGTGTGGATCTTTGGATGTTGCCAGAAAGATATTTGATTCAGTGCCCAAGAAGACTGTGGTCACCTGGAATTCAATGATATCTGGGTATGCGACTATTGGGGATTGTAATTCTTCTCTTCACCTATTCTTCAGAATGATTATGGAAGGAGTAAGTCCCACTTCAACCACTCTAAGTATTTTGTTGTCAGTGTGTGGAAAGTCAAATCATTTAAAGTTTGGAAAATATTTGCATGGTTACTGCATCAGAAACGATATAGTAATTGACATTTTTCTCAGTTCTGCTTTGCTTGATCTGTATCTTAAGTGTGGAAGTTTGTTTTACGCTCAAGACATATTTGAAACAATGCCAAAGATGAATTGTGTTTCATGGAACGTTATGATATCAGGACTTGCATCAAGAGGATGTTACCATGAGGCTCTTAAAATCTTTGGTGACATGAGAAATGCTGGTGTGAGGCCAGATGCAATCGCATTTGCGAGTATCCTGTCAGCATGCTCACAATTATCAGCTCTGCAAGTCGGTAAAGAAATACACCAGTGTTTAGCAGAGTACAAACTTGAATATGAGGAAATAGTAGCAGCTGCTCTTGTTGACATGTATGCAAAATGTGGAGCGGTGGATGATGCGCGGAGAGTTTTTGATGTGATGCCAAAGAGGGATGTTGTTTCTTGGACTACCATGATAACAGCCTATGGTTCCCATGGAAATGCATTCGAAGCTCTGTACCTTTTTCGGCAAATGGAAAGCTCTGAAACTAAACCAGACAGCGTGTCCTTCCTTGCACTTCTTTCTGCTTGTAGTCATGGTGGATTGGTTGATGAAGGACGTCACTATTTTGATCAAATGAGAAATCACTATGGTATCAATCCAACTCTTGAACACTATTCTTGTGTGATTGACATGCTTGGTCGATCAGGAAAAGTCCATGATGCATATGACATCCTAAAGCAGATGCCTATTCGAGCGGATATTGGGTTGCTTGGAACTTTATTTTCTGCTTGTAAACAGCATGGGAAGTTTGACCTGGGCGAGGAAATTGCTACACTTCTGCTTGAGAAGGATCCTGACGATGCTTCTACTTACATACTTCTGTCAAACATGTATGCTGCAGTTGGGAAATGGGATGATGTGAGGAAGGTGAGGTCAAAGATGAGGGAGAGGGGACTAAGGAAGAGCCCAGGGTGCAGCTGGATTGAAGTTGACAAGAGGATGCACACATTCTTTGCTGAAGATAAATCACATCCGCAAGCAGCAGAGATGTATGAATCTCTCCAAAGCCTTTTGCTGCACATGAAAAGAGAAGGTTATGTTCCAAAGGCTACTTAGCGACAAAGAGCAAGCTTGTCTTCTGTGGTGGAGCTATGGAATTCATGGTTATGCCAGATCGGTTAATTCCATATTTATCGGAAGATGACAGAGAAACCTGCAGATGCTCTTTACTTTCTATGGTTAAAGGGTTCAGGCTCTGTTTGTGAGCTAGCTCCTTCCTCCATTTGCTGGGATGGCACTTTTTTTTCAGATCGAAATAGATCTGGCTTCCAATTTCATTTGATATCCTCTAAAGGGTGTTCTTGAGTTGACTCGCATCTCCATGCCTGTCTCCCTTCACACCCTTTCACACTCCATGAGTCCACTCAAAATTTGCCTCGTGCCCTCATCATGAAGAGCACTCTCAGACCCAAGCAAGTCCGTTGAAACGAATGAGTACATTATAGCCTACTAAGGAAAGGAAGACTGACAGCAGACTTTTAATGGTCTCCACGGAATCCATCACTGTCTCTGTCTGGCTTCAGTGTTATTGTCATGCAAGGTATGTCGTGGTGGTGATTGTTGTTGCCATTCTGGAAGCAGTGTCAGGCTGCTTACTTAATGGTGCATTCTGAAAAAGGTGATTGGGTTGATTGCGATAGAGCAAAGATGCGCACTATCCATCAAAAATTTGTTGAGAAGCTTATGCAGTTTTAACACATCCTATCAGAAACTTGAAGAAACTCTAAATTCCTTCCCTTGTGCATCAAGTGCAACTCACTGAACCGAGTGAACTTTTTCCATGTAAGCTTATAGTTTTCTATATGGTTTTTGAGTCATCGGTAGAACAGGAAATGAATTGCTGGTGGATACTGTTGATGAGAGGTGTCACACTTTCAAGCACATTGTCATTTCTTTAGTAAATGACACACACGTACACGCACATATATTACCTTATTCTGTACTCAAGACCTTTCTCTAATGTATTTCCAGGTGGATTGAATAAATGATGATTTCTCAGATTTGCAAGAAAGTGACCATACTTGATTTGCTTAGAACAGTGGATATACTTGTCTACATTTTCAAGATGAAAAGGATAGATTAACGTGAACAAGTTCAAACAAAACCTTTTCTTGACTCTTTAAATAGCAGTGAAGCACATAGCAACGACTAGCATTGATATATAAGAAGTTATTACCATGTTGCATGACCATCCAACTTCATGCTGTCACGGGATACATCATCGTTTCACATGACAAATAAGCAAAAGGTTCTGGTGTACTGGATTGGATCCTCGCAGAGAGGAATAACTCATTGTGCTTTATGAAAAGGTTTGTGACTTCAACAGTGCATTGAAGTCATCTCTAGCCTTCCTAAGCCGTGGTGAGAAGACGAAATTGGAAGGAGAAGATGAACTCCTGGCAGGTGAGGGGGAGCTGATGAACAGATCGTGAGAAGAATCTAGTCGTGGAAGGGAAGATGTACCCTTCTTGGGAACATTATTGAACCTGGCTGCCATTTCATTATGAGAAAGAAATGCAATTGAAGCTGGAGACCGCTTGTTCTTGCTGTTCGACCTGATTGGTTTTGAGGATGGATTGAAGTATGCATTAACATGTGATCCTCCCTCATTGTCCATGATTGCTGAAGATGACCAAGATCCACACTCGAACTCATCTAGAGATATCTTTGTCGACATTGCTAAACTGTAGTTTTCATTGGCAAATTCTCTGTTCTTTTTCTTGGCTTGCTTCTCCTTCCAGAGACCTGGCAAGAACATGCAAAATCCTCTACAATTGAAGGAACTCTCCTGACGATTTAACTTCTTTAACTTGTATACTCCTATGTTATTCTTGTTACAGCTGATGCTTCTCATACTAATAGGATATTTGTCATTATAGTAACTCATGCGTGATTTGTAGTCTATTTTCTCTCGTCTGATTCCCTTCCCGAGCTCAAACTCGTCTGTAGAACCGTATGGTCTCTCACTGGTCTTTCATGATTTGCTGCGATCAATCGAATCATGATCAAGACAAAGCGACTTTCTCGTACTTGGAATATAATCACTGTTCATACCCCGCAAGTGATCGTGTTGGTTACCTTCGAATGAAGCAGTGAATCTCCTGGGCAGTGAATTGGCGGAGGAAGGTACGCTCGTGCTTTTGATGTTTGGTTTTCTTGCTGATGGTTGTTTCTTCAATCTGACTTGCAATGGCGGATGATAATGCATGGCATCCGTGGTTATTTTCAAGGAGTCGGAATCAACTGTGATATGTTTTCGCTCCTTTTCGGTGACCAAGTCTTCATTGTTAGGCAGAGGAGAAGATAACATGGAAAGCATTGAGAGAGCGAGAGAGAGTTCGATGAGAAGAAAAGAGAGCGATGGACACACATGCGTTGGGTAGGTGTGAAAAGGCATGAAGCGTATCAGTGGTTGCGTGTTCTCATCTTCTTGCTCGGCTTCTCTTATTTAATTTCCTTGACGTACACATTTAAATAATTTTTTCTTGTGGTTCAAAAGGATGAGTACAGCAAAGGCTGGATAAAACTGTGATATGGTTTAGTTTTTAGATATATAGTGAAAGGTCAATTTCAAATCTTATACATTAGTTATTCTTCTAATATCTCGACAATTTGGAATTTATATTGTAAAAGTTAATAAATTCTATATAAGGTGGAAAGTGCTCCCCAAGCTCTTTCGTGCCCCAGCACACCCCCCACCTATAATCGATCTGTTGTTCGGATGGATAAAACAATTTTATGGATATGATCTACATAATTTATTCAAACATTTGAGGAACACACACACACACACTCTCTCTCTCTTTCTACATATATATATATATGTAGAGAGAGAGAGAGAACACGAAGAATTCTGATATTCGATTGAGAAGGTTAAGAGAACAAGGGGAATGGGGACACACAAATATCCGTTAGATAGACGTGCCATGCGTGAAGTTCACCAAGGCCAAGCATGTTCTACTCATTTTGATAGTCTTCATTTATTTCATTTTTTAATATACTCATGCATCTGACGTGCAAACAACTATATATATATATATATATATATATATAATGTGTTGGGAATGAGAACGATGGCTGTGATTATGGTTTAGTTTGTAGAGACAGAGGGAGAAGACAATCTTAAACTTTTATGTATTGGTTCTTCTTCCAAAGGTGTGGTAGTTGAGAAGAATGTATTACTAGCAGTATCGGATATATTGTACAATATGTGTTGAAACATATCAATTTTGACACAGCCGGTTCAAAAACAGGCCTGACGGTTTGAATCAGAATCAAATGGGGCCAGAAGCTAGAACCATCCAACCAGGCCCCTATGAACCAGAATCGGCAATTTCTGCTTCCATCTTTTATAAGTTATTCTAGTTCTTGGTTTAAACCGGAGTTGGCTTATAGATTGGAACTGGGGGGACCAGATGGAACATGGTTCAATTATGGATCACGATTTTGAGTGAACCAGAAACGGTGGTTTCCAACGACCAGACCTGCTTTACCTGAAAACTACCATATCGAATTACACTAAACACCATTTATGATAAGATGTTGCACCATATTGCATAAGACCTTTGTGTTTGCATTGTATGATGCAAAGACATTGTATATCATAAGGAGGCATGTATTGCAGCATATCTTACCTGTATCGTAGTGATATTTTTCCATTTTAGTTATAATAAATTACAATAGTGTCATGGCAACGTCGTTGGGTCTGAATGGATGCATATTAATACTTGCCAAAATTTTCTTAGGCATGCGGGGTCAGGAAGATCCATCCCTACCGGGTATATTGATGAGAAAAGGTCACTATACAGTATACAAAAGAGTTTATTCTTTCATGACTTCTCCTCTCCAAACTTAACTAATTTCGTCAAGCATGTAGCTACAAAACAATTAATTATCTTCTCCAATTGCAAATCTACAAAAAGAGTTCACTGAAAGACTGGAAATCAATACTTACAACAATCTTTACTGGTGAACCTACATTTATAATACAGATGACATTTTCAAAACATCCTTATTAGGTATATTATTATTTTAAAAATACAAATGCATGCAATCTGTGATGTGATTCACTGCAGGATGGATGGCAATGTAGCTATTTTCGTCCCCTTCTCTCGAGTCCCTCTCATGCTCCCTCTTGACATATTTCTCGTGATCCCACAGAGCGACGTTGAAATCAAACGCCTCGTTCCTCTCGGCAAATCCCAATCCGATAAAAGCATGCTTACCCCTCCCGTCTTCGGTCTTCAGCACGAAGTATCACGACGAGTCGAGGACCGTCTCGACAAAATTCTCTCGTTGGCCGGGAAGGACGAAGCAGGCAGCAAAGAGATCGCCGGAGTTGGGATCTTCTAAACGTATCTCGCACCTCTCAGCGCAGGATACGATCAGCAATCTCCCCGACCAAATCTTATCAGATTGAAGCCATTCCCCGCATTTGTACCCATCGCTAGAGCTTCTGGGAGGGATATTATACACAGAAACCTCACGGACGACGAGGAGAGTGTGCTCGAACGCTTCTTCTTCTGCAAATGACATTGTTTCCTAAGAGTCTAGGCCCTTCACAAGATAATGCGATGTGAGTATCACACAATCGAAGAGAAAATAGAGAAATCGACGTGATCTTGGGGAGAGATGTAATCAGAACAGCGTATTTTTTCTGTTTTCTTGGTCGATCAAGATTTGAATGGATTTGATACAAAGTCTGTGGTTTAGATTCAAAATTGGGTTTCTGATGTTTGAAGCAGAAATTTCTCTACGGGAACTGAAATTTGTGGCAAAGTTTGATCTCAGGTTTCCCGGTTTCGGCAGGTGGGTGTTGAGCAATAGAAGAGAGATTTCAATATGTTTACTACAAAAACCTAATGCGAGTGGGGACGCAGCAGAAATCACAGTCTTTCAAGACCTTTTCTGATGTAGGCATAAAAGAAATGGCAAGAAGGGACCACTGTCACTCACCCCACTATCGAAACCACCACACACCAGCTCCACCACCAACCGTTATCGTCTCTCCCCCGCACACCCTCCATCGAAGCAAAAACAATTTCTTATCAAGTTTTGCTGCAAAAGATCTAAAATGGAAAAGCTGACGACTACTTTCCATGGATGAGCGCTGTTTCATTCCTTGGCGAAATAAATATGGAGATGTTTGATATGTCGAGCAAAGCGCGTATTGCCTTCTCGGTGAAGCGAAGCAATAAAGGATCCCGAATCCGCACTCCTTGAAATTTGCTTTCTGTCAAAGGCATAACATGGCGTCAGTTTTGCTGAAAGACGATTTTATTCCCACGCACCACTTTCCGCAGGCCAGGTTTTGCCTTCAATTGGGGTTTGCAGATCAAAGGGGCGTAGCTAGACCTCTCCGGCTGGAAACCAGTCGGCAGTTCAACCGAAATTGAACAGGGACAGAAAACCGACTGAAACGAGGATCAGTCGAATCGGGATCAGAAAAGTCCGGGTTCCTACTTGTGTGGAAACTGCAATCGGATCCGGCGGTCCTGGCTGTGTAAACCACCAATTCAGTCCCTTTGTTTATCTTTCCTTTTTCTTTTAAATTTATTTTTGTTCTCAATTTTTTTCTGTTTTCGGTTCGGGCATAGACTGGTCATGCAACTCGGAACCGGACTCGCTGCGTAAAGGGTTGGAATCTTTGACAAATGGTCAGAACTTCAATACTAGGGTGCGCACCTGGCTCGAGCCTGCCTAACACCATCTTGCCTATTTAAAAAGAATGGAGGAAATTGACTGATTCAGTTGGATTTTCCTTTGCATGTATTTGTGCATTGCCCTTTAGTGTAATCCTGCAAATTCGAGATTCGACTTAATTGGATATGAGAACCGTCTGTCCAGTGACAGAACAATGCACTCCAAGTGTGATCTAAGAATGGACTCAAGTTCAAGCAAAAGCCAAAGTTGGTTTGGTTTTAGAAGTGATGACTATTGGTTTTCGAATAATTGACTTAGCATAATCATTTAGCTGCTTTTGATCATCCACCCATTAGCAATTGGTTGGACTATTTGTATTTGGTACAATGGAGAGTCTGAAGACAAATGCCTTCCCTGGGTACAGAATTCGTGACTTTCAGGTTGTGAGTCGACCCACTAACCAGGCAAGCTATTGCTCGTTGTGCTAATTTTACTATTTTAGCGATGTTATGGGTCTGATTTGCTGAAAAATAAAGAATCAACCGTATATTTACTTCTAAATATTATAGTTTTGGGTGTGGGTTTGAGTTTATTTGGATAATCTTTTAAATGAATAACCGTGAGATTGCTATTATTTCACACACTAGCTAAATTAAAGGCACTCAGACCGTTCGCTCAATGGCAGGGGTTCTAGAACCGTTGTTGCTGGTGGAGAGTTTGGTTCTTCAAAGATGCATGTGTGGGTGTTTGTTTTAGGCATCGGTTTTCTCTTGAAAAGAAAGAAAAGAAAAATTGGAAGAGGGCCTGTTTTGTTTGCGTCACCGTCACAAGCGACTCATCTTAACGGATCACTTGATAACTGCATTTTTGGATAATCTGGACCCGACCCACTCACTGGTATGAGCGCCACCGCCTGCTGGCTGCTGTCTCAAAATTCCCGGTGTGCTCACGTGGTTAGGTTCACCACCCCGCCGTTGCCCTAACGTCTCAAAACCTAGACATTCACGCCCTTCATTGTTTCCACGGCTCGTTGTTCGCATATGAAGCCGGTCCCCAACGTCATACTAATCGGTGCTCGAGGGAGAGTCAATAATCATCTCCTCAGCTCAAGAGTAAGAACGTTTTTTTCCTTCATTCTATCAACAATTTCTTCTTAAAATCGTTCATGTCCTCAGTCTCTTACTCCATTTTGATAAAGAAACGGTAGAAAACGAAACTAGATCAGTGCTTGGTTAAGGAAATTAATTTTCTGCCATAATCTGTTGATGGTTTTTTCCCTCGTAGTCGCTTTGAAGCTGTTATCAGTTGAAATTCATGGAAGGAACGCCGAGATAAGGAGCTAGATTTCCGTACTTTTCATGGTAGCAAAGCAGGATTTGAATTAGTGCTGTTGTGATAGGAAAGAGATGGCATTCAGCCTCCGCTTGCAGGGTTCTATTGCTTATGCTCATTTTGAATACTCCAATCGTGGTTTCGGTTCGGCGTCAGGGCGATTTTGTGGTGGGATCGACGTGGATGTACCAGAAGAGGGTTACTCGAATTGGGGAAGAAGGGATTTGTTTGCAATGCGCCGAGGTCAGCAAAGAAGAGTGTGTCTCGAGCGGGTTAATCCGGAAACTCTGAACGGCCATGTTTTAGCTCTTACTACGACGAACCCTCGGGAAAAACCGCGGGAAACGCTTCACTCGTCTTCTGATGGCCCTTACATTGAGAATGACCAGGTGTCAAATAATGAAATCCTGTGGATATTGTGCAAGAGTGGGAAAATGATGGAGGCCGCTAATTTGATCGACATAATGGCAAGGCTCAGCCAGATTCCCGACTTCTCGACCTGCATTACTATAATTCGCGGTTTGATCAAGTCTGATAGGATAGATAAAGCGAAGAGGGCGTTGAATATCATGGTTTTGTCAGGGGGCATCCCTGATGCTATTACTTATAACATGTTGATTGGTGGGTTGTGTCGTCATGGGCAGCTGACTTCTGCAGTTGATGTTTTAGATGGAATGAGTGCTAGTGGGTGTCCTCCGGATGTTATAACGTATAATGCTATTCTGAGAAGCATGTTCAGCATGGGGAAGACTGAACAGGCTATCCAGTTCTGGAAGGATCAATTGAGAAAGGGTTTCCTTCCCTATATAATCACATACACTGTCTTTATTGAGTTGGTTTTCAAGCATCGTGGAGTTGAATGTGTCCTTGAGATTGTAGATGACATGGCAGACGAAGGTTGCTATCCGGACATCGTGACATACAATTCTCTGATCAATGCAGCTTGTAAAGAAGGGAAGTATGATGGTGTAAACTTAATACTTGTGGACATGCTGGGTCGGGGTTTGCCACCCAATACGATAACATACAATAATTTACTCCATGGTCTTACCAGAATCGGGAGAAGGTGTGAGGCAGAGGAGATTCTTTTACTGATGAGGCAGAGCTCAATCCGTCCTACCGTTGTGTCTTACAATATCTTGATCAACTGTCTGTGTAAATCGGGATTCTTGGATCGGGCGATTGATTTCTTAGGTCAGATGGTTTCAGGAGGTTGCTGCCCTGACATCATTACCTTCAATACACTCTTGTACGCGCTCTGTAAGGAGGGTATGACGGATGAAGCATTTGATGTACTTCATTTCTTGGGGGACAATGGTTACAGTCTTGATCAGACTACTTATAACACTGTAATTGATGGTTTGTCGATAAAATGTGATCTTGATAAAGCAATGCAGTTGCTGAAGGAGATGATTAGCTGTCGAATTTTTCCTGATGATATTACGTACAATTCATTGATCGCTGGGCTATGTAAGGTGAACATGGTGGATGCAGCGTTGAAGATGTTGAAGGAGATGACCAAGAGAAAACATAAGCCAAAGGTTGTGACCTTTAATGCTGTTATGCAGGGCTTGTGCAGGGTAAATAAGGTGGATGTCGCCATTGACATCCTGAATATGATGGTTCTGAAACAGTGCAAACCGAATGAGGTCACATATGCCACTTTGATTAAGGGACTGGATGCTGCTGGGAAAAGAGGTGAGGCCATCAAACTTCGTAATAAGTTGGTTGAGTGTGGTACTCTTAGGAAAGCAGTTGGAGATAGATTGATACCTGGACATTGATCGTTATGAGCTGAATGTGTTTCATATACTATGAACTGCCAACAAGTTCACTATGTGGCAGTTCTTTTTAGAGAGGTAGAGTTATCAACTTACTTACCTGAAAATACATTCGATTCCCCTTGAATTGCCAAGTGAAGCAGTTTTCGTTGTTTATTTCTTCATTGTGGTTGTTTCTACTAGGGAAGGCTATAACCTCATTGAGTTAAATGATATGATCTTCATTTAGAAGTCTGACTGCCTCACGCTTCTGTTGAACTTTTTGGCAATCGATGTGATTCTCAATTTTGCTGACCTAGGTCTGATACTTCTCTTGTAATTTTTTTTGAGAAACATAATAAGAGTTGCTTTCTTCCTGTAAGGCTGGTAAAATTTGTCTTCAGGAATCCTACTGGTGCATATGAATCACATTTTCCTTTCTTCCTAATCATCTTCATAGTGTGGGGTTTTCCTGTTCCATGCATGCATTAAAGTCTATGAGAAAGATCCATGCCGTTATTAGGTTTGCCAAATTTGAGATTACCACAATTGGGCTGTTTTGGTTGTTCCTTTACATTCAAAATGAATCAACTATGTGTGGGACACCTTCTTCTCCACACGGGTTGATTTGTAAATGATTAGAATGCAAAAAGCAGAGGACTATCTTGACGGCAAAGAATGAATTCATCCTGAAGGAGACAGCCTTCAGAAAAGAAAAAAAGATGCTTCAATTAGAGACTTGAGCCGCATAATTTGACTGGGTTTAGACCCTACTCTGCATAAGGAATCCCATCCGATCGTGCATCACTGGCCTTTTGGTTGTGAACCGTCAGAAATTCAGAAAAAATCTCCTTAACTTTTTGATAGAAGTCCGTGGATTCTTACATATTCTAGCCTCGAGAGTTTTATGTTAGGTTGCTCCACCTTCCAATTCCTAAGAAGATGGTTTCTGAGTTATACAAAGATGAGAATGATAACAGAGAGGATATTAGTGGGACTCTCAGTAGAATGACTGCATTTATAAGTAGACATTCAAGCATTTTGTAACAAGGGCAGCAGAATAAGTAACAAGGATAGTCGACCATGATTCTGCCCGTTTGAACAGTTTTGCCCCCACTCTAACACAATTTTTACACCCAAAATGCGAAGATAAAATAAATTAATACAATATATTATTATAATTTTATTAATTATTAAATATAAATATTATATTGTATAAATTTATTTATTAAATTTTTTTTTTATAAATTAAAATAATAAATAATTTAATTAAATTTTAAAAATAAAATTAAACTTAATTAAATTTTGATACATAAATTCTTATAAAAAATTTATTATAATTCTAGAACATCTCAATATTCTTAATTTTTATGTATTAAATTTTATACTACTAAATTTAATACTATCAAATCTTATTTTATATTTCGTACTAAACGCACCCGTAATTCTAATACTAGCTAAATACCTACACGAGTAAACGTCTGATACACGCTTCTTGACAAAGTTTCAGTTTTTAAACTTTTATTAGCATTTTTCATCCAAAATCAAACTTTTTCTTCATTTTTTTCTATTCTCTCTTCCACACTAATTTATGCTCACGATGGAAGTACTGAAGTCTTAGCTTACCCTACTAATTTGACTCATTCCAAAATTAGTTAATATGAATTGAGTTTTAGAAATTATATCCACACTAATTTATGTTCACGATGGAAGTAAATTAGCTTAATATATTGATTTGATTTTAGAAATTATATTTTAGATTAAATTTAAATTATAATTTGAGTTGTCTCAAATCTAACATAATATCATACATTATTTTAAAATTTATATTTTCCTATAATTAATTATAAATAATATAATTCCTTGATATTATATAACGATAAGTTTGCAGATTTCTAAATCTACTATAATAGCGGCTATTCATTTATACGTGTTGTTGTCTTATTCCATCTATTTAAATAATATATATTCTGATTTATTTATAACTAAAGTTTGCCCCTGTAAATAATATTAAAAATAAAAAATTAAGAGATAATAAAAATATAATAAAATAAAACTTAATTTCATTAAAATAGTTTTTAATAAAGATAGATTAAATTATAAATACACAAGACATTCACAAATTAACGAGGACTAATTTGCGAGAAATTTCTGACTAATCTCTGTAAAATATTTTTACAAAAGATTAACGAGACACCGTCATTTTTTCATTGCTAATTAGTACTAAATGTATTCTCGTTAATTTCTCGCTAAATAAAATTATTCCATTGTCACTTTTCAAAATATTTTTACAAAGATTAACAAATTGCTAATTAGTGAAAAAAATAGTGTCTGTATTTCATCTTGCAAATCAGTAAGAGGAAATTTCATCGCTATTCCATCACTATAGTATGAAAATCCATTAGCTAATTTTAGATCTAATACAAACCAAAATCCTCGCTAATTTTCTCGTTATTCTATCAACTAATCCCTAGCTAATTCTAGTCACAATAAAAAAAAAAATGAAAGAAAGAAAATAAGTAAAAGCCACCAGATTCCTAACTTAAATATAACAGTTACTCTAACCAATGATATAAACATGAAATGGAAATAGTACCTTATGAAGGCCAATAAAGAAGCATAAATCTTTGTGCGTAACTGATATTATATGACAAAGCTTGATTTTAGTGTATGTCCTAATCAGTTCAAATCAAACTTCAAACATGAAACATCTATTTTGTTTTGCTTCCAAAAGTAAATCCACAATTAACTAATTCATAAGCAATGGCATGTGTGTGCAGTGTGTTATTCCCATACCATAAAAATATGCACAAGAAGAACGAAGCATTATGAAACGTGTATTATTCCCCATAAAAATATGCACAAGATAAGGCATGAAAGCATAATATTAAATCACAGAACAAATAACAATCAATCATCAATTGCATTTACGAACTATAAAATTAAAACTATTTCTCACATGCTGCAGAGTGTCACCTAAAAGGGCAGTAAATGGTTGCCACAGGCCACGTGAATTTTCAGCTCTGACTTGAATAGCTCGTAGCTTTGAAGAACTGCAACCATTTTCATTGCCTTTGTAATTTTCTGGATATTCTTCACACTCTTCATCCGATTTCTGACTGGATGATTACATAAATCCACAAAAGAATGAATGTCTATTTGGCAGGTAGCCATAAATCTAACAGAAATAAAGAAACTTAAGAAGCAGTAAACAGAAGATGAAATGATACTACCTGCTTGAGTTTAAATAGAGCGCACTCCCAGTGGGGCTTGCTCCTGTCAACCAGTTGGTTTAGTGCAGAAAATATATAGAATATATGGAATATGCAATATAACACATAAGAATCGACATTAAAAGAATCCATTATTTGTGATATATTGTGCATGTAAAAAAGAACTATGGAAAAAGATCACCTAATTATCTAAAACTTGATACGCATTTGGCATATACCAATGTCAAGTTTGCATATACGAATACAACAGCTAAAATGCCACACACAAATTGAGTCTACTAGAATCAAATTTATCAAACCACAAAATGAATGCACCTTGCAGGCAAGCAAACAGATTAATAAAACAACAGTAATGCAATGTATAGAATCGTACTGAGAGATCATTAGGAATTTACAACATTGAAGTCTCCATATATCCACTAATCTAAATGAAAGTTTTGGTCATATTCTTAAATCACAACTGATAATAGTTCAAAATACAAGTGAGGAGTAAGTCATGCATGAACACCCAAACAGATAAGGCTGAATTCAAATAAATGTTGGAAACACAAGATACCTGATTTGCCTTGCGGCCTAGACCCATTAAAAAGTTGTCAGGATTAATATCACGGTGCAGAAAACCCCAGGAATGCATGTACTCAACTCTGTTTATCTACGCAAACCAAATTGAGGGAAAGCGTAAAAATACAGCTGCTGTCTGTTAAAAGTATAGTTTTCTTAAAATTAAATTCATACTTACTAGCTGATCTGCAAGCATCAGAACTGTTTTCAGAGATAATTTTCTATTGCAATAGTTAAACAAGTCTTCAAGACTTGGTCCAGTGAAGAGACTTCCAGATAGAGCATCACGAAGCTTACAATTGATTTCTTGAGGAATTGATAAGCAGCAAGAAGACCAAATAGCTCAATCTCGAGAATTAGTGGCAATCCGAAGTTACAGTATTTGTAGAAAACTTCCATGTGAGAGGGTGTGTTTGTCAAATAATGATCACAGAGTTTCTGAGAACAGGTCACGGGCACTTTTCATAACTGACAAGCTCATCAAGGTATTCTTTATTTTTTATTCCTCTAAGAAAGATCATTATAATGAGCACAGCTATACTATACCAATTTGACACTCGATTTCAACAATTAAGCTTCCTGCAGCACAGCTAAACAGGGTGGGCTTCTAATGGGTATGTAAACATTGAGGTGATTAATTTTGCAGTGATGACGACATTTTGAGAGAAGATAGTCAAGAGGGAATAAAATACCGTTTCAAACCTTTTGGAAAAGACAAACCAGGAAAAGATCATGCCATTCTCTGAAAAAAGACCACTTCATGATGGTATTTGAATTACTCAAAAGTTCTTTCTTTTCCTTTTGTCTAAATCTAATATTTTCATCACCTAAACTATGATATCCTTAATTATTTAGGAGTAGGGATCTTCTATTTAACAAATAATCGAGGTATAGAAAAATCAATCTTGTCTCAGAACTCACGATATGAAAGCTAAAGCTATCAAACATCCCAAGAAAACAGCAAAACTCAAGAAACAAAACGGAGAAAAAGAGATTCCTTTGCAGCAGAAATGCAGCTAATTTTTAAGCAAAATCACCATTTATTTCAGGAAAATAACAGCCAAAATGTATCGACTAGCGTACCATCTTGATAGCCACTTCTTTCCCTGTCTGAATGTTAACACCTGCAATCCACCACCAAAATCCCGAAAGAGTATTAGATCCTTCATCTGAATCAAAACAGTGACATCCTAAACCTGTAACGATCAAAAACCTCAAATATTTTGACGATTTGCAATTCCATTTTGATTTCAATGAGGAGAAACAATTTTAAGAAAAAAAATCGAAACTAAAAACCCAATGACAGAGATGGCAGATTATTGAGAAACCCATAAATCCAAAATTGGGAAAAAAGTACCTAGGTAAAGCTCCCCAAAAGATCCGCTTCCAATCTTCCTTCCGAGCCGAAACTTGCCTCCGATCACGTGCTCCATATTCCCTCAGAAGGACGAAATCCTCACCCCAAAGCACGCTTTCTCCCTTAGAGTTCCAACTACAGAAAACCGAAATTCCAAGCACTATCAAGCAGACACCCTCATTTCTCCAACAAATCAACGAACTACGCCCATCGATATCCAAAATGGAGCAAGAAACGCCAAGGACAATACCCAAAAGACCGAATCAAGATTCCTCCACCAAACGAGAGAAATCCTCACACCGATGCCCGCGAAATATTCAG
Source organism: Brasenia schreberi (assembly GCA_036023115.1). Taxonomy (NCBI): domain Eukaryota; kingdom Viridiplantae; phylum Streptophyta; class Magnoliopsida; order Nymphaeales; family Cabombaceae; genus Brasenia; species Brasenia schreberi. The sequence goes on from JAYKKT010000068.1 coordinate 18,092,294, forward strand.
GCCACCAACCGCCATCACAAAATCGGAGCTCGAACGACGATTGATCCGCGCAGAAGAACGTTTTATCGGATACGAGAGTAAGAAAAGAATAATAAACCAGAGATGGGAAGCAATTCGAGAAGGAGGCCTAATGAATACAACAATCTTGCCCTAAAACTCGATCGGAAGTTTCGCACATATTATTCGTAGAGACAATCAAGAAGACCAAAGAATTGCCAAGAAACCAAGAAAATTTTAGAGCAAAAGAACTCTATGTCTATAGAGAGAAGGGAGGTAGATTACATGTATCGTAATCAACACACGGGGCACGGTGAGAGGGAGGATGACGAGTCGGTAGAATTATGTGCAATGTTATTGGTGGTGGCGGGTTGAGAGAGGTTTTGGTTTTGGTGGGACGTTAAGGAGGGTGCGTTTCTCTTAGGTATTCGCTGTTTCTCTCTCTTCTTCAGTGACAATGGTGTCATCTGAAGGAGAAGAGAGAGAGAGGGAGATTTGGTAAAGCAGGTGTTGGGCATCGTCAACCCATCGTGACTCATTGACTCACTCTGCTCCTCTTTTTTCTTGACGTCCCTTTTTTTTTTACAATTTCCGACTTTCCTTGTCAACTAACGCACATGCCTTCTTGTATGTATGTTCTCGTTCACCATCCCTAACATTTGGGCGACTAAATGAACCAAGCTCCTTGTATTTCTATTTCCGTTCGGTTTGGTTTGGTATGACTTGGTTCGGTTCGAGCTGGTAAATGACTGCCTTCACCGAGTTGGGTTTAACTCGGCTTACAAGCTCGTTTAGTTTAAGTATATAGTTTTTTATGCACATATGCTAGAAGTACCATGTTTATCCAACACAATGTGTGGTGTAATGCTGACAAATGATCAAATCTTTCGTTTTTATATGAAATCTATATGGAAACTATACTTGTAAATTCTATGGAAAATTATACAATTTTAGAAGCTTATCTATGTTAAATGGATGGAACATAAGCTGAACATTAATAATGCATGATTGATTTGGCTTAGTTCTTATTAGCTTGCTCAGTTAAGTATACATAGTTTTTATGTGCTATCTATATAGTTTGTATTAGCTTGCTCGGTTAAGTATAATATATAGTTCTTATGTGCTTTCTATGTACAGAGAAGTGGCTTATACTCAACACATCTTGTACTTAATGGGTACCTACAACGTAAAATATGATATCCATCCAAATGTCTGTCTCTCTCTCTCTCACACACACACACAAGCACAAACACACAGGATGTGAGATTCAGTGAATATCATATCCATCTTCCTACACATAAGAAGCTTTATCAGCAAGAATGCCGACCACTTTCTTGAAAACCCTATCACTCTACTTTGCTGATAGTATATAAAACCTAGTCTTATTGGTATCTTCAGATCACCTTCTCTCATTGGTAGAGGCAACTACAGCCTGTTGGAGTCATTCCTAATCTGTTGAATCAGCCGATTCGATTCAGTAGTTGAAAACGAATAAGCTTGAATCAGCCGATTCAAACGGGAACGGTAATTTTTAAATATAATTAGTGAGACCTTGTGGTCTTGGGGCAACGCATTTACTTACGAGGGTTGGTTATGTAGCTGATGCTCACAGTCCGTTCTTACGATAGGAAGAGCACAGCTAATTGGTGCGCTGATGGTATTCATGCAAAAGTTGAACAAGATGCAGCCTCTCCTTGCAGTATGTTACAGTCATATGTACCTTTGTGTGTATATATACATATACATATACAGATATATGCATACACACACACGCACATACATATACAAAAAGCTGCAGCCCTCCTCACTAAAGGTTCGATCCAAAAGAACGGAGTCAAGTTGAAGGTCCTCACGAGTTCAGTATCATGCTTGCATGACTGGTATATACGAACATACGAATATACATAACACAAAAGAACACAGCCTTCCTCACTAAAGGTCCGACCCAAAAGAACCGAGCCAAGTTGAAGGTCCTCATGAGTTCGATATCATGCGTGCATGACTGGTAGAGGTCATACACACACATATACATACATGTGTGTGAGAGAGGGAATAAGTAGTCTAATGATTGATTCATTCATTGTCTTCATTCATATCCATGTGCGTATTTGTGTTATATATATATATATATGTGTGTGTGTGTGTGGATATAGTGATTCCATCCCCTATACCTTTGCCCTTTGTTTTTTTAGGGTAATAAGTTTCTTGTTCATGTTTTTTCTCAAATATTTTTATAATTTTTTAAAACTGTTCATATTCCTCAAAAAGCAAAACAATGCATTAGTATGCATTTGTCATAGGGTGCTCGATCTAATTCTCCCTCCCCCCCGGCTCTCTCTCTTTATATACTTTTTCTTTACCAACTTCTTTCTCCCTGCGCTACCTCAAAAAGCCCCTTTCACTCTCTCTTTCTCTTGACTTCCGATCCATCAACCCCTTGTCGTCGTTCCTCCATGCGGTCAATCTCAACCTATTCCAGAGCATTCTCTCTTGTTGCCTACGTCTGATTGCTTAAATAAGTTGATAAAAGGTTGATCATGGCAATCTTGTTCTATTGAATAAGGTTTGGGGGCACAATTGAGCCCAAACGAACCGTCAAGCAAAATTGCTCCCTGGGTAAGACTTTAGGGAGCAAATTTGCACATTTTCCCTATGCAGAATTGATGGCAATAATACATTTTGTAACACATGGAAGCCAGAAGGCTAGCCCTTTTGCTAACCTATTGCATTTCTAGCAAGTTGCTTCGACCAGGTAAGTTGATTCACAAACACATAATATCATGCGGCCTTCAGCAGGATATTTTTCTATGTAAAAAGCTCATAAATCTCTACATTTCTTTCGACTCCCTTGAATCTGCAAGGCTAGTTTTTCAAAATATAGAAAACCCACTTGATACTTCACTGTGGAACAGTTTGTTGGCTGCTTATGCTAGAAAGCAATTGTACAGGGAAACCCAATTGCTTTTTGAGGAACTAAAGAGTTTCTCCTGCATTAGACCTGACTCTTATTCTTTTCCTAGCGTTCTTAAGGCGTTTGGGGCACTTGGGCGTGTGGAAGAAGGGAGGAAGGTTCACTGTGGTGTGATAAAAGACGGATCTCTGGATGTTGTTGTTGCTAGTGCTTTGGTGGGAATGTATGCTAAATGCAACCTTTTTGTTGAAGCTTGTAAAGTGTTCGATGAAATGCCGGATAAAGATGTTGCTTCGTGGAATACCGTGATTTCTTGCTATTACCAAGATGGGCAGTACGAGAAGGCTCTTCATTTATTTGATCAAATGAGAGACTCTGGGTTCCAGCCTGACTCTGTGACGTTTACCACGGTTTTTTCATCTTGTGCACGCCTTTCTGCACTGGACAAAGGGAAAAGGATTCACGAAACCTTGATCAGAAAAGGCTATGAGTTAGATGTGTTTGTGATCTCTTCACTTGTTGATATGTATGGAAGGTGTGGATCTTTGGATGTTGCCAGAAAGATATTTGATTCAGTGCCCAAGAAGACTGTGGTCACCTGGAATTCAATGATATCTGGGTATGCGACTATTGGGGATTGTAATTCTTCTCTTCACCTATTCTTCAGAATGATTATGGAAGGAGTAAGTCCCACTTCAACCACTCTAAGTATTTTGTTGTCAGTGTGTGGAAAGTCAAATCATTTAAAGTTTGGAAAATATTTGCATGGTTACTGCATCAGAAACGATATAGTAATTGACATTTTTCTCAGTTCTGCTTTGCTTGATCTGTATCTTAAGTGTGGAAGTTTGTTTTACGCTCAAGACATATTTGAAACAATGCCAAAGATGAATTGTGTTTCATGGAACGTTATGATATCAGGACTTGCATCAAGAGGATGTTACCATGAGGCTCTTAAAATCTTTGGTGACATGAGAAATGCTGGTGTGAGGCCAGATGCAATCGCATTTGCGAGTATCCTGTCAGCATGCTCACAATTATCAGCTCTGCAAGTCGGTAAAGAAATACACCAGTGTTTAGCAGAGTACAAACTTGAATATGAGGAAATAGTAGCAGCTGCTCTTGTTGACATGTATGCAAAATGTGGAGCGGTGGATGATGCGCGGAGAGTTTTTGATGTGATGCCAAAGAGGGATGTTGTTTCTTGGACTACCATGATAACAGCCTATGGTTCCCATGGAAATGCATTCGAAGCTCTGTACCTTTTTCGGCAAATGGAAAGCTCTGAAACTAAACCAGACAGCGTGTCCTTCCTTGCACTTCTTTCTGCTTGTAGTCATGGTGGATTGGTTGATGAAGGACGTCACTATTTTGATCAAATGAGAAATCACTATGGTATCAATCCAACTCTTGAACACTATTCTTGTGTGATTGACATGCTTGGTCGATCAGGAAAAGTCCATGATGCATATGACATCCTAAAGCAGATGCCTATTCGAGCGGATATTGGGTTGCTTGGAACTTTATTTTCTGCTTGTAAACAGCATGGGAAGTTTGACCTGGGCGAGGAAATTGCTACACTTCTGCTTGAGAAGGATCCTGACGATGCTTCTACTTACATACTTCTGTCAAACATGTATGCTGCAGTTGGGAAATGGGATGATGTGAGGAAGGTGAGGTCAAAGATGAGGGAGAGGGGACTAAGGAAGAGCCCAGGGTGCAGCTGGATTGAAGTTGACAAGAGGATGCACACATTCTTTGCTGAAGATAAATCACATCCGCAAGCAGCAGAGATGTATGAATCTCTCCAAAGCCTTTTGCTGCACATGAAAAGAGAAGGTTATGTTCCAAAGGCTACTTAGCGACAAAGAGCAAGCTTGTCTTCTGTGGTGGAGCTATGGAATTCATGGTTATGCCAGATCGGTTAATTCCATATTTATCGGAAGATGACAGAGAAACCTGCAGATGCTCTTTACTTTCTATGGTTAAAGGGTTCAGGCTCTGTTTGTGAGCTAGCTCCTTCCTCCATTTGCTGGGATGGCACTTTTTTTTCAGATCGAAATAGATCTGGCTTCCAATTTCATTTGATATCCTCTAAAGGGTGTTCTTGAGTTGACTCGCATCTCCATGCCTGTCTCCCTTCACACCCTTTCACACTCCATGAGTCCACTCAAAATTTGCCTCGTGCCCTCATCATGAAGAGCACTCTCAGACCCAAGCAAGTCCGTTGAAACGAATGAGTACATTATAGCCTACTAAGGAAAGGAAGACTGACAGCAGACTTTTAATGGTCTCCACGGAATCCATCACTGTCTCTGTCTGGCTTCAGTGTTATTGTCATGCAAGGTATGTCGTGGTGGTGATTGTTGTTGCCATTCTGGAAGCAGTGTCAGGCTGCTTACTTAATGGTGCATTCTGAAAAAGGTGATTGGGTTGATTGCGATAGAGCAAAGATGCGCACTATCCATCAAAAATTTGTTGAGAAGCTTATGCAGTTTTAACACATCCTATCAGAAACTTGAAGAAACTCTAAATTCCTTCCCTTGTGCATCAAGTGCAACTCACTGAACCGAGTGAACTTTTTCCATGTAAGCTTATAGTTTTCTATATGGTTTTTGAGTCATCGGTAGAACAGGAAATGAATTGCTGGTGGATACTGTTGATGAGAGGTGTCACACTTTCAAGCACATTGTCATTTCTTTAGTAAATGACACACACGTACACGCACATATATTACCTTATTCTGTACTCAAGACCTTTCTCTAATGTATTTCCAGGTGGATTGAATAAATGATGATTTCTCAGATTTGCAAGAAAGTGACCATACTTGATTTGCTTAGAACAGTGGATATACTTGTCTACATTTTCAAGATGAAAAGGATAGATTAACGTGAACAAGTTCAAACAAAACCTTTTCTTGACTCTTTAAATAGCAGTGAAGCACATAGCAACGACTAGCATTGATATATAAGAAGTTATTACCATGTTGCATGACCATCCAACTTCATGCTGTCACGGGATACATCATCGTTTCACATGACAAATAAGCAAAAGGTTCTGGTGTACTGGATTGGATCCTCGCAGAGAGGAATAACTCATTGTGCTTTATGAAAAGGTTTGTGACTTCAACAGTGCATTGAAGTCATCTCTAGCCTTCCTAAGCCGTGGTGAGAAGACGAAATTGGAAGGAGAAGATGAACTCCTGGCAGGTGAGGGGGAGCTGATGAACAGATCGTGAGAAGAATCTAGTCGTGGAAGGGAAGATGTACCCTTCTTGGGAACATTATTGAACCTGGCTGCCATTTCATTATGAGAAAGAAATGCAATTGAAGCTGGAGACCGCTTGTTCTTGCTGTTCGACCTGATTGGTTTTGAGGATGGATTGAAGTATGCATTAACATGTGATCCTCCCTCATTGTCCATGATTGCTGAAGATGACCAAGATCCACACTCGAACTCATCTAGAGATATCTTTGTCGACATTGCTAAACTGTAGTTTTCATTGGCAAATTCTCTGTTCTTTTTCTTGGCTTGCTTCTCCTTCCAGAGACCTGGCAAGAACATGCAAAATCCTCTACAATTGAAGGAACTCTCCTGACGATTTAACTTCTTTAACTTGTATACTCCTATGTTATTCTTGTTACAGCTGATGCTTCTCATACTAATAGGATATTTGTCATTATAGTAACTCATGCGTGATTTGTAGTCTATTTTCTCTCGTCTGATTCCCTTCCCGAGCTCAAACTCGTCTGTAGAACCGTATGGTCTCTCACTGGTCTTTCATGATTTGCTGCGATCAATCGAATCATGATCAAGACAAAGCGACTTTCTCGTACTTGGAATATAATCACTGTTCATACCCCGCAAGTGATCGTGTTGGTTACCTTCGAATGAAGCAGTGAATCTCCTGGGCAGTGAATTGGCGGAGGAAGGTACGCTCGTGCTTTTGATGTTTGGTTTTCTTGCTGATGGTTGTTTCTTCAATCTGACTTGCAATGGCGGATGATAATGCATGGCATCCGTGGTTATTTTCAAGGAGTCGGAATCAACTGTGATATGTTTTCGCTCCTTTTCGGTGACCAAGTCTTCATTGTTAGGCAGAGGAGAAGATAACATGGAAAGCATTGAGAGAGCGAGAGAGAGTTCGATGAGAAGAAAAGAGAGCGATGGACACACATGCGTTGGGTAGGTGTGAAAAGGCATGAAGCGTATCAGTGGTTGCGTGTTCTCATCTTCTTGCTCGGCTTCTCTTATTTAATTTCCTTGACGTACACATTTAAATAATTTTTTCTTGTGGTTCAAAAGGATGAGTACAGCAAAGGCTGGATAAAACTGTGATATGGTTTAGTTTTTAGATATATAGTGAAAGGTCAATTTCAAATCTTATACATTAGTTATTCTTCTAATATCTCGACAATTTGGAATTTATATTGTAAAAGTTAATAAATTCTATATAAGGTGGAAAGTGCTCCCCAAGCTCTTTCGTGCCCCAGCACACCCCCCACCTATAATCGATCTGTTGTTCGGATGGATAAAACAATTTTATGGATATGATCTACATAATTTATTCAAACATTTGAGGAACACACACACACACTCTCTCTCTCTTTCTACATATATATATATATGTAGAGAGAGAGAGAGAACACGAAGAATTCTGATATTCGATTGAGAAGGTTAAGAGAACAAGGGGAATGGGGACACACAAATATCCGTTAGATAGACGTGCCATGCGTGAAGTTCACCAAGGCCAAGCATGTTCTACTCATTTTGATAGTCTTCATTTATTTCATTTTTTAATATACTCATGCATCTGACGTGCAAACAACTATATATATATATATATATATATATAATGTGTTGGGAATGAGAACGATGGCTGTGATTATGGTTTAGTTTGTAGAGACAGAGGGAGAAGACAATCTTAAACTTTTATGTATTGGTTCTTCTTCCAAAGGTGTGGTAGTTGAGAAGAATGTATTACTAGCAGTATCGGATATATTGTACAATATGTGTTGAAACATATCAATTTTGACACAGCCGGTTCAAAAACAGGCCTGACGGTTTGAATCAGAATCAAATGGGGCCAGAAGCTAGAACCATCCAACCAGGCCCCTATGAACCAGAATCGGCAATTTCTGCTTCCATCTTTTATAAGTTATTCTAGTTCTTGGTTTAAACCGGAGTTGGCTTATAGATTGGAACTGGGGGGACCAGATGGAACATGGTTCAATTATGGATCACGATTTTGAGTGAACCAGAAACGGTGGTTTCCAACGACCAGACCTGCTTTACCTGAAAACTACCATATCGAATTACACTAAACACCATTTATGATAAGATGTTGCACCATATTGCATAAGACCTTTGTGTTTGCATTGTATGATGCAAAGACATTGTATATCATAAGGAGGCATGTATTGCAGCATATCTTACCTGTATCGTAGTGATATTTTTCCATTTTAGTTATAATAAATTACAATAGTGTCATGGCAACGTCGTTGGGTCTGAATGGATGCATATTAATACTTGCCAAAATTTTCTTAGGCATGCGGGGTCAGGAAGATCCATCCCTACCGGGTATATTGATGAGAAAAGGTCACTATACAGTATACAAAAGAGTTTATTCTTTCATGACTTCTCCTCTCCAAACTTAACTAATTTCGTCAAGCATGTAGCTACAAAACAATTAATTATCTTCTCCAATTGCAAATCTACAAAAAGAGTTCACTGAAAGACTGGAAATCAATACTTACAACAATCTTTACTGGTGAACCTACATTTATAATACAGATGACATTTTCAAAACATCCTTATTAGGTATATTATTATTTTAAAAATACAAATGCATGCAATCTGTGATGTGATTCACTGCAGGATGGATGGCAATGTAGCTATTTTCGTCCCCTTCTCTCGAGTCCCTCTCATGCTCCCTCTTGACATATTTCTCGTGATCCCACAGAGCGACGTTGAAATCAAACGCCTCGTTCCTCTCGGCAAATCCCAATCCGATAAAAGCATGCTTACCCCTCCCGTCTTCGGTCTTCAGCACGAAGTATCACGACGAGTCGAGGACCGTCTCGACAAAATTCTCTCGTTGGCCGGGAAGGACGAAGCAGGCAGCAAAGAGATCGCCGGAGTTGGGATCTTCTAAACGTATCTCGCACCTCTCAGCGCAGGATACGATCAGCAATCTCCCCGACCAAATCTTATCAGATTGAAGCCATTCCCCGCATTTGTACCCATCGCTAGAGCTTCTGGGAGGGATATTATACACAGAAACCTCACGGACGACGAGGAGAGTGTGCTCGAACGCTTCTTCTTCTGCAAATGACATTGTTTCCTAAGAGTCTAGGCCCTTCACAAGATAATGCGATGTGAGTATCACACAATCGAAGAGAAAATAGAGAAATCGACGTGATCTTGGGGAGAGATGTAATCAGAACAGCGTATTTTTTCTGTTTTCTTGGTCGATCAAGATTTGAATGGATTTGATACAAAGTCTGTGGTTTAGATTCAAAATTGGGTTTCTGATGTTTGAAGCAGAAATTTCTCTACGGGAACTGAAATTTGTGGCAAAGTTTGATCTCAGGTTTCCCGGTTTCGGCAGGTGGGTGTTGAGCAATAGAAGAGAGATTTCAATATGTTTACTACAAAAACCTAATGCGAGTGGGGACGCAGCAGAAATCACAGTCTTTCAAGACCTTTTCTGATGTAGGCATAAAAGAAATGGCAAGAAGGGACCACTGTCACTCACCCCACTATCGAAACCACCACACACCAGCTCCACCACCAACCGTTATCGTCTCTCCCCCGCACACCCTCCATCGAAGCAAAAACAATTTCTTATCAAGTTTTGCTGCAAAAGATCTAAAATGGAAAAGCTGACGACTACTTTCCATGGATGAGCGCTGTTTCATTCCTTGGCGAAATAAATATGGAGATGTTTGATATGTCGAGCAAAGCGCGTATTGCCTTCTCGGTGAAGCGAAGCAATAAAGGATCCCGAATCCGCACTCCTTGAAATTTGCTTTCTGTCAAAGGCATAACATGGCGTCAGTTTTGCTGAAAGACGATTTTATTCCCACGCACCACTTTCCGCAGGCCAGGTTTTGCCTTCAATTGGGGTTTGCAGATCAAAGGGGCGTAGCTAGACCTCTCCGGCTGGAAACCAGTCGGCAGTTCAACCGAAATTGAACAGGGACAGAAAACCGACTGAAACGAGGATCAGTCGAATCGGGATCAGAAAAGTCCGGGTTCCTACTTGTGTGGAAACTGCAATCGGATCCGGCGGTCCTGGCTGTGTAAACCACCAATTCAGTCCCTTTGTTTATCTTTCCTTTTTCTTTTAAATTTATTTTTGTTCTCAATTTTTTTCTGTTTTCGGTTCGGGCATAGACTGGTCATGCAACTCGGAACCGGACTCGCTGCGTAAAGGGTTGGAATCTTTGACAAATGGTCAGAACTTCAATACTAGGGTGCGCACCTGGCTCGAGCCTGCCTAACACCATCTTGCCTATTTAAAAAGAATGGAGGAAATTGACTGATTCAGTTGGATTTTCCTTTGCATGTATTTGTGCATTGCCCTTTAGTGTAATCCTGCAAATTCGAGATTCGACTTAATTGGATATGAGAACCGTCTGTCCAGTGACAGAACAATGCACTCCAAGTGTGATCTAAGAATGGACTCAAGTTCAAGCAAAAGCCAAAGTTGGTTTGGTTTTAGAAGTGATGACTATTGGTTTTCGAATAATTGACTTAGCATAATCATTTAGCTGCTTTTGATCATCCACCCATTAGCAATTGGTTGGACTATTTGTATTTGGTACAATGGAGAGTCTGAAGACAAATGCCTTCCCTGGGTACAGAATTCGTGACTTTCAGGTTGTGAGTCGACCCACTAACCAGGCAAGCTATTGCTCGTTGTGCTAATTTTACTATTTTAGCGATGTTATGGGTCTGATTTGCTGAAAAATAAAGAATCAACCGTATATTTACTTCTAAATATTATAGTTTTGGGTGTGGGTTTGAGTTTATTTGGATAATCTTTTAAATGAATAACCGTGAGATTGCTATTATTTCACACACTAGCTAAATTAAAGGCACTCAGACCGTTCGCTCAATGGCAGGGGTTCTAGAACCGTTGTTGCTGGTGGAGAGTTTGGTTCTTCAAAGATGCATGTGTGGGTGTTTGTTTTAGGCATCGGTTTTCTCTTGAAAAGAAAGAAAAGAAAAATTGGAAGAGGGCCTGTTTTGTTTGCGTCACCGTCACAAGCGACTCATCTTAACGGATCACTTGATAACTGCATTTTTGGATAATCTGGACCCGACCCACTCACTGGTATGAGCGCCACCGCCTGCTGGCTGCTGTCTCAAAATTCCCGGTGTGCTCACGTGGTTAGGTTCACCACCCCGCCGTTGCCCTAACGTCTCAAAACCTAGACATTCACGCCCTTCATTGTTTCCACGGCTCGTTGTTCGCATATGAAGCCGGTCCCCAACGTCATACTAATCGGTGCTCGAGGGAGAGTCAATAATCATCTCCTCAGCTCAAGAGTAAGAACGTTTTTTTCCTTCATTCTATCAACAATTTCTTCTTAAAATCGTTCATGTCCTCAGTCTCTTACTCCATTTTGATAAAGAAACGGTAGAAAACGAAACTAGATCAGTGCTTGGTTAAGGAAATTAATTTTCTGCCATAATCTGTTGATGGTTTTTTCCCTCGTAGTCGCTTTGAAGCTGTTATCAGTTGAAATTCATGGAAGGAACGCCGAGATAAGGAGCTAGATTTCCGTACTTTTCATGGTAGCAAAGCAGGATTTGAATTAGTGCTGTTGTGATAGGAAAGAGATGGCATTCAGCCTCCGCTTGCAGGGTTCTATTGCTTATGCTCATTTTGAATACTCCAATCGTGGTTTCGGTTCGGCGTCAGGGCGATTTTGTGGTGGGATCGACGTGGATGTACCAGAAGAGGGTTACTCGAATTGGGGAAGAAGGGATTTGTTTGCAATGCGCCGAGGTCAGCAAAGAAGAGTGTGTCTCGAGCGGGTTAATCCGGAAACTCTGAACGGCCATGTTTTAGCTCTTACTACGACGAACCCTCGGGAAAAACCGCGGGAAACGCTTCACTCGTCTTCTGATGGCCCTTACATTGAGAATGACCAGGTGTCAAATAATGAAATCCTGTGGATATTGTGCAAGAGTGGGAAAATGATGGAGGCCGCTAATTTGATCGACATAATGGCAAGGCTCAGCCAGATTCCCGACTTCTCGACCTGCATTACTATAATTCGCGGTTTGATCAAGTCTGATAGGATAGATAAAGCGAAGAGGGCGTTGAATATCATGGTTTTGTCAGGGGGCATCCCTGATGCTATTACTTATAACATGTTGATTGGTGGGTTGTGTCGTCATGGGCAGCTGACTTCTGCAGTTGATGTTTTAGATGGAATGAGTGCTAGTGGGTGTCCTCCGGATGTTATAACGTATAATGCTATTCTGAGAAGCATGTTCAGCATGGGGAAGACTGAACAGGCTATCCAGTTCTGGAAGGATCAATTGAGAAAGGGTTTCCTTCCCTATATAATCACATACACTGTCTTTATTGAGTTGGTTTTCAAGCATCGTGGAGTTGAATGTGTCCTTGAGATTGTAGATGACATGGCAGACGAAGGTTGCTATCCGGACATCGTGACATACAATTCTCTGATCAATGCAGCTTGTAAAGAAGGGAAGTATGATGGTGTAAACTTAATACTTGTGGACATGCTGGGTCGGGGTTTGCCACCCAATACGATAACATACAATAATTTACTCCATGGTCTTACCAGAATCGGGAGAAGGTGTGAGGCAGAGGAGATTCTTTTACTGATGAGGCAGAGCTCAATCCGTCCTACCGTTGTGTCTTACAATATCTTGATCAACTGTCTGTGTAAATCGGGATTCTTGGATCGGGCGATTGATTTCTTAGGTCAGATGGTTTCAGGAGGTTGCTGCCCTGACATCATTACCTTCAATACACTCTTGTACGCGCTCTGTAAGGAGGGTATGACGGATGAAGCATTTGATGTACTTCATTTCTTGGGGGACAATGGTTACAGTCTTGATCAGACTACTTATAACACTGTAATTGATGGTTTGTCGATAAAATGTGATCTTGATAAAGCAATGCAGTTGCTGAAGGAGATGATTAGCTGTCGAATTTTTCCTGATGATATTACGTACAATTCATTGATCGCTGGGCTATGTAAGGTGAACATGGTGGATGCAGCGTTGAAGATGTTGAAGGAGATGACCAAGAGAAAACATAAGCCAAAGGTTGTGACCTTTAATGCTGTTATGCAGGGCTTGTGCAGGGTAAATAAGGTGGATGTCGCCATTGACATCCTGAATATGATGGTTCTGAAACAGTGCAAACCGAATGAGGTCACATATGCCACTTTGATTAAGGGACTGGATGCTGCTGGGAAAAGAGGTGAGGCCATCAAACTTCGTAATAAGTTGGTTGAGTGTGGTACTCTTAGGAAAGCAGTTGGAGATAGATTGATACCTGGACATTGATCGTTATGAGCTGAATGTGTTTCATATACTATGAACTGCCAACAAGTTCACTATGTGGCAGTTTTTTTAGAGAGGTAGAGTTATCAACTTACTTACCTGAAAATACATTCGATTCCCCTTGAATTGCCAAGTGAAGCAGTTTTCGTTGTTTATTTCTTCATTGTGGTTGTTTCTACTAGGGAAGGCTATAACCTCATTGAGTTAAATGATATGATCTTCATTTAGAAGTCTGACTGCCTCACGCTTCTGTTGAACTTTTTGGCAATCGATGTGATTCTCAATTTTGCTGACCTAGGTCTGATACTTCTCTTGTAATTTTTTTTGAGAAACATAATAAGAGTTGCTTTCTTCCTGTAAGGCTGGTAAAATTTGTCTTCAGGAATCCTACTGGTGCATATGAATCACATTTTCCTTTCTTCCTAATCATCTTCATAGTGTGGGGTTTTCCTGTTCCATGCATGCATTAAAGTCTATGAGAAAGATCCATGCCGTTATTAGGTTTGCCAAATTTGAGATTACCACAATTGGGCTGTTTTGGTTGTTCCTTTACATTCAAAATGAATCAACTATGTGTGGGACACCTTCTTCTCCACACGGGTTGATTTGTAAATGATTAGAATGCAAAAAGCAGAGGACTATCTTGACGGCAAAGAATGAATTCATCCTGAAGGAGACAGCCTTCAGAAAAGAAAAAAAGATGCTTCAATTAGAGACTTGAGCCGCATAATTTGACTGGGTTTAGACCCTACTCTGCATAAGGAATCCCATCCGATCGTGCATCACTGGCCTTTTGGTTGTGAACCGTCAGAAATTCAGAAAAAATCTCCTTAACTTTTTGATAGAAGTCCGTGGATTCTTACATATTCTAGCCTCGAGAGTTTTATGTTAGGTTGCTCCACCTTCCAATTCCTAAGAAGATGGTTTCTGAGTTATACAAAGATGAGAATGATAACAGAGAGGATATTAGTGGGACTCTCAGTAGAATGACTGCATTTATAAGTAGACATTCAAGCATTTTGTAACAAGGGCAGCAGAATAAGTAACAAGGATAGTCGACCATGATTCTGCCCGTTTGAACAGTTTTGCCCCCACTCTAACACAATTTTTACACCCGAAAATGCGAAGAGCCCATCAAATTGAATTGGCTGGAAGAATGATATTTCAACACAATAAAATAAATTAATACCAATGTCTTTAATCACAGGAGCGTCTGTATCTGCAGAGTGCTTGAGCCAAGGCAGCAAGAATCATTCAATCCCTCCTCAACGACCTTGGCCACATACGGTTTGATATGGTTCTGTAGACTCATCATAGCAGAGTGCTTGAGCCACATTCTGTATCTGCCTTCATGACGCCTGAGGGTCTGTCTGTCTTATACAGCAAAGGTAGTATACTAGCTATCGTGCACATCTTTCTTATTAATTAACAGGGCCTGCCACCCATTACTATTTCCCAGGCTGGAAGCTCAAGGGGTTGCCAGTCTTACACAGTACAACTAGTACTTTAGCCATAGTATACATCTTTCTTATTAATTAATAGGGCACGCCACCCATTACAATCTGGATTGCACCCCACACAAGTTTCTCATCAACAACAACAACAACTAAGCTCTTATACAACAAGTTATCTTACATTTATTATATTCAATCAATGTGCTAACACACACACTAGCTCTTCCCAACACTACCCATATGAAGTATACTTCTCTATATGCAAGTACCATAAAAAATCATACATAGTAATCTAGCAGTTTGAAAGCATATATAGGAATGATAATTACAAGACATGAATAAACACAAATACTTACGGGTACCTCTTGTATAAAGCATGATCATTTCCCAAATGTTTATCAACAAACATTATAATCAGCATATATTCATTAATAATTAATCATCAATTACAAGATCAAGACATGCATATTCAAAACCAACGAATTCCTAGCATGATGCTATGGGGAAAAATAAATCCACCTACAGCAACTGGTCACCAAATCTCATTGTATAACCATCCAAATCTTCTTTCCGATCACCAAGTCACCTTTATTTTGCCATCCGGCTTTAGATGGTAAATTTGATACTCATACCCGGTCCAACCCATTTAAGGATGATTTGGCCTGAACGAACCTATTGTGCGACATATCAGTCTGATGGATATGCCGGTGCCTCTGTGTATGAGGATTTGCATGTTGACGTTATCACTATCTGTGAAGTTTGAGGTCAAAGAAGTACCCAAAGCGCCTGTTCAGAGTTGTCTATCTGACGGTGTATCAAAATTGACGTTGTACGATCACCAAGTAACCAAATTTTGACGGGAAAAAAGAGGTTGGAAGACGGGGTTCTTTTCCACTGTTTCAAGGTTTATTCTGGTTAGATTTGGTCACAACAGTGACAGAACAGGCAGCCAACAAATTCATCTCACCTGGTACTACAAAAGCCATAATGGAAAAACCCTGAGTTTGGGTTTGGGTCTCGGCCCAAATTCAATGCCCGTATTACACTATGGGAGTTAGATACATTATGCCTGTTGCTGGGTTGTGAGAGGGATTTAAGAAGAAAAAGCAAAGAAGGGAGGTTTCTTAGGGAAAGCGGGATCCCACGGAACTATGTTTTAGACATGGATTTCCTGAGTGCACAAGCAGTTTGATCTCTTCTGAATCTTTGTATAGATAAGAAAAATGATATACTATCTTACTGTAACAAGGGAGATATATAACAGAATCCAAACGTAAAGCAATGCCAATCTTTAATTGTAGTGTCTGTAACTGTGTAGCGCTTGGCCTCCATGCTCATAATGCACTACGGAAAAAATGCAATTTTATCTTCTTGGCTTACAAAAGTTCCAGAACTCGACAACCTCACTTAGAGATGGCGCCATTTGTACCTTATCTTCAAACATTAAGCAACTCTAGGCATGGTCCTTTTACGGTATCAAAGAGATATGACATGGATATATCTCATCTTAGTGAAGACCCTATGGCTGTCCGCATGCTTTCTTTATTCTTTTCGCTGACTTTTTGATGTGTATGAATTCTGTCCTGGTTTGCTCATAGGCGTCTACAAAGATGGGAACATATTATCTCTGTCATGTAGTTTATTGATAGTTCCCATTCATTGTTCCTGAAGCTTCCTAGTTGTCTTGTTAGTTTTCTGCTGACTACCAAAACTCCGGTTATGTGGCGGACCTATGTAATAAGGACATATGAATATAATTAGAGATGGAAGAAAGAAACACGGATGCGTGCACTTCTTGAAAACCAGGGATGAGGGCATTGAAATATATTTATATTTCTATATATAGAACTATCATGACTGCTGAACTTGCCTTTCAAGTACTACCTAGGGTAGGATATCTTTGAGCTGTTCTGTGCGCTTCATGATTTGGTTGGGAAATGCAGCAGATTCTGTTTTGATGACAAGATTGTGAAGTACTAGGTGCTGCGAGCTTGAGGGATAATGAATCAGGTGTTTCATTGTCAAAGTAGGTTTCATTTTTCATGTGCAATAGTCTATACTTGACCAGTCATCCTTTCAATTGTAGCAATTCACGTGGAATGGGTTTCAGAAAATAATATTCAAATGGAAAACGGTTAAGAATGTAGGGTGGGCAGTAGTTGATGGAAGAGGGGTTGATATTCGAGAATGAGCAAGTTGCAGTACTCAAGGGATGAAGGACTTGTTGAAGCTATCAGGAAAATTGTAGGATGACTCGTGATATATTTCATATCAGGAAAGTTGTAGGATTACTCATGATATATTTCATCTCAGGGTGACACCTGCAGAACAAAGCCTAGATGGTGTGTCTTGCGGATAAAGAACAAGTTCCTTGGCCGAAAGTGTGGCTCTTGTATTTCTTTTGTGAAGTAATCCCATGAGTTCTTTTGTCAAATACACAAATCTGATCCGTCTATATCTTTTAACAACAAATGATTTTTGGATCACGTAGCTTGACCTATGCGGTATATCAAGAGCTTCGAAAATCAATAGTCATGATACACCGAAGTCAGTAGTTTGAAAACTTGTCCTCCTACATCTGAAGAATCTAGTCAACAGAAGTGCATTTCTTGGATAGAGTAGATACCTCTGACATGATTCTTAGGTGATGATGAAATGGTTGCCATGTCTGCTCTCTCTCTCGATTCCAATTGCGACATTCCTATTATTGGTTCACCTGCCATACATCAAGTATCCGTAAACATCTCTAAATATCGAAGTGTTTAATTAAGCAGGAAGCTGAAAGAAGAAAAGTATGCTGCGCACAGGGCTCTAGTTCCTGTTCTTCAAGCAGAAGAGGAAGAGAGGTATCAAATACTGTGGCTGATCAATCTATCCATGTTCCATTATGCAGCACATTTTATTGATTAATTTTTTGTTTTATTGTTGTCTGACTCTTCAGAGGTTTGTAAAAGAATGGAAGAAGTACCTGGAAGAAGAGGCTAGAATCATGAAGGATGTTCCTGGCTGGAAGGTGGGGGAGAATGTCTACGACTCTGGGAGATGGATGCCCACTGCCACCGGTCAACTTCGTCCTGAGGTCTGGTGACAATACTGCTGGATGATGTCTGCTGATATTTGAATGAACCGTTTTCAGTATTAATGCTCTCTTTAAAGAGATGGACTAAGCTTGGCCTCCTTTTTTTATGACAACCGGAGAAGGATCTGAATAATCGTCATTCGTTGTTGGCAACCCTTGAAGTCCCTTCTGAGTTCCGACTCTTTTTCAGCTCCCTTCTGTCTTGTGGGCACCTTTTAAGCTTTACTGCTCATCTTTGTTACTATTTATACAATCTCTGACACCATTTTCAAAGATCAACTCTCTCCGTTGTTAAAAGTTTCCAACAAGTCTCTAGCAGGTCCAACTTCATTGTTGGCATGATGGACAGTGATGGTGGAAGCTAACGATAATCGATGACGCCAAACCGTGACACGGTGAAGTTTAGAATCAAAGTTAACAGGCAATAAAACAATGTACCTTCTTTAAAGCTGTCAAAGTCACAAAGTAGCCAACCACTTGACAGTTGCTCATCCCAAACCCATTGCAATGGTTGATCAGATTTGACACGTTTTGAGTAGCCCAATTATTAGTGATGTAAAAGCGTGAGATGGGGAAAACTTAATTTCCGTATTTTGAGGTGTGGGTCTCAGTGATTGCTTCGAAAGATGTGCCAGATACATTTCGTGACGACCATCTTATGAAGCACGATGCACGCCCCCATGGTAGGGAGCTATTGGTCATTGTGCTGTGTATTTGCCTATATTTGTGAACATGTTGGAGACTCTTGGTCTACGTCATAGCATAGTGCTTGTTGTAACTTACTGTCGTGCTTGACTGGCATCGAGTTTAATTGGTTTGTTCTTTATTGCTATTAAAGTATGAAGACCAACTATGTACCAATTAAAAGAACTTTATGGGTATCACGTGTTTGGTTGTTGACACGCACCCGTGTCTGCTTATAGCTGAGCGACCTGGTTAGTTTGCAGCATACTGAGATATTAGCACTTTTGTGATGCAGCAATGGAAGAAAACCCTTTTCCCTTGGGGGAATAGCCCATGGAAAAACCATCGGTTATGTAGTATAGCTCCTTATTTCTCCAAGTTCTTTTCAAGGATACCATGGTTTAGAATGGTGTAGACACAGTTAGAAAAAACTAGAACTAGCTACTATAATAATAGTAACCAACTTTTGATTTCATTAATTGATTAATTCTTTGTTTCGGAAGTAAATAAAACTGGACCCTTGACTCCATGAGCAATACAAGCATCATGCTGCAGATCCAGTTTAAACCGTAGGCTATTCTCATAGCCTATGGCTTTAATAAGGGGCCTATACTTATTTTTTGTTTTAAAGAATTCTCGTGCGGACATCTCACCTCGTCTGAATGTAGGTATTCGGCTAAACTTTGGCTTCAAAGCTTTGGTTCATTTCACCCTCGGCTGCTCCTCATGTTGGGTCGTTTCGAATCAGAGGAGGCCATGAAGTGCTTTTACTTCTTGGAAAGCTAAGTTGTGGTTCTGATTCGGGTCATCAACGAGGTAATTTATCCCCTCTCAAGGTCTTGTTTTCTATGGACTGGGCCACTTGAGTGCTTGGTGGTTTCAAATAACTTGAGCATTAGCTCATTCTCTTGTTTCATCAAATCCAACTCTAAGAGAAGGCCTTTCCTAGAGAGGTCAAAATGATGCTTGGGGGGTGCTTTCGGAGCAGGGTCAGGTTATATATATACACATATATGTATATATAAGAAAACTCAATCATGTTGATACTGATACCTTCTCACCATTGCTTTTAAGTGGTATGAGTGCAATTTTAAAATTTATAAAAAAATTTGAAAAATTACGAAAAGTATTTTTATTATACTCATGTCATTCAAAAGCAATAGATAAGCAAGTATTAGGGTGAGTAAGATCCAATCACTATATATATATATGTCAAAATGAGCCTGACCGGAGAAGAGCCAGCATTTTAGAGGCCCATATAAAAAATGGTCTGGCCCGACATGGCCTGTATTGACATCTCCAGCTGCTCCTCTGGACATACGGACCACTATGTTCATGTAAGTGGACCATTGCCAGTTGTATACATCTCACTGACTATTAAAACTCTGTATTCCACGATCTTGGTTGTCCTCTTGCTGTAATAATAACTTTATATTCCACAATTTCGCTTGTCCTTTAAGTGGCATATGCGACGTGATGAACAATCAACAAGTTGCCTCTACCACTTCAGGCCGTAATAGATCTATCAAGCCGAGAACATGTATGCATGTTTACATGTGTAAGTAATTGAAAAAAATAGATGATTGAGATTAAGAAGCAAAAACTATACATTTCTTTTTGTTGGGTTTTACCTGATTCAAAATACATTTCATGCTTTTGATTTCGACCATCTATCCTTTTGATTGAATGATTGGGATTTCTAAAGATATGCAAGAATATAAGACTTATATTTATACATATATATACATACACAGATACATATTATATACGTATTGTGAGTGTGTTAGCTTATAACTCAAAGAAACCACGTTTCGGGAAGTAAAAGATCATTACATCACTAAAGACTCCAAACTAAGACCCTGGCCTCCGAGGTTTATACTGGGCATTAACTGCAAGACACTCAAATCCTTTACTTTTCTTGGACTCTTTTGAGCAAATTAATTGCAGATGGTTGATTAACTTATCACAGTTTTAGTTGTATGTGTAGCAGCAAAGAGTTCTCACTTGCAGTTAGGAGGTCGTGATGGTGCTCCCGCAATCGGTAAAAGTTCACTGCTCTCCCGTTCTCTTTCCCTTTCGCAAGACCATTCCTTTCTGAGTTCTTTTCTCAGTTAATGCTCTGAATCTACAAGTGATGTTACTCCCATGGGACAAAATGTAGTAGTGCACCATCTACTTAACGAGGCACAATAGGCAGCGAATATTGTTTTATTCCAATGCCATTTTCATACGAGATCAGATCTGCATATGATTTTGTTTTATGACAGAGACAGCGAGGCCCAGTATCATCTCATAAATGGATTTGGATCCAACCGACCTGAACATGAAGACTCGTGTCCCTGTATGAATCTCTCACTTGTGCTCGCAAAATGCAGGAACGAATCATGTTCTTCAATACGGAGGACAACGCCATTCGTGACCCAACCTCCACCGCGTGTAAAATGCGATCGCAGAAATCCACGCCGTTCAGGACTCCGCAGATCCTCCCCCCCGTTGTGTTTATCTCTCTAGCTTTCTGAGGCGAGCCTGTCGAGCGGCATGAGGTACAGGGTTTCGTGTACAAGACGGTCGGCTAGCTCGGGGGAGGTGAGATCAGATCTGGATCAACTCGTAAGTCTCTCTCCCAGACATTTTGAATGGTTTTCCGAAAGAAATGATTTCGAAAATTGAGTTTCATTTTGGAGTTCCGTGTATGGAAAGGAATCATATGTGGAGTTTGAATGTTGACCTATGATTTCTTTCTTTTTCCGCCTGAAAATTTTCTCAAGAGAATGATTCTACCGGTGAATAAATGGTCTTTCTACGACCTTTTCCGGGACTGCGTTGATCTTATTTTTTTCATCCTCCTGCATTTTAGTTCGTTTGCGACGGTCTCAACCTGCGGGTTCTGATTTCTTAGTTTGTTCTCTACATTTCTAGTCAGTTGTAACCAAAATCCGTCTTCAATGGCAATGAATTCCAGGGTTTAGCGGTTTTGCTGTCGTCCTTTCTTCACAAATCACAGACCTTGCTATTTTCTTGGCTTAATTTATTGCTAAAGAAATTCCGCACCTTCTATCTGATTATGATCTACATTTTGGAGTAGAAAAGTTTTGGTAATTTAAAGGCAATATTGTTCGCTATGTATTTTTATGCTATTCCAAATTGCGTCCGCCAAGGATTTCTACGCTATGCAGGGGGTGGTTGTCCCCTAATTAAGTTCGCATCTTCAGAATTTTAACGCCTTTGCACCCGAACCCCATTGGGTTAATCATCTTCATCCGCTAACTAAAACCAAGGATTACGAGTCAGATCTTGTTTAGGTGATGGAAACATTTATTAATCGGCATCATAACCAACGCATGAAGTTAACTGCCATCATTTGAACGCCCCAGTGTTATCAGCTTCTTTTATTTTACGCCGGATTCATGATTTTGTGTTGCAGTTGGACTGATCAAGCTAGATCTCGGTCTCTTAGGTCTGATATCCCCAGATCTGATCAGAATTCCGTATCCACTACATTCGCTGCACGTATCTAATCAACGGGGGTGTGCATCTTGAAGAAATAACATAGTAATTGTGTCGTATCTCTAACCGTTGGGCCTTAGTTCTGTGGTTGATGTGCTCTACTTGGGATTTCATTTAGAGCCAGCTGGTAGCCATGTTTACTAGCCTTTGAAGATATCAAGTCCTCAAAGAGAAAGAAAAAGAAATTTGGCTTCTAAGAGTTTAAAGCGAAGATGATGAGAGGTCGGCCAGATGGAGCGCAAAAGAGGAACTTGGTGACCTCATTATGTGTCATGGGGGTTTTCCTCTGTTTCCTTTTCGTATATTATGGGTTATCGTCTGGATCTGGAGGGAGCCATGGGACATCAGCTTTCGAGTATGGGAGATCATTAAGGAAGTTAGGGTCGACCTACTTTGGTGGAGATGAGGAGGCTGATTTAGGTGATAAAGGGAGGGTGGAAGAGGACTCCAGGCTGGGAATGGATGATGGCGATATTAATTTGGTTCCCAAAAGCTTCCCTGTGAGTTGTTCCCCGCTGCTCTCCTAGTGTTACTTGAGAACTGGTGCTGTTTTGTATAATCAACTTAGTATCGTTGTTCATTTTGTGATTTGTGAAGGTTTGTGATGATCGACACTCAGAGTTGATTCCCTGCCTAGACCGGAATCTTATATACCAGTTGAGGTTGAAGCTGGATTTGAACCTGATGGAGCACTACGAGAGGCATTGTCCTCCAGCTGACAGGAGATACAATTGTTTGATCCCACCACCACGAGGTTACCAGGTGAGAATCTTTTAGTCTGCTGCACACTTTTAGGTTATTCTTTGTATGCTATGATGAAATACCTGTGACCTTGTTGGTGAAGTGCACTTCAGTCATAGAAGCGTAACTGAATGGGGCTCAGAGTACGACTTTCCATAATATGAATTATTTGTTATCTCTGGTTGCATCAACGTAAGCTTATAAAAGAATAGCTCTATATCTTGCAGTTTGATCTGAAAGGCATGTCCAGTAATGAATGAGATAGGACAATAATATATTTGCTACAGAATGGCTGACATTATATTTATTCTAAGAATTTGATCGTGACTTATCTGTTCTTAATGGTAATGCATAATGAAGATCCCAATTAAGTGGCCCAAAAGCAGAGACGAAGTATGGAAAGCAAACATACCTCACACTCACCTTGCCCATGAGAAGTCCGATCAGAACTGGATGGTTGTCAAAGGTCAGAAGGTAGTATTTCCAGGTGGAGGTACTCACTTTCATTATGGAGCTGATAAGTATATATCCTCAATTGCAAATGTAAGCAACATACTGTTAATTCATGTTTATGTCATCTATATTTGTGTCATTGACATATACTTTCACCTTGAAGTGCTTCGGCAGCTAATGCAGCCCTTGATCAAATTGACAGATGCTTAACTTCAGTGATAATATTATAAACAATGGTGGGAAGGTGCGGACAGTTCTTGATGTGGGCTGTGGTGTTGCAAGCTTTGGAGCATATCTTCTTTCATCGGATGTAATTGCTATGTCGTTGGCACCCAATGATGTGCATCAGAACCAGATCCAGTTTGCACTTGAAAGGGGAATACCTGCATATCTTGGTGTATTGGGGACAAAGAGGCTTCCTTACCCAAGTAGATCATTTGAATTGGCACACTGTTCTCGATGTCGTATTGATTGGCTTCAGAGGGATGGGATACTACTCCTGGAGTTAGACAGGCTACTGAGACCGGGTGGCTATTTTGCGTACTCATCTCCAGAAGCATATGCACAAGATGAAGAGGATCTCCGGATATGGAAAGAAATGAGCGACCTTGTTGAACGCATGTGCTGGAAAATTGCCGTGAAGAGAGATCAGACTGTCATCTGGGTGAAGCCTCTTACCAATGATTGTTACATGAAAAGGCCACCTGCCACTCAGCCACCTATGTGCAAACATGATGACGACCCAGATGCAGTGTGGGGTGTGCGTATGGAAGCTTGCATTACTCCATACTCTGAACGTAAGTACAATATTGTTGCTCCAGTACTTAAGAAAACAATGGAAAATTGTAGTTATGCATAACAAATCTGAAAATTTACAACACTTTGAGCAAAGAGGTGGATAATTTAAGTAAATATGACCAAGTTGAGCAAGTCATAAATTTAGGCATCTGCATTAATAATACTGGTTCCCTAATATATGAAGTTCGCTTTGTTGTATTAGCTTGAGATTTAATATTCACTGAAGTATGCAGAGTTTAATTTGGACGCATTGATTATTCAAGATTCACAAAGAGAAACAGAACACATTTTTATACATAGGGTGTTTTTTTTCTTCTTCTCTTTGTTATTGTTTCTTTTTCTACTATATACCAGGAAGAGTTTAACACAATAATTTGGTTTCAATAAACGATACAAGCATAGGAACTAACGTGATTGTCACAGATTGCATTTGTTCTCCTTCAAACCACAACAATCCATGAAATGGAGCTGCCTGATCAGTTTCATTGCATTAATTGACTTAACTTGTTCCTGCAACGTTGAGATATTTAGTTCTAAGTCAGTTTGAAGATTCAAAATAGTAACACCACCCCATGGGATTAAATAGGGGAATGGTTTGTTTCGAGGCTATTTTATGCTAAGGGAAATGAATCCGTCTCAATTTGGGTTTTCATGGTCATGGGACCATTTTAGGTAGATGTTCTCGATGTTGTACCCAATTAACTCGTTTACTCAACTGGGTTGATCCAAAATTCGATCCATAATTCACCTCACATATAGTCTTGAAATCTGTTTTGATCAGTTTTCTGTGATTATAATATTATCATGCTTATTTTCGGATGTTTCCAGACAATTTCTCTTTATATTATAAGTAGTTTAAACAGGTATTCGGTTTTTAACAGTTTTTATCGAGTAAACTTTCATAATTATATAGTATTTAGTGTAACCAAATGAAATAGTGCATCATTACTAGTTGCTGTCCAGGAACAATTTCTTTTTCATATCTTTTTTCATGCCTCTTGCATGTCTGTGTTTCTCTGGGGACGTTCCACGGAGCTTGCTCTTTAGTTGTTTATGTAGCTTTCGACATAGCACATCTGATGTATGGACTCCTGCTCACAAGCTTGCATTACACGTCATGGTGTAGGTGCACATGGTACTACCTTTCCACAAACTTATTGAGTCAAAAAACCAAAATTCTTTTCAGCAAAAACTCAAAGAAAGGCTATTTTGCATCACATAGATGTGGGTAATACAATATATTCATCAGTTTTGTGACTCTTTCCCCTTCTGGTGTCAAATGAATGCATACTGTTTGTTGCGCAGCATCCAAATACCATTTCTCTCCGTTATTGCAATTTCTGTCTGACATAGCTAATACCAATTGCTAAAAGGGTGATTAATGAAGTTTGAAGCGAGCAAAAAACCTTGTGGATTCCATAAAAGTTAGTGACGTAGAAGGATATGGATGAAAATTCCAGGATATCTTGCTTGATCCTACTTCATTGATCTGTCAAAGATGGATGGTTGATTTATATGTCGCTTGAAAACTTGCAGATGATCACAATGCTGAGGGAAGCGAACTGGCTCCTTGGCCAGAACGATTGACTGCTCCTCCTCCTCGTCTTGTTGATCTGCAGATCACCCCTAAGGCGTTTGAGAAGGATACTGTAACTACTTGACCTAACCACTTCGACTCATCGTGCATGTTATGTTTTTTGGACTGATGGATTGGTTGTTGATATGTATAGGAATTGTGGCAACGCAAAGTTGAGCATTACTGGAACTTGTTGAGGCCTAAGATGAAAGACGATACTCTGAGAAACTTGATGGATATGAAGGCGAATATGGGTTCTTTTGCAGCTGCTCTTAGAGAAAAAGCTGTTTGGGTCATGAATGTTGTGCCTGAGGATGCACCGAGCACACTAAAGATAGTATATGATCGAGGATTGATTGGAACCACACATGACTGGTAAGAGTTATTACAAGATTGAGCTAGAAATGCTGTGAAGCGTAGGAGCTTCCTTTCAGAGGCTTGGAAAATAACAAGATCTTGACATACATATAGACGATGTTCATACTGTTTCTCTTTACTGCTTCACCTTTGATCTTCTGGCTGCTCTTTAATTCTCATGAAGTTATAATTGCTGATGCATGATTTGCTTATGAATATTGAATATAGGCCTTCCACACATACTGTTTTATTGTTTATTGCTTCAGCTTTAATGTTCCTCTTGATCCCTCTAATCTTGGTAAAGTCATTATTGCTCATGCATGCTTTGCTATTGAACAATTTCTGCTTCAACAGGTGTGAAGCATTTTCTACGTACCCACGAACCTATGATCTCTTGCACGCTTGGACTGTGTTTTCTGATATAGAGAAGAAAGGGTGCAGTATGCAGGATCTGCTCTTTGAAATGGATCGTATCCTTCGGCCTCACGGCTTTATCATAGTTCGTGACAAACGGTCCATCATCGATTTCATCAAGAAATACCTAGCAGCACTGCACTGGGAAGCAGTTTCCGATTCCCAGGCTGAAGCAGAATCAGATGAAGACGAGGCCGTCTTCTTGATCCAGAAGAAATTATGGCAATCAGAAGAGGGTTTCAAAGATTCAGTTTAAAGTTTCTCCTTTTGGAATCTCTCTCATTTCTTCGATGGATGCCCTGTTTGTAGCCAAAGTGCTCATAAAATTTTCCTTCTGGTGTTCTGTTTTCTCCGTTTATTAAACAGGTATTACTATTTGTGTAGGAATATGAGGCAGTGATTCTGATTTTGTTTCTTGCTATGATCCGACAATTTTGCTATTCTTTGAGAAGTGCCAGATTTATACCGTGCTCGTAATTTTCCTTCATTGACGATGACAACCGATTCATTTATGGAAACCAAGGTGACGACATTATTAGAAAACAAATGGCAAAACTCTTGCAGCAATGGACATAAATTATTTAAAAAACTTTCACCGTTTGTTATTTCAAGACATTGACATCTTTTACAAAAATGCTAAGACGCTTTTCACCATTTGTCATGCACGGTCGTGATTCTTGAAGACAGAAAGTTGGTCAAAATAATCCCAAAGCGCCACGGAGGTAAGGCTGGTTAAGCGAAGGGAGAGTGTTCAGCTAGAATGGGCTCTTGAAAGCTCATTAAGCGTAACTCTGAAGGTAATTACATTAGGACATCATAACGAATGAAATACTATTTTCTTTAATTTTTTTCACAAATGAAGAGCCTCATTATTTAAAGCATTAGGGAGCAACTTGGTTTAGCTTAGCTTATAAAAGGTTGGGCGGGCTGATTAAACATATTAGGACAAGCTCTTTCAATGGTTAGCTCGTCTTGAACAAAATTTAGCTGTTCGTTTAACTGTTTACCAGCCCTACTTGGAGAGATATGACTCACGTCTACGGATTTTGACTATCATGAGTTCGACAGTCGAAATGCATTCATATCTGAAAGTGTCTGCCAACCTAATCCCCGTATCAATTCAGAAGAGTAGGTTGACCAGTTGCATAATAGTGACTTCAGTACGGTAACACGCTAAGTTCAACCTAGTATTAAAATGACAAGTTCCCCATCATATCGCGCACCACGGTGGCAACACGCAAAGGCTATTTAAGGTTAAACCGAAGCCGCTCTTTTATCAGTGTGTTTGCCACAATCCCATATAAAACGGAAAATTCACGTCACTTTTTCGCTTATTCAATCCAGAAGAGCATATAGAAAGAAAATCTTGAAGACAAACAAATTAGTAGGGAAATTTGGGGACTCGGGCATGAAAGCTGAACAAGCTCAATTATAACACAATGCCAACAACTGGTT
The DNA here is from genome assembly GCA_036023115.1 of Brasenia schreberi. NCBI lineage: Eukaryota > Viridiplantae > Streptophyta > Magnoliopsida > Nymphaeales > Cabombaceae > Brasenia > Brasenia schreberi. The sequence goes on from JAYKKT010000068.1 coordinate 18,120,277, forward strand.
AGCCAAGATTTCTGGATACAGAAAACAACGATTTAAAAAGAGTACATACCAACAATGTGGCCTCATATGAGGGTTAGGAAAATGCAATGGAAAATTTTATCAGCAATTCAGCCTCAATTTCCTTCAGAAGGAAACTACAAGAAGAGTTTTTCCGTGGGAAATAAAAGACTGAGGCCAAGAAAATATTAGAGTTTTCCCAACCAAAGTAATACCAGAATTTCCAAATAGGACAATTATGCCAAATAAAACAGCAGATGAACTGCCGGAACATGACAATGAAGACTCAAGTACTCTGGCCAAAAGCGGCAGTTCTCCTTATGCCATTACTCCAACAACAACAACAACAACAACTAAGCCTTTTCCCATACTAGACGGGGTCGGCTACCTTATGCCATTACTCCAATGCTCCAAAAATCATATCCACAGTTAAATGGTGTTCGTGTTCCACAGTTAGTTATGATACACCACTAAGCTTCTCTGTAACGTTCGTGTTCCAAACTACTTTAAGCATTCCTTGCTTGGCATGGTAAAAAAAGATTCACTTATGAAGAATGGTCTTCTTCGGCAACTTTGGTTTCTTTTGGGCATGATACTGAAGGAGAATATAAGCAACATTTTTAGATCAGAGAATAGATAAGCATCAAAAACACAGACGGACACACACACACACACACTTACAAGCAGCAGAGCGAAAGAATACTCACCTTTTGCTTCTCTAAGGCTTCATAATCGATCCTCTCCTTCCAGTTACTCTTCCGGAGTTTGATAGGTCGGTTACCAACATATTTACCTGCAACCTTTTGTGTCAATTTTTTGCCAGATTTAAGCCTACACTACAGTATCACATAATATGCTTGATCGGACCTGATTACGATCTTAATATCAACAACCAAACATAAAGAGTTACAATACCTGGTAACCATGCCCTAACCCTACACAAGGTAGAATCAGCTAGACTAGACAAGTGTTACATGAGGACCGATCCCAAAACTACTAACATCACCCAATGAGATGTTTTGACAAAAGACCCTTTGAGGATGTGTAAGGCGATGGTTAACTTTTCAATCAAAAAGAAAATGAAAAACATGGTTGACTTCCGAACCCTGATGGGTTCCAGTGTATCAGGTGCTGGAAAATCTCAGAAAATGGTAGGGGCCCAAAACAACACTCCTTTGCGGGCAGAAAATTAATTTGTGAAATCTGATATTTAGACAGATAAATGGTGTTTTTCCATGCATGTGGGAAATATTTGCATGCACAAAACCCCACTAATTGTCATGTCACGTCTAACCATCTAAAATTAATCGATGCCACTTAAATAACCCCAAAGGCAAACATGAAGCACATGTTGGTGGTTGGCATCTCATTTGGTGTCAACCTATGAGGGCATTCGATTGATCATGAAGAAGTCGTTTGCCTTTTTAACACCATTACAAAATATTCCTTTTGCACAACTTAATTTACCAAGTGCATTTGTTACGATAATACAATCCCGAAGAACTTTTATATCATAAATACACACTTCATCCCACTTAGTGAGATCAGACGTGGTCCTCATTTTGTTTTAGTTCATCAAATACACATTTCAACGTTGCCAATGCTTAGTACTAAATCTCAGGAGATTTAGAGAGAAAAGACAACTTCTGGGTTGGAAGAGAAGTTGATTTGCATAATGTACTGTTATGACCCAAATGTCCAAGGTACATGTTGCATTCTCTAGCATAATGACTCATCACCTTGTCACAATTCCAAAGAACTACTCAAGTTCGTGTAAAGACACGGTATTGACCTTTCAACACTATAATGATCAAATATAGCCAGTGGGTAAGACCATAATTTTGAAACCGTACAAGTTTACATCCCATCCGTTATCTCCCACGACCACAGACAAGCACTATATATTCGATTTGCAGCTCTCTCTTACGTCTCTATGCTATTCCACTTCTGGTCATTAAAAACTTAGCTGCATTTGTGCCTGACATGTATGTGAACACACACGAACACACACAGAGAGTACCGTTCATTTCTTTCATGGCTTGTGCAAGATCTAATGGGTTGGAGAAACTGACAAATCCATAACCCCGAGCCTTTCCGGTCCTTTTATCCCGCACCACCTGCACAAAGTTTGCTAAACAATGTCAGGCACAGTAAGAATTGGATTATGATAAACGGCAAATATTGTGCAACCATTTGACTGTTACATAAAACAAAACCTATTCCAATACTTGAACATAGATACATCCAAAATGGCCAACAACATAATGAAGGATGTTCTATGAACAATTTGCAATTCAATTTACTCCTCCAAAAGAACCATTTTCTTGTTTCTTTTATGTAGGTGTAATACTTGGGCTGGATGTTGGTTGCAAGCAATACCCAGACCAGACCAAAAATGTAGGTTGTACACGAGTTCATCACCAATTTAATGGCGTTCAAAAGCGTTCGAGTGGCTTCTGAGACACCAGAGAGCCCAAAACGATTTCTTCCTGGAGCAAATTCCAACGCTCCATGACTTCATGAGACCCCTTTTGTTTTTCAGTTTCCTGTTTGATTAAGTAGTTTCCATTAATCGTCAATTGAGGTCAGGTAAGTAGGTAAGGGATGGCTGAGTTCAAGACGACCACCATGAACCCATACTGGTCACAATTTTGGCTACAACCCATGTGCCTCGCTTGAACAACAACAACAACAACAACTAAGCCTTCTCCATTACTAGAAGGGGTCGGCTACATAGATTCTTTGTTTCCACAGATCCCTATCGTGTGCCATGTTAGCAGTTAACTCCCAATAAGCTAGATCATTTTTTATTGTCTTTCCAACACTTTTGTGGTCGTCCTCTACCTCTTTTAATACTTTCCAAATTTAGTTTTTCTAACCTTCTTACAGGTTCTTCTTTTGATCTTCTTTCTATATGTCCAAACCATCTTAAACGATGTTCTCTCATTTTACCATCTATTGGTGTCACTCCTAATTTGTTTCTAATAACCTCATTATGTATACAGTCTTTTCTTGTATGACCACTCATCCATCTCAACATCTTCATTTCTGTCACAGACAGCTTTTGTACATGTTGATTAATTGCCCAACACTCAGAACCATAAAACATGGCAGGCCTAATTGCTGCTTTATAATATTTATCTTTTAATTTTAATGGTATCTTCTTATCACAAAGAATACCTTATGCTCCTCTCCATTTTAACCAACCAGCATTAATTCTATGTGTAACATCTCCATCAATTCTTCCATCACTCTGAAAAATTGACCCTAGGTATTTAAAACTTTCCTTCTGAGAATGCAATGTGTGCCAATTTTAATTTCTATGTCCTCCAAAGTAACCAAATGATCAAACTTACATTCCATATATTCTGTCTTTGTTCTACTAATCGGAGACCTTTGCTTTCTAATGTTTCTCTCCATAGTTCCAATTTTCTATTAACTTTTTCCTTTGACTCCATTAATACAATGCCATCTGCAAATAACATACACCAAGGTACTTCATCTTGAATATGTTTTGTTAACTCATCCATCACCATTATAAATATGGACTTAAAGTTGATCCTTGATGTAACCCAATATTAACTTCAAAGAAGTCTGTCGTTCATTCATGAGTCCTCACACATGTTTTTGCATCACCATACATGTCTCTTATAAGGTTAATATATGTCAATGGGATACCTCTTTTTTCCAAAGTTCTCCAAAGAACCTCCTTCGGTACTCTATCATAAGCTTTTTCTAGATCAATAAATATCATGTGAAGGTCTTTCTTTTTTGTTCTAAAATGTTTCATAAGACGTCTCAAAAGGTGAATCGCTTCAATAGTAGATCTGCCTGCCATAAATCCAAATTGGTTCTCTGTTGTACTTGATACTTGTCTTAACCTACGTTCGATAATTCTTTCCCATAATTTCATAGTATGACTCATTAAATTGATACCTCGATAATTCGCACAATTTTGAATGTCTCCCTTGTTCTTATATATGGGTATAAGTGTACTTGCTCTTCATTCCTCGGGCATCTTTTGGTTTTTCCATATTTCATTAAATAGTCTTGTGAGCCAAGTGATTCCTATTTCTCCTAATATTTTCCAAACTTCTATAGGAATATTATCCGGTCCTACCGATTTACCACCCTTCATATGTTTAAGAGCCTCTTTGACTTCATTCTTTTGAATACGTCGATAGAAATTGTGGTTTATATACTCTTATGACTTGTTAAATCTCCTAAACTAATACTAACATCTTTATTTTCACTAAAAAGATTATAAAAATAGTTTTTCCATCTATTTCTTATATCATCATTTGCCACTAGAATTTTTTCATCCTCGTCTTTTATGCATCTAACATAAATCTTTAGTTTTCTTATCTCTAGCCCTAGCTATCCTAAAAATATCTCTTTCACCCTCTTTTGAGTTGAGTTTTTTATATAAGTCCTCCCAAATCTTAACTTTTGCTTCACTAATGGCCTTTTTCGCTTCCTTTTTTGCTTTCTTATAAGCTTCTAAAGTTTCACTAGTTTTCTTAGCATAATGTAATTTATAATATGCCCTCTTTGCCTTTGATTTTATTTTGTACTACTTCCCTCCACCACCAAGCTTCTTTTTGTGCTGGTACCTCCCTTAGATACCCCTAACACATCTTTCGCCACTTTCCTAATATGTATAGCCATATTGTTCCACATATCACAGGGTGTGCTAACATAATTCCAAACATCTCCTTGAAGGACTTTCTGTTTAAATATATCTTCTTTCTCACTTTTGAGGTTCCACCATTTAGTCTGAATAGCTCGATGCACTCTTTTCTTCTTTGTCTATTTTTTTATTTGTAAATCCATAACTAAAAGTCGATGTTAGGTGTTTAAGCTTTCTCCTGGAATTACCTTACAATCTTTACAACATGCTCTATCTTTTTTTCTACAAATAAAGTAATCAATTTGTGTTTGTGATAAACCACTCTTATAAGTAATTAAATGTTAATCTCGTTTTTTGAAAATTGTATTGACTATAAAGAGATCAAATACCATAACAAAGTTTAAAATCTACCTACCTTCCTTGTTTATATCCCCAAAACCAAAGTTTCCATGAATCCCTTGATATCCTAATGCCTCTTTACCGACATGTCCATTTAAATCTCCTCCTAAACAAATCATCTCCCTTTGTGGAATCTTTTGAAACACCTTATCTAACTCTTATCAAAAAACTGTCTTTATACTATCTTCTAGTCCTACTTGGGTGCGTAAGCACAAACTATATTCAAAACCTCTACTCCTGACACTAATTTCAACGGCATGATTCGGTCACCATATCGTTGTATGTCTACTACACTCTCCTTTAAATCCTTATTTATGATAATACCAACTCCGTTTCGAACCTTTTCTTTACCTGAGTACCATAATTTAAAACCTGTATCCTCTATCTCCTTTGCTTTTTCTCCAACCCATTTTGTCTCTTGTAAACATAGAATATGAATCTTTCTCCGAATCATAGTATCTACCACCTCCATTAGCTTACCCGATAATGTTCCAATATTCCAAGAACCAATACGAATCTTATTATCTAGGACCAGCTTCCTTACCCCCCGCATCCATCCATAATCAAAATGCGGAGACCCTCTTTGAAAATTGTTGACTACATTCGGGCGGCAATATAGCGGTACTAACTTCTTTACCCACACCCGTCCATTATGTGGGAACCCTCTCTGCAATTGATTCACTACATTCGTGCGAAAATATAGTGGCCCTTGCTTACTTCTTACTGCATTCGGGGTCTGCAGTATGTCGCTAGGCGGAGACGCCTCAAAGCAATGCTCATAATTTTTGTAATCCATGTTATAAAAATTCGATGAAGTTTTACGCTGGCTGTCGGAAGCCTAACACAACCCTCATTTATCCGGGCTTGGGACCGACAATGCAAGGGTGATCCTGAATTTGCTAAAAAAGGAGAAAAATAGGGTTCCAATAGGTTTTCTGATGGCCAAACACCACTCACGGTAGCTGATCTAGGTTGGGGAGGTTGGGATAAAGTCAAAACTATCAAAAGCCTTTATCAAAACATGGAAGACAATGCAAGATTTTTCTATATCAAGACTTTCCCATTTTTGTTCCGTTTTCTAGGTGGAGAAATACAGGCGTTGGTGGTTGCTTTGTTATGCATATCCCCCATATCTTATGGGGCATATCGTATAGTGAGAACGATACCATGACCTGTATCGTGCGAACAAACCATATCGCATAGCTAACGGATGACCCTCTCTCTCGCCATTAGTGGCATGAACACCACTATAACGATCCGCTATAGTTGTGTTAGCATACGCCAGGTTGGTTGGATCGACCTAACCCAAACTAAATATAACCTAATAGTCTCCCGTGTGTGCCCCTCTTTCTCTCTCTCGCCTTTACTCCTCCTCTCTCCACCGCCCTCACCCTTCCTCCGATGTTGATATTCTCACTCTCGCTTTCTATTCTCTCTCTTTCTCTCTCTGCTAGGTGACTATGCTCCTGATGATCAACTTCTCTCTCTCGATTCTCTCATCTCTTCAGCACATCATTGATCTCTATCGTTCTCCTTTGTCGTTGTGCTCTGCTCTCTTAGAAACCAAAAACATATTCTTTTGATGTTGTGGTTACTTGTTCAGTGACAATAAAATGTTCCCCATTAGTCTAATTATGGGTGTTGTTCTTTGAGTTCGTTGCTTTTTCTCTCCCTTTGTAGCTGCCTTCTTTGGTTCTCTCAGTTCTTCCCTCGTCAAACCATGAGTGTTGTTTGTTAAATGCAGTTTTTTATCTTCCTATGATTGTGTTGAACATTCTTTTTGATAAAATGTCAACAAAACCATCAAATTGTTTCATATTGACCTCTTAATTTATTTTTTACTTCTTTATTATTTATTTATTTTGATTTTATTATAGTGAGTATGGAATCATCAACTAGTGCAGTTGCTTGTTGTTCAAGTGGCAGTGATAATAGTAATAATGGCAGTAGCACTAGTAATACAATTGATATTATGTTTTTTAATTCGACATATAACTATAGACCCCAACTTCTAAAGATCCTCGATAGAATAGGGGTTTGACAAAATCTAGAAAGAATAATATGTCAATTTTTTACATGTTATGTGGCCATATTTCAAATAGTCAAATAACAAGGTACAAGGATCATTTAATGGGAATGAACAAAAATGCAACAGCTTGCAAGAATGCAATGGAAGAAATAAAAAAAAAGTGATTTGCAATTCTTTGAATGGCACAACAAAGAAGAAGGCTGTAAAGATTTCATTTTTGTATGGAAGAGAAACTTCTAGTATGGAAGTTAATATAGGGAGAGGCTCCCAATGTGTACATTCTTCATCGAAGGGAACTATGGATTCATTTGTATCTTCTGACTCATTACGATAGGTTACATTAGAAAATTGATATAAGAAAGAAAAAAAAGAACAAGTATATACATACATTATATACATAAATTAGCAAGTAGTTGAATCAAAATGGAATCCCTTTAATGTTATCGAATCCCCCAACTTGATATAGGGCAATTTGGTCTCGAACGAAGGCTCCATTGTACCATGAAGTCAAAAAAACATTATTGGAGAAGAAAAAAAGGTAAGAGACTTTACAAATGGTATAGGGCAATTTTGTGCAATATAATGAAAAAATAAGAAGATACGAAGAGAGGAAAGCTAACGTAACAAATTTCAACCCCATTATGTTGGAGTTAGTGGAAGATCATGATGAATATCCTACTGATGATGAGTTCGTTGGTGGCAATGATTCACTTCCATAATGAAATATTAATAAGGCATCTGAAGCATCAAGAGCGGAAGTTGTATATACGAGATCAAGGACACGAAAGCGACAAGGAAGACAAAACAGGAGAAAATATAAGATACTTATGGAAGATCAAGATCAATTTAGTTTTGAAAAAGCATATGAAGAGGAATAGTAACCGTCTTCATTCGAAAATGAATGAACATGATCATTTTCTTATAGAATAGTTTTTTTTGTTTATCTTAAACAACTAAGTGCATATTATAATCACACTTCAATCTTGAAGATGCTATGTTTTAGACTTGTTATTTGTTAAGTTTTAGTTGTTATATTTGATGCATGCTAAAGTTTTTGCTTCAAAAGTATTATAGATATTTTAGTCAATTGGTATATTGGTCTACTAGTCCATCCAAACATTATTCTATTTTTTTAGGTATTAATAATTAGTTTTATTACTCAAAATAGATTGGAGTCATGGACCATAGTCACCATACTTGAGCAGATAAATATAATATATATTAGTTTCTTTTAATTCTTTTGCTTATCATGTAGAATAATTTGGTCACATTTATGTTTTTCTTTTTTAATATAAGTTTAACAATTCAATATGTGTATGCAACTCCGCCCATATAAGAGATCACCCTTGCATTGTCGGTCTCAAGCCGGATAAAGGAGGAGGGTTGTGTTAGGCTTCCGATAGCTAGCGTAAAACTTCGTCACATTTTTATAACATGGATTACAAAAATTATCAACTCCACCCATGTAAGGGATCACCCTTGCATTGCTGGTCCCAAGCCCGGATAAAGGAGGAGGGTTGTGTTAGGCTTCCGATAGCCAGCGTAAAACTTCGTCGGATTTTTATAACATGGATTACAAAAATTATGAGCATTGCTTTGGGACGTTCCCGCCTAGCAACGTGCTACAGAGCCCAAATGCAGTAATAAGTAAGCAAGGATCAATATATTTTCTCCCAAATGTAGTGAATCAATTGCACAAAGGGTTCCCACATCATGGACGGGTGTGGGTAAAGAAGTTAGTCCCGCTACATTGCCGTCCGAATGTAGTGAAAAATTTTCAGAAAGAGTCTCCGCATTTTTTATTATGGATGGATGCGGGGGGTAAGGAAGCTAGTCCTATATAATAAGATTCGTATTGGTTCTTGGAATATCGGAACATTATCGGGTAAGCTAATCGATGTGGTAGATACTATGAATTGCAGAAAGATTCATATTCTATGTTTACAAGAGACAAAATGGGTTGGAGAAAAAGCAAAGGAGATAGAGGATACAGGTTTTAAATTATGGTACTTAGGTAAAGAAAAGGCACGAAACGGAGTTGGTATTATCATAAATAAAGATTTAAAGGAGAGTGTAGTAGACATACAACGATATGGTGACCGAATCATGACATTAAAATTAGTGTTAGGAGCAGAAGTTTTGAATATAGTTTGTGCTTACGCACCCCAAGTAAGACTAGAAGATAGTATAAAGACAGTTTTTTGAGAAGAGTTAGATAAGGTGTTTCAAAAGATTCCACAAAGGGAGATGATTTGTTTAGGAGGAGATTTAAAGGAGATTTAAATGGACATGTCGGTAAAGAGGCATTAGGATATCAAGGGATTAATGGAAACTTTGGTTTTGGGGATATAAATGAGGAAGGTAGGGAGATTTTAAATTTTGCTACGGCATTTGATCTCTTTATAGTCAATAAAAACGAGATGAACATTTAATTACTCATAAGAGTGGCTTATCACAAACACAAACTGATTGCTTTATTTATAGAAAAAAAGATAAAGCGTGTTGTAAAGATTGTAAGGCTAAGTCACACAGACACTTCTAAGGGGTGGAGTGTCGACCCCGTCACTGGTGCGACACCGACACCGTGTCGGTTGTTTACCATTTATATGTTTTGCTCTAATATAAAGTTGTGTAATTGTAGCTTTATACAATATAAAGGTGCATGAATCATTTTGGGTGTGAACAATTGGTCTCCATACTGTATGCCTTTGCACAAAATAACCTCTGTCACCAAACGCATTTAAAGACGAGGAACATTGCCAGATCAATAGAACAAAAGAGTATGACATCACTAGTGGATCCTAACACAAATACTAGTATATGTTATCTCATACAAAAGATCTCGAAACTCTTTGAATCCATAACTTGGATATTTTGTAGCTCGTAAAATCATTGTGAGTTTCAGATCATTATGAGGGAACTTGCTAATTGATAGCTACGTGCTCCCAAAATTAGCAAATACTAGTTGTATTATGATTGATTTATGTAGATTGAAAATTATATATAATATATAATATTATATACCCTAGCCGTGTCGCCGCACCCAAAATTTTTGAAATTTGTCGTATCCCGCACCAGCACTCGCACTTGCACTTGCACCCATGTGACATAGTTATAAGGTAATTCTAAGAAAAAGCTTAACTACCAAACCTCGACTTTTAGTTATGGATTTACAAATAAAAAAATGGACAAAGAAGAAAAGAGTGCATCAAGCTATTTCGACTAAATGGTGACACCTCAAAAGCGAAAAAGAAGATATATTTAAACAGAAAGTCCTTCAAGGAGATGTCTGGAATTATGTTGGCACACACTATGATATGTGAAAACTCCGCCCATATAAGGGATCATCCTTGCATTGTTGGTCCCAAGCCCGGATAAAGGAGGAAGGTTGTGTTAGGCTTCCGACAGTCAGTGTAAAACTTCGTCGAATTTTTACAACATGGATTACAAAAATTATGAGCATTGCTTTAGGGGGTCCCCGCTTAGCGACGTGCTGCAGAGTCCGAATGCAGTAAGAAGTAAGCAAGGGCCACAACATTTTCGCATGAATGTAGTAAATCAATTGCAGAGAGGGTTCCCACATCATGGACGGGTGTGGGTAAAGAAGTTAGTCCCGCTACATTGCCGCCTGAATGTAGTGAAAAATTTTCAGAAAGGTCTCCGCATTTTGATTATCGATGGATGCAGGGGGTAAGGAAGCTAATCCTAGATAATAAGATTCGTATTAGTTCTTGGAATATCGGAACATTATCGGGTAAGCTAATGGAGGTGGTAGATAATATGATTTGGAGAAAGATTCATATTCTATGTTTATAAGAGACAAAATGGGTTGGAGAAAAAGCAAAAGAGATAGAGGATACAGGTTTTAAATTATGGTACTCAGGTAAAGAAAAGGCTCGAAACGGAGTTGGTATTATCATAAATAAAGATTTAAAGGAGAGTGTAGTAGACATACAACGATATGGTGACCGAATCATGACGTTGAAATTAGTGTTAGGAGCAGAGGTTTTGAATAAAGTTTGTACTTACGCACCCCAGGTAGGACTAGAAGATAGTATAAAGACAGTTTTTTGGGAAGAGTTAGATAAGGTGTTTCAAAAGATTCCACAAAGGGAGATGATTTGTTTAGGAGGAGATTTAAATGGACGTGTCGGTAAAGAGGCATTAGGATATAAAGGGATTAATGGAAACTTTGGTTTTGGGGATATAAACGAGGAAAGTAGTGAGATTTTAAATTTTGCTATGACATTTGATCTCTTTATAGTCAATACAATCTTCAAAAAACGACATGAGCATTTAATTACTTATAAGAGTGGCTTATCACAAACATAATTTGATTACTTTATTTATAGAAAAAAAGATAGCGCGTGTTGTAAAGATTGTAAGGTAATTCCAGGAGAAAGCTTAAACACCCAACATCAACTTTTAGTTATGGATTTACAAATAAAAAAGTGGACAAAGAAGAAAAGAGTGCATCGAGCTATTCGGACTAAATGGTGGAACCTCAAAAGCGAGAAAGAAGATATATTTAAACAGAAAGTTCCTCAAGGAGATGTTTGGAATTATGTTGGCACACCCTGTGATATGTGGAACAATATGGCTATACATATTAGGAAAGTGGCGAAAGATGTGTTAAGGGTATCTAAGGGAGGTGTACTAGCACAAAAAGAAGCTCGGTGGTGGAGTGAAGTAGTAAAAAATAAAATCAAGGCAAAGAGGGCATGTTATAAATTACATTATGTTAAGAAAACTAGTGAAACTTTAGAAGCTTATAAGAAAGCAAAGAAGGAAGCGAAAAAGGCCGTGAGTTAAGCAAAAGCTAAGATTTGGGATGACTTATATAAAAAAACTCAACTCAAAAGAGAGTGAAAGAGATATTTTTCGGATAGCTAGGGTTAGAGATAAGAAAACTAAAGATCTTAATTATGTTAGATGCATAAAAGACGAGGATGAAAAAATTCTAGTGCCAAATGATGATATAAGAAATAGATGGAAAAACTATTTTTATAATCTTTTTAATGAAAATAAAGATGTTATTATCAATTTAGGAGATTTAGCCAAGTCAGAAAAGTATATAAACCATAATTTCTACCGACGTATTCAAAAGAATGAAGTCAAAGAGGCTATTAAACATATGAAGAGTGGTAAATCGATAGGACCAGATAATATTCCTATAGAAGTTTGGAAAATACTAGGAGAAATAGGAATCACTTGGCTCACAAGACTATTTAATGAAATATGGAAAAACCAAAAGATGCCCGAGGAATGGAGAGCAAGTACACTTATACCCATATATAAGAACAAGGGAGACATTCAAAATTGTGCGAATTATCGAGGTATCAAGTTAATGAGTCATACTATGAAATTATGGGAAAGAATTATCGAACGTAGGTTAAGACAAGTATCAAGTACAACAGAGAACCAATTTGGATTTATGGCAGGCAGATCTACTATTGAAGCGATTCACCTTTTGAGACGTCTTATGGAACATTTTAGAGCAAAACAGAAAGACCTTCACATGATATTTATTGATCTAGAAAAAGCTTATGATAGGGTACCGAGGAAGGTTCTTTGGAGAACTTTGGAAAAAAGAGGTATCCCATTGACATATATTAACCTTATTAGAGACATGTATGATGGTGCAAAAACATGTGTGAGGACTCATGAAGGAATGACAGACTTATTTGAAGTTAATATTGGGTTACATCAAGGATCAACTTTAAGACCATACTTATTTATAATGGTGATGGATGAGTTAACAAAACATATTCAAGATCAAGTACCTTGGTGTATGTTATTTGTGGAGGAGTCTAAGGAAAAAGTTAATAGAAAATTGGAACTATGGAGAGAAACATTAGAAAGCAAAGGCCTCCAACTTAGTAGAACAAAGACAGAATATATAGAATGTAAGTTTGATCATTTGGCTACTTCAGAGGACATATAAATTAAAATTGGCACACATTGCATTCCCCAAAAGGAAAGTTTTAAATACCTAGGTTCAATTTTTCAAAGTGATGGAAGAATTGATAGAGATGTTACACAGAATTAATGTTGGTTGGTTAAAATGGAGAGGAGCATTAGGTATTCTTTGTGATAAGAAGATACCATTAAAATTAAAAGGTAAATATAATAGAGCAGCAATTAGGTGTGACAGAAATGAAGATGTTGAGATGGATGAGTGGTCATACAAGAAAAGACCATATACATAATGAGGTTGTTAGAAACAAATTAGGAGTGGCACCAATAGAGGATAAAATGACAGAACATCGTTTAAGATGGTTTGGACATATAGAAAGAAGATCAAAAGAAGAACCTGTAAGAAGGTTAGAAAAACTAAATTTGAAAAGTATTAAAAGAGGTAGAAGACGACCACAAAAGTGTTGGAAAGAAACAATAAAGAATGATCTAGCTTATTGGGAGTTAACTGCTAACATGGCACACGATAGGGATCTATGGAAACAAAGAATCCATGTAGCCGACCCCGTCTAGTATGGGAAAAGGCTTAGTTGTTGTTGTTGATGATGTTGTACACTATGATATGTGAAACAATATGGCTATACATATTAAGAAAGTGGCAAAAGATGTGTTAGGTGTATCTAAGGGAGGTGTACCAGCACAAAAAGAAGCTTTGTGGTGGAGTGCAGTAGTGCAAAATAAAATCAAGGCAAGGAGGCATTGTTATAAATTACATTATAATAAGAAAACTAATGAAACTTTAGAGGCTTATAAGAAAGCAAAGAAGGAAGAGAAAAAGGCCGTAAGTGAAGCAAAAGCTAAAATTTGGGAGGATTTATATAAAAAAATCAACTCAAAAAAGGGTGAAAGAGATATTTTTAAGATAGCTAGGGCTACAGATAAGAAAACTAAAGATCTTAATTGTGTTAAATACATCAAAGACGAGGATGAAAAATTCTAGTGGCAAATGATGATATAAGAAATAGATGAAAAAAACTATTTTTGTAAGTTTTTTTAATGAAAATAAAGATGTTAGTATTAGTTTAGGAGAGTTAACAAAGAAAAGTATATAAACCACAATTTCTACCGACGTATTCAAAAGAATAAGTCAAAGAGGCTCTTAGACATATGAAGGGTGGTAAATCGATAGGACCAGATAATATTCCTATAGAAGTTTGGAAAATACTAGGAGAAATAGGAATCACTTGGCTCACAAGACTATTGAATGAAATATAAAAAAAACTAAAAGATGCCTGAGGAATGGAGGACAAGTACACTTATACCCATATATAAGAACAAGGGAAACATTCAAAATTGTGTGAATTATCGAGGTATCAAGTTAATGAACCATACTATGAAATTATGGGAAAGAATTATCGAACGTAGGTCAAGACAAATATCAAGTACAACAGAGAACCAATTTGGATTCATGCCAGGCAGATCTACTCTTGATGCAATTCACCTTTTGAGACGTATTGTGGAACATTTTAAGGCAAAAGAGAAAGACCTTCACATGATATTTATTGATCTAGAAAAAGCTTATGATGGGGTACCGAGAGAGGTTCTTTAGAGAACTTTTCATAAAAGAGGTATCTCATTGACATACATTAACCTTATAAGAGACATGTACGACGGTGCAAAAACATGTGTGAAGACTCATGAAGGAACGACAGACTTCTTTGAAGTTAATATTGGGTTACATCAAGGATCAACTTTAAGTCCATACTTATTTATAATGGTGATGGATGAGTTAACAAAACATATTCAAGATCAAGTACCTTGGTGTATGTTATTTGTGGAGGAGTCTAAGGAAAAAGTTAATAGAAAATTGGAACCATAGTGAGAAACATTAGAAAGCAAAGGCCTCCAACTTAGTAGAACAAAGATAGAATATATGGAATGTAAATTCGATCATTTGGTTACCTCAAAGGATATAAAAATTAAAATTGGCACACATTGCATCCCAAAAAGAAAAGTTTTAAATACCTAGGGTCAAATTTTCAGAGTGATGGAAGAATTGATGGAGATGTTACGCATAGAATTAATGTTGGTTGGTTAAAATGGAGAGGAGCATCAGGTATTCTTTGTGATAAGAAGATACCATTAAAGTTAAAAGGTAAATATTATAGAGCAACAATTAGGCATGCCATGTTTTATGGTTCTGAGTGTTGGGTAGTTAATCATCATGTACAAAAGATGTTTGTGCCAGAAATGAAGATGTTGAGATGGATAAGTGGTCATACAAGAAAAAACCGTATACATAATGAGGTTATTAGAAACAAATTAGGAGTGGTACCAATAGAGGATAAAATGAGAGAATATCGTTTAAGATGGTTTGCACATATAGAAAGAAGATCAAAAGAAGAACCTATAAGAAGGTTACAAAAACTAAATTTGAAAAGTATTAAAAGAGGTAGAGGACAACCACAAAAGAGTTGGAAAGAAACAATAAAGAATGATCTAGCTTATTGTGAGTTATTTGTTAACAAGGCACACGATAAGGATCTCTGTAAACAAAGAATCCATGTAGCCTACCCCGTCTAGTATGGGAGAAGGCTTAGCTGTTGTTGTTGTTGTAATTCAATATGTGTATGTCACATGAAATTTATTGTTTTTGTTAGAATTTACTTATTTAGTTTGATTCATATTTCTATTTTCTTAGAGATTAGAGAATCCATTATATATAATATTTTTTAGTCGTAAATAAAAGTATACCGCTAAATCCGCTATATTAGGGTCAGCCACTATTGATAACCTATGTCACAAGGTGCGGGTGCAGGATACGGCAAATTTCAAAAATTTTGAGTGCGGCGACACGGCTAGGGTATATAAAATTCAAGCTATATAAATTAATCATAATACAACTAGTATTTGCTAATTTTGGGTGCACAGGTATCAATTAGCAAGTTCCCTCATAATGATCTGAAACTTATGATGATTTTACGAGCTGCAAAATATCCAAGTTATGGATTCAAAAAGTTTTGAGATCTTTTGTAGGATATAACATATACTAGTATTTGTGCTAGGATCCACTAGTGATGTCATACTCTTCTGTTCTATTGATCTGGCAATGTTCCTGGTCTTTAAATGTGTTTGGTGACAGAGATTATTTTGTGCAAAGGCATACAATATGAAGTCAAGAATCCAATGAGATTGAGTAATAAGAAACCAATTGTTCACACCCAAATCATTCAAGTTAATATTGTATACAACTACAATAGCAAGTACACAACTTTATATTAAAGCAAAACATATAAATGTTAAACAACTACTAATTTCATCATAATACATAAATCCATCTTCATTATCCGGACCCATTTATTCGTGAATTACAAAAAAAAATTGCAAAAAAAAATTGGTTGCACCGACATGATATCGATGTCGGTGTCGCTCTAGTGTCGAGGTCGACACTCCACCCCTTAGAAGTGTCTTTGTGACTTAGTTGATAACATAGGGTAAGTTATAATCATTCTTTGTTTCCGTAAAGCCCTATCATGTGCCATGCTAGGAGTTAACTCAACATGAGCTAGATTATTCTTTATTATTTATTTCCAATACTTTTGTGATCTTTCTCTTCCTCTTTTAACATTTTCATAGTCTAGTTTTTCTTCTTTTGGTCGTCTTTATACATGTTCAAATCATCTTAAATAATTTTTTCTCCTTTTATCATATATTGGTGCTACTCCAAATTTGATTCTAATAACCTCATTATGTATAAAATTTTTCTTGTACGATCACTCGTCCATTTCAGTATCTTCATTTTTTCTACGAATATCTCTCATACATTTTATGATTAACTGCCTAACACCAAACCCATAAAACATAATGGGTAACTTTATAATATTTACCTTTCAACTTTAATGGTATCTTCTTGTCACATAAAATACCGGATACACCTCAACATTTTAACCAACCTTCATTAATTCTATACATATCATCTCCATCAATTTTTCTATCACTTGAAAAACTGATCCGAAGTATTTAAAATTTTCATATAAGAGATGCAATGTGTGCCAATCTTAATTTTTATGTCATCTTAAGTATCCAAATGATCTACCTTACATTCCATATATTATGTCTTTGTTCTACTAAGTGTAAAGACTTTACTTTCTAATGTTTCTCTCTATAGTTCCAATTTCCTATTAAATTTTTCTTAACTCATCCACTAACACAATTTTATCTACAAATAACATACACCAAGGTATTTCATGTTAACTCGCCAACGACCATTGTAAATAAATATGGATTTAAGGTTGATCATTGACATAATTCAATATAAATTTCAAAGAAATATATCATTCCTTCATGGGTCCTCGTACATGTTCATACACCATCATTCATATCTCTTAAAAGATTGATATATGTTAATGGGATACCATTTCTTTTTTAAGATTCTCAAAAGAATATCTCTTGACACCCGATTATAAGCTTTTTTTTAAATCAATAAGTACTATGTGAAGCTTCTTTTTTTTGTTCTAAAATGTTTGATAAACCGTCTCAATTGGTGAATCACTTTAATAGTAGATTTGCTTGGCATGAATCCAAATTGCTTATATGTTGTACTTGATATTTGTCTTTCCTATAATTTCACATTATGGCTCATTAACTTGATACCCCAAAAATTAACATAATTTTGGATATCTCCTTTGTTATTATACATAGGTATGAGTGTACTCACTCTCTATTCCTCAAACATCTTTTGAATTCTCCGTATTTCATTAAATAGTCTTGTGAGCCAAGTGATGCCCATCTCTCCTATATAGTTAATAGCACATTATAGCGTTTTAGTGGCTTGGTAGCCACTATAACACTAAGTACTTAGCGACTGGCCCTAAAAAACACTAATAGCACCGATGCCAGCACTATACCGGTCCACTAAGTCTTTAATTTCGTACAAGGCGGGTCGATCCACATGGGTATGGGTTGACACAATCCAATTCATGAGTTTAATAAGAACCATCATGTAAAACCTAGCAGCAGCAACCACTGCTCTCTCTCTTATACGCCGCTTCCACCACCGCTAGCAATAACCACCAGAGACAACAACGGTAAGTCCCTCTCTTTCTCGATTCTCTAATTGCACATTTAAAGGGGAAATAAAGGGTTTTAAATGTTAATGAAGATTTTTTATTTTAATTAGGTTTATGTTTCTTTGGGTTGCTTTCTTCATATTCTTTAGCTACTCCTTTATGGGAATTTTTTATTTTCATTTCTTTAATTTTCAATTCGGAATTTGTGCTTTTGTTATGTAGTTCACTAATTTCTTAATCTGTAAATGGAGTATAGTATTTGTGTTTTTGTTATGCCTTTCTATGAAATACCTAGTCATGGCATGTATTCATCTAATGACCACATTCTTGTTTTATTTGAGAAACATCACGCTGGTGCAAATGGTAGGTGAGCAAAACACTACATTACAGTTTGGAAGCATGCATCTATATCTGTCCTCGATGTGTGTGTGTGTGTCTCTCTCTCTCGTATATATATTAGCCGACCCCGTCTAGTATGGGAAAAGGCTTAGTTGTTGTTGTTGTATATATATATATATATATATATATATATATATATATATATATGTGTGTGTGTGTGTGTGTGTGTGTGTGTGTGTGTGTGTGTGTATGTCATTCATTAAATGAAAACATGAACTTGGGACTTGGGAAGATATTCTCTCTTTGGTTCTTTCACGAATGTAAAAATAGCATTAAATGCATATACATCATTCATTTTCCTTATTCCATTCGCTATTTTATTTCCAAAAATTTGCTTCAGAATCATGCGACCGTTTTGTTTTACAAATTCATTTTCTTAATCCAAATTCAATTTAACAATGTGTATATTCCACATGATATTTATTTTTTGTCTTCTTAGAATTTGTTTATGTAGTTTGATTCATAATTATAAATGTGGTGGTTATGTGTTTCTTGATAGCCCTTAAAATTAGAGGATCTATTATATAATGTGTGTGTATATATATATATATATATATATGTGTGTGTGTGTGTGTGTGTGTTAGTTTTTAATCTTAAATGATAGTGTACCAGTATATTAGTGTCAAGCACTAACTGCCCGCTAACCGCTATTGATAACATAGCATCTCTCGAAGGATTTTCCATTCTTCTATAAAAATATTATTTATCAACTTCATGAATTTTAGAGCTTCTTTGACTTCATTTTTTTAATATGTTGAACATAAATTGTGGTTTATATACTCTTATGATTTGATTAACGCTCCTAATACTAGCATCTATATTTTTGTTAAAAAATTTATTAATCATAAACGAGAGTGTACCACTAAATCCACTATATTAGGGTCAAGCGCTAACAGCCCGCTAACCGCTATTGATAGCATAGATCCTCATCTTTGATGCATCTAACAAAAGTAAGAGTTGTAAAAGCTTCTTGTTTTTAAAGATTGCGTTTACTTAGTTATGTTTGGCCCACATTAATTTGCCGTCACATCCTGGCGGGGCCTGACCATGTGGGATGTACCAATTCTAAGCTAAGTGGTCCAGATCCAGCTGGGGTGTGACAGAAGGTACACAATCACAATGTCTTCAACTTCTTAACCAAACCATAAGATGCAGATGTTGACGAAATAAACACTACAAACAACAAAATCTAACACGTACAAAACGTGGGAGGTTACATATAGAGGGGCACTAAGATACAAGCTCGGTGTCAATGTGTCAGATTCACAAACCTATGCAAATTTCTCAGGGTTCAATCCTTGAGTTTTGAATTATTTCTACAGCGGAGGCTTTTGGATCATTCACAAGCAAGAAAAGCATGGTGGCATTGCTGCTTGAAACCACAACAAAGAAGACAGGTGAGTTATGGCAGAGAGCCTCAATGATGTGAGAAGAATGCAATTCGTATTGTTGTTTTGCTTGTCCTATTTTCAGAATACAAAGCAACCTATCTGACATCTTAAGATTTCAGATGCCATATTCCACATATACCATAAGTTGGCAAATTTGATACGACAAGGAAATAACTAACCAAAACCTTTTGAAGTCTCTGGTTCCAAACGTTCGTGTCAAGCAGGTACTACATATGTTATCAATAGTGCATTATAGCTTCCGCTATAGCGCGCTACAGCGAATTAGCGCCCTCTTGGCCACTATATCAATGGCAAAATAGCGGCTGTCCTTCAGGGCCACTATTAGCGCCGTTAGGGGCGCTACAGTGTCCGCTATATCTGAGAAACATTTATGGCATAGATTAGTTTAGGAGTAAAATCCAATCTTACCTTTGCCATGTTGAATGAAGGAAATCTCGAAAATGCTTTTGTAAGGACATCATCATTGACCTCGTTTCCCAGATCTCCACAAAATAACCGGAAATCATCTGCATTAGAACAGCAGACAAAATACAAAAAGTTACTAACATGACAAAAAGGAATTCTAAATTTAAGGAAAGATGTAATTCTAGCTGAATGAAAGAAAACGTTCAAGAATTTCGTGGCTTGTCAAAAATAAACCTAGACTTCTTATATAGTTTCCTTTACTACAACATGGTCTACGATGTTGGCCAAAAAAGAGGGATATTACTTTGAAATGTGATTATCTACACGGTTCTTTATAGAACCCGCAGATAGTTAGAAAAGCATGAAATACAATTTGTTATCCGTTACCGTGAACACAAAAGAAACGGCAAAATCATGAAGGGGACAAGACGAACATTATATGAAAAGCGTAAAACCTTACTGTCCCTCTGTTTCAAACTCAATAAGGGGTTTTCTCCAGCTGGAGATATGTAATAAATGAAAAATAGGCGCGCAAGAATGAAGTTGGAAAAGCAAACACATACTCTCCGGCCAATCCGCAAGCGTTGGATCCTCCCAAGACTGTCCAGCAGCCTTCCGGGGAAGGGCTCTCTTCTTCGTCTCCGCCTTGTTCTCGATTTCGCTGCTCGCTAATGCCGCCTTCACGCTCTCCAACGCTTCCGGCGTGATCGTTTGTGCATCCTTCTGAAACAACTGCTGAGCCTTTTGGCACAAAACCACAAACACTAAGCAGATAGCGAGATTAACCAAGATGAAACACAGGCCCAAGCGACAAAGGATGATTTTCATTTGAATACCTGTTGATACTGAGGAAGAGCATACACCCCGGGCACAGGAGCCGGAGAGGGTGTGGCAGGAACGTAAATAGAGGCATAGAGACTCGGCGGTGCTTGAACCTTCACCGGCTGAGGGAATTGAGGCGAAGGATAGGTTCTCTGGTAGAGATAGTCAGCCGACTGCTGAACGGACTGATCAGCCTTCTGAAGATGGAAGGGAACAGGGAAATAAGGAGAGGCGGAGGTAGAGGCGGAGGACGGATCGGTGTAGGGCGCGCTTGAGTACGTAAACTGCGAGGCATTGGAAGCCACAGAGGACGGAACCTGCGCGCTCGTTGTCGGTGCTACCATGATGAAAGACGCGAGCGACGGAAAGAACGCGAGACCGAGGAAGAGCGACTCTGGCGACCTAGAGACCCCGGCGATGCGCGTTGCGGCCGGACAGATCGAAGGGAGAAGCCGATAATCGAATAACAGGTGGGAATTAGGGTTAGGGTTTTCCGAGGTCCAGACGTTGAGACAACACACTGAAGCACTTGCGCTCTCCGTTCTTCCCTCCTCTTTCTCTCTCTCTTTCTTCCCTCCAGAAGATTCGCGCAAAATCCACGACGGAGAAAAGACGAAGACCGAAAGGGAATCGATCAGTTGGAAGAAGAAAAAAGTAAAATGGAGGAAAAAAAATTATCTTTTATCAAATTCGAGCGGACCGGAACTATCCACTCCCTTGAAGAAGGTTCCGGATTTTATGGAAATCCGTCCCTCTAAATTTGCCCATTTCCTATTTCATCCTTATTTTTGGTTGATCTCAAATCGTCCAACTTTTCTTCAAACGTTGCCCGTTTCGGAAGACGCCTCTTAAGAGTAAAGAGCGGACACATAAACATACATTAATACATACATATATATATATATATTATGAGAGAACTACCAATGATAGATTTTAGTTTTATACAATATTTTAAATAGACCAATTCTGCTCGATATGTTCTAGATCATCTCTCAAATCATTAAAATTGTGTATCAAGATTTTATGTTCATTTCCAAATATTATAAGTTTTTGATGCACATTCCAGTCAGGTAATTCAAAAGTTGATTCGTATAAACCTAAAGGCATAAATCTCATCTCTATATTAAAATATAAAACTATGAAAAACTCTATTTGGAAAATAAGTTAAAGAGATCATTCATTGTTATATAGCATAAACGCAAGTAGTTGTTTAGCCTATATCTCGCACGAGAACACAAGGAGCTACAACTCTCTTGGTTAGGGGATCGACTCAAAAAAGTTTTTGAACTGGGGGTTCTGAGTGCAACAACGAAGGACGTGTATATCTATTTAGTAGGGACCTGCCTATCTCACTATATCTTGGCAAAAAACGAAGTTGTAAACGCTATGGGGCGGGTGGACTTGCAACAAGTAGGCAAAAGAAAGGACCGTTTCTGAGGTTAATAAAAAAAATGACGATTTTGAAAATGGCTATAAGTGGAGGACGGATTTGGTAACAAACGCTACTGAATCTCCGGTTTGTTCGGGTTGAAGTCCTATTCCTTTCCACCTGAAAAATACAGATTAATCCTCCGAAGAATAAATTGCAAAGAAACAGAAGGGCGAACCCAGCTCGTTCGATTTCTTCCCGCCAGGACAATCAATTTCTAGAGAGAGAGGGAGATTCCAGCTACTTCCTTCCCGGAACCGGAGCAACTGCATCTTCAACCTGAGGGCTTCCACTATGGAAAACGATCGTCCGGGGGGAAGAAAAAGGGCACGAGATGAAGATGGAGAGGGCCAATCCAACGATAGCATCTCGCTCGGTCTGTTTATAATTTTTCGTATAACTGTTGCTTTTAACTATTTATTTATTGTATACGGTGAGAAGGATTCCGTTAACGATGGGCAATGATACGAGGACGCAATTCGACGCAATTCTGTAGTTATACGAAAGGAAAATTGGCCTGGTGTAGTTGAATCGTCGTTTGCAAATCACAAATCAGCGTTATTCTACCGCTCAAGCGAATATCTGCTGTTCTTAGGCCAGCGGTGTCGCTGACAAACTTTGTTTGTGATGAATTTTACGGGAAGAAGACAGGATACAATTGAATAAATCCGAAAGATGATTAGAGAAATCTAGTATATTAGCATTTGTCAATATTGGTTAATAATAATGCAACATGTTCTAGTAACGGCGGTGTCGCATTTGGATTATGCATTTGAAGATAAAGTGATAAACCCTCACAATTAGGACAAAGTAGCTATAAGGTTCTGATTTTCTTACTCAGTAAGATTAGGCTAGATTGTCTAGCAGGGCATACTTGCAGTCCGAAACTTGTTTATTTGGGGGCCATCTGGCTCATTTTGTAAATAGTTCGTGCAAAGAACAAACAAGGTGCGAATAGCCATTGAATCAGGAAGTAACGCTAATCTCATTCCTATAATTGTTGTACAGGGGTTCATGGTTTTGTGTGTAACTGGTAAGCAGCTCTTCCTCCGTGCAGGAAACCACCTAACATTTAGTGATACGATGATGGCTCTTAGGATCATGCGGACACAGTTTCCCAAAATGGAAAAGGTTAGCATCGTCTTTAAAAGTGGTGTCCTATCTTAGAGGGAATTCCTGGACATTTGGTTTTTCATCATCCTGGCATTTTGCACTACTCCCTTTTCCTCTGGAATCTTTGTGTCTAGTTTCTTGGTCTCCATCCTATACTAAATTGGAAGCTGATTTACGCATTACACTATTTGATCATCCACAAGCATTTCAGGTTTCAGTTCAGCCTTTTGTTCTTCGCTCACAGCTATACAGCAGCGTCAAGGACAGGACACAAGTTGACAGGGAGTTAGAGGTCTACCGTTTGACTTTCTGCGATTTCATTTCTTGCATGTCTAATTGAGTTTGAACAATTAAGGATGTCCGCTTCACCAAACAGAATTCACTATACTACTCCCTTTACATGTTACACAGATCTTCTCCAAACTTAATAAGATTTCTTTGCACTCATAATGCGTCCTTTTGTTGATTTTTCATTGATGTCGACTTTCGTGTTCTCATCACTTGGCATTACTTGGTTTTTGTTGAGGTTTTGGTTGTTCTGAGATTGATCTTTGGCACTAGTTTTAGCACGTACGGAGTTCATGGTTGTTGATCGTTGCTGGTCTATTATAGTTAACTGTGTGGTTTTGTTTACTTATTTTCAGTCCTTGAGAAAGGAGAAAGTTTTGAAGTTATTCAAGCTAAACACAGGACAGGACGACCAAGCTGTCATGTTTATGGATGATTATCTAAGCCAGGTTCTTCTGGATCTTTAACCTCATTGGTCCTTGTTTATTCCTGATTTCCACTTTTCCGAGAATCCTTCCTGATCTGTTTTATTCTATGATAACTTGTAGAAATATGACCTGTAAGTTCATTTTTATGATTCATTAGAGAAGGTGCACGTAACTTGGACTTAGATGGTATGAATTATGATGATTCTTGGTCATCTTTTGTTAGCAGAGATATGTTGTAGCAAATATATTTTATTAAGATACTGATGCAGCCACTACCTTGATGCAATTTGAGTTACAAGAGCTTGGCTTAAACTTCAATGTATGACAGCTTTTGGTAGAATATGTTACCCTGTGTGAAAAGGGTGGAAAAACTATCAACCTTAATTTTATGTTTTTATTGGAGTTATTCTCCTGAACATTTTGCACTGGGGAAAGGGTGATCTAGCTACTGCGTTTGAAATTAGATGTGAGGTTGGTCTACTCCTGTAGATTGGACCACACCATGTAATACGAACCAATGGATATCTCTGTGGATTTTCAATACCATAGACCACTCTATAGAGAAAGTTCGTTGCCTGTTTCCTCATCCCAATGATCTTGCTTCATGGATCAGCCTATAATTGTAATGCCATGTAGACCATGGTCTTTCTCAACTCAAATGTACTGATACTTGAAACTGTTTCAAACTCTCATAAAAAGAAGAAACTAGTCCCCAGCACAAAAGAAAGGGTTCTTAGTGAATACAAAATTAGTTTTTGTTTTAGAAGAAATGGCCACTCCACATACTTCAATGTTTATCGTGATGGATTTGTTATCAAGATGGGATATCCATTCTCTTGGGTTCTGTTTGTAGGTGGATGCAGCTATTAAAAGGGTGGAAGTAAAAAAACCGATGGATTTTGCCGTCTTTGAGTGGTTCAAGATGTATGTCCTCAACTTCAATCTTGATGTCATGATTGGATATCACGAACTGGTAAGCCCTTTGAAACTGTTACAAGCATGTTGCTCAAAAAATAGTTCTTTGTTCAATTGAATATGGTATTATTTTTCTTGTCAGTTTTTAGGTTAATTTAGTGTCAAATTTCTCTTGTGGACTCTGATGTATCGAACTGGGGACATCTTGTTTAGTATTGCGTTTTTATTTAGTGAATTTCTTTTCCTTGACTTTCCACATTATAAAAGTCCATTTTGTAAACGCTATTGATCATTCCATATTGTATCAAGACTACTGTTTTCTTATTAAACAATATTTATCAAGTTATTAGAATCTTTATGTTTGAAGCACTTCCCCGTTTTTTCGTAATGTCATAAGTGAACAAACTCTTTGTGTTTGTTTGCTTCTTAATTGAAAAAACTTGGTTTATGCTTTCTCGTAGCATGTCTACTTCATTTTGCAGAATGTTTTTCTCTGCCCCAAAGGAAGTTCGATAACAAGTCCGAGTCCAACAAAGTTTTACGCGGGTTGTCGAAAACCTAATGCAACCTTCCTTCTTTATCCGGGCTTGGGACTGACCATGCAAGGGTGATCCCTTACACTGGGGGATTTTAAAGGAAGTTTGTTAACATTCTAACATTTTCGTATTATGCTGTTATATATTGGATGATAGGGCTCATAAAGTAGCATGTCTACTTCATATTATAACTGCTAGCAGCCTAGCATGGCAAATGATAGGGCTGTGTGGAAACAAAAAATGCATGTAGCTGACCCCATCTAGTACGGGAAAAAGCTTAGTTGTTGTTGTTGTTATATATTAGATGTGTTTTGCCTTATTACCTCCTAACCACCCCCATGTACCTTACTAATGCAAGAACGAATGCAATATGATTATCTTGCTTTGGAACCATTAGTTATTATGTCATATATTATTGATTGAATAGGTGTTCAATTCTTTTAACCTTGTGAGAACTAGTTTGATCATTAGGATTGCATTTACTCTAGTTGCATGTTCTTGAAACTGGTTGGTTAAAATAGAGAGGAGTATCAGGTATTCTTTGTGATAAGAAGATACCATTAATTTAAAAGATAAATATTATAGAGCAATAATTAGACCTGCCATGTTTTATGGTTATGAGTGTTGGGCAGTTAATCATCAATATGTACAAAAGATGTATGTGACGGAAATGAAGATGTTGAGATGGATGAGTGGTCATACGAGAAAAGACCGTATACATAATGAAGTTATTAGAAACAAGTTAGGAGTGGCACCAATAGAGGATAAAACGAGAGAATATCATTTAAGATGGTTTGGACATATAGAAAGAAGATCAAAAGAAACCTATAAGAAGGTATGAAAAACTAAATTTTGAAAGTATTAAAAGAGGTAGAGGACGACCAAAGTGTTGTAAAAAAACAATAAAGAATGATCTAGTTTATTGTGAGTTAACTGCTAACATGGCACGTGATAGGGCTCTATGGAAACAAATAATCCATGTAGCCGACTCCGTCTAGTATGAGAAAAGGCTTAGTTGTTGTTATTGTTGTTACATGTTCTTCAAAGCACTAATCCTTAAATAAACAATGGTAAAAGGAAAGCTTAAGGTAGTGGCAATCATACTATTATAAACAATTATCGGTATTCATATTTGGAAGCAACATGATCATATATGTCAAACCAACAAGTTAAATACAAACATACTCGAGAAAGGATATTTCGAGTCAAGAATAAGCCAATGTCACAAGTTAAACCAAATATTAAAGAGTTGCAATTACAACTTATTTATTGATTGTATGAGACTCTATTTATAGAGCAACTGTTACAGAAAAGGAAGAAGAGTGGAGTCAAGAGGGCTTCTAACGGTTGGTAAGTAAGCTAGACGTTGAAGGCTAGTGTCGTTGGGGATGCCCAATTAGGACTGATCATACACGAGTCCTAGTGGCCCGTGGTCCTATTATAGAATATTTTTGTAACCTATGATCCTATTACATCATATTTAACACCCCCTTGAATATACGGTATATATACCAAAAGTTTGTCCAACAAAAAACGAAAGCGAGTAGCAGAGAAGGATTTGGTGAAGAAATCGAATAACTACATTTCTGATGTAACATAACACTATAAGCATTACTCACGAACAAAATGACAGTCTATCTCAATATGCTTTGTTCATTCATGGAAGGTGTTACTGGAGACTATATACGTAACACTTTTATTGTCATACAACATGATGGATGATTATTGTAAAATGATGCTCATGTCCTTTAGTACCTCCATAATCCAGAAGATTTTTGTAGCAGCAGTAGCCATAACACGATATTTAGCTTTGGTGGAAGAAAGTGAAACCTTCCGCTTCTTGCACTTTCATGAAATTAGTGAGTCACCTAAAACACAGAAACCAATAGTAGAATGCATGTGTATGATTTTCTTATAAACAACGCAATATCACTATAGCAAGTAACAAACCAATGTAAATGCATGAGTTTTTCAAAGCGATCAAACCAAGTCTTGGGGGTTTGTTTCAAACCATATAAAGCTTTCTGAAATTTAAGAAGATGCTCTTGGGGAATGTCAAGTCCATAAGGAGTCATATAAATATCTTCACGTAAGTTCCTATTCAAAAAGATATTTTTTAATATCAAGTTGAAAAATATCTCATTTTTTGATAGCACTAAGGTTTATGAGAATCCTAATAGTAGTCATTCGAGCAAAAGGGACAAACGTTTCATCATAATCAATTTCATGTCTGTGAGCATAACCCTTGACTAGCAATCTAGCTTTATATCTTTCTATATTACCGTTACTATGTGTTTTAATTTTGTAAACCCATCTATATCTAATAACTTTTTGATCCTTAGGCTTGGGAATAACAAATTTAAGACATTCTATTAATAAGAAATACGTTGGTAAGCGTAGCTTCTGCCCATAAAAACTTAGGAACAAAGTGTTCTATAAGTTTATAAAATAACATGAGCAAGTCCCCAAACATCAAAATGTATTAATTCAAAAGATTTATTACAAAATTTCTTTCACCAAAAGGAAGATGATGCATTTTTCCAAGCATACATTCTTTATAATCAAAATTATAATTCTTATTTGTGTTTAACAAGAGAAAGTTACATAGTTTATGCATATCCAAATGGCCATGTCGTTTATGTCAAGAGTAGCGTCATGAATTGCATCGACTAAACTATCTATTTTGTATAGTTCATTTTCTCTATAGCCTTGACCAATCACCTTATTCGATAGGTGATAATGCACCACATAATTCTTAGATGAGAAAGTGACTATATAACCATTATCACAAATCTGAGCAACCGAAAGAATTTTTAGATTTAATTTAGGTATAAAACTTACATTTTTGAAATTTGAAATCTCCTTTTTCAAAGTTTTTAATTTTTTCAATTTGAAGTTTCGTATCATCGGCCGTAAAAACATGTTTACAAAAAATATCTTAAGAATTTTTTAAAGATTTTTCATCGTAAGTCATATGAAAAGAGCCATCGAAATCTAAAAACCAAGACATACCAAATAGAGAGAGCATTTTCACAGATGTGTCTTTTTTGTAAGCATTTCTTCTACGTAGGCTTTGATATTTGAAGGCAAGACTCCTATATCTTTCACGTCTCCCACGTTTTCATATCTTTGTTGAAGGAGAGGACAAGTGGCCTTGAAGTGATCATTTTTCTTATTGTAGTGGCAAATAATGTCTTTATTTGGCTATGGCACTGTTGGCTTCTTGCTTGATCTATTACCACATTTTTATCATTCAAAGCTTTTGTGAGGAGGTTTATATGTCTTGACATATGCTCTCGGCTTAGCGGTAAGCCGGTAATAACGACTTCTTTTGTAATACTAATATTTTTAAATCTAGTTTCTTCTATAACTAAATCGGCTAAAAAGGTTACTTATGTTTCCTTGCTTAAATATTATCATTCTTTCCATCAAATATATTTGAAACACAAAATCATCTTGAGAATGATTTTTTTTAAAATATTCTCAAGTTTCAAAGGCATTTTCAAACATACTAATTCAGTTTCTAAGTTTTTCATCAACATTTGAACAAATGATCCATGTTATTTTTGCATCTATCTTCTCCAAGTTTTTAAATCTTGTTTGTATTTTTCTTGGGCTTTAAGGATATCATTATCGTCTAAGTTTTCAAAATCTAATTTTGGTTCTTCAATCGTTCCATATATGTAATCCCAAAAATATTTTGATAATTTTTTTTATGGTTCTTGCCCAACTTTGATAGTATTTTGGGTCAAGAATGTACTTAAAAGACTCAATTTTTACCTTCCATTTCAAAAAACAAAAAGAGTTTTATGTTATCTCAAGTTGTAGAACGTCAATTATGCAATATCACAAATTTTTCAATCTTGGTGTGCTTCTCGATGTGTTCGATTTTTCCAAACGAGGCTATGATATCATGTAAACAGTTGTTGATATTCGTATTTAGAAGTAACCTGATCATATATCATCACTCATCAAGTGTCAAACCAACAAGTCAAATACAAACATACTCGAGAAAGGGTATTTCGAGTAAAGAACAAGTCAATGTCACAAGTCAAACCAAATATCAAAGAGCTTCAATTATAGCTTATTTATTGATTGTATGAGGTTCTATTTATAGAGTAACTGTTATAAGAGAGGAAGAGGAGAGGGGAGTGAAGAGGGCCTCCAATGGTTGGCCAGCAAGGTAGCTGTTGGAGGTCAGTGCCATTGGGGCTATGGCCAGGACTGATCATACACGGGTCCTAGTGTCCTGTGGACCTGTTAAGAATATTCATGGGCCCTAGTAGCCCATGATCCTATTACATCGTATTCAACAACTATTTCCTGATGTTGCCTGAGATTGTCACCAAAATATGAAATTAACTTTGAAGGATCATTGACTTGATGTTTTCTAAATAAGTAAATATCTCCAGAATTTCTGTAGTTTTTAAAAATATTAGAAGGTAGAATTTTGAGCATACCTGAGTCAGTATGCAATTTTTAATTATTCAATATCGCCTAATGTATTTTCTCTATCTTAGACGGCCTTCAACAACCTATTGTCAAACTTGATGCGATTTTTTTTCTGGTTGTCCCTTTTCATAAAATTTCCCAAGGTTTTGCTGAGATCTATTGGAAAATGAGTACCAGAGATGTTCCTTGCTGAGATCTATTGTAAAGTTTTATGGCTATTTAGTTAGACCAAAATTTTCCCCCTTTGCTTGGAATATTATTTATATTTCTTTGTTCTTTTTTACAGTATTGGTGTATTTGCCTGCTTGCAGTGTTCTCTTTTGTCATCTGGAGGCAATGTTAAGGACAGTCATATCTCTCTCTTAATTAATGCTGGTCTTCTGGTACGTACAAAGTTCCCACTCAACTATATCTTTGTTGCTTGACGTCAGATGTTCCCCGTTGCAATTGTAAGTAGATCTTGTTGCAAGTGTCCTGTAACATACTCGACAAGGCACGGACTTTTGCTTATTGCCAGTAATTGTTTATGCATTTCCTTCGGGATTTAGTATTGTAGAGCTGACACATTTTCTAACTTAGTTTCAATAAATTTGCCTAGCCATGCCGCTGATGTGAACCAGTTATCATTTTAAGTGGCTTTGACTGTATAGTTGTGTCGCCTTATATCTTTGTACTTCTAGGGCTAATGTCAACTTTATTTTGGTGCTCCGGTCTATTAGTGTTTTGCTTAGTATGGGGACTTGTTGTTTTGTTTCTTTGGGCATCCTATAGTTCGTTCATGTTTGTAGCATAATAAAGTAGTTGCTTAACCTTTTGTGGTCTTACCTATTGAGGTGACTTGGCGTTATCTTGTTCGCTCTTATTTGAAGGATATTTCTATCTCAGATCGGCCTTGGATATTAGTGAAGCATGTCATTATTTTGGATGTTTTAAGATGAAATTGACCTGTACAAATGTAACGATTGTGTCATTTTTGCAGACACGCCAATTGGCTGATTCAGATATGTACTGGTTTTCAATCCCACATATTGGTACTTTGCTTAAGTTTCTATCTCAGGTATCCGAATCCTTAATTGCCCTCTGTTGTTATAATAGTGCAGTTTCCATAATCAACAGAAAGATGGCTGTGAAACGGGAAAAAGTAGCAATACACCATATGCTGTGTCTGTTAATGGCTTGCCAAACGACTTTGGAGTCCGTAATGTAACAATTTTTAGAAAATTGAGTCTGCACCCAATTGGTTGTTCGCTGTTATATCCAGCTCTTTTATGAACTTGGGGAGCAGTATGGCAGACCTCTACCGGGTGTTCATGCCCCTGATGTCAAACTTGTGACCTTCAACTTAGAAGGTTTCGTTGAGTCTACCCCTAGACAGGAAATCTGCTGGTGGTTTTCCCCTGATAATAATAAATGGCAGTAAGTTTAGACTCGACCCTTCTCTGCTTGAAGAAACTGGAGCACTAGGGCCTGCAGGTCATTGTTGTTTTTTTCTTTCTCCTTTTCCACTTGCATCTCTGCATCATATAAGCACAGTGGAACTGAGGGGCGTTTCTATCTAGTTCAGTAGAAGCAGGAATTCACGGCAGGATTCGTTCCAATCCTGGCATGTGTCTGTATTTCGTTTTCACCATGCTGTCTTCAACAGTGTAATACTGTTTTGCAGGGAAGAAAGGAGCTCATATCTTTCCTTAACCGCCGGAAGTACAAGGAAATGTTGCTGGCCCCTCTCGAGAAGAAGCGACTCCGGTTTTCACAACTGGATATAAGGTTTCATCTGAGAGATTTGATTGGCTCAGGTCACCTTAAAACAGTTGAAACTCCAGCTGGCTTGCTTGTTAGAGTAGCTAAAGATTAGTACCGGTGATCTCTCATTCCTACGACTTTTTTTTTTAAATATTGTTTTTTCACATTCAAACGGTTAAGTTGGTTAATAAATGCATTCATGTTATTGTTTGAGCTCTAGAAACTTGGTTTGATAGCTCGGAGTATTTTGTGGAGTGTATAGGCGTATAATTGGGAGGCATTGGAGAGACGTAACCTTTGTTTATTTAAATTGTTTTTCTCCCCTTTCTTTTCAATGGTGACATAGAAACTGTAGTTTCAAAAGAAGTAGTTTCTTCACTGATATTTTCTTCAAAATTATTAGATGAATGATGCCAGTTGTACCTTCACTGCATTTTCACTTGCTCCATTTTGCTACCCTAAATGACTAGTTCTATATTTACTGGGTGATATTGATTACGAACCGCTGGAACCAGATAGAGGTCGTTTGGATCCATCTGTCTGTGGCTAGTTTACTCGTATGGACCAAGACGAGCAGGTCAAGGTGAGAGCCACGAGTTTGGTGAGCTGAACTTATGATCGGTCGTTAAAACCTGAAGTGTTACCTGCTTTCATCAAAGCTCATTTAAGCACCTCCTTGTGCAAGTTTTCTTGTGAAGTTACATCTGTTGCCATTTGATTACTATACCAACCAGAAAATTTGGTTGACAAGGTTTTCTAACATATATATTTTTATATATCAAACCTACTGGGTTGATTTTAGCTTTGCTAGCCATAGTCAGCTGATTAGTTTGGCGAAGGTAATACAAAGCAGTTCAGAACGAGTTGAGCTGCAAGCTGTTTGGTTCTTTTGCCAGCCCTGGAGTGGATTGAAGGCAAAAACTTGTTTCTAATTCGTGGCGCAAGAAGATCTGATTCTGATTCTGCTCGATGACGAAGGAAAATGAGACCCTCTTCAGCCATGAGAGTTGAGGCCCTGGTCATGCAAAAACTGGGTTGAGGACTCCACTCGTGGTTCACATTGAAATGTGGAAGGAATCAACAAGAAAGTCAATGGACGTTGCTTAGTTCTCTTTTGTGCATTAATTAGGAGTGTGGTACGTAACCAGCTTGGGTATGCTATGTCAAACATGTTCCAACATGTTTAACCATTTACATTAAAGATTGATAAGTGACAGTCTCAGAGCGTTGGCAAAGCCCATGACCGAAGAACCCAAGCAATTTGGGAGTTTTTCATCCACCAATCTCTTTGTTGGACTATGAACTCATCGGGATTCTTTGCCACACTGTGATTCCTAGTCGCACTAGGACACCAAGTTCAGCCTTCTATAGAAAAGCGTTCAAGACAAGGAACCAACCTAAACTTATTCAATCCCCAACTCCATGCCATGGTCGTGTGCAGCCTGCATCGCATGGATTGGAGATGACACTATCTTGATGCTTCCTTGGTCTGCCGTCCAAGACCAACAGCGTTCTACTTGAGACTCGTATCACATCTTTGTTCTACTCAAAGCACTCATAGCGTTAGCCTTATAGCAGGGTGCTCTAGCGCTGTTGCCATTAGTGGGAGTTCAACTCCTAGTGTTATTGCTACTGGGGCATTCAACTCTCAGAGGATGTATGTGTTATGCGTGAGGGTGCATGTGTTGGCGCTTATGTTAGGCTTTAGCTTCTTCATGTAACTAAAAAAAAGGGATCAATTCCTTGTGCTCGTGTTGCTTGGTGCTCACTTAGTACCAACGGCGGGTCCTTGGTGGCAAGAACTTCTCCATCTTGACACCAAGGCCTTTTTGGCCTTCCACTTGGCCCATATTTGCCCCATGTGTCGGA
Organism: Brasenia schreberi; assembly: GCA_036023115.1. Classification (NCBI taxonomy): domain Eukaryota; kingdom Viridiplantae; phylum Streptophyta; class Magnoliopsida; order Nymphaeales; family Cabombaceae; genus Brasenia; species Brasenia schreberi. Next base: position 18,154,128 of record JAYKKT010000068.1, read on the forward strand.
ATCTTAGCCTTTTCCAAGCGAGTTTCATAACTAATTCTTTTAACAGTGAATTTATTGCTGACATTTTTGCTTCTAAGTAGAACTCTTTTTAATGGAAGTGCCCCGAACACCCATGTTGCACGATAGAACTGTGCATTCATTTCTGTTATCAATAAAGATGTTACGTTTTGAAAATGATTTTATGCGTTAATTACATTTCTCTTAAGTGATTTTGGAGCTAAGTGGGTGAGTTATAACAGGTGCATTTTGCTCTCATTGCCTCATTGCCTTTGTCATTTGGGTGAGTGAGTCTTCGAGTCTCTAAGACTTCAACAAGCAACACTTGGGGAGGGACTCTCACACGTTGTTTTGGGAGTCAGTGGTCGATTACAATACTTAGGTGAAATCTGCTAAGGCTTGCTTAGCCCTGAGGCCAAGCGTCGGTTTCGATCGAGCTTGCTAGTGCACCTAGCGACGGTTTTCCAGTGACAAAAGTGGTGTTTGAGTAAGTTTAATCTTGCCTCAAAGTCATCAAACTTAGCTGCGATAGATTCAAAGTCTCAAAGTTGCCCCTCACTATCTCTCGAAACATTTGCTCTCTTAGACAAAATGCTAAAAAAATCAGGTGAAGAGGAAGGGATTGGATTGCAGCCAAACCGTTGCTCATGGACCAACATTTTCATGACTAAGAGAGAGTCAAGGTTGTCGTTTTCGTGTTAGCCAGAGGAAACATTACGACTATGCAAAGGTCAGAAGCCTTGAGGCATGCGAAACGACCTCCTTGATGGGTTATCGGTATAGACTGCATCACCCTACCGAGGAGATAGTATCCAAAAGCCCAATGTCATTCTTGTGCGGGTGCATTATGGCGAAGAATATTAGAAAGGAGGATTGAAGAATCGATTTAGGACATGCCGTTCTCCTGGGTTACCCATTATTTTTGAATGTTCCTTGCAGAGGCAGGACGGTGCACCAAAGTGGTCTTACTTGTGCGATGGGGGTGCACACAAGGCTGAATGACTCGTTTTGGTTCGATCTCAGTGGCTATTTCGGTGATTCGGAGTGCCATCATCTAATGTCAGTTGCCACAAGGATTGTGCTTTGCTAGTGCCCAACATCGAGACAATGATCTCTAAGACAGGTAGAGACCCTCATGCAGCGCTGTTTCATTACATACCGGCACCATACATCGTGCTCGGTTCCCAGTTGCAGAAGATGTCTAATGAGGCAAGACTCATGCGGCACACCAAGTTATAAAAGGTTCGCCGATTGCTACAATGACCTCACATCCATGCCACTTTTGTTCAAGTGCAAACAAAGATGCTCTTGACCTAAGATTTTAATGGGCAGTGCCAGGGCATGCTTTTTCATGACAGGCGAGGACTCTTCATGCTGTCATTAATGTCTCAGTGCCTCAAACAGACAGGGTGTCGTCATGGAGACTGTGAACATGCTAGACATGATTTAGCAACGTAGGAAAAAAAATGTTACAATTGCACGTAAGGCACCATCATGCAGTAGCCGATGTTGTCTCAAGCATGAAAGGTAGTGTCCAATGGGTTGGAAAGACCGTCTATAGGCCCAGGCAAATAGGGTGTTGATAATAGGGATGTAGGATATCTTGGTGAGTTAAAGCAAATCAAAATGGTTATGCCATTGTAAACACCCCAAAATGAACTCCAAGCAAGGGTGAGGTAAAAAAGTTGCAATAGATTTGGGTAGGGGATAATGTAATGGTGAATTGTTTGCTGACATTTTTGCTTATAAGTAAAACCCTCTTTGAGAGAAACGCCCCAAACACCAATGTTGCATGATGGGGCTTGCACTCCTTTCTGCTATCAATAAAAATGTTACGTTTTGAAAATAGTTTTTATGCGCCAAATGCCTTTTTCTTAAGTGATTTTGGAGCTAAGTGGGTAAGTTTAAACCAGTGCATTTTGTTCTCATTGCCTCTTTGCCTTTGCCATTTAGGTGAGTGAGTCATTGAGTGCCAAAGACTTTAACAAAGTTTGACACTAGGGGAGGAACTCTCACATGCCGTTTTGGGAGTTGGTGACCGATTACAACACTTAGTAGCCTTTACTCTAAGGCCAAGCGTCGATCCCGATCGAGCCCGCCAGTGCGCTTGGCGACTGTTTGCCCATAACACTTTGATTGGCAAGCTGAGGTGAAAGAGAACCCTTCCGGATAAAAAACAATGAATACAATATGGTAAATACCTTCATACGCTACCTTTTTCTTTTTAATAGGTAAACTGGCATTAGGCATTTACCCTACCGACATGCACACCCCTGGTATTCGAAACCTTGACATGAAGTTCTTTCGAGTCACCCCTACCAAAGAGAATCTTAGCTCCTTGTGCTTCATACATTGCTTTTGTGACAATCACCCCGTGAGGGTTCTCCTGTTTCGTGGCCATCTATATCGTGCGTCGAACCTCTTTTCTTACCAAACGGCCCAATGTGAGGCCTCCAATTTTCCTCTCTTTTTTAAAAAAACAAAAGAATAGAAATAAAGAAAAGTACAAAACAGAAGTTTTTAATCATCCTGCTGCTTGGTGGTTTTGTGCGGCTATTTGGAGCGAAGTCGGTGGATAGGAAAACAGTCGTCATTTTCGGCTTCACCGACGGAGTGTCCATTGGCCTTCTGAACCTTAGCCTTGGCTTTTAGTAGGCTTTTATCAGGTCATATGCCCATACATTTACTTGTGGGGTCAGGACGAGGGGCTAAGCCCCACGATATACAGTTACATTCGGAGACACATCCAAGAACAAAGAGTGGTGTTTCAGATATCTCACACAAGAGGACCAGGGTGGGATCGTCATATCCCAAAGAAGTAACCGAAGAAAATGGAAAGCCAACGTGGTCCTTGAACAAAAGAAAAGGCAATAAAGAATAGATGGGTGGTGGTTGCCATCCTCACAACCCTAAACGAGCCGAACTGTTTGATGTTTGTGCCCTCAGAGTGGTCCTTCAACAACCCATTGACAAGAGTCCTACAACGAGAGAGAGAGGCCCCCTTATAACTTTAGGGCACCCTACCCTAGTTAGGTAAAGCCATCGTTCTGTCTTCATGACGTCCATTTGCTTCTTTTTGGAGTTTAATCTTTATGTAGATGCAAGGTCAAATTAACTTGGTGGGTTTGTATAAACTTGATGACGGGCCAAGACTTAAGTCTCGTGTTGCTTCTGGGGACACGTTATGGTACCAAACTTTTCCATGAAGGGTAACCTTTGTTATGCTAACGAATGGTCCCGCCTTTTCCTTAAAAATATAATTTCTGTCTTTTCTTTTTCCGTTCTTATTATTTCCCCGTTACCGTTTCAATCCATGTGATTTGATGCGTCTAATCAAAATTAGGGTTTGATATGTAACCGAAGAAAAAGGGTTTAATGTTTACTCCCCTTCCGTTTAGCCGTGTAATATCTCATCTTGATGAGTATCTAGGGCGTGTATTTTACTGTGCCAGGAGAAGGGTAGATCACTAAGTCAAGGGTTTCGTTGGCAGATATTAATATTAGAAACGACCATGTTGTGAAACAAGGGGCTTCTTCATGGCAGTTTCTTTCCTTTTTTATATATAGTTTTCCCCTTGTTTGCTTATGGTTTTATTGTGTTAATATGTTTGTTGAGGTGTTTACATGGTGGGAAAATGGGGATTAGGTCTACTAAAAGTCTGGTCTCTCTTACGTTATCAATAATGATAGGATTAAGATCGGGGCAATTCCCAAATTGTGCTTCGTGTGATTTTTGGAACTTAGATTGTTTGACGCCTATCATATTCGTAGATAGAATTGGGTAAGATTTCTGATCCTTTCCGTTATTCCTGTCCCAACTTCTTGAAGGCACCCAACAATCGGAAAGAATAGTTGGACACATCGGTCGCAAAGATAGGTGAGGTAATTCTTCGTCCTTGAACTTTCACTCTATTTGGCAGTTATGGATTGTGGTATTCTATAGATATTTAGACTTTTCTGTCATAAATACATGTATCAATCTTCTTTTGGTTGATTCTTATAAGTCCCTTGCTAAATGGAATCATCTTTGTGTGTGTTAAAAGCATGTTTGGATCTTGTGATCTGTAGATCTGCATAGAAGGGGTTGAAAATATCACTTTTTAATGATTTTACCAGTCTGCAAGTCTTGCGTTTCTTAGTTAGCTATGGTGGTGTTGTGAATTGGTCAAATTGATGTGCGATGAGTAACCCCAGATGAATTTCGGTGGAAAATAGAGAACATGACCTTCTTTGATCTCCTATGAGAAGGAAATGATTCTGCCTAAGAAAATTATGGAGATTTTCATGATTAATGGAGTTGCCATTGTTCTTTCCTTAACTTTTTGGGCTGTTTCCTGTTTTTTCTGTGTTTTGTATATTTTGATGATTGCACCTTCAGGATCGCTTTCGATATATAAATTACCAATCCTAGCTTCTACTTGTTCCTCACAATTTTGCTTCCTCACATTGCTAGGATCCTTAGTTTCATGATGGCATTTGGCTTTTACCAAATATTAGTATCCGTTTCCAAAAAAAAATTTCTACTTATCAACGCAATGTAATTTCATGGATACAGTACTTAAAGCACAAATGTTGTGAAGAAGAACTAGTATTGTCTCAGATGCAGCATTCGTTTGTTTAGAGTTAAAACAGGCTTCCTATTTGAACCCCAGCAGTCACATGTCTGTACAAACAATTTCTAGTTTCTGGATTTTAAGCAGTGGATTGTATTAGTTGTTGTTAGCCTCAAGTTACTAAGATATCCAAAGCTTAAATAAGATTCTGAATGGTGTTGAGGAAACTAATTATAAAGAAAAAGAACGGGAAAATAAAGAGGAGACCCTATCTGCCTTGGATTCCTTATTGTAATAGGGAGATATATGTTAATGACTTTCTGAGTGAAATTGGAGTGGTACTATTTTGAGTTCTGCATTGTTGCAAGTTCCTTTTCAGAAAAAACATGAATTGATTAAATTTCCTCCTGACAGGTTAATATGAATCTCTGATGTTGCATTAACTTTCTTAGCTGAAAATCAAACTCCCTTGTTGATTTCTTTCGACTTTGTGATGTGTTCAACAGATAAATTTGCAGCTTCTTATGGACACTAAGCCAACTTCGATGCTGCATGCCTGGCCTTTAGTAAGAAATAAGAATATAAGATGGCGTTTCTCATTTACGGTATAGCATGGATGTTGTTCTAATGATTAATACTGACGTTTTCATTGGACTTTTCAGTTGTAATGGGTACAGAATGCATTACATCTCACATTGGTGAAGGAGGATCTGGGAGACCTTTTTCTCCGGATGACTTCTTATCACTTACATCATTCACCTTGAGAAGGGTTCATGATGACAAGAAAACAAACAGTGTGTCTGCGATAGGTACATCTCTTGTAGATCTGGAAGATATGGATACACAATGCAGCACCAGTGAGGAAGTACAGTTTACAAGGTGCCTTAGGCATAGGCCTTGGATAAACTATGGAATATTTGATGGTGGGTCAGATGAGGAATCTGATCTTGAACTATTCGATCCGGTAAGCGGCCTTTATCTTGTCATGCTTTCTGTGGAAGTTTTCTTGGTGTGGTGTTGTTACATGATTACTGTAGAGTTCACAGGTTACATGTTAAAGAAGTGTTCTGTTTTCTCTTTATCCACCTCTCACAGAAGCACTCTTCAAAGTCTTCTCTACCCAAAGGGGTTATTCGTGGGCATTCAAACTGTGATAACTGCCAAAAGGTTGGGTTTGTTATGAAGTTATGATTTTCTTCATCATGTTTTTTCATCTTTTTCTCAGTTTCGTGATTGAGTTGACTTTCAGCAGGTGGTTGCACGATGGCGTCCAGGAGATGCACACAGGCCCATCATAAATGAAGCTCCTGTCTTCTACCCCAGTGAAGAGGTCCATTGGCGTGTTGGGATTTTTTTCATCTTATTTATCTCAAGTTGAAACTTAGTTTCTACATACTTTTAATTCATTTCTGAAAGGAATTAATAACCACATGATCCAGGAGTTTAAGGATCCTTTGAAATACATTGCAAGTATCCGGCAGATGGTGGAACCATATGGCATTTGCAGAATCGTTCCACCTTCTTCATGGAAACCACCATGTCCTCTTAAGGAGAAGCATATATGGGAAAATAATAAGTTTGCAACACGAATTCAACAAGTTCATAAACTTCAGAACCGAGAACCTATGACGAAGAAAATCAGAAACACCCAGATTAGGAAAAAAAGGAGGAAATGCTTGAGAACAGGGTCGGTGTGCAGCAATAGTGATCCAGAAATTATGAGTGTATCTGAAGGCCTTAACGATGGTGAGGGGTTTGGATTTGTGCCTGGCCCACAGTTCACGCTAGAATCTTTTCAGAAGTATGCAGACGATTTCATAGAGCAATACTTTGGGATGAAGGATGCTAGCCCAGGCTCAAGCTCAACCAAGGGTGAGAGTCAACATCAACAAGAACCATTACTGGAGGACATGGAGGGTGAGTACTGGAGAGTGGTTGAAAATCCAACTGAAGAGATTGAGGTATAGAGACTGTTTCTAGCATTCTCGTTTCAGAAACATTTGACGGAAGCTAATGCATACATTGCCTTCTATAGGTACTTTATGGGGCTGATCTGGACACTGGAGGATTCAGCAGTGGATTTCCTAAAGCATGCTCTAACTCAGAAAATACAGAGTTAGATGCATACGTGAAATCTGGTTGGAATTTAAATAACTTGGCTAGGCTGGCAGGATCAATGCTTTCTTTCGAGAAAGGCGATATTTCTGGTGTTCTGGTGCCATGGCTGTACATAGGAATGTGCTTTTCATCATTTTGTTGGGTAAGTTTTGTTTCATTAGGATGTTTACATAATATAATAAGAAGGTTGTCCTGTTTCATGCACATCCATGATATTGCAATGTCTTCTCATGTGCACGACATGGCATCTTTATGTTGCAACTGATCCTGGATATGGCACAAAATCAAAGTTCAAACGCATTCATCTCTAAGTTCCTAACTCCATTTACTTTGCTTGTCTACCTCTTGCATGTCTCCTGCCACAGCATGTGGAAGATCATCATTTTTACTCATTCAACTACATGCACTGGGGTGCTCCAAAACTGTGGTACGGTGTCCCTGGAAGTCATGCCCTGAACCTGGAAGCAGCCATGAAGAAGCATCTACCCGACTTATTTGATGAACAGCCTGACTTGCTTCATAAACTAGTAAGTTGTAGCTATTTAAACTTTATGCGTTTATTATGCAATTTCTAAGAGACCTTACCAATAGACCCATCCAACATGACAACAAAAAGCAATTATTCTTATCTTCTGTTCATCTCAAACTGAGGGGTGATCTTCTATTATGAACATCAGAAGAACTTGCTTTTGTGCTTAACTAAACTTGAGCATGTACAAAGTTGTACAAGTATTGAGCCTAAAGAAGCTGGACTTAAACCAGGGAAACTTCAGATGTATCATTTTCTTGTCTCTTTGGGCTCCATTTTTTGGACGTGGAGTAATACTGATGAAACATGCCCTGAAATACCACTTTAACTGTTCTATCAGTTTTGTTTTTCTGTTTCTTGACTTTCATCAGCTATCGTCTACAGGGACCCACTGCGATAAATTTGGATCAAGAAAATTTTCCCTTACAGTAAATGAAAACATTTCAGTTGCCCTAGTGCATGGATTTGGTCTGATTCAACTCTACTCCTAGCTTCTGTCTGACTTTGGTTCAAATTCTGGCAGTGATAGGGAAAGACTAACTTCCAAGAATTTAAAATGAATGCTATAATGTAAACTTGTTATGCTTTTCTCATGAGCATGTTTGAATGACATAAACTGGTAAACATACTCTTGCTTTGTGCTTGACACATTAGGAGCTATGCCACAGGGGTGTGTGTGCAGGTGCAGGACATGGAAAAACTGAAAAGCCATGGGTGCTGTGAAAACAGCACGCATGTGATAAAACAACATGTTATAATAATTATAAAAAAATGTATAATTATGTATAAGAACTGTGACATAAAAGAAATTTTATTTCACTTTTCGTTTCATCCCCCTTTTCATTTTTAATTTCCCATCCTCTCTCTTTTCATTTTTCATTTCTACCCTCTCTCTATGGGTCCTCACACCTCCACTATTCCCCCTCTCAATCTTTGCAAAACCCTAAATGCTGTATTAGGGGGGCATCAAAAATGAAATTGAGCAAAAAACCCAAAATGAGTCAGTGGTTTCCACCGTGCTTTTGATGAACAGTATGGTCTTTTTCCTTTTCTCTTTCTTCCTTCATATTTCCCCCTCCCCTTTTCCTTCCTTTTCCTGTTGTCTCCCTCCATTCTCCTCTCCCTTCTTTTCTGTTTTTTTTGTTGCGTAGGGAAACCTTTTTATTTTTCAAAAAGGGATGACAAATCTTGGACATGTTGTCCATGTCTGCTTTTATAAAAAGTAGTCCTCATCACAGTCAATACAACTGACTTGGTTGACCTTTGATTGTGTCGAACAAGATATGGAACTTGTTAGCTGTGTCCACGTGACATAGATTAGGAGATTATATCTTGTTGATCTGGTAATTTTTGTACAGGTTACTCAACTTTCACCAACAATTTTAAAGTCAGAGGGGGTGCCTGTTTATCGATGCGTTCAGCGGTCTGGGGAGTTTGTTCTCACCTTTCCTCGTGCCTATCATTCTGGTTTTAACTGTGGATTCAATTGTGCGGAGGCAGTGAATGTTGCTCCTATTGACTGGTTGTCACATGGACAAAACGCTGTGGAACTTTATTCTCTACAACGCCGCAAAACATCAGTGTCCCATGACAAATTATTGCTAGGTGCAACACGTGATGCTATTAGAGCTCTTTGGGAAATCCACTTTCTGAGGAAAGAGACCCCTGACAATTTAAGGTGGCAAGGTGTTTGTGGGAAGGATGGGATTTTAACTATGGCATTGCAGGTAAACTTTTAAGCACATCATTGTTATTTGTTCATTTGTGATTATCTTGGAACTTATATTTGTTAATAACTTTGAATCTTTTGCTCTTTTGATAGACCCGTGTTGACATAGAACGTGCAAAAAAGCAAGTTTTCTCCAATCCTACACACATGAGGAGAATGGATGTGAACTTTGATGCTACTGACGAGAGGGAGTGTGTCATATGCTATTACGATTTGCATCTTTCAGCAGTTTGTTGTGAATGTTCTCAAGAAACCTTTACATGCTTAAATCATGCAAAACAATTATGCTCGTGTCCTTGGAGTACAAGAATATTCTTGTTCCGTTATGAGATAACTGAACTGGACAAATGTATTGAAGCATTGGGAGGAAAGTTGAGTGCGATACACAGATTTGCGAATGTGGATTTAGGACTTTCTTTGAGTTCGCATATAACAAAGAAAGAACAACTCCTGGAGACCCAGAACAAAGGTGTAATAATTGGCAATCCCTTGTTAGGAGAAACAAAGCCTAGAAAACCAAGGCCAGTAGATGATCTTGTTTCATTTCAAGTTACTGCTAACGTTGATGCCCTTCAGTCAGAAATGAAGATACCTACTGTGCCCCCAAACTCTTTGAGCAAAACAAAAGTGCAAGACTGTATCACACAAAGCATATCAGATTTGGTTGGTGCTAGATCATGTGATTCAACACTACATCCAGAACTGAAAGCTTCTGAAATTGGGTTAGATTCGAAGGCTCAAGTTCCTGCTCACAAACAGGTTAAAGAGAAAAAGTCTTGCATGGAACCATGTCAAGCGGGTGTTTCTAATACTGATGGTTGTGAAGTAAGTTCTACTAGTCATTCTAAAATAAGCAGCCATAAATCGCATTGTGATGGGTACCCTGTGGCAGACCTACCAGTGCAATCTTTCCTTGTTTACCGCCTTTCAGAAGAAGACACATCCTATGTCAATCCAGAAAATTCTACTAAAGTGCTAGGGGGAACATCCATTGCAGTTAATGACAATAAAGCGAATAAATCAGAAAGTGGTAAATATAGTGCAAGTCCATCTGACAGAATTGTTATTTATCTTAGCGATGATGAAGATGATGATCAAGATGAAAAACGATGTGATTCACTTGTCAAGGTTAAAGTGGAAAAATCTCAAGAAATGGCAGTTGGAAAGGAAACTGCTGTCAGCAAACCTCAGAGTCAAGTTTCCGGTACTTTCACTAGTCATGAATCAGCTGTAGTCGATGGTAAAGTCAAACAGCCTGGTGTGAGTAATTTGTGCATTGATGCAAGAAATTCCTATAAGACAGAGGACAACTGCAGCGGGAATCTTGGTTTTTCAAATAACCAAAATTCGGCATCACCAGAAGGCCCTAACAAACAGCATCTTGCAAACGGAGGGAGCAATATGAGCTACCCTCGGCATTTGCAGGTGAATAACGACACAAATACATCTAATGTTCCGATAGGTGAAAATGTTTCATCCTGTTCTGCTGTAGTTCAAATGAAAAATGGGTCTTCCTCGCAACCAGAATCACCAAGTCAACCTATTATGGTACAAAATATGAACCGGAGCTGTCAAAAGGGTCCTCGCATGGCAAAAGTGGTAAGGAGGTTCAACTGTACTGTAGAGCTGCTAGATTTTGGGCTTGTGGTCTCTGGAATGGCATGGTGCAACAGGCAAACAATATTTCCAAAAGGTACTTTATTTTACATTTGGAGTTAGATATAATTATGACGAAATGAAACTGCACTTTTAGGAATTTCTATTTATCCTGAATATTTTCTTCTGTTACCTCTATCAGGGTTCAGAAGTCGCGTTAGATACCGAAGTGTTCTTGATCCAACTCAGATGTGTTACTATGTCTCGGAAATCCTTGACTCGGGAAATTTTGCACCACTTTTCAGGGTAACTTGCTGTTAACTTTGCGGTATTGTGGATTTTAAGATGTAAAACATTACCTGCTGCATTAGTTTCTCTTCATTATCATATGTATGACTTGTTTACTCTATTCTAGACTTCACCAGTTTCTTATGTATCATAACAACAACAGCAACTAAGCCATTTCTCAACACTAGATGGGGTCGGTTATGTGCTAAAAGTTGGTTCAACATAAGTTAAATCATTCTTTATTGTTTTCTTCCAACACTTTTGTTGTCTTCCTTTTTTTCTTTTAAAATTTTCACCATTTAGTTTTTCACATATTCTTATCAGAGCTTCCTTTGGTTGTCTTTCTACGTGTCTAAACCATCTTAAATGAATTTTCTCGTTTTATCTATTGTTGTCACTCCCCATTTGTACAGTCTTTCCTTGCATTACTATACATCTATCTTAACATCTTTATTTATGTCACGAACATCTTTTGATATTTAGCTGCCCAACACTTAGAACTAAATAACATACCAGGTACATCATAATATTTACCTTTCAACTTTAATAGTATCTTCTTATCATATAGAATATCTTATGCACCTCTCCATTTTAACCAACTTGCATTAATTTTATGTATAACATCTCTATCAATTTTTTCATTACTTAAAACCTGACCTTAGGTATTTAAAACTTCCTTATAAGAGATGCAATGTGTATCAATCTTAATTTTTGTATAATCTGAAGTAACCAAATGATCATACCTGCATTCCATAGTTCTACAAAGTCAAAAGCCTTTCCTTTCTAATGTTGCCCTTTATATTCTCTATTAACTTTTTCTTTAGACTCATTCATTATTATAATATCATACTCAAATAACATACACAAAGATATTTCATGTTGAATATGTTATGTTAACTTATAAATAACTAAAGTAAATAAATATGAACTTAAAGCTTATCCTTAAGGTAATTTAACATTAGCTTCAAAAAAGTCCATTATTCATTCGTGGGTCCTCACCTATATTTATTCATCATCATAAATGTCTCTTATAAAATTATTGTACGGAAATAGGATACCTTTCTTTTCTAAGGTTCTCTAACGAATATCTCTTGACACCTTATTATAAGTTTTTAAATCAATAAATTTCATATAAAGTTTCCGCTTTTTTTGTTCTAAAATATTTTGTAAGATGTCTCAATAGATAAATAGCTTGTCATGAATCCAAATTGGTTTTGTGTTAGACTCGATACTTTTCTTAAATTACATTCAATAATTCTTTCTCATAATTTCATAGTATTATTTATCAACTTGATACTTCAATTATTCATATAATTTTGAATGCCTCTCTTGTTCTTATATATGGTATAATTGTACTATAACTCTATTTCTTCTAATTTCTTTATACTTCATTAAAGGAGGAGGGTTGTGTTAGGCTTCCGACAGTCAGCGTAAAACATAGTCAGATTTTTATAACATGGATTACAAAAATTATGAGCATTGCTTTGGGGCATCCCCGCCTAGCGACGTGCTGCAGAGCCCAAATGCAGTAATAAGTAAGTAAGGGCCACTACATTTTCTCCCGAATATAGTGAATCAATTGCAGAGAGGGTTCCCACATCATGGACGGGTGTGGGTAAAGAAGTTAGTCCCGCTACATTGCCGCCCAAATGTAGTAAAATAATTTCAGAGAGGGTCTCCACATTTTGATTATGGACGGATGCGGGGGGTAAGGAAGCTAGTCATATATAATAAGATTCGTATTGTTTCTTGGAAAATCGTAACATTATCGGGTAAGCTAATGGAGGTGGTAGATACTATGATTCGGAGAAAGATTCATATTCTATGTTTACAAGAGACAAAATGGGTTGGAGAAAAAGCAAAGGAGATAGAGGATACAGGTTTTAAATTATGGTACTCAGGTAAAGAAAAGGCTTGAAACGGAGTTGGTATTATCATAAATAAAGATTTAAAGGAGAGTGTAGTAGACATGCAACGATATGGTGACCGAATCATGACGTTGAAATTAGTGTTAGGAGCAGAAGTTTTGAATATAGTTTGTGCTTACGCACCCCAAGTAGGACTAGAAGATAGTATAAAGACAGTTTTTTGGGAAGAGTTAGATAAGGTGTTTCAAAAGATTCCACAAAGGGAGATGATTTGTTTAGGAGGAGATTTAAATGGACATGTCAGTAAAGAGGCATTAGGATATCAAGGGATTCATGAAAACTTTGGTTTTGGGGATATAAACGAGGAAGGTAGGGAGATTTTAAATTTTGCTATGTCATTTGATCTCTTTGTAGTCAATACAATCTTCAAAAAACGAGATGAACATTTAATTACTTATAAGAGTGGCTTATCTCAAACACAAATTGATTACTTTATTTGTCGAAAAAAAGATAGAGCGTGTTGTAAAGATTGTAAGGTAATTCCAGGAGAAAGCTTAACCACCCAACATCGACTTTTAGTTATGGATTTACAAATAAAAAAGTGGACAAAGAAGAAAAGAGTGCATCGAGCTATTCGGACTAAATGGTGGAACCTCAAAAGCGAGAAAGAAGATATATTTAAACAGAAAGTCCTTCAAGGAGATGTTTGGAATTATGTTGGCACACCCTGTAATATGTGGAACAATATGGCTATACATATTAGGAAAGTGGCGAAAGATGTGTTAGGGGTATCTAAGGGAGGTGTACCGGCACAAAAAGAAGCTTGGTGGTGGAGTGAAGTAGTACAAAATAAAATCAAGGCAAAGAGGGCATGTTACAAATTACATTATGCTAAGAAAACTAGTGAAACTTTAGAAGCTTATAAGAAAGCAAAGAAGGAAGCGAAAAAGGCCATTAGTGAAGCAAAAGCTAAGATTTGGGATGACTTATATAAAAAACTCAACTCAAAAGAGGGTGAAAGAGATATTTTTAGGATAGCTAGGGCTAGAGATAAGAAAACTAAAGATCTTAATTATGTTAGATGCATAAAAGACGAGGAGGAAAAAATTCTAGTGGCAAATGATGATATAAGAAATAGATGAAAAACTATTTTTATAATCTTTTTAATGAAAATAAAGATGTTAATATTAGTTTAGGAGATTTAGCCAAGTCAGAAAAGTATATAAACCACAATTTCTACCGACGTATTCAAAAGAATGAAGTCAAAAAAGCTCTTAAACATATAAAGAGTGGTAAATCGGTAGGACTAGATAATATTCCTATAGAAGTTTGGAAAATACTAGGAGAAATAGGAATCACTTAGCTCACAAGGCTATTTAATGAAATATGGAAAAACCAAAGATGCCCGAGGAATGGAGAACAAGTACACTTATACCCATATATAAGAACAAGGGAGACATTCAAAATTGTGCGAATTATCGAGGTATCAAGTTAATGAGTCATACTATGAAATTATGGGAAAGAATTATCGAACGTAGGTTAAGACAAGTATCAAGTACAACACAGAACCAATTTGGATTTATGCCAGGTAGATCTACTATTGAAGCGATTCACCTTTTGAGACGTCTTATGGAACATTTTAGAGCAAAAAAGAAAGACCTTCACATGATATTTATTGATCTAGAAAAAGCTTATGATAGGGTACCGAGGGAGGTTCTTTGGAGAACTTTGGAAAAAAGAGGTATCCCATTGACATATATTAACCTTATAAGAGACATGTATGATGGTGCAAAAACATGTGTGAGGACTCATGAAGGAACGACAAACTTCTTTGAAGTTAATATTGGGTTACATCAAGGATCAACTTTAAGTCCATACTTATTTATAATGGTGATGGATGAGTTAACAAAACATATTCAAGATGAAGTACCTTGGTGTATGTTATTTGCAGATGACATTGTATTAGTGGAGGAGTCTAAGGAAAAAGTTAATAGAAAATTAGAACTATGGAGAGAAACATTAGAAAGCAAAGGCCTCCGACTTAGTAGAACAAAGACAGAATATATGGAATGTAAGTTTGATCATTTGGCTACTTCAGAGGACATAGAAATTAAAATTGGCACACATTGCATTCCCCAAAAGGAAAGTTTTAAATATCTAGGATCAATTTTTCAAAGTGATAAGAATTGATGGAGATGTTACACATAGAATTAATGCTGGTTGGTTAAAATGGGGAGGAGCATCAGGTATTCTTTGTGATAAGAAGATACCATTAAAATTAAAAGGTAAATATTATAGAGCAGCAATTAGGCCTGCCATGTTTTATGGTTCTGAGTGTTGGGCAGTTAATCATCAACATGTATAAAAGATGTCTGTGACAGAAATGAAGATGTTGAGATGGATGAGTGGTCATACAAGAAAAGACCGTATACATAATGAGGTTATTAGAAACAAATTAGGAGTGGCACCAATAGAGGATAAAATGAGAGAACATCGTTTAAGATGGTTTGGACATATAGAACGAAGATCAGAAGAAGAACCTGTAAGAAGGGTAGAAAAACTAAATTTGGAAAGTATTAAAAGAGGTAGAGGACGACCACAAAAGTGTTGGAAAGAAACAATAAAGAATGATCTAGCTTATTGGGAGTTAACTGCTATCATGGCACACGATAGGGATCTGTGGAAACAAAGAATCCATGTAGCCGACCCCGTCTAGTATGGGAAAAGGCGTAGTTGTTGTTGTTGTTTGTATTTTTATATATCACTTACCACTATATAAATTTGGCAAAAGCTAAAATTTGGGAGGATTTATATAAAACACTCAACTCAAAAGAGGGTGGAATAGATATTTTTAGGATAGCTAGGGCTAGAGATAAGAAAACTAAAGATCTTAATTATGTTAGATGCATCAAAGATGAGGATGAAAAAATTATAGTGGCAAATGATGATATAAGAAATAGATGGAAAAACTATTTTTATAAGCTTTTTAATGAAAATAAAGATGTTAGTATTAGCTTAGGAGAGTTAGCCAAATCAGAAAAGTATATAAAGTACGATTTCTACCGACGTATTAAAAAGAATGAAGTCAAAGAAGCTCTTAAACATATGAAGTGTGGTAAATCGGTAGGACCCAGATAGTATTCCTATAGAAGTTTGGAAAATACTAGGAGAAATAGGAATCACTTGGCTCACAAGACTATTTAATGAAATATGAAAAAACTAAAAGATCTCCGAGGAATGGAGAGCAAGTACACTTATACCCATATATAAGAACAAGGAAGACATTCAAAATTGTGTGAATTATCGAGGTATCAAGTTAATGAGCCATACTATGAAATTGTGGGAAAGAATTATCGAACGTAGGTTAATATAAGTATCAAGTACAACAGAGAACCAATTTGGATTCATGCCAGGCAGATTTACTGTTGAAGTGATTCACCTTTTGAGAAGACTTATGAAACATTTTAGAGCAAAAAAGAAAGACCTTCACATGATATTTATTGATATAGAAAAAGCTTATGATAGGATACCGAGGGAGGTTCTTTAGAGAACTTTGGAAAAAAGAGGTATCCCATTGACATATATTAACCTTATAAGAGACATGTATGATGGTGTAAAAACATGTGTGAGAACTGATGAAGGAATGACAGACTTCTTTGAAGTTAATACTTCTTTGAAGTTAATATTGGGTTACATCAAGGACATTTTAGAGCAAAAAAGAAAGACCTTCACATGATATTTATTGATCTAGAAAAAGCTTATGATAGGATACCGAGGGAGGTTTTTTAGAGAACTTTGGAAAAAAGAGGTATCCCATTGACATATATTAACCTTATAAGAGACATGTATGATGGTGTAAAAACATGTGTGAGAACTGATGAAGGAATGACAGACTTCTTTGAAGTTAATACTTCTTTGAAGTTAATATTGGGTTACATCAAGGATCAACATTAAGTCCATACTTATTTATAATGGTGATTGATGAGTTAACAAAATATATTAAAGATGAAGTACCTTGGTATATGTTATTTGCATATGTCATTGTATTAGTGAAGGAGTCTAAGGAAAAAGTTAATAGAAAATTAGAACTATGGGGAGAAACATTAGAAAGCAAAGGCCTCCGACTTAGTAAAACAAAGACAGAATATATGGAATGTAAGTTTGATCATTTGGTTACCTCAGAGGACATATAAATTAAAATATGCACACATTGCATCCTCGAAAGAAAAGTTTTAAATACCTAGGGTCAATTTTTCAGAGTGATGGAAGAATTGATGGAGATGTTATGCATATAATTAATGCTGGTTGGTTAAAATGGAGAAGAGCATAAGGTATTCTTTGTGATAAGAAGATACCATTAAAGTTAAAAGGTAAATATTATAGAGTAGCAATTAGGCCTGCCATGTTTTATGCTTCTGAGTGTTTGGCAGTTAATCATTAACATGTACAAAAGATGTCTGTGACATAAATGAAGATGTTGAGATAGATGAGTGGTCATATAAGAAAAGACCGTATATATAATGAGGTTATTAGAAACAAATTAGGACTGGCACCAATAGAGGATAAAATGAGAGAATATCGTTTAAGATGGTTTGGACATATAGAAAGAATATCAAAAGAACCTAGAAGAATGTATGAAAAACTAAATTTGGAAAGTATTAAAAGAGCTAGAGGATGACCACAAAAGTGTTGGAAAGAAACAATAAAGAATGATCTAGCTTATTGTGAGTTAACTGCTAATATGGCACACGATAGGGAGCTGTGAAAACAAAGAATCCATGTAGCCGACCCCGTCTAGGAAAAGGCTTTGTTGTTGTTATTGCTGTTGTACCACTATAATCTTCTCATTCTCATCTTTAATACATTTAACAAAAGTAAGGTTACTAGTTTTTTTTATCTCTAGTCTTAGCTATCTTACAAATATCTCTTTCACCTTCTTTTGAGTTGAGCTTTATGTATAAATCTTCAAATTTCAGCCTTTTCTTTATTGATGGCCTTTTCTGTTTCTTTCTTTGCCTTCTTATAAGGCAGTTTGAAACATATTTCTCTTTGTCTTAATTTTATCTTTCACCACTTTACTCTATCACCAAGCTTCTTCTTATGCCGAATGCCTCTCTTAGATTTACCTAATATATCCTTTGTCACTTTTTTAATATGACTGACTATATTATTTCATATGTCACAAAATTGTACCCTATATAATTCTAAACATCTCCTTGAAGAACTTTCTTTTTTAATATATCTTCATTCTCATTTTTTAGTTTCCACCATTACTTTGAGCAACTCTATATACTCTGTTGTTTTGTCCACTTTCTTGCATGCAAATTTATAACTAAAAGTCGATATTGGGTAGTTAACAACAACAACAACTAAGCCTTTTCCCATACTAGATGGGGTCGGCTACATTGATTCTTTGTTTCCACAGTACCCTACCATAATTTGTAGAATCCATAGTAGACAAGTCCGATAAAGTTTTCCGCTGGCTGTCGGAAGCCTAACACAAACAAAATAATCAATTTATTTATGAGACAAGCTATATTTATAAGTAATTCAATAATTAAATATTTGATCTTATTTTCTGAAAATTGTATTGACTATAAAGAGATTATATTATCATAGTAAAATTTAAAATGTGCTTGTCTGGTAAAAAGGTAATGATAAATGTGTTTTGGTGCATTTTGAATTACGAACTGAAATTTTATTTGTAATGGCTGAAACAAGTCTTGTGTTCAAGATCTTGGTTTGGAAGTACCAAATGAGATAATTAAATGCTTCATCATACGGTTATTTCTTAAGTTATGAAATCCAGGGAATTTGTACCCTGCACCACTGTCTCTATCTTTGCCTATCCAGAGCATCAAAAGTCATGTTATCCTGGGGTTTTGACAATGAGATTGGCGAGTCATCTTCTCTACCTCTTTGTGTCTTGTACTCTTTGGTTTGTGCATTAACTAATGAAAGTTTAAAATTATAAATATATGGTCTATCAGTGCCTCTAATTTTCTTTTTCTGCGAATCAGGTTGTGGTAGAGGATCGTCCCTCTGAGGTCTTCATACATCTTTCTGCCAATAAATGTTGGGATATGGTCCGTGAGAAAGTGAACCAAGAGATTGTTAGGCAACATAGCCAGGATAAACCACATATGCCTCCTCTTCAACCTCCTGGATCAGTGGACGGATTTGAAATGTTTGGTCTTTCATCACCATCTTTTGTTGAGGTATATCTGTTTTATTTATTTATTTTTAGTATTTATCATCTCAAACCCGTTGCCTATCAATCTGTTACTTGTCTTTTATCTTCTGAATTTTGTTTCCACGTGTGGGAAAGAAAATATGTGGTGCCTCATTTTTTTGGCTGCTATTGCATGATGGTTGAATTTCCACTGGATTTACAGACTCACAAGAGTCATATTTTATGGCTTTGCAAAGATTTAGATTTTTCTTTAGGAAAGGATATGAAAAGAACCCCGTCTAGTATGGGAAAAGGCTTTGTTGTTGTTGTCATAAAGGATATGAAAAGACATCTTATTTTTGTTGGATGAAAAAACGTGGTTCTATGTACCCTCGATATGCATTCCTGCATACGACAACTCACAATTGACATACAAGTAGGCTTCTGTTCTTCTGACACAGGGATAGTCCAACATCTCTCTCTCCACCGCCCCCACTCCCCTCCCCCCTTCCCCCCACCCACCCACCCCACACACACACACACACACGCACACACACATCACATTGTCTTATATGCATGCACATCACAAACACAGATAATTTATCATCAAGGGAATTCATGTGAAGGCTGGATAAAGGTACAGGGGTTGTCAGTGAATTATGTAGAGTTTTTTAACGATTGTGATGATAAAGCAGTTTTCCCATCTTGCTACTGCGTTAGACTCTGTAAAATGGACTTGTGCACTTACTCAACATAATCAAGATCGTTGACTGTCTTAAGTTGGCAACAACTGTTTACTGTTGGTACTTCATTGGACAGAAAATAGGAGCTTTGGATCCGGATTGTTTATGTTCAGAATATTGGAAAAGTCGACCTAATAGTCACAATTCGGAG
Organism: Brasenia schreberi; assembly: GCA_036023115.1. Lineage (NCBI taxonomy): Eukaryota > Viridiplantae > Streptophyta > Magnoliopsida > Nymphaeales > Cabombaceae > Brasenia > Brasenia schreberi. Next base: position 18,173,872 of record JAYKKT010000068.1, read on the forward strand.
AAAGCCTTACCGAAAAGCTCCTCTGAGGATAAGCAGCAAATCAAGATGGCCATTGAGCAGAGCAAAAATGCCTCGGGAACAATAGAATGCATCCTTAAGAATCTGATCAAGAAGGCAGACCCTGAAGAACTTCATGCCCTACATGGAGCTCTAAGCAATGAAAATTTGTGCTTTGATAGGGCCATTATGATTCAGGTTGTGAAGGAAGAGATTCGGGAAAGGCAAATGCATGTGTAAAAATTCTCATTGTTTTGGCAGAATTTTGTCAATTTAGAACTGTATGATATTGATTGATGATGACTTGCAGAGGATAGATAATATTCAAATGTACAGATGAGAATGTTTGTTAAATGTATCATTGCAACTTATTGTAACTCAAACTTGTTTGGCACTCGTGCACTCACATGTCGTATAGTTTCCTTCCTACAATATTGCGGTACTCTTTTGGACCTCTTTCTAGGGCTTTCCACCTTACGTCTTTGCACTAGTGGACCTCAAATTTAGACGGTAACTGTTACCTATCATTGCCTTGTTAATGTTTTCGGAGTAGAAAGATTCTGAACGGCAAAGGTTCATAAAAGGACACTCTTGCCAAGCTAAAGGCGCGTTCTTATTTCTGTGTTCCTGTAAGAGTGCCGGAGTGCAGGTAATATTTGTCATATTGTTATCTAACATGATAGACTATGTGGAAATAAAGAATTCATGTAGCTGACCCCATCTAGTATCTAGTATGAGAAAAGGCTTAGTAGTTGTTGTATTGTTATCGAAGGTGAAGGTTATTCACAAGAAAGCGAAAGATGATGCAGTTTCTCGGTAGCAGAAAGAGGAAGAACTCCGGACATGGTGAGCCTGGACCTATTTGAGTCCCACCGAGCCCATATTTAGTAGAGGGTGGTGCCCAGGTAGAGAACTATGCATAGTTTCTTAGTCGTCCTGTGCACCTACGACACTTAACTCCTAGTACGCGTTGGTCTTTCTCATCTAAAAACCCTTCACGATCCACTTAGTGGCCAACACAGACGTCCTTTCGGCGATTTCAGTCTCACAGAAATCACTATCATTTATCATGAATACTTCTCTTGTCCATGCTTTTTCGTCGAGAGAAGGTCCTTGATCGACCAATGATGCCACTCGCACCCGGTATCAGCCTTCCAGAGTGTGCTTTGACAAGGAGGTGAACGGAAGAGGATCTACCACACGCTTCCAAGCATCGGCCTTCCTTGGGGCAAGGGACTTAGGAAGATCACAAGACCATACTGCTCGTAAGTGACCCTCACCCTGGTACAAATTTTCAATTTTGTTCCCCTAGCTAATCCGCTTCGGAGAACACCAAGGTACTTGTCTCGTTCTCCTCCCAATTAACCCCGCACAATCTTAAGGGGTTCCCTTGCTTGAATGATGAGGATTAGTCACCTCACTTCCTCATGGTGTGCCCCTTAGAGTGTGTTTGGTTCGTGATTTTTGGAGAATTCTATCTTGATTTGTTTTTTGTACTCGTGTCAAGTTTTGTTGTTCATCAAATATGAAACTCATCACTGAAATGAAACTATGGTTCTACCGTTACAAGTTCGATGAAAAGGTTGGCAATAGGAAGTAGGTGGGTCACTGAAACTAAAACTATGAGCATCACAAGGAAACCCAAATGCCTCTCTCTCACGTGTTGCTGCCCTTTTGCACAAAAATCTAAGCATAAATACCACTTACTAATCAAGCACAAAACCATGACTCAGATGAACCATAATTATTTAAAGAACCGATGATGATCTAGATAGGGACAAGCTAAACCCTGCCGAACTACCGGCAGTTTGGTTCTTCATTTGCCAGGGAATACCTGAACATTTAAATATAGAAAGAGAAATGTCTCTTGAAAAGTCGCGGTAATATAAAATTTAATAGAACGGATCCTGGTTAACCAATTTTGACTTAAATCAGATGTTAGCAGAATAAATTCGAAGTTTGGAGTCGGGTAGCAAAAAAATTTCCATAAATTGCATCCTATCAGAACTGTATAAGTGCATGAATCCACACCCGATTCGGTTGGTACTCCGATATTGGTTGCGGATGCAGAACCCGTGTAAGAAGAGTTGAACTCGTCGTACTCGAATATATCCGATTCATTCAAATCCTCCAGTTCTCCTCGCTCGATTTTCGATATATCGGATCTCTCATTTCCGCGACGCCTGGAACAGCTTTCTCTCTCTCTCTCTCTCTCTGCCTGCTGGAGGTTTCCCAATTGAAGTTAGGGTTTCGTACTCCACGACGATCGCCGATTTTCGGTTTCCAAGGTACGATAATGCCGAACTCTATCCGTAATGTCTTGTTCCCCCACGCATCTCCTTGCATTGGAGTGGAGCTAAAGAACACAGACTTTGCATTAATTGCTTCTTGATCATCCGTTCTTCTACGCCAGAAAGATTGGGAATTCTCGCTCTCCCCTGAACTTATATCACATGCATGCAAACGTTAAATTTTGCATATATATATTTTAAGGTGAATGGACTCAACAGATTTTAACCAGTGGTTTGTACTCACTTTTGTAGGGGTGCTACTTCCTATCAGTTTCTGGGTAGCGTAACTCGGTAGTTTACATTTTCCAAGTCGTTAAGCAGTCGTAAGTGTTGTCAAGGAAATTGATGGTCACCATAATAAAGGTAAAAGGCCGGGTTTGTTTATCTAACTTCTTAAGCGTAGATGTGTATGTGTTTCCTAGCCAAAAGGAAGGAGCATTACCTTTTACCATTTCGTTGTGTTAGGCAAGGTTATGCATGTGAAAGTGAGATGATAACAGTCGTTAAAGTTGTGTAAATACGGATCTAGGTACATTTTTAGAGAGATAATTTCTTGTTTACTCTGATCGTCAATCCTTTATTTCATTTCATTGGATAGTATTGTTTTTTCTGCTTGTAATGGTGCAATATGTGTTCTTCCAATTCCTTTTTAACTTCATATGGCATCAGAAAAGTTCATGCGTCTGTTTTCTGCGCTTCACCTCCTCTCTTCTGCTTGTGTAGTTCATGGATGCGCATCATGAATCTGGTGTCTCGGACCTGAGTCATCTCTGCTACATTGTCTTCCATTGGACCATCAAATAACACTGGTTTTGGTTCAACCGGTCCTCTTTTGGCCCGCAATTCTGACTATTCAGTTACTGTCTTATCTATTATCTCTTGAATAGAGACAAGTTCCCTACTTGGACTTGTTGAGTGAAAATGGTACATGGTATCAACTATCAAATATCAACCATTTGTTGATGGCTCCTTGACTCAACCTGGGGGTTCCTCATCTCATTTCCCTCTTTGGAGTACGGCACGCTAATGGTGCTTTTGTGGTTTGATGAATTCTATCAATCAGTTGATAATGTTATTCATGTCACTACGCCTCATCATCCATGGACCGATCTAACGATTGATATACACAGAACACCTTGCATGTGTTACATACAAAGCAATACTATAGTCGTCTAAGACATGCAAGAATCATCCTCTCTTGTACTGCTTGTTTCATCGAATTATCCCTTCTGTTATGCACATGTGGTGTTATGCAACTCTATCCCCCCCCACAACCAGAGGGGAAATTTATTCAATTTCAATTGGGGCTTAAAGACTCCTGACCCTCAATCTGCAGAGCCAGGTTCTCCTTGTGGACCTTTTATTTACCGTCTCTCAAAGGTCCATTATCTTGTATTTCTGGAGAAGACGCAACATGAGACTGCTCCAGTGGTCACCAAGTCATCACACTGTGCATAGATTTGTTATGACTTTCCATGACAAATTGAAGGCATGCTGTTTGGAATTTTGTCTCCAACTGCCCCTTTAAAATAAATGCAGATCTTGCTCATAAAATTTCTTGCTGGCAGCTTGGTGTGAATGGCTATGCTGGTTTTCTATATCAGGATACAGACTCATGTAATTTCTTTAGATGTTGTGACATCTTTGAAAGATAAGATTTTGCCTCATGGAGATGTTCTTGTTATAGTATGAATGCTTCTTCAATGTGTTATACATGTTTTGTTCATTAATTTTAATTTTTGAATTTTTTGAGTTTTTGAATTAAAAAAAAGTGTATCGTACCATACAATATGGTACGATACAGCCGTATCGGGGCCCATGCGGTACGGGCACCGATACAGTTTTTACAACAATGCAAGAGACACAAATTGGTTGGTTTAGTGGCCCACGGGCACCGATACGGTTTTTACAACATTGCAAGAGACACAAATTGGTTGGACTAGTGGAGCACATTGTCTTCTCAAGAGTTCTGGTGCCAAGGATTATTGATGAACTTTAAAGCAACTATTTTGCCACATACATTGGCTTTGCTAAGTTTGAAATTCAAATTTCAATAGATCTATGGTTGTTATTTGCTGATATGTCTCTAGGCGAGTCTGGTTTGATACACAGCAATAGCCTTTTGTTCATAATTGATAGTCTCATAACTTTCGTTGGACTTTCAGTTGTAATGGGTACAGAATGCTTTGGACCTCACATTGGTGATGGTGAATCTGGAAGGCCTTCTCCTGATGGCATCATATCACTTACGTCATTCACCTTGAAAAGGATTCATAATGAAAAGAAAATAATATCTGTATCTCTGGTAGATACATCTCTTGTAGAGAAGGCAGAAATGGATAGTCCATTCAGCACTAATAAGGAAGAGCAGTTTACGCGATGTCTTAAGCGCAAGCCTTGGATTAATTACGGGATGATTGATGTCATTTCAGATGAAGATTGTGAATCGGAATTATTCAACCTGGTATGCATCATGTATTGTATCACGTCTTAGCATGAAACTTTTAGTTATGGTGGAGACGGCATTACAAGATTGAATACTTAGATTACTATTCTTTAGAGTGAGGTTTATTTATTTCTTACTTTTCAAGTTCTACTTTTTCAAGGACTCTTCAAGGCATCCTCTACCCAAAGGTGTTACTCGCGGGTGCTCAAGCTGTAACAACTGCCAAACGGTTGGGTTTGTTGAGGACCCTTGTGTGTGTGTGTCTATATATATATATATATCTTGGTGCTATTTGTTCATCTTTACCAATTTCATGACTATGCTTACTTTAAACAGGTAGTATCACGATGGCATCCAGAAGCTGCACGCAGGCCTATCTTAAATGAAGCTCCTGTTTTCTACCCCAATGAAGAGGTCCTTCTTGGTGCTATTTGATTATTATACTCATAGTGCCTTTCTGCATGTTTAACACGAAGGTGAAATGTAGCTTTCAATTATATTATGAATGTCATTTCTGAAGTCTATCAGTAATTCAATGATTCAGGAGTTTAAGGATGCTCTGAAGTATATAGCGAGCATCAGTCAAATGGTGGAACCGTATGGAATTTGCAGAATCATCCCACCTCTATCATGGAAACCACCATGTCCTCTTAAGGAAAAGCATCTGTGGCGTGATGCTAAATTTGCCACACAAATTCAACAACTTGAAAAACTTCAGACCCTTGAATCTATTGCTATACATTCCAAAATCAACTATACTGGAGGAAAACAGATGAAACACTTAAGAAGTGGGATTCCGTGCAGTCATGGAGATGCAGAAATTACAGATATTTATCAGGATGGCATTGCAGATGACAGGTTTGCACTTTTACCTGGCCCAGAATTCACACTGGAATCTTTCCGGACATATGCAGATGGTTTTATTGAGCAGTATTTTTGCATGGATGATTCAAACACCATCTTAAGCTCGAGGAGGATTGAAGGTATACATCAACATAAACCATCTGTGGATGAGATGGAGGGTGAGTACTGGCGGGTGATTGAGGAACCAACTGAAGAGATCGAGGTATACAGATTGCTTGCAGCCTTCTTGTTTCTAAAGTGCTTGGCAAAACATATGATGTGCATCCTTCATTTTGTAGGTACTTTACGGGGCTGATCTGGACACTGGAGCATTTGGCAGTGGGTTTCCTAAAGCATGTTGTAGTTCAGAAAATAATGGGATGGATGCATATGCGAGATCTGGTTGGAATTTAAATAATTTGCCCAGGCTAGCAGGATCAATGCTCTCTTTTGTAAAGAGTGATACTCATGGCATTCTAGTACCGCGCCTGCATATAGGGATGTGCTTTTCATCATGTTGTTGGGTGAGTTTTGTTCCGCTAGGCTCTTTAGACAATTAGCAAATAGGTTATCCAATTTCATGGATGTGCAAGATACTGCAATCAGTATATGACATAACATATGCATATGCTGGCCTAACATTGGAGACAGGGCAGATTCAAGATGCAAATATATTGCAATAACCTTGCTCTTTTGCCTTTTATGTTTTCTTGTTATAGCATGTTGATGATCATCATCTTTACTCGTTGAGTTACATGCACTGGGGTGATCCAAAACTGTGGTATGGTATCCCAGGAAGCCATGCATTGAAGATGGAAGCAGTCATGAAGAATCATCTACCTGATTTATTTGAGGATCAGTCTGACTTGCTCCATAAGCTTGTGAGTAGTTATTTATACACTTTCAACAATGGAAGTTACAGAGTCGGTCCATCAATTTGAATTTCTCATCTGTTGCTTTTTGGTCAGTTCTTTCTGTTTCGGAACTCCATATATTATGGTGTTAAACCTCGTTGTTTTTTAATGGGGTTTTCCCATGGTAAAATATGTTTCATTCATGAGTATATTCACAAAGGAAGGTTGTACAGAAGCAGCTGGTTTGCTGTACATGCATCTATGTCGTGTATGTTGGAAACTGTGGCTTTTCTTGCCACAGTGTTCTCTTAGGGTAAGTATCTTTGCGATCTTGGGAGTTACAAGCATAAAGTACATATGTATCAGGTGAAAATCGTTTGGCTATTTGCCAGTTTTCATTGCCTTTTTTGGTGATTTCCTCGATGGAGAAGTACACTGACAAAAAACATACTAATTATTCAGTCAAGTGTTCTGCTTCTTATTTAAACATGTGGTCTCTCATCAAATCCCTTTTGCAGGAGCCAATTAGGATAAATATAGATCAAGATTTTTGTCTTCCTTCCCTGAAAACAACTATCTAGACTCTAGTAACTGGAGAGTATGAAATTTGTCTGGCTCAAGTAGTGACCTATCTCCTGAATGGTTGACTCCAAGTAATGGCAATGATAGCTAGGAAAAGAGTGGCATTCAATAATTCAAAATGGATGCTAGAAATAATTCGTTAAGTTTCTCATGATACACATAGTGGTTTGAACTGTGTCGTGACTGATATTTCCAAAGAAACTAGATGTCTATGTGCTTGATGCATTAGGGATTCATATATTTATGGTCACTGAATACTTGTGCTTATTATTTCGTTGAACAGGTGATTCAACTTTCACCGGCAGCCTTGAAGTCAGAAGGGTTACCTGTTTATCGATGCGTTCAGCATTCTGGGGAGTTTGTTCTCACCTTCCCTCGAGCTTATCATTCTGGTTTTAACTGTGGATTTAATTGTGTGGAGTCGGCCAATGTTGCTCCTGTTGATTGGTTGCCACATGGACAAAGTGCTGTGGAGCTTTATTCTCTACAACACCGTAAGACATCTATATCCCACGACAAGTTGTTACTATGTGCAGCATGTGAAGCTATTAGAGCTCTTTGGGAGATCCACTTTCTGAGAAAAGAGACCCCAGAGAATTTAAGGTGGCAAGCTGTTTGTGGGAAGGACGGAATTTTGACTATGGCATTGCAGGTAAACTTTTAAGCACATTACTGTTATTTGTTGATATTAATAATTATTTTGTAAAGTTTATTCCTGAAAACTAACCTGAGAATAATTCCTGATTTTTTTGGTTTGCATAGACTCGTGTTGACATAGAGCGTGCAAAAAGGCAATTTCTCTGTAATCCTGCACAGGTTAGGAGAATGGATGTGAATTGTGATGCTACTGCTGAGAGGGAGTGTGCTATGTGCTATTATGATTTGTATCTCTCTGCTGTTAGTTGTGAATGTTCTCCAAAATCATTTGCATGCTTGAATCATGCAAAACAATTATGCTCATGTGCTTGGAGTAGAAGGATTTTCCTGTACCGTTATGAAATAACTGACCTAGAGCAATGCATCGAGGCATTGGGAGGAAAGTGGAGTGCGATACACAGAAGGGCAAATGAGGTTTTAGGACTTTATTTGAGTTCACAAAGAAAGGGAAATATTTGAAGTCTGTGAACAAATATGCATTAATTGGCAAACCCCTAATTTGAATTAACGAAGTCAAAAGAACACGATATAGATGCCATTTTGTTGAAAAATACTGCTAGAGATGACCTCCTGCCATCAGAAACAAAGAATATTGTTTAGAGAGTCAATGAAGAGCACGGCAGACTTGGATGGCATCAGAATATGCAAAGACGGATAGCTCCTTTAGAGGGATTTGCTTCAAAGTCTGTTCTCAAACTGAATTGGGGATGATTATCTGATTCGAATGAGCAGCGTCAAGGTATCAATTTGATGCCACCTTTTCTCAAATATGATGTTTGTGAAGTAACATCCACTAACCACTTCAAATTAAGCACCTATAAGTTTCAAAGTGGTGATGGCCGCTGTGTTCATGACCTACAGGGAATTTTCGCTGTTTGATCTTTCAAAAGATGCTCCATTGGGTGCGGGATCCTGAAAATTCTGTTTAAGTGCAGAGGGTGACATCTTCTGTTACACTTTGTCTCAGTTACTGACAAAAAATTGAATAACTAAAAGGCAATTTGGAGTGTTCACATCCAGAAAAAAGTACTGCCATAGTGATGATTGTTAAGATGAAAATGTATGGGATTCATGTATTGGGTCAAAACAGAAGTATCTTTAGAGATGGAAATTGAGAATGATAGTTATGGGGGTGGTTCTCAGTGAGACCTGTGTATACTTTGAGCAGTGCTCATAGATGTGAAAATATTGAAAAAGTGAATATTTCAGCTGAATCTGCTGCAATTCACATGGGAAATGGTCTTGCATGTAGTCAGTTTCATCAAGTTGATATATGTTGGCGCAAAATATGAAATGATACCGTGAAATGGTCGTCGCATGGCAAAAGTGGTAAGGAGGTTCAACTGTACCGTTGAGGTACTAGATTTTACAGTCCTGGAAATGCATGGTCTAAGAAGCCATACTATTTTGCAAAGGTACGTTAAGCTAATTTTCTGTTAGATACAGTTTTTGATAGAAACTTTTGAAGTTTCAGTTTCTCTTCAATATTTGCTTCTTATTTCTTCAGAAGCCAGGTTAGATATCTATGCATTCTTCGTCCAACACAAATGCTTCGTTATCTCTATTAATCCAGTATGTACCATGTTTCTGGGTAACTTGCTTTCCACTATGTTCTTGTCAACGTTAAGATGTAAAATAGTAAATTGTAACCGCTTGGTCACCTTTGTTTAATAATATACTTTACTGTCGTTTCAATCCATTTTTTTTAGTTTTCCAGTTTCCTATTTACAATGCTTATGTGCGTATGGTAAAGAAATGTTTATATGCTTAACTTCACTGGATCAGCACGATCTCCATAGTGAGATCTTGAATTATGGATGATTTGTTTAAGAAAAAGTACTCCAAAGGTGCTACAAAAGTTGGTTTGCGATGTGAACCATCTGCAACTTGTCTACAATAACGTTAAACTAAGGTCTTTTATGCTCATCTTGTTTGCTCTTTAACTTTTTGTCCTCATTAAGAAGAATGAAAACCTTGCTTATTTAGTTAAAACGTGCAACATCCAACTGATGGGGTTTGCATTTTTCCTTAACATATACACACGTAAATATATACTCAACTGCACGAGCTTATAAGAAGTGTTTTCGCATACATACCAATAAAAACCGATGATGCATGGGTACAACCGGACAGTTACTTGGTACTGGTACTTCGGTATAGGTTTCCAAATTTTTTTGGATTCGTTTGGTTAAGTGAACATATATCCATGCATTATGAGTTTTTCAAACTTTTGTTATGAATAGGTCAGGTCAGACTAATATCCATATGGGTTAACTTGATTGCGAACCAAAAGTGTGTTGTTTTGATGTTGAAAGTTTGAAACTATATTTTACAAAATTGAGACCAATATGTGATGTAATTTTCTTGTTTGAGATGTTACATTTTTTGTTGGAGTTGTTTTTATGTTAAAATTTATATGTTTTAATTTAATGAGTTTTATATTATATTATATTGTTAAAGTCAATTTTTGTATAATATAGCTTTATACAGTGACATACCTGCATCTTGTAATTTTCAAAATTATTGTAACTCATACCTGTATCAGTACCCGGTATTGGTACTGTATCCATACCATGCAACATAGATACAAACTTTGCCATAGACCTATTGCTGCAATCCGAGCTTATCTCACATCTTTTCTCACCAAATTTAAATGAGAATAGCAGGGAGCGAAGTTCCCACGCGTTGAAATGAGCTAAGCCATGAAATATCATCTAGTTTTGCAGCTCTAAGCCAATGTACTGCACGTTTAAAACTTTGATCTATGACCTTGGGTACTGTTTATTAAGCTCCTATCATCGAGTTCTACTATCTGAATTGGTTCATGGGTTTCTGTAGGAAATACGTGAAGTTACTCTCAGTTAACATTTGTAGTTGTTGCTCCAAGCAACTGAATTGTGCTTCATTTGTCATTTGCCATTCCTTATGTTTCTTGGTAGCTAGGCACCGGGACGGATATAGCCAAGTCGATGAACTACTGAAATTTAAAATTGGTCTCATCGACTCTAATCAGTGACCTAGCAGGTTTGGTGAGTAATAAATTGTGTCTCGCGATGGTTGGTTTCAACATGGACTTGATGCCCCCAAGATGGCCTTACACACACTGTTTGTTTCCAGAGTTACGCAGTCTTGGTTGGACAAGATTCACGGGAGCTGTGATGTGGCTCAAGTTTTGTTGGTGCTGGTGGACTGAGAGTATCTCAGTCAGAGTATCTCTTTTTCTCCTAATAAAATAATGGAAGGTAAGGGACAAGTCACAGAAAAAGTTCCTTTTGGAGGCAGTGCATGATATGAGTTACTGTTCCTTACACTGTTTGCGGCAGATGTGTAGTTTTGAACTTGTTTGAATCTTTTCGAACACACACATAATATATTCAAATAGATAGTAGATAGATGGTATTTCAAAGTTGTGATGATTAGTTTGCTTTTTCTCCTTGATTTGGATGAGCGAGTGATCATGCAGTTTCATTCAACTCCAAGGGCGCAACTGCGTGGTATGTGTGTGAGGCTTCGACCTCCCGTTGTAACCAAAGAAAAAGTTGAGCCTTGATCGTAGCCAGGTCAACCATGAATATATATATATATATATATTTCAACTCACGACAGCTAAATCTTGGAGGAAAAGTTCACTAGTGTCTATGTGTGTGTATATATATAAAATATAACTTCAGAACGATTTACCATATGTGTATGCATGCATGTATATTTGTACGTGTATATAAAACTATCAGTATGGATTGCAACAGCTAATAGCTACCAAAATTAATGCACGAGCATGATTGTCCTCAACAAAATAGAGATTTGCATCGTACAATTTGGGGGAAGACCCAGGCAATAATTCAAGTTCAGTGTGTGATTAAACTGTAAACAAGCATGTGATAACGCTGGTGTTACATATGCTCGCGACTTCATGTGCTCGCAAGAATTGTAGGTGGGATAACAGGCATCCCAACTGGCTTCACTCATATTATGGCCTCGAGTTAGTGTAGGCAGGTGGGCCACTCAGAGCCAGTTTTCTGATAAGCTTTTCAGAATTATTAAGCGGATATTAAAGTTCTAGTAATGCGTACAAAGCAATACCCAAAGGGTGGCTGTTGTTCTTTCACCTAAGGTACTACTTCACTCTGTCATTCACAATAATGTCAGGGGAAGATCATCTTTGAGTAGATGGGATCCTGAGTATTTTATTTAAATATTCAGAAAGCAAAATATCACTTCTTTTAAAAATATTAGCATTTATCATGATTTACTTGAAAGATCCTGTCTATGAGTGCTTTGCAATATGAGAATAGCCAGAAATTTCAGACTCTTCCTCCTAAAAATCTGTGATAATTGGTGCAGATTCCTTGTCAGAATCGAACAGAATCAGTGTAATCCAGCATCTAACCAGACGGAAATTTCCAAGCGAACTGGTTCATCCTTCTTCTTTTTTCTCTACTTGTTCTTTTAAATGTTCAGTAGTTTTAAATATTTACCTATTAATCTAAAACCGCTTATTCAGTCTGACCTGATTAGTATTCGGTCTAGAAACTGCCTCAATTCAAAACAAATTGTGACAATACCTAGTGAAGGTGCATGTTGAGTACTTCCACACTATGAGGTTATGAAAGAGAACGTGCATATGACGATCCTTTATGTTGTTTGATGGGCTCGTTGGCATACTATTTTGCGGCATCATGTGGTTCTGTCAATCACATTTAGGGCTGGTCGAGGGACTGATGGAACCAAACCAAATCGGTTGTTTGGTTTGGATACAAGGAGAAAAAATGTCATGGTTCAGCTCACGGCCTGAACGTTGAAACTGAACCATGAAATCTGAACCAAACCCAAGCTAGTGTGTGTGTCTGTGTGTGTGTGTGTGTGTGTGAGAGAGAGAGAGAGAGAGAGAGAGAGAGAGAGAGAGCCTAGATTAGTAGATTTTGTCTTTTCCAAATCCTAACAATCCTCTTCTCTATTTCCTAATCTACATGAGCATCAATTTTTAGGGTTACATGCACAAATTTTGTGTTAGAAATGAAATAATTTTTTGTATTTCGCACAAAATTTTTAAGTTTATCTATGATGGCATAATTTGGATATGGTTTTGCTTCATATGATTATATGTTATGTAATATAACTGTCACATATTAGCATAATATCAAAACGAACCACAGCCAGGGTTGCTGGTTGGTTTGGTTTGGTTCTATGTGCTATAATTGTTTGATTCGGTTCTTTAGAAATTGAGAATTGATTATATTGGTATGGTTCGAGGTTAAGGGCAAAACCAAACCAAGCCGGACTACGAACTCCCCCAGTTACCTTAGAGAAGGCATAATACCGTTAATCAACAGGGCACCAAACTGACAAATGTGCAAATTTAAAGAACCTACTTAAGACCACAGGGGCACCAAAGTGGATTTTGTGCCACCCTTATGTACTAATATGAAGTTTCAGAATAATTATAGGCTACCATTATGGAGCTGGAGACAATTTTCAACCCAAGTATAAAACCAACAAAAACTACAACGAAGCACACGCTGGACGAACATGATCCTCCCAACGAAAGAGGGGTTTGAAGATCAAAAGAAAAAGCAACAAAAGAGAACTCATGAAATAGAACAAAATAAAGAATGATAAATAGTTTTACATGGCGATTGCGATCTAATAATATAAAGATATGAACAAGACATGCAATTAAGTAATTGATTTTTGCGATCAGTAGGACCTAATAATTAAGAAAGGGTGTATTGCCAGCTCATGATCTCTGCTAAAGCAATGACAGATGGGCTTGTAATCAAGAATGGGGCCTATTTGATCCTCATTACTTTTATGCTTTTCATTCGATACAGGCTATCACAGTGCAAACAAGTAATTGATTCTGCTGTTCCCCTGATCAGACAGTTGATTCAGTTTTAAAAAGAAAAGGAGTATTACCGACATGCTTTTACTAAAAGCACAACGGATTGTACTAATTAAGTATCAAATAAAATCGATCTTCATTACTTTAACATGCTTTTCTTTACTTTAAGCTTGACCCTTTCTTCCCTAAATCCTACACTTGTTTTAACTATTTACTTCCCAACTTATTAAAAGGTTATTAGAAAGAGATGATATCATATTAGGGATGTTAACGAGATCATTCCCTATCAAAGCCAAATCAGACCTAACTGGACTGTGCTCAATTGACAAATTCCCAGTACTGAATATTGAAATCCATTGAAATTCAGGTTTGGACGCACATAATGATTGATGAATCCACTCCCATCATTACCCAAGTCATGTTAAGGGTCGAACTACTCCCATCCAACTAAGCCCATGAAATAGATGGTTTGTGATGATGATGGTGGTGGCCATGGTGATGAGAGTATCTTCCGTGTGGGTGAGGGGATTCAAGTTGAAGATCTTGGGTTTATTAACTAAGAATGTCTAAGGTTTATAGATTCATAAAGTCAAAATTCACAAAGCCTTGAAGTTTGGGTAGGAGTTCAACAAAAATCGAGTTCCGAGTCATTATTTCTTTACTATTGCAGAATGCTTGAACTTGTAAATATTCATTTGATTAGGATGAGTATTCACTTGGATCCAAGTCACATTTGGATTCGTCCATACCCAAATCGGTTTCTCATTTTCATAGATTCGATCTTATGCAGTCAATAAGCATTATGATTGCTCTAAGCTACAGTAATCTTGATATTGATGGTACCATAATTTTTCCATGCCTGGATCACATTGATTTACCGTCGACGACGTGGTGACCTATCTTGCGTCATGTACCCTACGAAAAATCAAGATGTTTACTTCTAAACCTTTTAGAAAATTAGATGCTTGTATCACCTAATTTCCGAGGCATTTACATTAGAGCTCCTCTCCAGTAAGCAAACCACGTTTTATTGGATCTCCCATTTATTCTACAAATTGGTGTCACAATTTGTTCGACTTCAAATGTAAATGTGCTAAATTTGAGTTCATGAAGAAAAGAAGGCGATCGTGGATCCAGACCTTACACGAAAGCCTGATGTCCAGTCCACTTAGTACTGGAAAACCGGGTTCTGCGGGTAAGCTAAAATCAAATTGATGACTCCAAACCCGAACAAAGACCAAGAAGAACTTCAGGAGACCCGTGAAAGAGTCCAAGGGCATTTATGGCATCGTGGTCAACATTTGCTGGCTATCGTCCAACTCTGTGACTCTCGTGCCCACGAGCGTAGGATGTACGCTCCTGTCAGAGAACGTATTTTAGTAGAAAGTACAGGGGTACTTGGTCATTACGTAGACTCGAGTTAGGGAGTCTTCGGGGGTTTCCTGAAAGATGAGGGGTTCTGACGTAATTTCCGGAGGGTGGGTCCGTGTTCCCGCTTTTCCGCTCGCACACGAAACCCCGTGCGCTCGAGCGCACTAGTACGGTAGTCAAATGAGTTTCGCCACCCAGTGTCGATGTGACCTCGTGCGAATGGACGATTTGATGCAGCGGTCCAGATACTGCCACGCTGGATCCTGCAAAAGCATACGCCCCACATCACCAGTTTGGAGTCAAACTGACCGCCACCGAGGCCATAGTATTAGACACGAAACGGAAGCGGGTATATATGAACCTAGTTAGTGATTGAAAAGTTTGTGTCCGTGCCCACCCGAAATGGAAAAAAGTCGGGTCAGTTTGGTTCGACAGCCAACTTGGCAACACTAAAAACTTCAAAACCTTTATTTGTGCTATTTATTCGTAAAAGAACGAACGTGGAAAAGAAATTTCTGCCAGAGGAACCCAAAGGGAAAGGTAAAAGAAGGGTGTATTGGGTATTTGGCGAAGGATGTATTATTGAAGCCGGGAAAGAAAAAGAGTGGGGGAGGAGCCCACCAGATATCCGACAGGTTAGCAGGGATCCATGTGAGTGCGCGCGACGCATGGGACCCACAAGTACGACACGTCAGATCATCGAGTCCAATCGCAACCGCACGATAGTCAGATTCTCTGCGCGCGAAAGCTCCCCGGCCCCAAACACACACATGCAGTTAGCACGAATGGAGCAGATGTACATCATCAATATCCTGCGCACCGGCTGCACGTATCCCCCTAGTGTACAAAAAGTGAGACCTACCTAAATACTCAAAACTACGAATGACAATAAAGAAGAGGGCTTCAGTAGTTATTATTATTATTGTTATATTACTATTATTATCTTACTTCCAATTCCACTCATTCCCTCGGGAGTCAGCTGGCTGCATGCCTGAGTGACTCATATTAATTTTTAAGGAAATAATATCATATTTTATTTTATTTATCGAATTTGCCCATCAATATAAGAAAAAAACGAGGGTGGTGGTGAGTGCTGCATATAAGCGAGTTTTACTCCAAAAATCAGAAATGCAGTGCAAAAAGTTTACGGCTGCTAAACAAGCCCAAGAACTATAAAAACAGTCTCGCTTTCATATATGTATTAACAATTCATGTCCGAACGCGTTCACGAATTTGAACTCGTTTCTATTGTTTGGAATGTTTGAGCGCATTTGAATTTGAACTCACGTATGTTTTTGTTTTAGATCGTTTTCAAAAATGATATTTGGTATTGTTAGAGGAACATGTAATATAGATTACTGTTGAAGAAGTAAGCAGTACAGAGAAGCTTTAATGAGTTTATAACGAGTTGAATAACTTATGACGAGACAAAACACTAGTCGTTCATGTCCAACTCAATTAAGATTAAAAAAAAACATAACGCCAAGAAAGCTGCGAACGCGCGATCTGAACCAAGCCGATCTATAATCATCTGGGTTTGAGTCGATTGTTGGAACAACATCTTGCTGGTGAAAGTGTATATTAGAAATATGTCTATGGTGAATTTTCATGAGATTTAACTCTAATAATTGATAAAGAAACATGGGACGATAATAAAAATAACGTTAAACAAGTCAGAGGCATCATGTTTATGTGACTAGGAGACACATATAGGCGTGTGTTGTTTACCAACTCTGAAATATCAAGGTAACTTTAAAGTAGGGGTTCTGATAACGCAATTGTGATATCCAGATCATATCAGGGTTCATTCCTAAAACAGTTTCGTCTTTCATTATCTAACAAAATGCAGTGTATATACATACATACCCCCATATATATATATATATATATATATATATATATATATATATATATATATATATATATATATATATATCCGTTGCCTGTCGTTGAGTGGACCGACATCATGTCACATGTTGGTCTTGGATAACGGAGTTTCTTTTCATAAGCAAACTCTGCCTTGTGCCAAATCGGATATATCCATCCGTTTCTTTGTTGACTTCAATCATGTACTGCACAAGCCATTGCTGTAGTTGCTTGGTGTAGATGCCAGACGTGTTCTTAATAAACCATTTGCAATAAGCGCAGGAAGCAGTTTAATACCCTTTTGATAGCTTTAGTGAGAGTACTTGATAGCTTTACAATCACATGGACCATTTTCTTCCAAGTTAATCAAAAGATGAAAAGCCTTGTTTGCCATTAACAATAATGTACAAATATAAGACAATTGCAATTTTCAATAAGAGGAAAATATTGAAGCTAGGGGGTTTAATCCGTTTGGTGATGACGATGATGGGGACATGCTAACCTTAGAAAGTTGGGGAACAACACAGGAGAATGATTGGCAGAGGCAGCGATGGGATTTTGTTTATGAATAGAAATGTTAATCATTAAACTGTAGGCATTTAAGGAAGGGAGCCTTCTTAGATCGATCTCTGTTTCTGTGTGAGAAACGAGAGAAAGATAACTTCGAAAGACAGGAGGCTTTCGTCTTTTGAGCGTGCATGGACTCTGCTGATTCTTTTCTGTACGAGATTGCAGAGAGAAGCCCGTGCCACATATCGCATTCATGGCTCTTTTAGTCATAAAGGTCGATAGACATCCGAGTCGCTTGGCCCAGATGGAGTCTTTTTGTATTGGTGGTGTGGTGGAGCAGAGTCCTTATGTCTTGCTGGGCGTAACTCGAGGGAGTTCACAAGCCAAAAGAAAAGGAATAGCGAGGAGAGTACAGATAGAGATAAAAACTTACCACATCATAAATAATATATGCACCTCATTTCATGACATATACGTTGGAAGCATTATATCATTACTACCTCTTTGCAAACTGTGAATACGAACAGAAATTATTTCGTCCTCCAGAAAAAGAAAAATGAAGAGAATACGTCTCTCTCTCTGGGCGACAAGTCCTGTAGGTTCGAAATGAGCAGCCAACTTGTGATTTGTTCTAAAATCTTAGCTCACGATCCCCAGTTACTTTTGGATTTAGTCTCATAGTTTAAGTTGAAAATGTTCATCTGCCATCTGATGCGTTACCTTTGCATAGGAAGAAACATTAGCAGTCTGTCGGATGGTGGGTATTCTTGGGATAGAGGGTAAGATCACAATCTGATACTTTGCATACATGCGACAACAAGGCTGGATATTGTTTGGAGTCCATCTTTAATCCACGTGACACTTTCTACCATGCTAGTTTCAAGTGAGCTACAGAATGCAAGGATCATCTTCTCTCTCTTGAGGCCCTTCTTCTTAGGAATATCATAGACTATTTTTGACGATACACCAGCATTTTCATTTCACTATATATCTTTTTTTCAAGTAGACAAGTAAATGTTGTTGTTGGAACGCACTAAACTAAAGTAGTTGCTTCCTTAGAGGGATGGCCAGATTGAAATACAAGTGATTTCCGTGATCACACAACAGTACCATAAGCTTAGTCCATGTCACAAAAGCATCGTACAAGTGTAGTTAGTCTCCTTATACTGTAGGTCAGTTGCTTTGGGCTTCTTGGAGGGTAGTCGAAAAGCCTCCAGATGAGTGAAATCAAGAGCAGGAGACCTACATGTGCACATAATGGCAGAAAGTTTTTTTTCCCCTTCAACGCATTAATGCCAGATGAACTACATCTTAAACCTCATGTTTTTCCACGGTCCTTTGAAATGCTAACTAGAAATTTCGAAACCATCTTTATATATTTGAAGGGTTTTCTTCTTGAAAACCCTACATGCTTATGACTGAAAACCGCCTAAAGATTCAATGATTTTATCGCTTCACCTGCCGAAATTTCCCATGAGGCACCAATTTTCAGGAATTTCAATTTCATATTCTGATTTCGTCTGCACTTTAGAACTTCACAGAGCTGGATGTGCATTTCTAGGGTTGCCGAAACCCCGGACTCCTAAAAAAAGATCGAATCATATGCCAGATGATCGATGCAAATTCCTATCTTAACTTCTACGGTTCTAATAATTTCTGAATCCAAGAACGCAGTTCAATCACTCATAACCAATCAAATGCATCATTTTGCACTTTCAACGAATTAACGTAGACGTCTGCATGGAGAGAGAGAGAAGGCCAGGCCGGAAGGACTTCTTTCCTTCAACCTCTTTTCTGTGATGATGCCCCATTAAGTTAAGGGCGTGTCAGGACAATCTTTCAAAATTTCACCACGCCTTTTCCTTGTGGCCTGTGTTTTTAAGTTCTCAAAGAATCCGCTCCAATCGCTTTGTTCTCCAATTTTTCAAGGTTATGACCTAGGGGCCTAGCTGCTAACCAGGAAACTTCAACTCTCCCCACGAGCTCGTACGAAGGCTAAATAAAGATTTTTGTCTCGATACTCTAAAGAGAGACTTCGAATGAATGTGAATCACATTATATAACTAAGTAGAAATAAATGTCGTGCGAAGGCAGCACAAAGCACTCGTAGGAAACATGCTGGTTCTTGCGTCCGTTGCATCCAAAGAAAGAAGTAATGATCTTTTTGCTGTTACTGACATATATATCAAAATCATATCAATGTTGACGGTTGTTTTTCTTCAAGTCTTGCGAAACCGATCAACTAAAAACAGCACATTTTTTCAACACTTCAGTTGCTGCCCAACCGTCACAAACCCCCCTTTTTAGCATGTCACCATTTAATATGCTGCATGTATCGAAGTGATCTAGGCATCGTGGACACACTAAACAATAACAATAACAATAACAACTAAGTCTTTTCCCATACTAGACGGGTCGATTACATGGATTCCTTGTTTCCACAAAGCCGTATCATCTGTCATGTTAACAGTTAACTCAGAATAAGCTAGATCTTTCTTTATTCTTTCCAACATTTTTGTGGTCGTCCTCTACGTGAATAAGATAGTAGGATACAAACAACAACTAAGCCTTTTTTCCATACCAGACGGGGTCAACTATGTTTCTGCAGAGCCCTATCATGTGAGAAATTGATCGTATTGCATTATTCATATATTCCTACTAGCACAAGTTTTGCATATATATATATATATATATATATATATATATATGGCTGTCTAGCGCTTACACAGAGAGAGAGAGCATTGATCAATTCTGCTGGGGGTTACCCCTGCGCAGAACTCTACAAAAGATGGCACGGCTTCAACCATTCATCAGACATTAAACGTATCTATCCCACACTTAGCCGAGGTGTAAATCTTGTGCAAAAAGATGCTGAGGGGGCAATTCTCAGTTTTTTGATCGATCCCTTTCTCGGCAAAAGTCTCATTTGCACTAGTGACAATAAGCAAGGTAGAAGTTCTAATTGTAAAATGTTGAAGACCGGTTAGAGTTCCGACGTGGTTGGATAGACCAATCTTTTCTGCATAACTGAGAGGAAAAGATAAGTTTCCAACTAATCAATCGGTACCACTTGAATGATTAATTGTACTAATGAGACTCGAAACCAAAACGCATGAATCCAAGGAGAAACTTAATTATGATCAATCCAAGGAGAAACTTAATTATGCAAATGAACTACATTTTTTATAATTACGTAACTGATCAATTATATCGTGTCCTCTTCGAGCCTTTGATTATTAGTGGACCAAATAAGGTTCCAGACCTGTTTATCTGTATGATAAATAATTGTCCCCGGCCCATTGTTCTGCCTTTCCTTTTAACGTCAACGAGCAGCAATGAGGCAGAAGACATGCAAGTTTACGATTCTCTCGTAGAAAAGGAAAGAAAATAGATCGTAGATGATCATGAAATTAAAAAAGGCTGCTCTACTGCGTGATAGTCGCCGGCACACTTATCTAGATTAGTGATATCGATACAAAAGCAGTCATTCAACACCAAGTATGATCAGTCAATGGTTTTGCAGGGTTCATCTTCTTGTGATTTATATTGGTACTTATTTCTTGCTTCGATGTATAATGCCCATCGTACAACTTCTCCCATTTGTAGAGTGACCTTTTTCTTTAATCTCTCTCACGAGTCCGATTCTCTCGCAAGTGCCACCAATCTTGATTCCTAGCAGCCTTACTTGGTGGATCTTAACCTATAACTGATCGTTTTTACTCGTAAATATATTTGTGTAATTGTCTACCTTTCATGCTCCGGCCGCCTAAGATATCTGCTATCACAGTTTTCTGTGCAGTCATGCATGTACAGCTATGAGAAAAGAAGATATATCTAATAAGAGTATGACACAACCAAGAATGGTTGTTACTAATCTTGCTTACTACAAGCAGCTTGTTTCGTCCGTGTCACGATGAATTTTCGAATGTTTCTTTTTGGCAGAGCCTGAAATATGACTCTCTCTCTCTCTCTCTCTCTCTCTCTCCAGAGTCCAGTATCCAAGGAGGCAGCGCAAATCACTACGCACCCTTTTTTTTTTTACTAAAAGGAAACATATAGTGGGATTCCGCGACATAATTACTGGAGGATTGACAATCAATTGGAAAGTCCTAGCCTTTATTGTATTTCTTGCTCCCTGACGCAGCAGAAATCATTGGAACAAGCAAATTATTCTAACTGGAGAAAATGTACAAATATATGGACCATGACGGAAAATACAGTCATAAGAATAGCAATAGGTGCTAGCTATTACGTCGATAAACACCAGTCAAATGTGCCTGTGCCTACTGACAAACTATGGTGCATGGAAAGATCAGGCGTACTCAGTTCTTAACGCGATTTTGCCATCAGAATAGATCCTTGGCAAACATATGACTCAAGTAAAAGAAGTAAAACCTAAGCATCGATAATCCAATATCACAAACACATTTTCTATTTTCTATGATATTAACGTGGATTATCAAACCAAAGATGAAATAGACAAGCACTTAAGAGTACGAAAATTCTCTTTAAATCGTGTCAAGAACGAACATGCCTCTGCCCTGATCTGCAAAAACGAAAAGGCAAACGTTTTTCTATCGTGATGGCTATTAAAATATGAGGTGGTTGGCAAAGAAAGGCACAATATGACTCAATGATGGGCATCTTCTATGATAAACTGTCTGCCAGAAAGAATAATGGAAAATGCTCCTCCTCTTATTCCACCTTGAGTTCCTCGATATCATGTACTGTTATTTTTAGTGAAAGATTAGGTATAATTACATAGTACGATATGAGATCCATAAAATTACAAATATTCTCAATAAAATCTCGAGATGTTGAGTATTGTTTTCGATGTTTCCCTCTTGAAATCGGATGCCCAATGTGGTGGGCCTACAACATGAAACTTGACCAAGAATACTGATGATCTTCATTCCTCTCTTGTGCGATTGTAAACCGATGGCTGATATATATGTGCTATGAGATACTGAAACTGGATATTCAATTAAGCTGATTTGGGGGATTCACAACGTTATTTTTTCTCTATGATATTCAGATCGATAACCTTCATTATTTGAACATTTTACTAAATCAAGAAGAAGAGTCAAGTCGAAGACAGTAAAAGGACCACATACAAGCCGAAGAAGAAGGAGAACAACAAAAACGACGAAGATAATTGAGTGATGGGTGTCACTACGAAGGAGATGCCGAGACAGAACAATAGGTATTCCCAGATTAGGGTTGCCGGATGAGATGGAAATTCATTCGAAGTGTCAATCCAGTGCCAATAACTTAGAGAATTTGAAGATTACCATGTGATAAGCCTAAAATAAGCTTCCTTAATTCATCGGTCATCCACAGAAATCAACACTGAATAAGCTCCACTCAGTGACTACAAAATATGAAGCAACAAGATCGCAAGAAGATGATGATAAACTGTTCCACAAGTTGCATACAATCCTATCATGAACCTTCTATATCTGCATACATGACAGAAGGATCACAGCACACTGTTGTCTTGAAATTCTAGAAATTAAACAAGAACTGTGTACTCCCATCGCTACCATCGTTCATCACGATCATCATCATCATCATCTTCTGCTTCGTCTATATAGATGCGCACTAGTATTACCACTATCAGTACCGAAACTATATATGACTGTTACAGCTACAGCAGCTAGCACTATATTCCCTAACACAACTTACACGGGGAGGAGATAGACTGAAAAAAAGCAAAACTAGGAACAAGGGAAAGACTGAGAAAAACAATAAAGTAGCTAGATTATCTAGAGCATCGTTCCAAAAATTAGTAAAATGTAGGGTGCAACTTGAAGCTAGCTTTTCTACTCACAATAGATCCTGCTGACCATGAAGCTTAGTTGTGAATTCGGTCCATTAAGCCGCCCCCTTTCTCACCACATGAGATAATCCGGCCATCGAAGCTCCTGCAGTGCTGGTGCCATCTGGTTCCGGCTTCACGGGGTCTGTGTCATCATCGACGATCATGCTGGTTGAGGCTGCCGCTGCGGACTCTGGTGGCCTCTGGGTAGGTGGGGGCCGCTTTCTCTTCTTCTTCTCATAGGCGATTCCTCTTGCCTTGGCCTGCAATTCCCTCACCTCTCTTAGATAGAGGCGCACTGCCCGAGCTCCGAAGGGGTTTGACTCTGGCTTGCCGCCGTTCTCTTCGTAGGCGGCCCGGAGTCGGCCGATGAGTGCGTCCAGGCTGCCCCAGGCCTGGCGGAGCGGACACGGGCATGGGCATGGTGGGTTTGGGTGTCCAAAGAAGGGGCACATCTGTGTGTGCACCTTGGTCTTGCCAAACTGGTCTAGGTAGCGCAGAAACTCCAAAACATGTGCACCGCTGCACTTTGATAGTGATAATGGTGGCCGATGGTTCCTTAGATACTGCCCAAAGGTGTTCCAATCTCTTCTCTTCTGTGATTCATATCTGCTGAGGGTTGATGGGCTTGTGTTTGGGTTGGTGGTATTGGTGATTGTGCTGCTATTGGTTGTGGATGATTGAGATTCATCTGCAATATTCATGGTAGACATAGGAAATGAGATCTTTCGGAAGTTATGATTTTTGCGCCTTCTTACCTGCTTATCTGATATTATGATCTTCAATGATCAGAGTTCCCTTTGATCTGTTTCTTCTTAGCTTGCATCTGATGATCTCCTTGCTTCTCTTCACCCTCTCCTTCCTTCAATCGGATGATGCGTTTGGATTCTCTGAGGGTAGATCGAAAACTACGGGTATTTATTCAATGATTAGTTATTTTTCTTTGTAGTTATTTATTTGGTCATTTGTGAGTGAGATTGACGCGCGCTGTTGTTGGATACTATTTTGTTCTCTTCCTTTCTGTTGATGGATGGATGAAAGGTACAGTTTGCCTACCTTTCTTCTTTTATTTCTACTCTGGAGTAAAGACACAGTGTATTGTGGTTGTTGGTGAACTCATTACCGTGAGCATGTCACTTAGTTTATAACTTTAAAAGCTTACAGGGGAAAAAAGGAACCTGTTTTCCATGTATTATTGTGTTTTCTTTCCTTTATCATCTTTACATTTTATACCCACAAACTGGAGAAGTTGGAGTTTTGGATTTCTAAATTTCTGTCAGCACGTTTTACTAAAGGAAGAGATGTACTGTTCTTTCTACTTTTGGTGGAAACCAACAGTTCAAGGATGAACTGTCTAAATTGCTGCAGTCATTTGCTCCCCCGCCCCCCTCTCGTACTCACACAGACATACACATACTTATATGTGTGTGTCTTCATATGTTAGTTTACATATTATCAGTCAATGTAGGTATGAAGTCATTTGGCACGTATCCGTTGATTGTATTACATCAAGAGCTTCTTTTGTTGATTATTTTTAGTTGTGGCAAAAACATTCTCAAGAAAAGGAGAAGAAACCTCGAGTGCGCAGTTTGCTATTTGGGTAACAAAAGGATAGCATTGATGGGATCGATTGCATTATTTGTTTAAAAATCGATCGCCATTAATGGTAGAAAGCTGCCTAAGAATTCTTTGCTTATTTCAGTAGATGTGACACAATATGATCAGTTGGTCAATGAGTTAAGTTGCATTCTTATCATGTATTGATGAGAATGCAATGATTTAATCATAAAAGAGTGAACTGAGTCCAGGTGACACTGCGAGGTTTTCTGTAGAAAGACCCTGACATAGTTTACTTGAACTAAACTGGATGGAGTTTCGTCAACCAGTCCAACCAAGCCGAACCATGAGCTGCTCGATCCTTTCATTTCTCATCCCACTATCTAAGGCACCAAATAAAATAGTTATGCTATTCGAAGTAAACTGGAATTATTTGATAAAACGTATAATGTGTATTTCGTTGTTTGTGCAGGAAGAAAGGGTGAGACACGATGATGGGTTTGCGAATTTTCCTTTCTCTCTGGGGGTAAAGGAGGGAACGAATCTTTCCGTCAATGTCACGGAGTTACCGATAGCCAGTACTTTCATCGCCATTGGGACGAAAATGACCCCCGTCTGTTTCGTGGTATGCTCAATTCCCAGTGTGGTATTTGAGAGATTGATGTGGAGAAAATGGTCAGTACGTGCGGACGCACTCGTGTGGTCTACGGTCAAACGCCGGGACGGGGAACTGAGCCGCTACTCAGAATTCAATGCCGTTGACCGTCCGTACTTCGCGCACACGAGGGTAGTGCTAAATTGGCAGGCAGGAAATGACGAAACTGTCATTGCTTACCGGATGTACGAGAGAGTGTTTGGATCGGGCAGGGAATTGGAGAGGAATTCCGAGGAAAGTGAGAGGTCCTGGTTATTCTTTTCCCATGGTTGGTTGCCGGCTGCTGTGGGTTCCATCTTTCTCCCCTTTGTTTTTAACTTCTCGTTACGGCTAGGCAGTTCATAAGACCCCAAGCAACAATTAACATGTTGAGAAGGTCCACCATATGGTGCCACTCGTCTCATATCGAAATTGTTCATTATTTATAAAAAAAAGATATGAGAAACTAGACGGCAAAGACTTGACTTGAAAAAGAATCCATGACACCTCAACGCTGTTCCAATATCATCTTGCTTTTACTAACATAAATATCGATATAAAGCACAATGATATTGTATCGTTTGTGTCATCAGGGATGGTAATGGGCAGGGTTGGAGCGGTTTCCCAGTCCACCCAACCCTATTCACTATTAAAGTCATTCTTGCATGTCATACCATGAAAAGTCAATGGAAGCCGCAATGTATGTATTGCATGCGTTACTTCTTTGAAGAAATGTATTTATGTTTCAGGCCTCATACCACAATGAGGCTCATACCATAATTCAAGCATGTCATTTTATGCCTTAACTTACTTCCAATTAGAAACAGTAAACATGTTGAAACCTATGGTCCCTACATTCTGGGTCGGGTCGGGTCAGTTCAGTATCACTCTAAACCAACCATGTTCTTGTGAGATTATAATCCAACCTAACACTATTCAGGTCAGATTTTCCGCCCTACCAGTCGGCTTGGTGTGGGTTGGATAGTTGCGAATTGCGATCTCCTAAGTGGCAAGCTTAGTAAGATTTTCAAGGGTGAAGCAAAGTTCAGTTGGGTATGAAAGGTGATGAAGTCATTTTTAATATAATTCTTCAAAAAATTAGAGTGATTCGCTTTTGGTTTAAGCTTTTGGGTAGGGATGTAAGTATGAATTTAGCAAATCGGAAGAATCGAAAGATAGGAATTCAGTTTCTTGTTTTAGAAAACAAAAGCAAATCGGAAGAATCGAAAGATAGGAATTCAGTTTCTTGTTTTAGAAAACAAAACAAAACCCTGTGAAAATAAACTACAATCAGATTCAGATATCGATTACCCAGTTGGACAAACCCAAATGACCACAATCCCAGTCAAAATCTCATTGGCGATAGGCTTCGGTTTCAAAAACCGGCTCCAGTTACTTAACTGGATTAGAGTCTGATCCGATATCAGATACAACTGATCTGTTCTGTTGACATAGATATTTGTCAAAATTTTGATGAGCACAAGCAAAGTCAATTGAAATTTCGCTAGTTTTCATTAATGGTTATACATATATAACGAGGTTATTAGAAACAAATTAGGAATGATATTAGTATACGATAAAATAAGGAAAAATCATTTAAGATAGTTTGAACATAAAGAAAGCTTCAATAAGAAGGTATGAGAAACTTGATTGTAAAAATGTTAAAAGAGAAAAAAGTACAACAACAACTAAGCCTTGGGGTCGGCTACAAAAGAGAAAAAAGTAGTTTACAAAAATATTGAAAGGAAACAAAAAAATTTGATCTAGCCTGTGATGAGTTAACTGTTAGCGTGACATATGATTGAGGTTTATGAAAACAAAGAATTCATGTACATAATAAAAAGCTTAGTTGTTATTGTTGTAAAGGAATAGAATTTCCTTGTTAATTTTCAACTCGTGGAACTAAGCTTCACTTACTTGTGACTTGATCCAGATGCCATCCCCACGGTTTGGTTACAATCGGAGATCAAAGCCTCTCTCTCTCTTTCTTACACACACTCATATGCACCACCCACAGGTATCAAAGTTGCACCTGTTTAATGGGAGTCGGAAAGCGCTACCAATGAGCTAACGCTCTCGGTAGATGCTAGCTCCACCGAAACAAGGTGTTCTTTTGTTTTCGTTTTCTTGTCGGAAACAAGGTATTCTGTAGCCATTAGACTCATCATTAATTATTTATTACTTGGGATGACCACCCTCGACATGGCATGGGTTGTATTTGGACGATTTTACTTACAGCAACATATCGCGCCCTTCATTCCCTTCGGAGGGAGAACGCCACCTACATGCGTTTGGTCCCATACGGATCAAGCCTTGCCAGATTTTCTCCAAGTGTAATACAGCGCATATTCACCGGTCTCGGAGTGGCAGCTTCTTCGAATGAAAGGCCCATCATGGCTCAAGGCATCCACCTACTAATGCAAACGCAACATGATCGCACAAGAAAGAGAAGAGAGCAGATGCACGCAGAGTACTTCAAAAGGAGTAAATCTATTGACAGCAAAAAGGAGATAAGTGACACGAAAGACACTGCATTAATATGTTATGGGGACGCTTCCTTCTGAAGAGAGAGAGAGAGAGAGAGAGAGAGAGAGAGAGAGAGAGAGAGAGAGAGAGAGCTGTTACAAGGGTGGACGAAAGGCCGAATGTGCTGTGTATAAAGGATTTTTTATAATTAAGATGCAATTAATATTAGGTATACACACAAAGTGGTTTCCAATTTACTCTTGCCTCTCTGCCCCTGGTTATTCTCAATGGAGAATCTAATTGTCCAGCCGGTTTTGATAGTCAACTATAAAAGAAATCAACCCATAACGACAGTCGTCCTCTTCATTTATAGTAAGTCTATAAGTATTGAAGAAACAGTTTTTGTTTTTCACTAGTATTTTCATATAAAAGCTTTCAAGTTAAAGGAGGTCATAGGTTCAATACCCCCAGAGATGCATCGTGCAGGGTTCCTAGAGGAAGATTTTTTAATATATTCGTCATTATATTTCAGATGGGCAGTCGTTTAGCTAGTTTCTTTTGAGGTTAACTACCGCTAATTTGAAACAATAATAGAAGAAAAGGTGTGGTCAGGAAATAGTGGACAAATACGGGGCCCCGCCGTGACACCGATGCATGGACATATAAGCCACCGTGACGCCCATATCTGCCCTCTAATTTCAATCAAGTTTCACCTGCTTGAATTTCCAATCTGTAACGAAGCCAATATCATTTGATTACTTTCTTTTATGCATATCTCTTCATTGATTTCTTTGTATTTTATATTCTGAAATCGTACACATAACATAAAACCATGTATCCTCTTTTCTAAAGGGAGTGGTGTTATGACAAAGGTGCGGTGTGGTTGAGCAGAGTAGGTATTCTTTTTCCTTTTAAGGGCTTAGTTGGCTTTTTACGTTGTTGGTACAGCAGAGAGACCGAAGCCAGGTGCACGCACCGGGTATCGAACTCATGATCTTGAGCTTGTAACTTGCCCCCTACCTAGTTGAGCCCTAGCTAGCTCAGGGCCCAGTTAGCTTTTTCTTTCTTTCTTCTGGTAGAAAGGAGGTCTGAAGCCCGAGTCACAATTCGCCCGGTATCCCCTTTCAATGGAGATGGTCAGCCAAACGCATAAACTGTAGGAACGTCGGAGCCAACGCCCATTCATGCAAGCCGAAGGATAAGTCAGACGATCGTCAAATTGGTTCCTTTCACGCAAGGTGTGACATACGGTTCTGCCATGGCCGACGAAGCATGCTTTAAATGTGGATCAGTAAAGAGCAGCGGGACTCACTATCATCATTTAAAGTTCGAACCAAGTTAGAAGAATTCGTCTCCACGATCAGGTTTCTGATGCCTAGCGTCCAAATTAATTGAAGGCCCGTCAAGATACCCCATGCTTCATCTTTACCTGAGACGCATCACCCAAGGTTTCGAGCACGATCCAACTCTCTGCGGAGTCCGGGATCAGACCAGCACAAGCAGCAGGGCCTGGGTTTTCTCTCGAGGCTTCATCTATGTCCCAGTGCAACCCAGCCCGCCGTCAGTGCCTGCCAGGTAACGGCTGGCAGAGTGGGAGTCGAGGAGGAACTTGTCCGAAGCTTCATCCTAGAGTCTGAACCCATGTTTGCATAGTGTTTGATCCACTGGCATGGTTGGTGGAGAGGTGCTGGGAAAGCACTAAAAGTTAGTAGTATTGTTTCTCCATTTCCTCTAGGGCTTAGTTAACTTTTTTGAAACAATCAATTAAAGATGCAACAAGGATCAATAAAGCGGAATAAATGGAGACAAC
Organism: Brasenia schreberi; assembly: GCA_036023115.1. Taxonomy (NCBI): domain Eukaryota; kingdom Viridiplantae; phylum Streptophyta; class Magnoliopsida; order Nymphaeales; family Cabombaceae; genus Brasenia; species Brasenia schreberi. Next base: position 18,203,413 of record JAYKKT010000068.1, read on the forward strand.
CCAAATAATTTAAAAAATAGGAAAGGATATGAATGGTCAATTAGCATTTAAATATATATATATATATATATATATATATATATATATATATATATATATATATATATATATATATGATGTCTTAAATACATAATATTTTTGGAATGTAAGTTTACATAAACATCTCTACTAATCGATTTTTTAGATCAGCTATAGATATTTAAATTACATTACATTTAATACACGATGTAAAATACAAAAGTATAATATTACTGTAATTTAAATTTCTGCTATTAATTTTAAATATAGAACAACATAAATATTTAAATAAAATTATGCATTAAAAGACATTATACATTTAAAACCCCCTCCATCTCTCTTTCTATATATATATATATATATATATATATATATATATATATATATATATATATATATATATATATATAAAATTTATAGAAACATAGTATATGCTAACGATATTATAAGCTAACACATGTGTACAAAACTCAACTATCAAATTTGATAGATGAGTAATTGATATTTGAATTTAAAAAGTGAAAGTATAATTTTTTTGATAAATGAGTACTTGATATTTGAATTTAAAAAGTGAAAGTGTAATTGATTCAAGAAACAACTTTTTTGTTTTCTAATTCAGATATCAATCTTTCAAATTAGGTCGCCGAATTTTGTTTAATAAAAAAGACATTGCTCAGGCGATGATGGGATATCTTCATCACTTCAGCTTAACACGTCTTAGTTTTAGCAATAATTTGGACGCATGTATGTATGCTTCCAAGCTACATGCTACTTATCTCTTTCTCTCTTTTGTGTGTGTGCTTGATTTGTGCCTTGATGCATTATACCCATAAAGGTCCGGGGTTCACTTTTCATATAGTACGCACATCATATGAGAGGGCTGGGGTTTTGATACGCGAGCAAGTGTGTGTGTGAGAGAGAGATGATGATGACCATGATGAGGTGTTGTGGTGATACGAATTATGTGCATGTAGGCCCTCACTTGGTTAAGATCCCCGATGATACGCAGATCCAATGAGGGGTTTTGATGGCTGAAGACCGTGTATACGTGTAGAATTACATACAGTATAAATTACAGGAATAGCTTCAGAAGAACGTACCAAATTAGGACTAAACTATGATCAGACTAAGATCTACAATCTAGGAGACGTTTCCTACTCGGTTTCATGCATCCCCAATAAGAGAATATACTGTAATTTCCTGTGTTAACCAATTACTTAATTTTATGGTTCATGTGATTCACCAATTTGGTGTGCCGTTTAGAAGTTGAGGTTTTGTCATTTCATGTAATCATTCATGAATTCCAAACAAGCGAAGGTTTTTCATTCAACACACGCTAACAAAACATTTGTTGCAGTCAGTCGGTTAAAGGATCAAGTGGTCATTGGCCTATGAATGGAAAAGCCGAACCCATGTTTTGACAACGCCATCTACATTCACCAGAACTCCCCAACTTTAGTGCACATTAATTTGAACGTCTACGGTGTTGATAGGATCATGCAAGCTATATCAATAAAGGATATATAAAACAGAAATTGGAAGTGTAGCTGAATCAAACACAGAAGCCATTATCGTGTCGAGGTTTTTTAAGTCGATACCACCGAATCCAAGTAACAAGTGGAAGCTCTCAAACACTTAAGCTGATAAAACAGTGGAGAATCTAATGAAAATATTATGCATATGAATTGAAGACCATAACCACTCTATTTATAAACTAAGAGGCTATTATGGCTTCCTAATCCAGCCCATCATAGGATTAAAGCAAACCACCAGAATGGTGTCTGTACATTGGCTGTCATACCGTAAAAGAGGTCAACAAGCCCATAATCCACATTAAATCACATTAATTGGGTCCATACATTAGACAATATATGATACATAGACCCATGTGATGGACCATATTGTTGATCAACAACATCGTAAGAAAGAGTGTATAACTGATTGAATAAAAAGAAAGGATTCAACTTCAGACGATTCTTGCTATAGCGGATACCAAGTACAAGAACAAGTTGAGAATAAAAGGACCGTGGTTCTCCTGGTTTCGCGGCCAAGTTGAAAACCCTAAAGTTGGAGGAAGTCATGAGTTTGATACCCGAGTATGCATCCAGTAAGGGTCTGTGGAAAACCCAGCTCCCCAATCAGAAAAGAAAAGAAAAGAAAATCGCCTCAAATGTGACTTGGATTTTGTTGATATGCTATCCCTTTTCAAAAATACAAGACACTTTTGCTTCTTAGTTCAGAGCGACTAATCTAAACTCCTAAGTTCGGCAAGCTTAGACTTGGATGTCAGTGTGTATCAACATCACGATATCAGGATTGATGACGCGAACAAAACCAGAGAAGATCTCCCTGGAACAATTGACCTAATTCTTTTTTCTTTGTGGGAGCCATCCATTACTTGAGAGAGAGATGATGACTTCTCAATAATGAAACTAGAATTATTCTGTCCCCTACAGGATCATTATTGAATAAGAACTTGAGAGTTGAGAGTTATGAGGGAGGACAGTTATCACATGAATTCTGAGATTGGGATATCATAATCATGCTTCCTAAAACAACTTGATAATGAATGAATGGAGAGAAAGTATGGAAATAATTACAACAAAATCTTGAATTGAAAATAAGAATTTTTGAGCCAGTTATACTGGATCACTTCCTATCCAAAACCAAATGTTATCCCACATGAAGTGGGGCCTACTGAATTGAAACTCTTATTAGTCATTGTGCTCTAACTTTCGGACTAGTTCCTATAACTATCCCCAATTTCGGCTCTGTATACAATTCATTCTCTCCTCTAATTTCCTATTTGCTCAATCCGGATAGTGCTTATTCAAAACATATCCATAAATATAGACAAACCCAAAACCATTTAGTAGTTGATGGATTTGGCTCCAGTACGTACTCCAATATTTGGACCTATTAAGTCATACATTTTGCTTCTTTTGATTCATGCACGTCCATGTTGTAAAATCGAGCTTAAGGATATTCCGTTTAACAGCATCACTATGTAGGGATCGTAGGCTCTATTGTGAAAGAGAAATGAGGAACCCCTAGGCATGTGGTTTAAGGCAAAAAGCAATCGAGTCTCCAAGAACCAAAGCAGTTTGAATTTGTGTGAGAGGATCCTTTCCCTTCCTATCATATCACCTCAGTTGTTAGCAGACCAAATGGGGATAGCAGTTCCTCGTGTACGTATATCTGGTTCTTGCATGAGGACTTCGGCCCTCACTTGTACAAAGCACCCCCTCTCGCTCTATTGTGTGTGTGTCTGTGTGCACTCACCCATGCACGAGTATAGCACCAGAGATTTCATGGAAGCATTCATATAGCTAGTTGCCATTATTTGATCTGCAGCTTGATCGTGGACTTGACCATGATTTAAGATGAGACCATTTCCGCATGCCTATCCCTGTATATATATATATCTGCTCCATTTCACTGGAAAAAGAAACCGATATCTGCTCCATGTTTCTCTGCCTCAAAATAAAGGCATGAGAAAGTATCAACACATTTAATATATGCAGCATCTCTTATATGTTTAGCCTATTCTCTATCTCTGTGTGTGTGTCCGCATGTGCGTGTGTATGTGTGTTCGTGAGAGAGAGAGAGATGCATATACCAACTTCCAGCCAGATTTGTTTATGCTAATGAGGGAGAGCAACCAAAATGCATGAACCAACTGTGGACCAAATTCAATGCAAATATGCACACCTTGTCCTCAACACTGCAATGTCTCGTATGAGAGAGAGAGAGAGAGAGACGTTACAGAATGCTATATATATACACACAGACAAAACATGGACTGTGCAAAGCAAATGTCACCGCTCAAGACGGCAATGGTGGACGTGTTACAGTAGTCAAAATCACAACCGGGGATGAAGTCTCAGTATTTCCCCCGAAACAAGGAGACCGTCGCTGACAGACGCAGCAATTATCTCACTATTTCCCCTTGCCCATTTTCCCCTCCCTCTGGTTTCTAAATTGACTGAGGATCTGCTGTGCCTGCAGAGGAACACGTAAGTTTTAGTTTTCTCTTGGAGTTACAAGTAGAAACAATGTACCCCACATTTATGAGTTGGAAACGTTACTCTTTCACTTGCTTCGAAAGGGAAATTATATGTCCCCATCTTTTAAGAGGAAAATGGGGGCACATCATGTCATGTGATTGTACAAAGGATCCGAGATGTCAAACTGCATTTCCTGGGGTAGCGGTACAGAATCAATCTGAATGGAGATGGATGGCTTCGGATCCTGTATGGATCCTCTCATTTAGGCTACTTATGGATCTGCCACTTGGACCGAACTATGAAAGCATGGGTTGGCCAACTAATTGCAAAAAATTGGTGCTACTTTTAGCTGGAAGGAACCTATAGTAATGTAAAAATGATAGAAAACATTACCTTCTCTTTGGCCCTTGGTGTGCCTGACTGAGACAAAGCAACCAGTGGGGGCACAGCTCCTTCTTGCAAAACTAAGGTGGAGTAACTATGGCTGTTGATACATAGCTGGAACAAGGCAGCAGCTGCATTCTCTTTACCTCTTGGGGATCCAAACTCCACAACCTCCACTAGTGCTGGAACCCCTCCCTCTTCGCATATTGTTGAGAGGCCTTCTGGAACAGTTGAAAGATTTGCTAGAATAGCAACAGCTTTATCTACCATTCCTGCTTCGTTGTCCAGCATCAGCTCCACGAGGAATTTCACCGCACCTGCCTGGATGATCCGGACTTTGTTTTCATGAAATATGGACAAATTGAAGAGTGCAGTAGCTGCGTCTTTCTTTCCTCTCAGAGACCCTTTACCCAGAAGATCAACCAACAGCCTGATAGCACCGGACCTACCAATTTTGGCCTTGTACTCCTCCATGACTGAGAGGCTAAAGAAAGTTGCGGCCGAGTTTTCCTTAGCTTCAGAGTTTCCTGTCTTTAAGACATGAATAAGAGGTTCAATGACAGCAGCTTCAGCGATTCTCCTCTTGTTTTCTTCATTTATAGACAAGTTGAGGAGTGCCGTTACAGCATTCTCTTGTGTCTTCTTATCTTGTGAATATAATAAGGAAATCAATGGAGGTATAGCTCCAGATTCTGCAATTGTCACCCGGTTTTCCATATTATACTTTGCAAGAAGTCGAAGCTCTGCTGCTGCTGTTGTTTGTGACTCAATTGATTGGCTGCGAAGGCCTTCAATCAGTTTCTTAACTTTTTCAATAGTCGTTGAAGCTGAGGTATCCTCGTGCTTGTAAGATTGAACTGAAGAGAGACGATTTATAGGAATATTACGGGACTGCAGTCTGTTTCCTGGACTACAGAAATTATCGGGCAACAAATTGGGAGAAATAACTTGATGGCCCGATATTATTTCTCCAGAGGCCTCACTGCTATCACACTTGCTTGAAATCCTTGTTATTTCGGTTGAATCTTCTGCACCCACACCTTGGTGATAGTCAATGCTAGAAATGGCACTTGAGAGTGAATCACTACGACTATGGTCACTTGATTGGTCACACGATGACAGGTTACTCTGTTTATTGTCCGAGACCACCACACTTAATTGTACTTTGGGTCGACTACCATAATTCACAGTTCTTTTCTCCGTAAAGGTGCTTCCTCTTCCATTTTTGGATGATGTCTCGTCATCATGCTCCAAACAAAAGTTGCCAACTCCATCACAAACTGAACGCTGATAATTCAAAAAACCATTTTTGACATTGCACTGAGTAGCTGTAACTGATCTGTCATTCAAACTGACGTTGCTGCTGTAGGGGAGGGCTTCGTTTTCTAGTGAAGGAACATCAGAATATAAGCAATGACTGACCTTTGGAGAAGGGGATGGAGGGAAGACAACGTTGTTCACCTCACACCAATTCGAGATAAGCGCCTTCACTGTGTCATTGGGAACAAGATTACAGTGCGCAAGAGATTCGCATGTTTTTGGGCATATTCTTAGTCCATAGTCGAACCATTTCTGAATGAAAACCCTTTCAAACGTTTGTCCAGAGGCTACAATAACCGGGTCCAACATCAAATCCGTTGACAGCAGACAGCAGAAGTATGTAGGGATCGGACTGCCATTAGTGTACTTGTGTTTCTTCAAGTTGATGATGCAATCTCGAATATGGCCAACAAGCATGATAATCTGACTAATACGGTGGACATCAGTTCTTCCTTTCTCGGCTTTCTCTCTTTCCTTCTCCAAAGCAACGCTTTCCATGAACAGTTCCTGGTTAGATGTCAAACCAAACATTTCTATTATTTTCATCAGACTATCTGAGCGAGGTCTGCGACCATCTCTTTGATCTCTCAGAGCTACTTGAATTAGTTCTGATGCTAGCACATGCTCCATGCATTGAAGTTCCTGGATACAGTGCTGACACAATTTTAAACCCTGTCAGATGCCATTCAGCCACAAGAAAACTTAAGAAAGGCTCCCAATCTCTAATGTATACAAAACCAAGAATGGCATGCATAAAGGACCACAAAGCACATGAAAATCTAGAGATGAAGACAAGTCTTTAGTACCTCAACAGCAGGACACAACAGAAGTCCGGTCAGTGCACCACAAATCCCTAAAGAGTGCTTTTGAACCTTGATCATCAGAGATTCGCTTCTTAAAACCTGGATTTTAGCACAAAAGTTTAGCCACTACTACATGAGGCAGAGAGAGGTCTTACACCAGAAGAATGAATCACCACCATGAAGTTTCTCAAGTGAGCTAATATATTCCCACAAAACAAAATAAAAGAAAGAGCAGGGCATAAGTGCGTCAAAAACAAAGATTACAATAGTGCTGATGCTGGAAATGAGAAAATACTGGATGTGCAATATCATGCAAATTCAGCATGGCTACCAACAGATGTTAACGAATCAAATGGTTTCACTAGACTAAAAGAACATGCTACCTAATTTTATCTTCTTTTTGCACCTACCGCTATCGATTTTCTTTGTATATCCTTGCAAGCTACTAAAAACTTCTGCTTCTTTTTCATGTCTGCCTATCAACCAACTTTCCATGTCCGTCGTTACCTTTATCTGCATCTGATATATCTAAAATAATCCAGTTACAACTGCTGATATAAACAAACAACAACTAAGCCCTTTCCCATACTAGACAGAGTCGGCTACAACTGCTGATATAGATAAACAAAAATAACTCCAAGTATACCACCTCTATTCCTGATTATAAAAGAAAAAGGAACAACACCATCCATTGCCATCCCTAGTAACTTTCACAGACCCTGTTCTATGTTTTCCCCAAAACAACCTGCTCCCTCTTCAACCGATCTTGACTAAAGGAGAGAGCAAAAGGAGAATGACAAGATAAGAGAATCTGTCATAGGATGAGCTACATATAGAATCACCTCTGATGGTGTGTTTGGGGTTTCTGCATGCTTAAACTCAATAATAAAAGTAAAAAAGGAAACAAATAATAGAAGTTACGATAGATGTCAACCCCCAAATCAATCAAATTTATTGAGATCAAGCTGTCAAATTTTCCACGACATTACAGCATGGATGCTAAACTATTTAAGAAACTTGCTAAAAGGTCATTGTACCATAGTAGAAAGCTCCAGACAGGACCAAGCAGAAAAGCAGGTGGATACAGTAACATACATTTAATATTTTGCCCATCTTCGAGTTCCAGTTTTCAACAATAACCCTAGCCTCGTTTACAACCAAATCTAGTTCCTCAAATTCCACAAGCAGCTCCTCTGAGTGTATGTTGGAATCAACGGCTTCATCAAGCACCGGCCTCAAAAGCTTCAAAATGTCCACGATCTTTTTGTAGTCCTTCAGAAGTGGATCAAGTTTCATTATGGACTGACATGCAACTAAATGGATATATCTTGAGACACTGTTGAGTAGCACTTCAGCAGTCATATTCCCCATGGATGCTGTTTCATGAGCAGAGATGCATAATAAGAATGACAGGACATAAACAGAACAGTCCATCCTATAAAACAGGAAGCAAAGTTTCCTCTCAAAGAAAAAAAAAAGTAAAGCCAATGCACTCAAGAAAAGAAGCACTAGCAGATGCACACAAGGGCATTACACAAACAAAACGATGTTCCCCCCGTCACACACGCACACAAACACATAGACTGAAACTGGCATAGCATGATATGAAGTGACTTAACTCGACTATCATTTGAAGAATCCTAGCAGATGGTTTGCTTGAACATCAAACTAGGCATTCTAGGAAAAAAAGTACTTAATTGAAGCATATATTGATCTGTGCAACCTTATTTTCTGTTTGTTTAAAAAACTAAATTATTTCATCAAACACCAAAACCAAACCTTAATCCACTCATATGGTGTCAAATATCTTGATTTTAGCCACCACTGTCTATCTAGGATCATACTTGCAGCTAGGAATACTACAACACCGAAAATATTTGCAGAACTGACACGATGAGAAATTATAAGTCCAGATATGTTCAATGATGGAATCAAGGTTTCAAGCTCTTAGTTGGAAGTTAGCATACACTCACTGTTGAAACCTTTCTAGGACATGTTTCCAAATGCAAGCTTTGCTGGCGTTAAGTGCGAGTTGAAAATGTATTAAAACTGTACTTCTAATGTTGTGGCATCCTACCATCTGAATCGGAGCTTGCTCTTCTAGAGCATTACCTCTAAAAACTACAACGCTTCAACCAAATCTGTATTATTAAAATATCATGTTAAGAGTTACGATAGTTCAATAAATATTTGCAAGTGTTCAATCTTAATTAGCTAGTACAAGTCCTAGATAGCGTAGGTTTGCATTAGGTAGCCAACAACTAGCATAAAATTTTGTAGGATTTTTTAGCAGGGGGGATCATTTTTCAGCAGTGCACCATATCTCTTGGGCAAGAACAGTATTTGAGAGGAGCAACCTTATACGAAGCCCTAGTGTTGCACTTGCACCCTCTAACCAACACCGCCTAGCATGGGAAAACGTTTGATTAAGAATCAGAGGCAGCTGAAGTGTTAAAAGTCATGTTGGCCCTTATTTGATATCCAACTTCCTATTGTTCTTTGACTTCAATAGCCATTTTCTACTGGTTCACAACTGCACTTTGCCTTAGTTAAAAAGGAGTTTCTCTCTAGGCATGGGATAGAATTGCCAGATTGAATTAAAATTTAAGAATCAACAGCATCAAGTTTACCAAATAATAAAACCCTTAAATCTTTGGGCAACTTCCATTTCTAATTTTCTTCTCTAAAAGAAGCATCTAAATTTCACAGATTTAGGCCTACTTGGTGACTCCTCACTTTTACAAAAATGATATGGCACACTTGTTTCCCTTCTTGACCCCTTCACAGTCCCAAAAATCCAATGTGTGCATGCCTCTCTGTGTGTAGCTCTATTTTTGGTCCAAAGGTTTACTCAGAAATACCAGAACATTCTGAAAAGCTAAAGAAGCAAATCCACAAGAACATAGAAGAATCTGTGTCATGGTAAGACACGACATGACAACCTGATACTCGTTCGAATTCCTCCTGTCAGCAAAATCAGTTATGTAAAGGAAAGGAAAAAGAATGTTTGAGATAATACTAATTTACATGTCCTAGAAGAACAAAGAAGTAAGACGCAAATGCAAAACCGGTGGCGGTTCACAATAAAATCGCAGCATCCCACGCAGCTAAGCACCAAAGACTGACTCTTACAGTACAATCAAAATCAGGGACAAAAAGGAAAGCCCTCATGATTTGTTCACGAACTGTTCACAAAATAAGACCAACAGAAATTTATCAATTACTCACTGGACATAAGAACGCAAACAAGCGTATGTTAATACGGTGACGGAAATATTTCTATATTACCGCTTAACACTCTCGAGTATAATATCACAAAAACAGTACGGACAACAGGGAGGGAGGGGTATGGAGAAGATCATGTTTCCACTGACGCCCTAGGGAAATCGTCCGGCCGATTCAAATTCGACATAATGTAATCCAACATCCACGGAATCCAAAACAAACTATAAAAGAAAGTGAAAGGAAGATATCCTCGTCGCTTACCGACCTATTTCGACAATTTTGCCATCAAGAAATTATGGGTCTCACCCATTTTGATCTTTCGCATCAACGAATGATATAGATTGCTCTCAAATAAGAAAACTGATTGATAGTGTAAGTTGTAATTCTACCTCTCAAAGTTGAAGACTCGAAGGATCAATATCTGTTGACAGAATCCCGAACCCCGATCTTCTTCTCTCAAAAGCAACACAAATGCATTTCTTCCTTACATTACTATAGCTCAGTCTCCAACTTCATCAGAGCCCAATCCCTCCGTGGCTCAAACAACAGGCAGAGAGAGGCCACAGAGTGAATTGGTGATGGACTTTCGGAAACTAAATCTTTTGAGGAATATTGTTGATGCAGGTGGGTTGGGTTTTGGTGTCTTTGAGGAAGACAAGAAAAAAAGCTCGTGATTTTCCTCCTTTCTGCAGAGCCAGCTAGGGATGGAAGAAGCAAACCATGGATATTACCACCACCCATCAATAGCAGTGGAAAGGACCAAACTACCCCAATCCATTGTCCTTGATAACGGTTACTCTGCCATGGCCTTCTCTGTGTGTTGCTCAACTTAAATTCGTGAATGACGATCCCCTCAACTCAAGGACAAACTTACATGATCAAAGGATGAAAAACATGCAATAGGTAAGTGACGTTCTTCTGATCACCGTGCTTGAAATAACAAAGTTTTACCCGTTTTTGCTTGTGCAAAACAATGAAAAAGAAAAAGGGCGGTCCTTTTATCTCTTTACCTCAAGGAAACTTGGTTCAGTCGCTAAAACATTAAAATTATTTATATATATATATAAGAGATGTGATAGCAGATAGGGCTAGTTGGGTGTTCCGCTGGTTGGTTTCTGGTTGGTTTTAGTCAAATCTTAATGATTTCATGGCTTCAACAGGGATAGCTTAGCTTGATGTTTTTATAAGGAGAGAGATAAACAATCGCTAGCATGTGTTTTGCTTGTCATCTCTCTTACGTTCAAGAGCTGCTAGTATGTGCTAGTACTAATGCAGAATTACAGTGTATATATATATATATATATATATATATATATATATATATAATATAGGAAATTTGGAAGTTGCTACACCGCTCATTCTATACTAGACGATCTGCTTGGGCTAAACCCCTTTACAGAGATGCTGCTTAATCACTATGTAGACGACAAGGAGTTATCCATGTCTTAAAGTGCAGTACACCCTAATCATAAAATCGAGTTTTCGGTAAAGCACAAAGACTTGGAATCAACTATTTACTTTTATAGATAAATAATTAAATTTTTGACTGTTTAAAAGGTCGATTGTATTAGCGTGCTTGGTTTTTAAAATATCCTCCGTACATAAGAAACATATAACACAAATTGATTACTTTATTTGTAGAAAAAAAGATAGAGCGTGTTGTAAAGATTGTAAGGTAATTTCAGGAGAAAGCTTAACCACCCAACATCGACTTTTAGTTATGGATTTACAAATGAAAAAATGGACAAAGAAGAAAAGAGTGCATCGAGCTATTCGGACTAAATGGTGGAACCTCAAAAGCGAGAAAGAATATATATTTAAACAGAAAGTCCTTCAAGGAGATGTTTGGAATTATGTTAGCACACCTTGTGATATGTGGAACAATATAGCTATACATATTAGGAAAATGACGAAAGATGTGTTAGGGGTATCTAAGGGAGGTGTACCGGCACAAAAAGAAGCTTGGTGGTGGAGTGAAGTAGTACAAAATAAAATCAAGGCAAAGAGGGCATGTTACAAATTACATTATGCTAAGAAAACTAATGAAACTTTAGAAGTTTATAAGAAAGCAAAGAAGGAAGCGAAAAAGGCCGTTAGTGAAGCAAAACCTAAGATTTGGGATGACTTATATAAAAAACTCAACTCGAAAGAGGGTGAAAGAGATATTTTTAGGATAGCTAGGGCTAGAGATAAGAAAACTAAAGAACTTAATTATGTTAGATGCATAAAAGACGAGGATGAAAAAATTCTAGTAGCAAATGATGATATAAGAAATAGATGGAAAAACTATTTTTATAATCTTTTTAATGAAAATAAAGATGTTAGTATTAGTTTAGGAGATTTAGCCAAGTCAGAAAAGTATATAAACCACAATTTATACCGATGTATTAAAAGAATGAAGTCAAATAGGCTCTTAAACATATGAAGAGTGGTAAATCGGTAGGACCAGATAATATTCCTATAGAAGTTTGGAAAATACTAGGAGAAATAGGAATCACTTGGCTCACAAGACTATTTAATGAAATATGGAAAAACCAAAAGATGCCCGAGGAATGGAGAGCAAGTACACTTATACTCATATATAAGAACAAGGGAGACATTCAAAATTGTGTGAATTATCGAGATATCAAGTTAATGAGTCATACTATGAAATTATGGGAAAGAATTATCGAACGTAGGTTAAGACAAGTATCAAGTACAACAGAGAACCAATTTGGATTTATGCCAGGCAGATCCACTATTGAAGCGATTCACCTTTTAAGACGTCTTATGAAACATTTTAGAGCAAAAAAGAAAGACCTTCACATGATATTTATTGATCTAGAAAAAGTTTATGATAGGGTACCGAGGGAGGTTCTTTGGAGAACTTTTGAAAAAAGAGGTATCCCATTGACATATATTAACCTTATAAGAGACATGTATGATGGTGCAAAAACATGTGTGAGAACTCATGAAGGAACGACAGACTTCTTTGAAGTTAATATTGGGTTACATCAAGGATCAACTTTAAGTCCATACTTATTTATAATGGTGATGGATGAGTTAACAAAACATATTCAAGATGAAGTACCTTGGTGTATGTTATTTGTAGATGACATTGTATTAGTGGAGGAGTCTAAGGAAAAAGTTAATAGAAAATTGGAACTATGGAGAGAAACATTAGAAAGCAAAGGCCTCCGACTTAGTAGAACAAAGACAAAATATATGGAATGTAAGTTTGATCATTTGACTACTTCAAAGGACATAGAAATTAAAATTGACACACATTGCATTACCCAAAAGGAAAGTTTTAAATACCTAGGGTCAATTTTTCAAAGTGATGGAAGAATTGATGGAGATGTTACACATAGAATTAATGTTGGTTGGTTAAAATGAAGAAGAGCATCAGGTATTCTTTGTGATAAGAAGATACCATTAAAATTTAAAAGTAAATATTATAAAGCAGCAATTAGGCCTGCCATGTTTTATGGTTCTGAGTGTTGTGCAGTTAATCATCAACATGTACAAAAGATGTCTGTGACAGAAATGAAGATGTTGAGATGGATGAGTAGTCATATAAGAAAAGACCGTATACATAATGAGGTTATTAGAAACAAATTAGGAGTGGCACCAATAGAGGATAAAATGAGAGAACATCGTTTAAGATGGTTTGGACATATAGAAGGAAGATCAAAAAAAGAACCTCTAAGAAGGTTAGAAAAACTAAATTTAGAAAGTATTAAAAGAGGTAGAGGACGACCACAAAAGTGTTGGAAAGAAACAATAAAGAATGATCTAGCTTATTGGGAGTTAACTGCTAACATGGCACACGATAGGGATCTGTGGAAACAAAGAATCCATGTAGCCGACCCCATCTAGTATGGGAAAAGGCTTAGTTGTTGTTGTGTTGTGACATAAGAAACATATAAGTTGCTAATTGTATGAATTTTTACTCATTTCAAACAAATATCTAGTCATTTGAAACATGGAGATGTGAATTCCAGAAGCAAGCTTATTACCGTTGGTTAAACTTGACATTTTTTTCATAGAAAAGCATATCTTTTGGGTACAATGGGGAGGCTGAAGCCAGATGTGCGACCCTGATATCGAACTCATACCTTCAACTTGGGAGTCGAATCACTAGCCAGTTAGCTATTATCTAAGGAATCGGTACTTTTGGCTGTTTGGTGTTCGATTGAGCCAGATCTTAGGGATAAAAAATTTCTGCATTTTCCTTCTGATCACGAACATGTCCAAGTTTTGGCTGGCATCTCCTCTGTCCTCATTTCCTCTTAACTGTACTCTAGTCCTCATACCCTTCATTGCAAATTTTTCATCATAATACTGAAACTGACCATTGATGCCTTGGCTCGTCGTGTCCCCATCCTACCTCTCAAGTTGTCATCACCTTCAAGAAATCATGGTGTGAGATGCTACCTTGGGAATCGTGGACTTAAGAGTCCTGCATTATTATTTTTGTCCTTGCATGCTCATTAGAAACTAGAAAGAAACATACTGCGGTTAATTTGTAAGGCCATTAAGACATGTGGTGCATTCATGGCTTTGAATGCTTTGTGGGGGGTCTTAAAGAGAGGGCATTATGAAGCCATTTTTGTTCTTCTTTCCGCGCCTAGCACTGCAACTTTTCTATGGTTTCTGCCGTTTATGAGCCATTGCCGACCATTTTTTGTCAAAGTGTTTGGTATATAAAGTTCAAAGCAGAGTCAAAGGGAAAAGTCAGAGCAAGTTGTCGCACAACGAGAGAGAGAGAGAGAAGGTCCACCACGAGGATGCTTTAGCGGGTAAAGTTGTTTATGCCCATGAGCACATCATGTGCATTGTTTCAAATGCGAGTGAAGCATAGTACGAGCAGTGATGTTGAAGGTTGCATGTTGAGTGGAGCCACAATGGTGTTCATGTCTACAAACATGGGAAACTATGTTTCAATGTTACTGCACCATGATGGTGGCTTGACAAAATCCAAGCACCAAATGTATATAGAGGAGGAAACAAGCCTGAACACATAAAAGAAATGAAAAGAAGAGCACCCTCTCTCCATCTCTTACATGCGCCCCCCACCACACATACACACACATACGAGGGTTTCAACAATAGTCGTTTTCTTTCTCAGTTACAACTGGAGGCTGAAGCAGAGTATGATGCCCTGGTCGCCAACGTCAGGCGAGTCGAGAACCCTGAGAAGTTAGAGCTGTGGCTCTGAGTGCATTCGAAAATAGTAGAATTGGTGCCAATAAAGAACAAAACCAAGATATGTAAAACCATGTGGAGTTGTCAACCGCAACCGAGAAGTCGGCACCACTTCAATCCGTTGGACTTCACAGATGAAAAAGATAACTAAGCTAATGCTGGGAATTATCATCAGTCTTCAAGAATGTCACACACCGAGTTAAAGGATTGGCTTAAACTGAATGATGTCTAGCCTGAGACTAAAACGTTGGAATTACTTTACCAACTTGAGATAATCAAAATCTTCATGAACTCTGACAAAGTTTTGCAAGTTCTTCGGGTATAATCCCCGAACGTCAATCCCAATACTTCTGCTCTTCTCTAGACTCGGCGCTGTTCTGAGAGGAAATCAGTTGCCCATACATGCTTATTGACATAAGTCCATAAGCATGGGATTCTTGCATGTACGCATGCATACATGTACATGCACGAATTATTCGGGTTGCCGTTTCACTAAATCCAGGATTGTAAACACAAACCAGACCAGGAGAGTTTAAGAGGGAGGAAGATGGTCAATTAAGAGAAAAAAAACTAGAGTTTAATTAAACATTTTCTGATGTTATACCAACCCTCTTGAGATTGTCACGTAAAAAATAAAGATCCTGAATCACGACTATCTATACAACCCACACGCTCAGGCGACCCTCTCCTGATCTCTATAATTCCGTACACGCTTAGAGCATCAATACGGTATTTTCACCTTCATAAATAAACGTCAAAGCCTCCTTCACAGTTTGACAAACATATCCATCCTCAGAAAAGAAAATTTTGAAGCATTAGACAAGCATCTCGCTCACCATGTAAGTCAACCGATATATAGATATAGATATAGATATAGAGAGAGAGAAAGAGCTTTCCCCACTTTCTTTTTCCTTCACGCATTCCCTCATGCTGACACCACACACTACCAAAAAAATATAGCTGGAGCGCATGACAAGCCACCAAGATATAGTTGAAGATTTTATCTGCAACAGATTGAACAGAATCAAATCGAGATAGCAAACCCAAAACGCCAACTTATGTCCCCATTACTAAACGGACTTCCTTAAAGAACTTGTCCTTTGCAAAGCATACATATCCATTTTCAACGCAAGCATCACTTTCTCCAACCATATGTAGCTCAAATTAAAATGGGGAGAGAATGTTATAAATAAGGAAAAAATTGAATGAGCAGTAACAGGTTACCTACCACACAGGATAGCAGCAACCAAGTTATATCTCACAAGGAATCCAACCACTTCTTTTCTTTTCCCTTTTAATAAGTTCAAGAATCGAAATCTGTTCAAATATGCAAAAATATGAAACTTTGTGAATAGTTGGATGAATCGGATTGAATGCAGGCTCCATCACACGGAAGCTGATAGTGTGACCATTGACTTTGACAAGTCTGAGCTCAGATATCGATACGTCCACTTTCAATAGATCTGACCCATGGGATGTACAGAAAAACGGTCTCATTGTTCTAGTTGAGTTTGAAGTTGATGGAGGCTTGTTACCGCTTGGTTTTGAAGATAAAGGCCCATGTAGCATCAGATTTTGCACATCGCTGCTTGGTGAACCATTCTGGCAAGGTTTTCCGGCATAGATGTACAAACATAGCAATTTAGGATGAATCTTTGAAATGTCAAGAAAAGAGAGCAGCCTTTTTTCCATAACTGATTACATTTAAGAATTAATGAGAATGGATATTCACTTGGGAAGAAGCAACTTAAGATGCCAAAGGATTCAGGCAATGAAGATGGGAATGGAGAGACTCCTTGTAGACTCATTAAACCAAATAACAAGTGTAAAACCAAATGTTAGAAAACCTTGTTTGCGGTGAATACATGATAGGACTAGGAAACTACGGGCACTTGCATGTGCAGACAAGGAAAAATAGGTGTTTTGAAGCACTCATCTGATATTGGTGCCGCTACAAACTTTATAAAAAACTTTTGAATCGCTCCTCGTCACCTGCATTTACAGGTAAGATATTAAACAATCAGCACAGAAGAGGTTTAAAAATGTTTCAGGCTCTCAGTCTCCATCCACACACTAATCTCAAAAAAGAAACATTGGGAACTGCCACTGAACACTGAGTTGTCCTTCAGTCTACTTGCTGAGATATGAGATTATGCAGTTTGATCACTCAAAGGAAATGATGGATCATACTCAAGTTCCAACGGCACAAACATCAAAGCTAAGTTTTTCCCCATGAATGAATATGATAACTAAGGGACATGGAAATATTTATATGAACAGAGGATATAAATTCATCAACGTAAGCAGTTTATTTTCTGTAGGATCATTCAAGACTAGGAGGATAGTCTGGTCTTCTTACATTCTAGTTTTCCAGGAACATGGTCAAGATCCCCTTACCAAAGGAATTTCCTTATGACTTTCTTCCTTGCATAAATAATACTCGCACTATTGGTTAATTTCTTGACTCGTTTCACAGCATCAGTTACATGCGAGTGAAATGCCGTGATACTGGCCGCAGATTAGACTCCATAAACTGGATTACCTAATAGGGGCCAGTTCCATATGCCACATTCTAGATTTAAACAACAAGAATGAACTAGGGTCGAGTGTAATTGACCTCAATCTCAGTCATAGAAGCTCCACACAACAGCACCCAATTACTGCTTCACATATGTCCCAGGTTTCATCTGAAGGAAAATGAATTCATCATATTCAGGGTCTTCTTGACATTCCTGATGCTTGCACTGACCTGCTAGGCAGTCATTCGAGGACTAATAAGCTTTAAGTCTTTTGAACAAAAGCATGACAACACATGGCAGTCAGCTTACTAAAAACTAAAATCTTGAGCAGACTTAGATACTCAAATGGATTCCAGAATAAATTTTGGTTCCATTAAATCAACTTACTAGAATTTTAAACATTAATTCATAGCTCTATCAATATAATTATTGTTCACGTCCATGTTAATCAACCTAATTGAAGATTTTCATTTCATAATTCTGTGACCAGCTAAACTACAGACAGGAAAATACAGAAACGCTGCCCTGTTTGTCAAAAATAATAGCAGACCGGGTGGTTTATCAATCTTCAATTGTAAAGCAAAAGTATGATGAGATAATCCACGTTACAAAACTAAACAATAATATCACCACAGAAAATAATGCAAAAAGGTCATTACAGAAAGATGACACCATTTAAAACATGCAAAGGAGGCTTCAGAAATTTTTAAAGTCTTGAAGGTTCAGATGTTGCCTTCAGTACTCAGATCTGCAACATCAGCCACGCTCACATCATCAAAAGCCATGACAGCTCAATCATCAACAGAGTGATAGCATGCATTTCTTTTTCTTAGATTTAGTTAAACTGGTACCCTACAAAACCAGCGCAGTTAGCTTTTCCAGTTTGTGTAAATATCCTTACCTTTGAGTTATTCTTCTTGTGCTATTTCCCACCTGATCAACTTGAATGTCATTCAAGTCGGACCCTAGAGCTGTACCGCTTATTGCTTTACTGTCATAACTTTCTTAAAAATGGTGGTTACTTCCTAATGTTAGGTTTGGAAATAGAGAAGTGCATAGCGTGGACTCTTGGCCGCCCTCTTGGCAGAGTCGCAGCATGTGATACCTTTCTAACAGCTATTTGACGTCCCTTATTAAGGAACTCAGAAGTATCACTCTCTCATTAATGGAAGCTTCTTCTTTCCCTTCATCCGGAAGGCAGAGAAAAGGTTTTTTGCACATTAAAGCTTGTAATGGTGTAATCGCAACTTCTGCTGAGACAGATGAAACATTGATTTAGCTTTTTGACTTCATATTTTTCTTGTTTTCACTACTCTTTACTGTGGATGATATACACTTCTATATATATTCATTTCTCCCTTTCAGTATGATTTTTCTTTTCCCTTCTCATCAGGCAATCTACAACCAAGAATGCTAATAATACTGGAGTGGAGTTAATTGCACCAATATTTTCGTAAAACACTTCTTTAAATTTTGAGACCATCAACAACTATAATGCTCACAATTCAGCAGATTAGTTCTTAAATTATCTAATTATTTTCTTTAAAGCTTCATTAGTTTTTCAATTGATCACTGAGATCACATGAAAGGCAGGATCTGTGGAAACAAAGAATCCATGTAGCCGACCCCGTCTAGTATGGGAAAAGGCTTAGTTGTTGTTGTTGTTGTTTGTATGTTTTATGGCCAGCATTTTGAGCCTGACCTGGTGAATAATACTACAAAGTTTATGTCGCAATTTGATTCTTTTTATTTGTGCTTTCTCATATACATTTTTGTTCAGGAATGGTGAATATCTGGAGCATAAGCTATTTCACACATAAGTTCCATTGGACTTGCTTTTCTTAATCATAGAATTAGTATGCATGCCAACGGATTTGTTATGTTAATAGAAAAAGTACATAATAAGTGGAGATTTATTCCTGCTCTAACATATGTAATACTTGACATTGGATTGTAGCATGCCTAATCTTAAGCTATTAGCTCCAGTATGCGCTAAAATTATTGTAGCAGTTTTCTTCAAGTTAGGTTGATGGGTTCAATTGTGACGTGCTGTAAGATATTCCGTGAGGCAAAAATTGTCAAAAGCAAGTAGAATCTGAAAAGCAATTACTGAAGCATGTTGCCAGAAGTAGAAGTTAAAGAATTCAAACTTCTTGAATGCCTATGAAATACAACCCTGTTCTTTCAGGGGCACTGAGACAACTGTTTGTATATCTTCAAACTGATGCTATAATCAGATAGGGGTACACCCTATCCATTTGTACATTAATGACGAACTGCTCAGCATCCTAATGTTTAAGAGATAAAAGCTCAAAATTCTCTACCCATTAATAAAGATAGAAAAGCGCATAAGTATCAAAACAACAACAGCCAAGCCTTTTCCCACACTAGGTGAGGCTGGTTATATGGATTCTTGATGCCATTGAGTTTGATCTTGTAACATCTTAGTAATCAACTCTAAAAAGGGTATACCATGTTTAATAGTTATTTTTTAATACTTTTGTGGTCTTTTTCTCCCTCTCACCGCCTAGTTTCTAATACCTTCTTACTGGAGCTTCATTTGGTTGTCTTTTAAGATTCCAAACCATCTTAGGCATGTCTCTCTCATCTTATCTTTTACAAGTGTCAACCCAACTTTTTCTTTAATGACCTCATTATGAATTTAATCTTTCCTTGCGTGACAACACATCCAACCCAACATTTTCACTTCTGTCATAAACAATCTTTTGCGCATGTTGATGATTGACTACCCAATACTCACAGCACCACGTAAGTCCCAAAATAATTGCAACATTTTCAAAAATGAATAGGGACAAGAACACAAAGGGCAGTCCCATTATGGGCCCTCAATGGCTTAAAACAAAGCATGTCTAAGTCAAAGCTTGCCTTCATGACAAAATAAATGATGCTACAGGCTGATTGTAGCAAAGGAAGCGTCAAGGTAACACCTTAGACTAGACACTCAAGAACATCCAGGGGAATGATCTCTTCTCTTGCATGCCCAAACAAGAGGAGCTATAATTCTCCTGCTCTCTTCATTTATAACTGACATAAACCATCACAGGGGTATTTGTGTTGGACCACCTAGCTAACCCACAGCATCAAAATGTCTATTTTGTAATGCGGACACTGGATGAATGCGAAAAAGCACATTAATAACTAGAGATACCACTTATCCAAAGAACATCGAACAGTCATTTAGGAAGAGAAAGAAAATCATAACCGCATACCAGACAGTAATCTGCCATTCTTACCACAAAGATGCCATGATGACAGGAAATCGACATATGCTGGCAATTCAAGTTCCTCTTTTAGGTTTGTCAACTCCATACAGAAAACATAAAAACAGCCACAGTGAAAAATAGTAACAATACGCGAATGCAGACAAAGCGAACAGTATGGAGTTAAGAAACAAGCTAACTAACATCATGAAAAAATCACTGAAATAATTTTTGAATCATGAAAATTTCTTCGAATTCGAATCCCTTCTCTTAACTGCCCGGATAAAAGAGGAGGGTTGTGTTAGGCAGTCGGCACATGTACCAACGTAAAACTTTGTCGATAGAGAAAAAGAAAAGGAGATAGAGAATACAGGTTTTAAATTATGGTATTCAGGTAAGGAGAAGGCTCGAAACGGAGTTAGTATTATCATAAATAAAGATTTAAAGGATAGTGTAGTAGACATACAACGATATGGTGACTGAATCATGACGTTGAAATTAGTGTTAGGAGTAGAGTTTTTGAATATAGTTTGTGCTTACGCACCCTAAGTAGGCCTAGAAGATAGTATAAAGACAACTTTTTGGGAAGAGTTAGATAAGGTGATTCAAAAGATTCCACAAAGGGAGATGATTTGTTTAGGAGGAGAATTAAATGAACATGCCAGTAAAGAGGCATTAGGATATCAAGAGATTCATGAAAACTTTGGTTTTAGGGATATAAATGAGGAAGGTAGGAAAATTTTAAATTTTGCTATGGCATCTGATCTTTTTATAGTAAATACAATCTTCAAAATATGAGATGAACATTTAATTACTTATAAGAGTGGCTTATCACAAACACAAATTGATTACTTTATTTGTAGAAGAAAAGATATAACGTGTTGTAAAGATTGCAAGGTAATTCCAGGAGAAAGTTTAACTACCCAACATCGACTTTTAGTTATGGATTTACAAATAAAAAAATGAACAAAGAAGGAAAGAGTGCATCGAACTATTCGGACTAAATGGTAGAACCTCAAAAGCGAGAAAGAATATATATTTAAACAAAAAGTCCTTCAAGGAGATGCTTGGAATTATGTTGGTACACCTTGTGATATGTGGAACAATATGGCTATATATATTAGGAAAGTGGCGAAAGATGTGTTAGGTGAATCTAAGGGAGGTGTACCGGCACAAAAAGAAGCTTGGTGGTGGAGTGAAGTAGTGCAAAATAAAATCAAGGAAAAGAGGGCATGTTATAAAGTACATTATGCTAAGAAAACTAGTGAAACTTTAGAGGCTTATAAGAAAGCAAAGAAGGAAGCGAAAAGACCGTCAGTGAAGCAAAAGCTAAAATTTGTAAGGATTTATAAAAAAAACTCAACTCAAAAGAGGGTGAAAGAGATATTTTTAGAATAGCTAAAAATAGAGATAAGAAAACTAAAGATCTTAATTGTGTGAGATGCATCAAAGACGAGGATGAAAAAATTCTAGTAGCAAATGATGATATAAGAAATAGATGAAAAGATTATTTTTATAAGCTTTTTAATGAAAATAAAGATGATAGTATTAGCTTAGGAGAGTTAGCCAAATAAAAAATATATATAAACCATAATTTCTACCGACGTATTCAAAAGAATGAAGTCAAAGAGGCTCTTAAACATATGAAGGGTGGTAAATCAGTAGGACCAGATAATATTCCTATAGAAGTTTGGAAAATACTAGAAAAAACAAGAATCACTTGGCTCACGAGACTATTTAATGAAATATGGAGAAACCAACAGATGCCCGAGGAATGGAGAACGAGTACACTTATACCCATATATAAGAACAAGGGAGACATTGAGAATTGTGTGAATTATCAAGGTATCAAGTTAATGAGTCATACTATGAAATTGTGGGAAATAATTATCGAACGTAGGTTAAGAGAAGTATCAAGTATAACAGAGAACCAATTTGGATTTATGCCAAGCAGATCTAATGTTGAAGCGATTCACCTTTTGAGACGTCTTATGGAACATTCAACAACAACAACAACTAAGCCTTTTTCCATACTAGACGGGGTCGGCTAAAAAGAAAGGCTTTCACATGATATTTATTGATCTAGAAAAAACTTACGATAGGATACCGAGGGAGGTTCTTTGGAGAACCTTGAAAAAAAGAGGTATCCCATTTACATACATTAACCTTATAAGAGACATGTACGATGGTGCAAAAACATGTGTGAGGACTCATGAAGGAATAACAGACTTCTTTGAAGTTAATATTGGGTTACATCAAGGATCAACTTTAAATCCATACTTATTTATAATGGTGATGGATGAGTTAACAAAACATATTCAAGATGAAGTACCTTGGTGTATGTTATTTGTAGATGACATTGTATTAGTGGAGGAGTCTAAGGAAAAAGTTAATAGAAAATTGGAACTATGGAGAGAAACATTAGAAAGCAAAGGCCTCCGACTTAGTAGAACAAAGACAGAATATATGGAATGTAAGTTTGATCATTTGGTTACTTCAGAGGATATAGAAATTAAAATTGGCACACATTGCATTCCCCAAAAGGAAAGTTTTAAATACCTAGGGTCAATTTTTCAGAGTGATTAAAGAATTGATGGAGATATTACGCATAGAATTAATGTTGGTTGGTTAAAATGGAGAGGAACATCAGGTATTCTTTGTGATAAGAAGATACCATTAAAGTTAAAAGGTAAATATTATAGAGCAGCAATTAGACCTGCCATGTTTTATGGTTATGAGTGTTGGGCAGTTAACCATCAACATGAACAAAAGATGTCTGTGACAAAAATGAAGATGTTGGGATGGATGAGTGGTCATACAAGAAAAGACCGTATACATAATGAGGTTATTAGAAACAAATTAGGAGTGACACCAATAGAGGATAAAAATAGAGAATATCGTTTAAGATGGTTTTAACATATAGAAAGAAGATCATAAGAAGAACTTCTAAGAAGGTATGAGAAACTAAATTTGGAAAGTATTAAAAGAGGTAGAGGACAACAACAAAAGTGTTGGAAAGAAACAATAAAGAATGATCTAGCTTATTGTGAGTTAACTGCTAACATGGTTAATGATAGAGCTCTGTGGAAACAAAGAATCCATATAGCCGACCCCGTCTAGTATGGGAAAAGGCTTAGTTGTTGTTGTTGTTGTTGAATCCCTTCTCTTCTTTTCTCTTTTTCTTCTTCCTTTTTCACTTGTTTTTGCTTTGTTGAGGATTAGTCACCAGAATGGACAAACGAACTATGAAAACAGGTGGTGGGTGTGGCATGCCGCATGTGATTCGCACAGGGAGAGTTCAGACTGCAGTGTCATCGTAGTAATGTTTTGATTTCAGCAAGGCCATTTTTTGAAATACAGGAAAAAGGATGTGTGTATATCAATATGAATTTGCACATAGTAAAGATGTTAGTTAATTTAGGAAAGTCATACGGTCTGGTGTTACCATGCAGTTTGTTGTTACCATCCCGTTTTGTGTTACCATACCATTTAGTGGTACCATACTGTTTAGTGAAACTAGGCGGTTTGGTGTTACCATGTCGTTTGGTATAGCCTATGTTACCATGTAGTTTGGTGAAGCCAGGCAGTTTGGTGTTACGATGTTGGTGTAGCTAGGTGGTTTTGTGTTACCATCCCATTTGGCGTTACACTAAACGACATGTGTTACATTGCCGTTTGGTGTTACCATACTGTTTGGAGTTACAGTACCATTTGGTGTTACCCTGTCATTTAGTGTTACCATCCCATTTTGTGTTAATCCACAAGTTAAAGCATAGCACGCCCTCTCTTTCAGGAACATAGAAAGGATTGCATCCGTTTTCTGAAACAAAACAATGCAGCATTTCTTTTCTCTGATTTAGAACGTAGAAATTCTAGTAACAGATAGAAAGGCCTATCGCCCAAAAATGATTGCAGCCCATGTTTCCCCAAAAATCGATGCCCGTATTGGAAGGAAGTGCAAATTGAAGAACGAGCTTTCGCTGTGGAATGCAAGTAATGATATATTTCCTTGTTCTAAAGGCATTGTAGCAAAGAACTTCTCATGTCAAAAAATATGCTAGTGGAAGCCAGATAGGAGAAAGAAACATATGAGCTCAGAGTTTCACAGGTTTTACCTTTAAATAAAAGATAAAATCATGAACAAATTCCATCCGTTCATCTAACAAAGCCCATCCGCGTTCAGTTCTGATAGTGTTCATCATTGGACAGTTCTCGACTCGTTCCTTTCAGGCAGCAACTCTCATATTCTGGAAGATACAAGAGCAAAAGTACCCGTCGTCTTGCAATTCAATCAAACAACCTTTTTAAAGAGACTCGTGATTTGTGTTGCGGCCGTGAAATACCTAGAACAAAACACTAGACCACTACAAAAGAATGTGATGGTTCCTACCAGGGTTGTCTGAACCGAAGTTACTGCCCTTCACCTCCAAACTATTAAACGTAACCACGACGCCAGAAACCTTGATTACAAAGAGGATTAAAGAGCATGTGTATTCCGCCCTCCAACACTAAAAGGTAGCCGGGAACAGTTATCCAACATACAATGGATCCAAAATTCGGAAGAAAATGAGAACCAGTTGCTGGATTTTCGCAAACGTAAGCAACAGTTATTAAATGAGACATTAAAAAGGAAAGAAACGCCAAAACAACAAATACAGAAAGGCACCTCCGGGAATGAAGCTTCTCAATGAATCGACCCGATGGCGTCCTTGGTCTCCAACCACTAATTGCTCATATAGCGATACTTTCTCTGCTCGTTTCTATTCAGCCAAAATGAAGATCAAAGAGGATGGTGAAGACGCACAAGGGACCGTCCCGTCTAAGAAGTTTTCCTACCAAGAGAGAGAGAGAGAGAGAGAGAGAGAGAGCGAGAGAGCGAGGAGAACCGCGGAGAGGCTGCGGCTTAGTTCAGAAATAACAGCAGGCAAGACAGGACTCGAGTCGACTCCACTTAACATCGCAGGAAGAATTTTCTCCCTTTTCAGAGCACTAGAGAAACGTTCTTTCTGAACATGTTTTGTTAGGATCGTCACTGTATCAAGGCTTTTGCACAATCCAACGTACTTTTGGTTCTCCTTTTTGTTAAAAATATAACCAAATCGAATAGTTTGTTTCATTACATGCTCAAACAACATGATTCGAAGTTGTCATGCTTAAATTTGAGTAAGACGAGTTTTAACTCGAAAATTTCAAGATCATGCAAGTATAGTTGTCACTTTCTTAGTTTTGTTGGAGTTTAGTGGTCGTACCTTCAAATGTCCAAATGACTTCAAACGTGTGACTATCATTGCATTTCATGTTAGTATCGTACTAGTTCTAAATACTCCGTTGTAGATATGATTTATTTATTCATGGTCATACCCTAGTAACCTTACCTCAATATCTCTTTCTTTCTTTTTCTTCTAACCCACCACCACCAGCATCCGTCCGGAAACTCACAAGCAACCTGTTTAATCCGGTTCAAAATTGGGCCGCCCACTTTGAGGGTAAAGCGCTCCCAACATTGGTTTTCTTCATCAGCAACAGTCAAACTGGAGACCCTGCTTAAGGGGGAACAATTGCTGAACCACTTAAACCAACCAACTCTTGATATCCTACTTCAATATCTTCTACACATGAATGCTGCCTGGACTCGGCTCTAGTTTCTCATCACAACAAACACGTTGATGCATTGCTTGGTCTCAACCAGCTTCATATTAGCTCTATATATGGCAACAACCAACTATAATGGACAGGAATCTCCAGCTGGTGCCCTTTAAAAAGCTGTTGTTTATTCCTCATTTTACGTAAGTTCATATATCTACGCAAGCAAAACACTAAGTCTGCAGACCACTATTTTTCTTTTCGGTACAGTGGGGAGAACAGAGCCAGATGCACTCCCGGGTGTTGAACTGATGACCTTAAACCTGACAACCTCCTAGCCAGGTGAACTATTGGAGCCCACTATTTTCTTCATGTAGACAGTGCACCTTTATTCACTCCTCTCATGATATAAAACCCTAAGGTTCTTGGTTGCCTACTTAGAAGCTAGGAGCCCTTGCCATATTGGAGGAAGTCCTTTTGACTGCATCAAAACCTTTCCACTCACACGTTTGCATACCGAAAATAGCGTTAGAGAGACCTCTCCCAATTTAAGTTGTAAAGATATTATGAGTAAAATTTCTTATTTGAATAGTTTGTCTTACAAATCTATCTCATCTCTATATATTATCAAATACAGCAATCTGTAAGGTATGCCCTAAATCTAACTGGTGTGAATCTTTGCACAATCAAGATCAAGGGTCCCTAGGCAAGACCGTCCCAAAACGCCGGCCGAAGTTTGAATCCTTCCCCCACATGACGACGCCATTACTTTCTTCTTCTTCTTCGTAATTTGACCGTTCCTTAGCGGCAACAACAAACCTTTCCTCCCAAAACTCATTCATGGACAGCCTCTCTTCTCCACCGCAGAATCAAGACTACCATTTCCCCGGGAAAAAGACTCGTAGGCACGTGCTGGAATCCGACCGAAGAGGCCGGGATCGATGGAGGGTGCCGCTGCTGCTAATTGTCAAGGCCTAAAGCCGTTTGAGGAGAAGGCTTTGAACGATTTCAAATCCATGATAGAGAAGGCTGCATCATTGTATGAGCTGAGTGGTACCCAAGAAACAGAGGCGGACACAGAAAACAGAAGAAACTCGGAGATGCTTCTCTTTGGGGTGTTCCCATTCTGCCAAGGCAAGCGGATCCTCGGACTGACGGAATTCTCTTGAAGTTTTTAAGATCAAGAGAACTCAAGGTCAATGATGTGTTTGAAATGTTGAGGAAGACCATAATGTGGAGACAAAAGATCAAGATCGACGAGATTTCGCAGAAAGACTTCGGGTCTGATCTCGATCATGTCGCATTCATTGTCGGTGAGGACAGGGAAGGGCACCCTGTCTGTTACAACAATTATTAGGTGTTTGCAAACAAAGAGCAGTATGATAGAATTTTTGGAGCAGAGGAGAAATCTGAAGAGTTCCTTAGAGGGAAACTTCAGTTCATGGAGAAAAGTATCGAAAGGCTGAGTTTCAAATACGGGGAGCCGGATTCTTTCGTTCATGTCACCGATTTGAATAAATCAAAAGGGTTATGCAGGAAACAGATCAGAACGGCTATTAAGAAAGCCATCAATCTCTTTCAAGACAATTACCCCGAATTCGTCGCCAGATATGTATGTCACAGTTCATGATTCATTGTTGAACAGTATTATTTTGTTTTCAAATGCTGGTAGACTAATTCTTCATTTTGTTCGCATGCTCAGTTAGATTTTCCAGATCCCTCTAAATTGTCCAAGATTAAATTGTCTCTGCAGCGTAAGATATCAAAATAGATAGCATTTTTTTGCCATTTTTAGTGACATTTTGATAATCCAACTGCAGATCTTCATTAATGTTCCTTTCTGGTACTACCTATTCGTTGTCATGCTGTCGCCATTATTGACACAGAGAACTAAGATTCATATTTGCTCGGCCTACGGCAGTTGCAGAAACCCTTGTAAGGTAAGTCCCAATTACTGAATTGTTTCTCCTTATACAACCCTCGTGCTTGTTTCTTTATGAAAATTATCGAATTTATCCTTCTGATGTTTCAATCAGGTTCATAGCACCGGAAAATATCCCTGCGCGCTATGGTTGGCTGAAGAGGGAGAATGATGAAGAATTCACCGCGGAGGATGGGAGCATCTCAGAGTTAATTGTCCTTGCCAACTCTGTGGAGTCTGTATAAATTCCACTTGCTAAGGTACGTGCTCCTTTACAAACTTATGTGCTCGCTTATACACATGCCCGATGCATGTATTTATATGTGTAAGTATGCAAATACTAATTTCCCTCAATAATTTCTCTCATGTAAGGGATCACCCTTGCATGGCGAGTCCCAAGCCTGGATAAAGAAGGAGGGTTGCGTAAGACTTCCGACCGTAAGCATAAAACTTTGTTGGATTTATCTCTACACGTGGAAACAAAGAATTCATATAACCAACCCATCTAATATGGGAAAAGGCTTGTTATTGTAAATATACAAATACTGGTATAAAAGACTAACCCATTTCAATTGGGGAAACTGTTCGTTTAGAATTAGATTTCACAAATTTAATTTTGGCATGAACAGGCAGGAGTTACGTGGTATGGGACATGTGGTGAATTGGGAAGTAAACTACAAGGAAGAGTTCGTCCCAGATGACGAATGCCCATACATCATAGTCATCCACGAGGAGAAGAAGATGCCATTGCATCAAGAGGCTCGACGGTACTCGTTTCACGTCTCAGAACCAGGAAAGCTGATTCTAACCATACACAATTCCTCCTTCAAGAAGAAGAGAGCTCTTTTTAGATACAAAACCAGGCCCACCATTTTTCCCGTCTCTTCAGAAAAATCAACTGAAGAAGTTTCACCGACTGCATTGGTATGATCTGTCGATGAAGTTCTATATGTTTCAATCATGATATGGTTGTCCAACTCATTAGAGAAGATCAAGATTTGCCTCAGCTTCATGACTTGATTATACAGTCATGGTATTTACCGGGAGGTCTAAATTCAATGTGATTCATCCTACTAGATTTCAGGTTGATTTTAGACGTGCCACATATCATGCCCGTAGATAAGGAAAAACTACAAGTTAATGATACAAAACAAAGTATACTATGCAGAAAGTGAGATGAATTGAAACATTCCAGACTGAAGATCGCTGTGCTGAATACTACTGTTGAAGGAAAATGCTGGGATGCTCAAAAGGTCGTAGAATTACCAACTTAATCTTCGTTGTATCTGTAGATCAGAGTTTATAAGCTAAAAAGGGCAAGATTGTTGGTTCTTAAGCCCTACTAACATCCTCATCTTTTTACCAAGAATTTTGGTGATTGTTAGCTAGGGTTCTTGTGCATGAAACTCATATTTGTAGGATAATTCGTATTAAAAATGCACTGCATACGGCATTTGTTTCTAAGGTGCTTGATGAAATGCTCTGGCGTCAGGGCCATAATTTGTAGTCTCCGAGTTTATACCGGGTGGTTCACACTATAAATCTCTAGAGGGCAGTGTCTCTCAGTTATAAACGAAAAAAAGTTACTGTTTCATGGTAGAGATTGCAAGCTTAGCACAAGCTACATTGCTATTTTCCCTTGTTGATTATTACAATGAGAAACAACATTGGAAGGTTTGTACTTGAAATCGAGGCAGTAAACTCTCACTCTGTCCCATGGCCTATATCTGCTGGCCTTGCACACCAGTGTAACCTTCACCAAAGGAATTGAGAAGCAGCTGCCCGGCCAAGCTCCCTTTCCACTGCATACCCTTGACTCAACAGCATATTGCTCAGCGACGTCTTTGTGCATGATCGTTCTAATTTCCGGCGAAAAAAAGAATATCATCTAAAGCGTATAAAAGCAACTAAAATATGCAAGAGAGAAACAATGCACATTTAACTGCAGTGAGAAACTGCACTTTTGGTCCATTGGCATGATGTAAATTTCGCAATGAACTGTAATAACCTTTGACTACGGTGTCTGTGTTTCTTTTTTTCTCTTTACTTATAACCAAGAATATAGATCCTACCTGAGATTGCATGAGGTGTCCATGATCGAGGATTGAGATACGCGTCTGTGGTTGTGTGTGTGTGTGTGTGTGTGTGTGAGAGAGAGAGAGAGAGAGAGAGAGAGAGAGAGAGAGATTAATGAGAATCATATGATTCATAGGATGAGAATTATCTCTCAACATGCTGCCTAACATAATCAATTGATCAGATTATTCGTAAAATGCACATGCAAGAAAGCAATCCTCAGGTAGTACGGAGGGATTGTCTTGATTGCAGAATCCGCAGATGAAGATCATGTCCACTGTGATCATAAACAATGGGACCCTTCAATCTCTGCATTCGCGTTATATAACTCAGTGGATCGCCTTCGCGGTATTGGAAACCTAGCACGAAATCCCGAGGCTCAAGATCATCAGCTTACATGAGAGGGTAATTCCACTGAGAGTTAGATGATTGATTGTCTAGCGATTGGAGTCTCTTAATAGTCGACTTAGATCTTTGTTACTTCTTCATCTTTCTTTTGAGAGCTTTTAGGCAAGCAAACAACAAACTACCAACGGAACTCCACTCCTTCCAACCACAGAAGGAGGGCTTATTGCCTTTAAGCGCCCTGTAATGACGCAACCAACCGTTGACGCTAGACAGGGGCTTCTGCTTTTCCCTTGGGGCTGCTTGTTTTAGGGCCTATCTAGGATGCGAGCTGGTGAACTCGCTTTTGTTATTATCCTTTTCTTCCATTGGGAAAACCATGAAGGGACACGAGCACCTTATTTTGAAGGTTAAACTAATATAAGTAGGATATGCCTACTGAGTTTCAAGTGCGCTGGGTGTGTACGAAGCCCCTTCCGCAAGCTTTCGTCACTTGAATCAATATCTACCACACTTGGCTGTAGAGCATCCCCGATCACTCTCTTGAATCCCATATTTCACGCTAATTCAGGCTCGTCAATAATATGCACCTCATGCTCCAGCAATCATAGCAGAGTTCTTCGAGAGGCCACCAGTCCACCTCCCACGATGATCTCTCAATAAACCTCTGCAGCCAGCTAAACCCGCATTACCTAAGACCATGATTACAGTATACTAGGCTTGAAAAAGATCGTTATTGTTCAAATAGAAAAGGTATGCGTTCCTAAATGTTGATATGGAATATATAAGATTCATACTTATGATGCTTACCAGATGAGATAATATAAGTAAATGATTCGAGACCCTGGTCGATACAAAACAAAATCATACTGAGAAAAAATTGAACTTGGAATCAAGTTTGTCAAAGTAGCAGGGGACTTGGTCCAAGCTCAATTGGTTAATCATCGGATCTTGTTCGGTCACGTATCCGGCTTTAGGATCTACATGTATATATACGTGGAAGTTGGATCGTTGAGAGTCGGACTGATTGTCCAATCCAAAATTCCGAATCCCTTATGCGCCGTCAGATTTTTCTTCCCGTCATTTTCTCTCTATTTATTTTGCTCTTCGCGTCGTGGCCCTTTTCCGCCCTGCGCCTCCCCGAACCCTGCACCTCTCTATCTCTCTCGCTCGTTTGATGGGTAGCAAAAAGCTGGTTCTCGATTTCTTTCGCGCCAAGCATATACTTTTCTTACGCAGCCATACTAGCCAGGTATGTACTCCCTCTCTCTCCCTCTCTCTGTGAAGAGAATTAGAAAGCATATTTGAGAACGAAGGCGGTTGTCTCGAGGTGTTTATTGATTGTTGGTAGTGTTGTTTAGGCACCATATCGTTTTATAGAGGGCAGTCGCCGGTTCAGTGTCTTCAATGAATTCTCCGATAAGGTGAAGGGAGAAGCCAAAAGGTATATGTTCTGTTCCTGTGTGTACGTTGCTTCATTGTTTATTCTCTTTGTCGAGGCTTGTATGGGTGTTTCTTATTGACTTGTTCGTTTAAAAGAGGTAGGTCATCGCTAACCTTTTTAGTTTGGTCAATGTCTGATCCCATTTCATGATGTATATAGGCGTTGTAGATTGGTATTACGATGTTGTTGATGGTCGTGGAAGCCGGAACTTCCATAGAATTACATGTGTTTGTTAGGGTGAAACTTTTGTCCTTTCTTATGTTTATTCTTTTTTTTTTTTCTAGATCTTCATGTAAACTTTGCGTCTAACCTTATTCACAAAGTTTTTTTCTCTTACAGAGAGATCTGTCAATGCCGAAACCGAAACCAAGCCATTTCTCACGCTGGGGTTGGATTCATCGATTCTTATTGTGCTATATCTTGTATCATATTCGCATTTAACTCCAAAAAAGAGAAATCATGTTCCATCTTTTCTTTCCAATACTCTCGAGGAGTTCCCTTGTCTCTCTGCTCATAGTTCATAACTTTTGTTAGCTTATTGCAATTCAACTCGTTGAGTCAGTTTGCATCCCCAGCCACTTCTCACTTCATTCAATATGAATACTTTTGGGATCTGTTATGTATACTGACAGAGATGCCTTACGGCACTGTGCCTTCAAAACTCTAAACCCCTAGTTTTATGTACGAAGGATACCTGCATTATTAGAAGCTGGCAAGGAGCTATTTTGAAGAACCTAGAGCGAGTACCATCTTTGGAGAAGAATTGTTTTGGTTACCTAGTAAATGCTCCATTCGCAAACAGAAATCTATTCCGCTGTGTTGCAAATTGAGACCAAACATGTTCCCGTCAACATTGTACTACAACAACAACTAAGCCTTTTCCCATACTAGACGGGGTCGACTACATGGATTCTTTGTTTCTACAGAGCTCTATCATGTGCCATGTTAGGAGTTAACTCATAATAAGCTAGATCATTCTTTATTGTTTCTTTCCAACACTTTTGTGGTCGTCCTCTACCTCTTTTAATACTTTCCAAATTTAGTTTCTCATACCTTCTTACAAGTTCTTCTTTTGATCTTCTTTCTATATGTCCAAACCATCTTAAACGATATTCTCTCATTTTATACTCTATTGGTGCCACTCCTAATTTGTTTCCAATAATCTCATTATGTATACGGTCTTTTCTTGTATGACTACTCATCCATCTCAACATCTTCATTTCTGTCACAAACATCTTTTGTACATGTTAATGGTTAACTGCCCAACACTCAGAACCATAAAACATGGCAGGTCTAATTGTTGCTCTATAATATTTACCTTTTAACTTTAATGGTATCTTCTTATCACAAATAATACCTGATGCTCCTCTCCATTTTAACCAACCAACATTAATTCTATGCGTAATATCTCCATCAATTCTTCAATCACTCTGAAAAATTGACCCTAGGTATTTAAAACTTTCCTTTTGGGGGATGCAATGTGTTCCAATTTTAATTTCTATATCCTCTGAAGTAACCAAATGATCAAACTTACATTCCATATATTTTGTCTTTGTTCTACTAAGTCGGAGGCCTTTGCTTTCTAATGCTTCTCTTCATAGTTCCAATTTTCTATTAACTTTTTCCTTAGACTCCTCCACTAACACAATGTCATTTGCAAATAACATACACCAAGGTACTTCATCTTGAATATGTTTTGTTAACTCATCCATCACCATTATAAATAAGTATGGACTTAAAGTTGATCCTTGATTTAACCCAATATTAACTTCAAAGAAGTTTGTCATTCCTTCATGAGTCCTCACAAGTCACAACACATGTTTTTGCACCATCGTAAATGTCTCTTATAAGGTTAATGTATGCCAATGGGATACCTCTTTTTTCCAAGGTTCTCCAAAGAACCTCCCTCGGTATCCTATCGTAAGCATTTTCTAGATCAATAAATATCATGTCTTTTGCTCTAAAATGTTCCATAAGACGTCTCAAAAGGTGAATCGCTTCAACAGTAGATCTGCCTGACATGAATCCAAATTGGTTTTCTGTTGTACTTGATACTTCTCTTAACCTACGCTCGATAATTTTTTCCCACAATTTCATAGTATGGCTCAGTATAAGTGTACTCACTCTCCATTCCTCGGGCATCTTTTGGTTTCTCTATATTTCATTAAGTAGTCTCATGAACCAAGTGATTCTTGTTTCTCTTAGTATTTTCCAAACTTCTATAGGAATATTGTATGGTTACCGATTTACCACCCTTCATATGTTTAAGAGCCTCTTTGACTTCATTCTTTTGAATATGGCGGTAGAAATTGTGGTTTATATATATTTTTGATTTGGCTAACTCTCCTAAGTCTAGTATGGAAAAAGGCTTAGTTGTTGTTGTTGTTGTTGTTGTGGCTAACTCTCCTAAGCTAATACTACCATCTTTATTTTCATTAAAAAGCTTATAAAAATAGTTTTTCACCTATTTCTTATATCATTTGCTACTAGAATTTTTTCATCCTCGTCTTTAATGCATCTAACAGAATTAAGATCTTTAATTTTCTTATCTCTAGCCCTAGCTATCCTAAAAATATCTTTTTCACCTTTTTTTGAGTTGAGTTTTTTATATAAATCCTCCCAAATTTTAGCATTTGCTTCACCGACGGTTTTTTTCGCTTTCTTCTTTGCTTTCTTATAAGCCTCTAAAGTTTCACTAGTTTTCTTAGCATAATGTAATTTATAACATGCCCTCTTTGCCTTGATTTTATTTTGCACTACTTCACTCCACCACCAAGCTTCTTTTTGTGCCGGTACACCTCCCTTAGATTCACCTAACACATCTTTCGTCACTTTCCTAATATGTATACTATAACCATATTGTTCCACATATCACAAGGTTTACCAACATAATTCCAAGCATCTCCTTGAAGGACTTTCTGTTTAAATATATCTTCTTTCTCGCTTTTGAGGTTCCACCATTTAGTCCAAATAGCTCGATTTACTCTTTTCTTCTTTGTCCATTTTTTTATTTGTAAATCCATAACTAAAAGTCGATGTTGGGTAGTTAAACTTTCTCCAGGAATTACCTTACAATCTTTACAACACGCTTTATCTTTTCCTCTACAAATAAAGTAATCAATTTGTGTTTGTGATAAGCCACTGTTATAAGTAATTAAATGTTCATATCGTTTTTTGAAGATTGTATTGACTATAAAAGATCAAATGCCATAGCAAAATTTAAAATCTCCTTACCTTCCTCATTTATATCCCAAAACCAAGGTTTCCATGAATACTTTGATATCCTAATGCCTCTTTACCGACATGCCCATTTAAGTCTCCTCCTAAACAAATCATCTCCCTTTGTGGAATTCTTTGAATCTTCCCAAAAGGTTGTCTTTATACTATCTTCTAGGCCTACTTGGGGCGCGTAAGCACAAACTATTTTCAAAACCTTTGCTCCTAACACTAATTTCAACGTCATGATTCAGTCACCATATCGTTGTATGTCTACTACACTATCCTTTAAATCTTTATTTATGATAATACCAACTCCGTTTCGAGCCTTTTCCTTACCTGAGTACCATAATTTATAACATGTATCCTCTATCTCCTTTGCCTTTTCTTCAACCCACTTTGTCTCTTGTAAACATAGAATATGAATCTTTTTTTGAATCATAGTATCTACCACCTCCATTAGCTTACCGGATAATGTTCTGATATTGCAAGAAAAAATACAAATCTTATTATCTAGGACTAGCTTCCTTACCCCTGCATCCGTCCATATTGAAAATGCGAAGACCCTCTTTGTAAATTATTCACTATATTCGGGCGACAATGTAGCAGACTAACTTCTTTACCCACACCCGTCCATGATGTGGGAACCCTCTCTGCAATTGATTCACTACATTCGGGCGAAAATATGGTGGCCCTTGCTTACTTATCATTGTATTCGGGTTTTGCAACGCGTCGCTAGGCGGAAACACCCCAAAGCAATGCTTATAATTTGTGTAATCCATGGTATAAAAATTCGACAAAGTTTTACGTTGGCTGTCGGAAGCCTAACACAACCCTCTTCTTTTATCCGGGCTAGGGACCGACAATGCAAGGCTGATCCCTTACTTGAGAGGAGTTCCCCCTTACATGGGCGGAGTTCCAGTCAACATTGTACTACTACAACTAACTACAACTAAGCCTTTTCCCATACTAGATCGGGTCAGCTACATGGATTCTTTGTTTTTTTTTTAGAATCCATGTTAAGTCCGACAAAGTTTTACGTTGGCTGTCGGAAGCCTAACACAACCCTCCTCCTTTTTCTGGGCTTGGGACCGGCCATGCAAGGGTGATTCCTTACATAGGCGGAGTTCCAGTCAACATTGTACAAACACAATAATTTCATTTTTACAAAATGATTAAGAGAACATTAATATTACCTCCTAAAAGATGTTATATTTAATAGCGAGTGATTACATATGCACTGTAAATTATTCAAATGTATTCATGAATTTATATGCTTTGTATATCAGGTTTTCTAATGTTAAAATTCTTTTGCTGATTTTGTAAGAACTAAGCACATTATAGTTTTCAAAATCAAATTTCGTAAGTTGATCTTTCAAAAAGAAAATTGGACTTGAATTGAACAATTTCATGAACTAAAACCAGCTGTTACTTTTGCGTCACTACGTCATGTGATATTTGCGGTATTAGAGTATGTTGTTGTGGTACACCATGAAATGTAGTATATCGCACACTATTACCCATTTTTTCCTTCTATATTGTCATTAAATAATATCTTTTTTATTTGCTTGTATTGCTTATTTGTATTTAATATCATCTAAGTAAATACCCTTATTTTATTTTTTCTTAGGCAAATGCCTCCATTTACTTAGATATTGTATATGAATGAGAAACAAAACCCTTACTTGAGTTGATTATAAATCAACAACAACAACAACTAAGCCTTTTCCCATACTAGATGGGGTTGGCTACGCAGATTCTTTCCGACAAAGTTTTATTCCGACTGTCGGAAGCCTAACGCAACCCTCCTCCTTTATCCGGGCTTGGGACCGGCCATGCAAGGGTGATCCCTTGCATGGGCGGTGTTTTGAGTCGATTATAAATGTTTGAAAAAAAATTAAAGATTTAAAAGTCTAACTCTCATTTACAAGTATAAAATATAATATGTGACACTTATAGGACCACGGTTGAATTACCTTCAAATAAATGTAATATTTATTTGACTTAATATTTGTAGAAATTATGCTAAACCATGTTATTGTTTTATCTTCATAGTTCAGGATTTTTGTCCATAAATTTTTTAAAATAAAATTACATTTATGACACTTTTTACAATGTTTAAACGTATGTGGATACTAGTTTGCCTACATATTTTAAAGTTTAATTCAGGTACCTAACTATACATAAGTAAGATAAAATGCTACTTTTATGGCATCTGAACTTTCTTTTATGACTTCTAGGCTTCTAGTATTTTCTTATAAAGAATACCATCCTTTCCATATGCCTCGCTGCATCTTAAATTGATAATATTCATGCTGCAATATGCTGCTTGATTTTGTTATTCTTCTTCTTCTTTGTACTTGATCATGAAAACATGTTGAGTATTTTGATCAGCATTATGAATTTATGTTGACTTGTGGCTTGCAAACTTGTTTGTACTTCTATCTTGAAAATGTGGCTATTGTTTTATTTGCGATGCATTTAAGATTTTCAATATGTTATAACTTTTTTCGTGCTTTATCTTGTTAGCATAATAGGTGTTAAGTTTGAAATTCTGTCAGCCTACTCAGTGCACTATGAAGCTACATGTATTGGTCTGCTGTTTTGAAATCCTGATTGTTATCACTATTAACAACACTGGTCTGCTGTTTTGAAAAAAAAAAAGTACCATACATGGAGAATGCTTATATTTAATGAGTTATTAGTGCCAAATGCAAAATTTATGATTGATTCTGTATAATTCATTTGCTTTCATCATCTGATATTAAGTTGGTGCTTCCTAGCAATCAGGATTTCCAACAGACACTAAAGGAGTTGAAACAAAAAGCAGATGAACTCAAAGGTGTGAAAGAAGATCTCAAGGCCAGGTAATTCAAGGATGATCACTTTCTAGGCTCGTGTTTTTTTTTAGTGACAGGCTGAGACATACTGTGTATGTCAAGGCACACGGAAGCTTCAAAGGAGGTCTGATTTAGGAGAGATGGTGAACTACCAAATGCAGAACAAAGGAAACAGCTGAGCAGCTGTACAAGCGAGTGGATGGTGTTTGGACCGACACTGAAGCTACGGCAAAGAAGGTGAGATGCTAGTAGTCATTTCAGAGGGAATTCATGCGTGCATGTTGGTGCTAATTGTTTCTCTCTGGTATCTCATATAACAGCTCTACTTTCATCCTTTAAAGGTGCACAATATCATCATTTGGTTGGCCTGTACTTTCATAAAGTGTCTGAATTCCATTTCATAGTGGTGATGACTGTACATGTCTACCTGGATACCATATGGCTTTGGAAACAACTTGGTTTGAGAAAGTTCTGGTTGTTAAAGCTTTCTCTCATCCTTAGCTTTGCTCTTGCAAAGTTTGAGTATTTGTTGGTCTGATGGTTTGCGTCTACTTAAGAATATTTCTCCTGCTTGTAGAATGTTTTATTTGGGTGACTATGATGATTGCATCATGTGGACCTGCCTGCTTAGGGTAGTTTAATTACAGATGGATAGTAGAGGTAATCAAGAACTATAGTTTCATTAATAATCTGCATATGTTCCTTTGGGAGTGTTTAGGTATGATGCTTGCTTATTGCTTATTTTCTTGTCTTAGTGCATGAACTCCTTCTTCATGTTTAAGTTATTGCTCATCTTATTGTCTTAGTGCATGACAATCATTGTTGTCTGGGTTTAGGTCTATCATGAGGTTCCACTGCTCAAGTTCTTTTTCTTTTTTTTAATATATAAATATTAATTCCCTAAGCTGGTTTTCATTCTGCTCCATAGCATACACAATCTTATTACCCAAGCTTGTTCAACATAGAGAATAGTTAGTATCATGATACCTTGATCAATAGGATTTCATGCTTGTGATTGCATTCAGATTTACTTTGTATTGGTTTCTAACGTGGTATTTATATGCATATTATTGACTTCTCATTATTATCCCCTTGTTTTGTCCAACCGTGTCCTGTGGGTGATGACCTACTTGTGCATGGTAGCATTTTCTCCGAATATGTGTTCAAAGTTGGTTTTGCTTTTCTTGCTACTTTATCTAAGAATAGAATCATTAGCAGCAAAGCATGAATCATTTTCTTGTTCTCATTTCTCCTTCGGTTATTAATTTGGTACTTCAACCAATACAAAACTGCAATTTGGATTACGGTGTAAATTTCCATTTTACTGAGATTGGCTTTTCTGTTCTATATATGATTCTCAGGTTTCAACAAACGTGAAAGAGAAGATTTCAGCTGCTAAGGAAGAGGTGTCCATTTACCTTGCATGTGCTTGTTGACTTGGGGGAGGGTGGCATATCTTTGCAAGTTGACTAACATGATGCCATTCGTTATGTGATGAAGGTCAAAGTAACATTCGGATTTGGAAAGGAAGATTCAGGAAGAAGTACTACTTCAAGTTCATCAAATGCCACTGCAGATGATCGTAGAAGTGCAGCATTTTGTGATGGACAAGCAGATGCCAGTAATAACCAAGGAGAAGCTAGTACCTCAGGCACATTCTTTAGTAAATTTAAGTATAATGTCGCATCTGCTTCTCCGAAGGTTACAGCTGCCTTTGAAACGCTGAGGGAAGCCAAGTTTGTGGATTTGGCAAAGAAGGGGTATGACATCATAAAAGATGAGCTTAATGGTAGCCCAAACAAAAGAAAACGTATACAACATGCAGCTACTTCATCATTAAAGGTTGAAAAGAGTGATGCAACTGACATTGTAGTTGTACCTGTGAAACAATCTCTTTGGAGCAAGAAGTGGGAAGACTTCAAGAATAAGGTGTTTGGATTTGCGAAGTCTTTCGTCAACTGCTAATTTTTCCGAATTGTATTCTTTTTGCACATGATAAGTTCTATGAAAGGAATGACTGATCTTATGGACATTCTGATTTGGATATGCCCTTTCATGCTAGGTGCAAAATCATCCTGTTTACAAGCGTGCAAGTGGGCTAAGTGAACCTGTAGTTACCAAGAGTCAAGAGGTATGTTGCACGTAAACATCATCTTTGATGTTAATTTGCATTTTTGTCAGATAAATCTGATGGCTTGTTACACCAAGAGCGTTATCTCACCACTAGGGTGTTCTGATGCCTACTCACAAGTGGTGAGTTTGATCCCTCAGAGGGTGCATGTGTGTGTGTTAGGTTTTGGCCTTCCATTGTAACCAAAAAGAACAATCTGATTACTTTGTTGCTTGTTTGTTTTGTTGTGGTAGATCGCAGAGGACATGAGAGAACGATGGGAGACCAGCGACCATCCTGTTGTTCATAAAATACAAGAGTCTGTGCCTTCATTACTTAACGCTAATGTCCCTGCTCATTTTCATTTCTTTGCCTTCATGAATAGTTTCCATCTAACTGCTAATTTTTTATTGGCCAGTCTAAATGAAACTGTGTTTGGGGAGACTGCTGCTGCTCTTTCTTTTAAGGAAATCAAGCGCCGCGACCCGTAAGATTTCTGTTTGTTGCCTCAATCTAGTGATGTAGTTTTCAAGCTTTTAACAGCATTCCCTGATTTTCTTTGGCATATCACGGGAAAGGACATTTTCTTTACCAGACTTTGTTGCCGAAGTTCAGGAGATGATCAGGCCTATTCTTCAGGCTTATATGAAAGTAAGCGATATCGAGTCAATTCTGTTTATGGTTCTTTCTTATGTAAATTTTGGATCAAGCGTTTGTGGACCTTCTGACTGGTGTACTCTGGCATCAAAGTGCGACGTGGAAGCGCTGAAAAAGAACTGTGCGCCTGAAGTAATTGAAAGGTGCAAAGCAGAGAAGATGGCATATGAAAGCCAGGGTATCTTTTTCGATAACAAGGTATCTAATTTGGTCAAGAT
Source organism: Brasenia schreberi (assembly GCA_036023115.1). Taxonomy (NCBI): domain Eukaryota; kingdom Viridiplantae; phylum Streptophyta; class Magnoliopsida; order Nymphaeales; family Cabombaceae; genus Brasenia; species Brasenia schreberi. The sequence goes on from JAYKKT010000068.1 coordinate 18,244,507, forward strand.
GCATTGATGGAAATAGTTCTTATTTCTCTGATTGAAATGGACCTTGTGGTACCTCTTGTCTGCCTCTAAGAATGTACCATAAGTTGGTTGCATTTGAAATTTCTTGTTGTAAACTCTTTAGGACAGGTAAACTAACTTTCTCAGGTATGATCAGTGGGGTTGGTGGAGTAGAACATTTTAATCAGGTTCCTCAAGTTTAAAGCTCACGTTGAATATCACTCACAATGTTTACATGATTTGGATTCTGGAAAAGTCCGCCTGTTTTCTCCTGGCTAGGGGGTTGACTCTAAAGAACCTTCAATGTGAAGGTTTTAAGTTCAATACCCGGGGTGTGCATGTGCAGGAGGGGCTTGCGATTGTCTACCAAGAAAAAAAAAGAGAACTGATAAGTGTCTTCGACTTTGATTAATTGTAAAGGCTTCGTTCAACTTTGTGCAGATTTTACATATTTCTGAAGTGGAAGTAAGGGAAACCAAGCTAATGGGTACTGCGCCTATAATCATATTAGCAGTAAGGAACTTCATTTTTTTGTTTACATTCTGTGATGGAATAAATAAACTCTCAAACCTAAGTTTATTTTCAGTTTCCTACTTAGCCTAATATGTGCTTGTTTATGTTGTCAATCTAGTTCCAAACGCAGCAGATATATTGTGTTAGAGACAGACATGGTGCGATTACAGAAGGCGGCAAGGTTAGAAATTAGACCCCTAACTTGGTATTGGTTAGGTTTGTTGGTGATGCTCTGGTGTTGCATCACCGATTGATATTTGATTTGCAGGACACTATCCACACCGTGTTGTATGCATGGGCAATGCAGCAGGTTGATGCCGAGGAGCTCGGTGAAGATGTATTCTACCCAATTTGGAGACTAAGAGAGATGCAGCAACTGGGTATGCGGGCCCTCATATAGGAATTACTAGTGATGACTTTCATGAAAAAGGTTTATTTATTGCGGCTCAGACCAAAGATAGTCATTTTCTTTTATTCTGTTGTTATTTATCCCTGTTGAGAAAATAAAAAAGTTCTATCAAAATTCCGAGTATACTGTCCCAGATATGCCAGAGTTTCCTCTAGTTACATGCTATATGATTTATAGATAGATTTTCTACTTTTTGGTGAATTTATCACTTGCTTCAAATATGGTGTGTGGTATTTCATTCAGTACTTGTACGATCTAGAGATATGCAAATGCTAGAAATGAATTGAAGCGATGGGGGTCCATTGTATACATGCAAGTTTGCAAATATCACGAAATCCGATCGGTCCATCCATCCATCGAATGAGATATGCAAAAAATTATATGAAAATAGAGGATTCTTTCAAGTACCAAGAAAAGGAGGAAGAAAGTTTAAGGCATAGAAAAGGGTTGTTGACAAAGGAAGATATCCTTTTCCCAATGTAAAAGAAGAGCATTTTGCAAAACTGATCCCAGTGTAGCTAGTGGGACATATTCCTTGTTTCCTTAAGGTGTGGTGATGTATGCTTGCCTAATCAGCCACTCATATCAAAGAATGCGATCGTGTAGGTTCTAATGCATGGGAGGGACCGGAGAATGTAAGCCTCTTCAAGGAAGAAGAGAAAGCATTCATCATGGCAGAGCGTGCCCTGATCATTGTGTCTGCATAGGATGCAATTTGTGAGCGCATCATTCGGTTGCTGGCACAACTTGGGTCCTTGAGCCAACAGATTAGCAACCTAAATTCAAGACTTGATGAATTGGTTGAACGTATCAACATATTAGGTAGGTTGGCATTTTCTTTCCAGGAGGCTGCGACCGGAAGGAGAGAAGACATGGTTTAGGAGAGGTGATTGATACGTACAATGCACAAGAAAGGAAACTGTTAGATGAACACGTAGCAACGAAGCGACTGAAGGAGATCGATACGGTGTGTGTCGACACGGGGTTTAGGTGGGACATGGTGTGTGCTGTGCGCATGGATGGATTCGAAGTTGGGTGTGAGGTGAAGCGGTTGGGGTGCTCTCACCTGTATCACAATGTCTGTATCAGGGATTGGATGGTTTATAAGAACCTCTGCCCTATGTGTCGTAGCTCTGTGTATTAAATTCATGTTGTAAATATTGTATTAGACGCACACAAAAGAGCAATAGCTTCCTATCTACGGGGTCGACTCACAAGGTTGAATGTCATGAGTTTGACGCCCAGAGTGTGTATTTGGTTATGGAGTCTCATTGTACAAAAAGAAAAAGAGAAGTATTAGACTCTGTATCTTAAAGGATGCTGGTACGTGTATATCATATGATATTCTACCATACTTTAATTTTTATATAGTGAAGCGATAATTAAAACATAAAAAGCTAAAAATATGTCACAAAAGAAAAAGAACAAAAAAAATTGAAAGATGGTGCTTGCAAGCCAATAAACAAGTGGAAACAATATATGTATCAGGATCATATCAACGGTGCATATTACCAGTACATGGATTTTATGGTAGCAACGTTGTCTATGAGTCTGGTAGTGGTACTCTCTCTCTCTCTCTCTCTCTCTCTCTCCAGATTGCCCATACATAGTGGTATTCTTTGGCCAGCGGGAAAACAGCGTAGAAACCACTCAGCTTGTCTTGCAAGTGCTGAAAGGTTCATATTAATTTTAGATTGCTTTCTGTTTAGAATAATATTTATATGGATGAGATAAAATACCACATCAAACAGTTCATTTGACATCACTAATTGACAACATGTGCAGAAGGAACCACGGCTTCCCTGGCTAGATGTTCCGCCTCCTAGAACCTTCAGCTGAAAGGTCACAAGTTTGATACCCGGCTTGTGCACATCTGGTGGGGTCTTGGCTTGCCAATTAAAAAGAACTGCTTCTAAAAAGTAGTAAATTTCATGTCAAATTCATTCAGTAGCTCCTTATTCATAGAACTAAGCGTCACAAACTCTTAAGATTAATATAACCGAAAAATTTAATACACACATGTATATTTAATATGGCTTTCAAGTATTTTGCAGATTTGTTTCAGCCACTGTAAATTAAAGTGGTTTATGTAAGTTACATCTACACGCACGCACACACACATATATATAAAAGAATGCATTAAACCCAGCCTTGTTGTTCACACGTTCGCATTTCTGTTATTTAAATTATTTACTTTTGTTTCCTCTCAAAATGATGCTTGTGTATAAATGCACTGTTGAAGTGGTATTTACTAAGATTGCGGCACGTGATGTTAAGAAATCGTGTCCACCACGTCATTTAATCAATATATAAAGGCGTCTTGTGCAGGCTGCCTGTTTATTAAAAACGATGCAGCACCAGTAAAACCCTGAAACCTGACAACTGGAGGAGTGTGCCCGTCACCACCCACCAGTAAAAATAAGTATATATGACCTCCAACGACGAATACTCTTCTTTCTTTTATTGCAAAGCTGGGCTTGGACAGAGAGATCACAACTAGAAAATGCACTCCCCCGATATCGAACTCAACACCTTTCATTTTACTTAACCCCTTAGCCAAGTCTAAGAGATGTGTCTGTCAATCCTTATCCCGTTGATAAACACCCTTTCAGTACATATGTGCTCGACTTCGATAAACATTATGACTTGCAGGGGGGAATCCATCCCCACCGCACATCTTGCTGTTGTATAACCAATCATGGTTTTTGTTTCATCCACACCGTACATCTCAAAGCCAAGTTTGAGATGATCCATGGTAGGAATGAGCATAACCAATCAGTGTATTATATACAAAACTCTCCATTGATCATCTTCAGCAACATGTCTTTGAGTTTCAAAAACGTCACATACGCCTCAAGTTGACCATTCAAGGTTCGGACAGAGCCAATCTAGTACGAGTGACATTCAAGTCAAGCTGATTGACTGCCCTAAATTCGACGTTGCAAGGCTAGTTCCAATCGGAAGTCTAGTCCAATTTGAACTAAGCAGATAACCAGGGCTGAATGGACCAGACAGCCATAGCTATGGGCTTGCTTGTAAGTGTACTAAGCCAGATAGAAACAACCAGCAAGGTCTAAACTCGATTTGAAACACAAGTCCAGTTTAGCACTCGGCCCATTACCTGCCGGAGAAAAAGACCCAAACCCATCCTGTCCCGAGGGTGGATACGGGACACAAAATTGAGGTTTGGGTACTGAGTCGGGTACAGGTATATGCATCCCCAACCCGCCCGCCCCATTTCCATGGCTTCGTGTAAAAGCCAGGTGGAACCAACCGTCTAAATCTAGGCTCGATTTGAAACACGAGCCCAGTTTGGTGCATCTGGAGTCATGGTATGTTCACAATCAAGTTAAGAAAAATAGACCGTTTCTTTGACGACTCTTACGCACAGGCCGTGGGAGAAAGTTCAAGTGAACTATCAAAAGGCCATATTTTCGAATCCCCTCACTAGGCTTTGAGACGTCAAAGGACACCTCTCCCTTTTAGGGGTTCTTTGCAAAATAGGAACCATGCCGAAAGACATTTGAACTCATAGGATATACATCTAATATAATTTGTCACGAAGCTTTCAAATCAACTATTTTCTAAAGGACATATTATGAACATATACATAAAATTCATGCCCTTGATTTGTACTTTTAGATTGTTTTATCATAAATCAACAACAACAACTAAGCCTTTTCCCATACTAGACGGGGTCGGTTACATGGATTCTTTGTTTCCACAGATCCCTATCATGTGCCATGTTAGCAGTTAACTCCCAATAAGCTAGATCATTTTTTATTGTTTCTTTCCAACACTTTTGTGGTTGTCCTCTACCTCTTTTAATACTTTCCAAATTTAGTTTTTCTAACCTTCTTACCGGTTCTTCTTTTGATCTTCTTTCTATATGTCCAAACTATCTTAAACGATATTCTCTCATTTTATCCTCTATTGGTGCCACTCCTAATTTGTTTCTAATAACCTCATTATGTATACGGTCTTTTCTTATATGACTACTCATCCATCTCAACATCTTCATTTCTGTCACAGACATCTTTTGTACATGTTGATGATTAACTGCACAACACTCAGAACCATAAAACATGGCAGGCCTAATTGCTGCTTTATAATATTTACTTTTAAATTTTAATGGTATCTTCTTATCACAAAGAATACCTGATGCTCTTCTTCATTTTAACCAACCAGCATTAATTCTATGCGTAACATCTCCATCAATTCTTCTATCACTCTGAAAAATTGACCCCAGGTATTTAAAACTTTCCTTTTGGGTAATGCAATGTGTGCCAATTTTAATTTCTATGTCCTCTGAAATAACCAAATGATCAAACTTACATTCCATATATTATGTCTTTGTTCTACTAAGTCTGAGGCCTTTGCTTTCTAATGTTTCTCTCCATAGTTCTAATTTTTTATTAACTTTTTCCTTAGACTCCTCCACTAATACAATGTCATCTACAAATAACATACACCAAGGTACTTCATCTTGAATATGTTTTGTTAACTCATCCATCACCATTATAAATAAGTATGGACTTAAAGTTGATCCTTGATGTAACCCAATATTAACTTCAAAGAAGTCTGTCGTTCCTTCATGAGTCCTCACACATGTTTTTGCACCATCATACATGCCTCTTATAAGGCTAATATATGTCAATGGGATACCTCTTTTTTCCAAAGTTCTCCAAAGAACCTCTCTCGGTACCCTATCATAAGTTTTTTCTAGATGAATAAATATCATGTGAAGGTCTTTCCTTTTTGCTTTAAAATGTTCCATAAGACGTCTCAAAAGGTGAATCGCTTCAATAGTAGATTTGCCTAGCATGAATCCAAATTGATTCTCTGTTGTACTTGATACTTGTCTTAACCTACGTTCGATAATTCTTTTCCATAATTTCATAGTATGACTCATTAACTTGATACCTCGATAATTCACACAATTTTGAATGTCTCCCTTGTTCTTATATATGGTATAAGTGTACTTGCTCTCCATTCCTCGGGCATCTTTTGGTTTTTCCATATTTTATTAAATAGTCTTGTGAGCTAAGTGATTCCTATTTCTCCTAGTATTTTCCAAACTTCTATAGGAATATTATCTGGTCCTATCGATTTACCACCCTTCATATGTTTAAGAGCCTCTTTGACTTCATTCTTTTGAATACGTCGATAGAAATTGTGGTTTATATACTTTTCCGACTTGGCTAAATCTCCTAAACTAATACTAACATCTTTATTTTCATTAAAAAGATTATAAAATTAGTTTTTTCATCTATTTCTTATATCATCATTTGCCACTAGAATTTTTTCATCCTCGTCTTTTATGCATCTAACATAATTAAGATCTTTAGTTTTCTTATCTCTTGCCCTAGCTATCCTAAAAATATCTCTTACACCCTCTTTTGAGTTGAGTTTTTTATATAAGTCCTCCCAAATCTTAGCTTTTGCTTCACTAACGGCCTTTTTTGCTTCCTTCTTTGCTTTCTTATAAGCTTCTAAAGTTTCACTAGTTTTCTTAGCATAATGTAATTTGTAACATGCCCTCTTTGCCTTGATTTTATTTTGTACTACTTCACTCCACCACCAAGCTTCTTTTTGTGCTGGTACCCCTCCCTTAGATACCCCTAACACATCTTTCGCCACTTTCCTAATATGTATAGGCATATTGTTCCACATATCACAGGGTGTGCCAACATAATTCCAAACATCTCCTTGAAGGACTTTCTGTTTAAATATATCTTCTTTCTCGTTTTTGAGGTTCCACCATTTAGTCTGAGTAGCTTGATGCACTCTTTTCTTCTTTGTCCATTTTTTTATTTGTAAATCCATAACCAAAAGTCGATGTTGGGTGGTTAAGCTTTCTCTTGGAATTACCTTACAATCTTTACAACACGTTCTATCTTTTTTCCTACAAATAAAGTAATCAATTTGTGTTTGTGATAAGCCACTCTTATAAGTAATTAAATGTTCATCTCATTTTTTGAAGATTGTATCGACTACAAAGAGATCAAATGAAATTTTATACAATATAAAAGTTAATGTTAAACAAACTGTACATTTTAAGCATCATATAAAGATTGTAACATATTGAGTTTTTGTAAATAAAAAGCACATATTTTATTAAATATGCCACACCGAACAAGACGATCTAGATTAGAAACCTGTTAGAAAATGAAATTCATTAATTTACATTGCTTTTATTTTAAAGGATAAATGAAGTCGATTTTTTTGGGTACAATGTGTAGGGCAAAGCCAGATGCATGCGCCAAGATATCAACCTTCAACTTATCAGTCGACCCCCTAGCCAGGTGTGCTATTGTTCTTCATGCAAAATGAAGAGCTATTTTGATATACTTTAATTCTCTGTTTAGTATGATTATATGAGGAAATATAATGATAAAATAAGGATGCTTTCTTATTTTATCAAAAAGGGAGGAATGAGTTCAAAATAACTCTAAAATCAGGTACTACAATGAAAATTCTCTCTAAGTAAAAAGTAGAAAGTAAAACGGGATTGACACGCAACATTTTTGCTGCTTTTTTTAAAATATCCTTAGTCATTTTCAAAAATTATGAAACTGTCATTCCAACTGAAAACTAGAATTTTCACCTCTTGCGCGAATCAACTTTCAACTCTCATTTTCTTCCATTTCTCCAATCGTTCTTTACTTCTAGCTTCATTTTAATCATGTATTAGGAGATTTATAGCTATTTTTACTAAGAAAATAGATTAAAATCTATCGAAATGGTGGATTGGGGAAGAACTGATAAGAGAAATAGGAGGAAGAAGGGATTCCAGATTTCTTTAGCCGATTCAAAGTTGGATTCGTCGATTTATCAAGGTATGTTATTTATTTTACGTTATTGTATCAATTTCCATTTGTTTTTTAATTTTTTTTACGTTTTGAAACATGAGCGTCGCATGGATTAGAGATGCGCCCTAGGCACGTCTACCATTTGAGGGAGACGTGTCCTAGGCGTGTCTCCCACTTTGATTGCTACATTATAAACCTCAAAAATAAAAATTTTCCTATTAAGATATGGCTGATAGGGCATGAATACGAAACCATAACATCACAGACTCAATACAATAATGTATAGAAGACGCCCCCATACACGACAATGAAAATAAGAGAAATCTAGCCCTTCACGTTACGAGAAGTATACATCAACCTCATATACTAAAATAGATATTTGTAGATAGTGAGGATGAGGGATGTCCTAATATACTAAGATTACTCGAGCATTGAGTGTCACATTGCTTGTAAGATTTGGGAGGAAGACATACTTTAAAACTTTAGTTTAAATTTATATAAATACTTTTTATTCACGTACTGATATCAATACTATCTATTCTAATGTATTATGTAAATATATTTATAGGCAATACAAAAAGTGATAACAGCTCATGCACATTATGATATGGTAGAGCCTATTCAGTGAAGATGACGTGTGTTAGGCTCAGAAATTGGGTTGAGGTTGAGGATTGCAGTGGGTTAATTAGACATATAGACTTATTATACGAGGTGATAAATCATGTATTACTGATTGCTTTTATTGAGTATTGTAAACTATAAACAAACAACTTCCATAGGTCATGAGGTGACATGACTTACAAGTCATGATGTCCATGACATACTTGGACTTCCAATGGAGGGTCAACTTCTTGCCTTAACACAGGAGATGATGATTAGAATGAAGAAATAAATTTTAGATGATATGTTGGGAATAAGCATTGATAAAGTCGTATGTGAGATTAAGTCTGGAGCTATTATGTTTGAAGTGCTCAAAACTAATTTTTCAAAGAAGAGAACGAGTAATGAAAATAAAAACTTATGTTATTTGTTGTATCAGTTAAGGTACATATTGTATTAAGATAAGTCTAGAGATAGGGTATCAATAACACTTGTTAATATGTTGACACACGATTCTATGAGGATTGACAGTTACACGTGAAGTGCAACTATATTAGTGTATTTGTATAAACAACTACGGAATGCATTCCGAATAGAAACATAACAACTTAGTTGACATACTTCTTTGCTTTAAGTAATAATGTTTATTATTATTGCTTGCATTATGTTTAGTTCAATTTTTTTTGTTTAGAAATTAACAAGCTATATATTTTAATTGTAGGCAAGGATTTATGGGTGTTTCTCGGCTTTAAGAGTTGCTATGCAACCAGAATGGTGGTATTAAGAACCACGAGTAGGCTGATGGATGGGTAATATGGTATCACAAACAATCTTCAATTGATCAGCTAACTCAATACCATAAGCAACTAGATTTGATTACAGTAAATCATGTATTTTGATTATTATATATTCATATGTTATATATTCTTGTAATACAGATTGATTGACAGCCATATAGTTTTGCAAAATACATTGATTGTAATACACATAAGTTGTCATGATATCATGAATGCATTTGATACGTAGATGTTGTGGAGCCTTATATGCTAGATTGTGTAGTTCATTAGTTTGATTGCCATTAAGGCATTCCAGTCGGCTAACTCAATATCATAAACAATTAGATTTGATAATGGTAGATAAGGTATTTTTATTGTTATATATTCTTGTAATGCATATTGACTAACAACCATATAGTTCTATAAAATACATGGATTGTAATACATGTAGGTTATCGTGATATCATGAATGCATTTGATGCATAGATGTTGTATGGCCTTGTATGCCAAATCGTACAGTTTGTCTATTTTGTTGGCGTCAAGGCATCCCAGTAACAATGATAAGACCATTCTAAAGAGAGTTGCAAAGTCACACACGTATAAGGTATAATATGAGCCATATGATACAACCTGAGAAGTTTAACGCTTATATTATTTTGCATTTGAGTATTTTGGAGTCCCAACATTATACCCATATGAGTGTCATGAGGTATACATGGAGTGGTATGTACATTCAAAGAATACATAGATTTATTTTGGAGATTTAGCAGTCGGTCAGTTATGTCCTACTCAACCTACTCTAGCTAGGCAACATGATATATTGTTCTACATACTGGTAAACAAATCATTGTATTTCTATTAAAGCTTTTTCTTTTTTCTTTTCCTATATTAACTTTCTTCCACTTAATTTCTTATACGAGCGTATGAGCGTGATATGTGAGATACTTGCAACAACTTCAAAGCTTGTGTCACGATCATTGGTGGGTGATCCTATGCTGCTCAGCTTCATAGAGACGTATAAGAAATACCACGAACGGATTCATCATTTGACACTTAATGATGACGATCAGTGACATTTTTTGTTTGACTTTATTTGGACCTTATTTTATAAATTTAAAATATTATATATGTAAATGATGATTGTATAAGAAAAACATTTGAGTTTTTTGCTACATACATGATTGCAATGAAATATTGTACTCTATCAATCAACATAATACATGATATCTATTAAAATCTCAAAAATCACGGAATGACATACAAGTTGACAATAGTTGACACTTAGTCATCGTCCTTAATATTATGTATAACATCGTCTCATAGTCCTTTCAATTATATATACAAGACGATACATTCTTCAAACATAGTTGGCCAACTCCCCAACACTTTTATCATGGTAACGCAGCCATGATGGGAAGATAAGAGACATCGATAGTCATCAACTATATGTATTTAAGTAAAATATAAACAAAATAGAAGACTAATATCCATTTCAATCTACGAACTATCACCATAACATAATGCAATATATAAATATTATGCTCAATGCTAGAAAATATTGTGTAACATGATGATAACACATATACCATTCATCTATTATAATAGACTGCTATGTGTCTAACACTAGTGGGAGAAATGTCATCGATCACATCGTAGAGAAGAATATCAATGCTATGTTCTATTGAGTAGCGATAATTGAACTCATATCTAGCATTGTCATTCAATACTGACTAAAGCATGACCCATCTCTTATATATGAAATATGTTGAATAGCAGCATCAACACCACCATCTTCTACAAAAGACTTTGCATATATGTGACGCCTATGAGTTACCTCATTAAAGCATTGCCTGCAAGATTCAAGTTATCACTCCTCTCTTTTTCCTAAAATTTCAGCAATAACTATATACCCATAATTTTTATCTCAAATAACATTTATGAAAATATCCATAAATCATGGTATTGTTGTCTCATAAGTCGATTTGCACTCAAGTTGCATGAAAATATGTTCTTGAACAATAGAAACAAGATCACGACTCCATGAAGAAGATTGGCTCATCCTATTTGAAGCATCGCATCCTCAAGCACATGTACACCTATGCATGCCTCTATGAGAGGCAACCCTTCCTCTATGCTTCCATGTCAAAAAAAATTGATTGTTTGATTGGTTTGATAGTCTCTCTTTAGGACGATAAATTGGTAGTTATTGTATGGTAGTTTACTCATAACTCAATTGTTCATCTAATATCTTAACAAATTTCTCGCATTATACATTATTTCATAACTTTCTCCAAACAACGTCTATAAATGTCTCTACATCCTCTCCTACTTGATCGACAATAAATATGGTATCCACTTCGATGTTTAGTTTCTTATAAAATGAATCAATAGTTGATAATTCTATCAAAAAATCGTATTTAAGAAGATTGAGCTTTTAGACAAAAGATAGACCATGTGAACGTCACAAGTTATAAAAATATGTTTGTATATCTGATAATATCATCTTCACATAATTGTACTCTTTTATAATAAGATTCAGAATGTGTCGTGATATTCATCTCTAAAGGTTTACAATAAAAAAATTGGTCACGTCAACGTAATACATGGTTAGAGTTCTTGATTTCTAAAAGGACTTTTCCGATTCTATAATTTGTAATTTTATCAAAGAATGTAGTTATTTCTAAATTGTGTCAAAGCTATGAGTTGAGGTACCAATGAACATTTTCACCATTGCATGAGAACTTTCTACTTTGAGAAATATGAATTTACATTCATTATATATTTGAAGAATAGTAGTTAACATAGATGCAATGAAAACCATATTTAAACATATAATCAGTCACAAACACAAGAGAATAGTCCACCCGTCGTCATTGCGATCAACAAATTTTCTTCTACTTCTTCTACCAAGCAGTTAATAAATATATTGTATGATATAATGAAACCACTCTCACAATTCTTAGTCATGATAAGTCGAGTGAAACGTCATTGTTTTCTCTGAAGCGCTTTGATCTTAAATGAATTGTTTCTGATTCTGCAATAAAAATTTGAATATCAAATATGAGGAAACATTGTTCATAGGATATGCCCGTATGGATCCTAAGTGCATGAATCAGCAATTTCGTTGAATATTCAACGTATATATGAAACTAAAAAATATCATTAAATCATTCAGCTTCATGAGATTGAGCTCTGAATCCATCTGATTCTGGTGTACTAAGGCCGCCACAATGAGATGGCCTATAGTGAACGGGACGATTCTGGCCACTCCCATGGGCCGGCCTAGTAGCGGACTGCTTGAAAGAAAAATGCATCCACTTCCTCGTGCCTCCGTATAAAAAACCACCGGCTATTCTGCTAAGAAACCACAGTAGCTAGAGGAGTGTGTTTCTCAGAGGGACTTTTGATCCATTTTCCATCAGAAGGTGGCGGAATCTGCAGACCAGCGTTATCATCAGAATCAATTGGTTCATCTCTGCTTGAATGGTCCTCTTCCGAATCAAAATAGACAGGTTTCTGATTCAATGCAAGTCGCCTCAATGAGCCAGAGTCTGAAATTTCGTTAACATTGGGTGAACAGGTTGCATTGAAGCTCAAATGGACCGACTTTGATCTTTCTAATCAAATTTTCGGTGTTTCTGAATTTCAATTTTTTTATTCAATTCGATTTGAAGATTTATTAATCCTTCCTTCTAAGGGACTCAACTTTTTCTTTCAATTAGAGGTTGAGCCTCCATAAGATGATTCAGAAAGCAGCACAAAATAAAAAATAAAGAGTGCAATCCATATGACTGGACGGATGAATGTGAGATGAATGCGTTCGCCTTTTTATTATTGTTGTAGATTTATGCGGTAAGGTGCTACTGTATGTGGCGGTGATGTAGGCATCTAGTTGTACAGTCGCTGAGATTCAGCCTCTATAGATGATATTAGCTGTCAGCAAGCAGCAAAAGGGCGAAGCTGAGGCATCCATATTTGGGCAGCAGTGCAGTTGTTTTAAACTTGAAGCATAAAACAATGGTTTTCTTCTGCACATGGCTTATCCTTTGCTTCTTCAATATGGGCTTGAGCCGATATTCAGCTTAATTGGGAATAGATTTGAGCCTTCAATGCCATTTTGAGTCACAAAATGCAGACTGGTTTTCATCGCACATGGCTCCTGAGTGCCGAGGGATGTAATGGTTTTTGACGCAGGCTGGTTCACGGAGGGACAGAATCAACTAAACTTTCGTCTAATCTGCTGAACTCTTCTGATTCGTTCCCAAATCAGCATGCAATTCTCATTGTTTCTGTTTCTGAAACTGCCGATTCAATTCGATCTGATTTGAGTTCTTTTTCTGAATATTACTGAAAGGAAAAAAACAATTGTTTAAAACCGATTCTGACTATGTTGCTGCGAACGGTAAACTAGGACAAAATCAAATGGCTATTTGCAATTCAAAATATTACTCGTACAACCTTAGTGCCACTTGAACAGGCTTAATGGTGGTTGATCATCAAATTCCATTAAAAAATTGTTAGGATCTCGGAGATAAATGCATGTTTGCTGCTAGTGGAAAATAAAGGCGATACGTCTTTAACTTGTGCACGCTTACTCGTGTGTCAGGTGGGTTGTAACTCTTCTTTGATTTCTTGAAGATGAGTTGCGACCTGTAAGAGGGAAATAATTAATTGCTAGGATCATTTAATTAGTGGATAACTTTAGAAGATTAACTGAGAAAAACACACATCATCTTAAAAGAAACTTATACGTCATCCTTTGACGTGATTCAACGCAGGGAAGTCATAAAGTTGGCTTGTGCTTATCTCTTGCAAGGGATATGATTATATCATCAATGACTAGTACAATCTTTTTCTTAACAAAATTTTATAAGCTCAAAAGTGTTGGAAATCAGCTGGTTAATATTTTAAAAGAGGCAGCACTCAAGATAAATAGTTCACCTGGCCAACGGACTTGACTCACAAGTTACAGGTCATGAGTACGACAGTGGGGCGTGGACATCTCCCTAGCGTTAAAAAACTTTAGAAGAGACAGATCGATGGTCTCACAAGTGTTGGAATGATAAGGTAAGACATTATCTTACTCTTTTGGAGTTAAAAGACAATGCCACGTTAGAAAGAGAATGATCTCCAATAAGAATCAACGAAGTCGACCTCTCACTCTCTCTCTCTCTCTCTCTCTCTCTCTCAGTGTGGACAAAGGATACTTTCGGAGCCCAAAGGGGAAAGGACTTTTGCTCACTACATGGTCGGTTAAGGATAGGACTCCATCGCTCAAGGGTACAACTCCTTTGGTATCAGTCTGCTGCATCTGTAAGCTTATTGCCAACACAAAACTTGGCCGGAAATCCTAATCTTTACGGGTAGTTCTAAATTCTAATCCTTTGAAACAGAGCTTTCCCTTTTATAATATTTTTCTTAGAGAAAAAACTGGATGTTGGTCATTTTACATGCAAAGCGATCGAAGATGAATTCTATCAAATTGAAAAACTAAAAGTGAGAAAGGTACTCTTTTCTTTTCCAAATGCACTATTAGAAAAGCAAATCACAAACTCTTTTCTCTCTTGTTTTAATTGAAGGCATCACTTTATGCTTCAAATGGAGATCCATAAGACTCGTAAAAACGGAAATAACCATGATGACAAGTTCATCGATAGTATTGTGTCCATGAACTGAACAACTAAGGAATAATAGTGAAAATCAAGGAAGTTAAAGCTAGATTGCGTAGAATACTTTTAAATGAAAGGAATTGATGGAATCTAAAAGACCTCCTTTGGAATCGCCTAAGCATGAGAAACCGAGGCATCAAGTAATCAACCAAAATCTTTCTAATTAAACAATTTAATTTTTTATTTGTTCACTTTCTTCCATAGTTTGGTTTTGCTCTTTTTTATAGCCTTCTTCTGTAATATATATAGTTCTTTTCGTTTCTTGCTTTATTCTTTATTTTCTTAGTTTTTTAGTAGCTTTCTGTTTTTTCTCTCTCAGTTCCATAGTTGCTCTTGTCATCCGGGTATGGCACACTTTCACATGAACCTATGTTATCTGCAGATTTTTCATAAATCATTAAGAATAACTTGAAGTAATTGTTCAGGATTCCCTAAAGCTCATACAGTATGCCTCAATCTTACAAATAAACTTATGTAAGAAGAGGCGAGCACTCTGACATACCTGTAAACCCAATACCTACAGTCTAAAAATAGGTTAGGTCACCCGAGGTGCTAGTTCAAAGTGTGCTTGTTGAGTGCGAACTCTTATACGATACAATATTGCCCTGCATCTAAAGTCTCTCCACTCTTTATTTGGGCCATCTTTCTTCTTTATTTTCGAGCGACGCTGATTGTTTGTTGAGTTAATGGTGACGAGTAAGCCAAACATTGTCTTTTCCTTTCTCGTTTCTTATAATATTTTCAGGTTTTAAACCAATATTATGGTGAAGTTTGTGCTCCCGATTAATCAGCCTGCGGATTCCACCGGACATGCGGTATGCCCTTCCCTGTAAACACAGTGGTGTGATATTGCACCGAAGAGCGTTTGGGGCGCTCTGACGTCCTTGGTACATACAGGTGGGGAGTTGGACTCCAGGGAGTGCACGTCTATGTGGCCTCCCTCTGTGACCGGGAAAAAGAAGAAACTGTGGTATGATATTGGTGCACGAAACAAAACAAAAGCCAATTAAGAGACGTAAAGGAGTTGCCTATCCATCAACACTAACTACGTAAGTGTAAAGTTAAGAAAATAATGATTAAAGGAGTTTTCTCATAATTGGATGTCGAGAAACGTATAATGTGGCGCATAATTGATGGGCAGCTGACAACTTTTATGGTAAATAAAGGCCAAATTAATTAGCAGTTCTGGAATTGAACAGCTCTTTCTTCTTAAACGCTAAATTTCACTAATGCTGGCGATCTGAATTGGAGCCCATGTAGGTTGCATGCTAATCAAAGGAATGTGTCATGTGATTACGCATATGAGGGTTGTGGCCACAAGTACTAAAGCAATCAGATCATGAGGCACCCACAACCAAAGCAATCAGACCATGGTGCATACGTGAATACATCTCCAAGAATAAAACCATTATAAGAAGATACATCATGGACTTACGTTGAGAATCAACTTCCAACGACAACCTTGTCACGGTTAAAAGCAATCAAAGATAGTTTAATTAGCATTGCACAAGATGTTCTTGTCTGATCGCAAGGACAATGAAAGAACAAGTGACACTATATATCGTCCTCCTCAACTGTATGTAGGAAGAAACCTTCCCATGACATTAGTTAGAAGCCAACCTATAGTTTCAGTTGGCAAAAAGGGCTCTTCACAAGTACTTCTACAAGAATCACAGGAAAGCACCCGTTTTTCAATGCTTTTCCCTCCTAAGAGATCGAATTTCAAGACTTAATTATCCAACTTATGCAAGGGAATTTTTCAGACGTCGGAGTTGTTGCGCCACTGAGAGTCATCCTGTGCCCAGCTTTTTACTTAGATAAACCAGAATTTGGAAGCAGCTTATGGACGAACTGAGACCACCACTGCATGCACTTCCGACTCCATGTATCTTCTATATGTTTTTATATTGCTTAAAGGAGTTGCACAACTGTTTATTCAATATTTCCTTAACCTAACCCTTTTTTGTTGAGCAGCACATAAAAGAACATTACACTTGAGCTACTAACTTATTGACATGTAAATGATTTCTTTGCCAATAATTTTTTTCATTAAGCAATTCTCGCAATATATGCACGAAGCGTATATCCTTATTTGCCTCATCTATACATAACCCTTTTTTTTCTTTTGCCTCGTAGCTGCACAACTAAGCACCGACCTTTTAAAAAATTTCCCAACCGGCCAAATTTCCTTCCCCACGCGGACAGGGAAATTGTCCCTGTCGAGGACGAAAGTTCGCAGCAACCTCTTCTGCTCGCATAACGGACAAAATTATAAGAAAACAGTTAAACAAAACGAGATTCTGTTTTGTCTATTTCGTTATCCATCAGTCTCTTGCAGGATTCCGGCCAAACCTTCAAATCTCGGGTGCCAATTGCATCTGGCCGGCCTCCATGAGCACATTCAACCAGAAATCCATGCTATCGTCTTGGTACATGGACAACGGCAATGGGGAGAGGGGCGCATTGAATGCCGGTTCGATGACGTTGGCATATTGTTCATCTTTAAGGCTCTCTGACCAGAATTCGTCCATGTCGGAAAGATTTTCCGGACAGAACGTCGTTGAATTGCAGGGTTGGAACATGTTAGTCTCGAAGGAGTCCATGGAGGACTCGTCTGCGGCTGCTGAGCTGATGGTAGTTCTGTTCTCGCAACTAATGATAGAAGAGGATTCGAAGCTGGAAAACGAGAAATTGCTTGTTGATTCTTGTGGGGACGCCGGATTTTCCTCCGAGTTCATGGACGGCGCGTCGAGATCTATGTATTGGGGAGGCTTTGCTTCTCTTTGCTGTTTGGCTTTGTTATCTGAAGCTTGAGTCTTAGTGGTGGGCTCTTTATTCGGGTTCAGTCTCTTCTTTAGGTGGGTGTGCCACACATTCTTAATCTCATTGTCAGTTCTTCCGGGCAATCTCGCTGCGATCGCCGACCATCTGAAAAAGCCAAACGTTCAAGAACCACATTCAGCACCAGTGCCCATGTAGTGAATCCAGTGACTCATATTTCTCAATCTTTAAAATTGATATTTCTCGGTAAGTGAAATCGAAATGGTTCCTCACCTATTTCCGAGCATTTCGTGCAATTGAATGATGGTGTCTTCTTCTTCCCTAGTAAAATTTCCTCTCTTGATGTCTGGCTTCAGATAATTAGTCCATCTCAGTCTGCAACTCTTGCCACACCTCAATAGCCCTACAGATGTTTGCAAAACACCGATCAGTGGAAGAGATTGAAAACGAACCATCAAAAGAACTCTCTTTATTCATTGTTTTTATGGTTTATAGAGAGAAGAACCGAGTTTCTGGAATTGGGTGTTTACCAGCTTGTTTAGGGAGTGCCCTCCAGTTACCATGGCCGAATTTCTGGATATAATCAACCAAGATTTGGTCCTCTTCAGGAGCCCATGGTCCTTTTCTGAGACCCATCTTCTCACAGCAGGGTGCCCTCACCATCTTCTTTGCTCACTGCCTTAATTTGCACTGCTAATCTCTGCCTCTTCCCCCTTAATGAAACCGGAAAGAGCTCACCGACTCGCCCCTTGTTTAAGGAAGGCCCCTCGCACGGATTGTCACCCTTGAGCTGAAACACCCATCGGTATTTATAAAGGTGGAAGGAAGGGGCAAGGCTCAACACAACCCTCCAATTTTAGAGGGAGGGCCCATCCCTAGGAAGCTAAATGCACGTGAGAAACTGTAATTTCGTGGAAAGTAGCGAATGCTGCATTATTATTATTATTATTATTTATGTTCTTTTGGGTACAACGAGGCCGACATACAAGTAGGGATGGTACGGGTTTTCATGCTACTCGTACCCGTACCCGTACCCGTACCCGTCCTGCTCTAAGATCCACTTTATACATTTCGCTCCGTTCCATTTCGTGGGTTTTGGCAGATCAAACCTGCACTCATCTTTCACATTTTCGTTACAACTGGATCTCGTCCTGTTCAGTTCCATTTTAACCTATAAAACATTTTTTTAAAAGTAAATTTAATAAAATATATTTTTAATAATATTTTATATTAATAAAAAACAAATTATTTTATATAGCTATATTTATATGTAAAATATTTATAAATAAATAAATATAATGAAACGGGATGGGTATATCTTGAACCCGCCCTACCTCACAGTGAGTCTTTCATTCGTGGGTCTCGTCTCCACCAAAATGAGTTTTTTTACTTGAAAATCTGCTCGACGAGATGGGTACTCGTAAGGAAGATAGAAATTGCCATTCCTACGTGACCTAAGTGCTGCATTATTATCTATTTGTATCTTGCTGTATAATGAATGCTGGCGAGTGAACTCGGTGACTGACGGTTGTCAGTATTGATGCATTTATTTTATTACAGTATGCAGAGGAAGAGGACAGTGGGAATCGGGGCCCTCTGCAGATTCGGCGATACTTCGGAGGGCCATTGCCATTGCGTGTGAGTCGTCACGTTCTCTCTCCTCAAACTTCTCCTTGTCGGGGTCCATGGATGATTGGATACGAGATGATACATTGTCCCTCGTTGCAGGGCAGGACTCGGAGAAGCTGCCAAGTAGTGTCACGAATGAGAAATCGTGAGGAATAGAGTGTCACTGTGAAGTTTGAGTGGAGATGTGAAAAGGAGGGTGAGTCAAGGAAAGAGGCAGGCATTGTAAAACAAGAGAAGAAAGGGACGGACCATTCTCTGCGCTGCTCCTTAACTTGTTGCCATCCTATTTTGAAGTTCAAATCGTGGAACAACTGTCAGTAGCCAATGGGGGTATTGCCAAATACTTTATTGGTCATGACATGTCTTTCAAAGATTAAGCTCAAGGCCTTTTTGTTAGGTCCCAAATGTATTATATTTAGGCCTTACTCCAATTCAGGGCTAAGGCAAGTTAATGCCCTTGCCCTGCTGGGCGCGGGCCGCACTCAAATACAATAAATACAGTAGGAAAGCCCCGAATTCCAGCCAAAACCTTTCTTTTCATTGTAAGACGCATGAGACAGAGATCAGGTTCCAGTACTGTAGGTGTTGTGGCATCAACAGTAGTAGGAAACACTTAATTAGGGTAGGGAGGATTCCACTTCACTTCACCCCTCTTGTGTTTCGAATTGGTTTATTCTTGACGCACCCCTACCAACAGTGATGACATTATATTTAATGAAAGCTTAATTGAGCAAAGTATGGCTGATGAGAGATGTGTTTGTTGATCAGCATCATGTACTTTCTCCTTAACGAATATATGTACCTATGTGAAAAAGGGAAATATGAACCAATATCACAGTGGAGATGTGTTTGTTGATCAGCATGATGTACTTTCCACCATGGATTTTGCTTTCGTTGTTAATTAAACTGGGATTCGACCTCCTCTAGTAAGGAGTTTTGAACTCAAAAAACTATCTTTGTTTTGAATCTTGAAAAGTTGAATGTGTGATGTACCGTATTCTGATGCGGACCTAGAAATCTTTTTTGGAGTGGTCCGAAGTGCAGTTTGGTGAAATTCAGGTGAGAAATGTGTAAGCAATTGATTCCCTAAATACCGCAAAGTTTTCTGAAATACATCCATACATTTTTTAATACGCGAAACTTGGGGCATTTATTCAGCAAATATGGATGTATTGCGCATATGGACCAGAAGCAAACGTCGCCTTTAAATGATCAAAGTAACCAATCCCCATCAACTCTTAAACTTTAAAATAATATAAGGCATCACGATTGGCGAAGGCGATCGAGATAGCAAGGCAAATAAATATATTTCATGACGATGTCCCTCATCAGGGCTGGGGCCCGGCCCGGTGCCGACGTCCGTATGGGCTTCCCAGCCTTTCTGTGTTTGTTTCTGGCCTGACCCCCTTGATCCTTCCACCTCATTACTCGTGATTCATGCTCAGATTCTTAAGATTAAATATAAACATAGCTTGATTCATAGAGATTTAAAATGGATGTTACATACATGAAATCAATTAGTGGATTTAATGAAGTGCGTAAAACAAAGAAGATGTCAATTTTGTAAGAAACGTTGTTTGTTCACGCTTTGCCAAAACGAAACAACGCTGTATTGTTTCAGTTAGCAGGACGAAGGCACCAAGAAAGCAAATATTCCGTCGACAGCACCTATCAACTTGGCAGCATGGACTTTGGATTGCTAGACGGGGTGGAGGTCAGTCTCAGCTTTGACTGGTTTCGTCACGGTCATCTGCAATGCAAGGCTGCTCGTACGTGCTCCATTTATTTCGTTCAAGCCCACAAAGCTTTCATTGAATTCTAACAGTTGCTGGGTTTTTTTTTTGGTAAACTTGAAGGGTGTTTAATCTAAATTTCTTGTGGACCAAAATGGCTTTGAGTAGGTACATGTATGTACCCATCTGCATAAGAATATGTATGAATTAATGTATTCTCCTTTCAGGAAGTCATTGTTATATGAAAAGAGCGAAGGTATCAAGACTAGAATAAATAGTGTTTTTCAATGTCAGCTTCTCTCTC
The DNA here is from genome assembly GCA_036023115.1 of Brasenia schreberi. Lineage (NCBI taxonomy): Eukaryota > Viridiplantae > Streptophyta > Magnoliopsida > Nymphaeales > Cabombaceae > Brasenia > Brasenia schreberi. Next base: position 18,265,730 of record JAYKKT010000068.1, read on the forward strand.
TGAGTTGATATGGGAGGTCAAAGCCTAAGACATGTGTGCACCTCCTGGGAATCGAACTCACCACCTGCGAGTGGGAGTCAGAGAGCCCCAGCTGTGAGCTAACGAACACTATGGGTGTTTGTGTAAAATTTCAAAGTTGCTGTTAGCATGCGAGTTGAAGCTTAATCCATTTCAAGTCGTCACTCCACTATATGTCACCGCGCGAGTTCCAGTGACCGGTGTTAGCAGCTAACGCTCTAACACTATAGGGTTAAAGCTCTCCTAATGTTAGTTTTCTCCATTCACAAGACTTGAAACCTTACTTTTAGAGGAACAAATGCCAAACCACTTGAACCAACCCAATCTCAGTTCATGACGACTAAGTTCTCCCAAAACCTTGAAACGAAGCCAGCCCGGTTTCGGTTCCAGTTCCAATTCTGATTTAATTCTAGAACCATACAAAACCATAAAAGCTATAACAGAGATCTATAAATTTTGAAAAGAATAATGAAAATGGAACAAAACCAAGGGTTTCAGGTTCGGTTACGAATCTGGTCTGGGTCCGGCTGGTTTCCAGTCAGGTTCAGTTTCGGTTGGAACTGCCGGTCCAGCTCTGAACCTGACATGCCTAATGACGGCCAACTTTGCAAATGATGCATCACACAATCGACACTATTTAATGAATTAAAACAGTTTTGCTTTTCTTTCTTTCTTTTCCTTTTTGCCATGAAAAGATAAGAAGAAAGAATATGACAACAAAAAGCAATGTACTATAGTGCTTAGTCAAAGGAAATAGTGCAATTAATTGTTAAATACTTATTAATTATGGCCTTGAATTGCACAAATTTCAACCTCAAAAGTATCGTATCTCCCCTCCCCTAGATATGAAACCTTTTTGTAGCCCTACCACGATAAGCAATATATCATTACTTTGAGCAACTTTATAGATATTGTATTATTGTTATAACTGAGACGGCATTGCTTCTAAAGGCAGTCTTAACAGAGCATGCAGATGAAGCGAAGCACCTTGGCCTTTGACAAACGCTAAAAAGATACTTCATTTTAAAAACAAAACCATTTTAGTGCTTCTCATTCATCGGGTAGTTAATTATTGTAGTGCTTCAAAAGGTCTTCATCCAAAAGAAGTATGAAGTGTGAAATGTTCTTGCTTGCAGCAAATGTAATTATCGCCCGCAAAATATACGCGATGAAAGATGATAATGTTTTCCAGTATCTATGCATCGTGGCGAAGTACATGTTCAACCAGAAACATCAACAATAACCTTGTGAAACTATGGTAAAAGAATGTATGACAAGCAAGAGTTTCAAATGAATTAGTTAATATTTCGCTTGGTAGCACACAACTTTACAAGTAAAAATGCGTCCCCCGAGATGAGCTGCAACTCTTGTTGATACATAGCAGATCGTCTCAAAATAATCTTCAAGTTGTAGGTCAAAGGTTCAATACTCAATCGGAGGTTTGCATATCTACTAGGGGTCTGCAGTCCTTTACTTGCCTAGAATAATTAAAACCTAAAGGAGACGCCTGTGCTTTGTAATAAGTGATCATTTTTTTTTTAGACAAGGTACGAATTAATTTATAAAAGAAATTAACAATAGGGATTCTACAAGAAAGGGAACGCAAATTTTACTATTAGAATGTGACATTGTATGTTATACATATAATTAACTCAAAGTTCATATCTGCTTGTTGGGCAACAGAGTATATAATAATCCTCTCTCATTCAAGACCAGGACATATAACTCTCTCTCTCTCGCGCGTGCGCGCTGAATATTTATCGACTTTTGGTGAAAAGAGAGCGCTGTAGCGCGCTAGATATTAGTGCGTGTGTATGTCAGATTAAAATCAACGACTCACCTCATGCAACTGTGTCAAGTCAAACTTTGCGTGCTCTCTCTCCGGTTAATTAATATACGTGGGACGCTAGCAAGAGAGAGAGACACGGTTCTCACCCGGTAGTGAGACCCACAACAGCAAGTGTTGCATTGACCGACGAGGCTGCCAACCCATAGATAGAAGAAGATATATTAAACCACCAGACCAGCTGCCTCAATCAATCAAGTGGGTTGGTTGCCCTCTGTCTTGGGTCCGTGAAAAGGAAATGTTCCTTCACTGCTCAGTCACCATTGACATCCAAGTGTGTCACACTCACTGCCGCCAAGTTTAGAGCTGAAATATCCACAGAACCAAAGATAGATGGACCAGGAGCCCTGCCGTACCGACCAATTTAGAAGTAGCTTGCACTTGACATTGGCCGGGGTCCGTTTGCCTCTCCTTAATTTGATCAACCCTTGGTCGACGTTCTATTACCATTTCTGATATTAAGCTACGTACTACATACTATCAGCAGTTTGTTTCAATCAATAATTTGAAGGAAGATACATGTGTCATAGTTGATTAATAATTCGATGTAGGCTGTTGGATCGGCACCCGTAGATCCTACGTGAGATCATTTGGCATAGGATCGTTTTTATGCTTCTTTTTTCTTTTGAAGGAACTCCAACGTGATTCATTGTCAAATAAAATGCAACATTTTTCTTACGAACTTTTCAATTATTTTTTTCTATCTGTGCCTGCATGATCTATATGGGGTCTTCCTACACCACCTTCGCAATCCAAAACAGGGAAAGTTCTGCGACAAGGCTCAAGTTGACCATGAAAGGCGTACCGCAATGTGTATCGAAAAAACTAATGCTCAATCATCAAGTGCTTCAACTTTAATCCAAACTGAGTCCAGGACATGACCCACATTCAATTGGTTTTGATTTTGAACTTTCTACCAAATCTTTATATTTGCGTGCCAAATCGAAAACCAACTTCATACGTTCGAACTTTATTTGTGCTTCAATTACATCCTTGATACTCATAGCAGTCAGGCTTGTTAAAATAACTTTTTTTCTGTGCCTTCGTATGTTACATAAGAGCAAAAAAAGTGTCTACTCATCCGAAAGGTTGAAATCATCTTATCCTTCGTTACGTAGTATGTGAAAATTATTTATATTCAGTTGCCATCATTCATCATTCAATAAAAGCGATGAAGTCCAAAAACCTAGCACACCACTTGTCCCTATTTATAGGATTCAGGTCAATAGACAATCTCCTTCCTACTGGCCGTATAACTTAATCTCCATCCACCTTCTGTTATTTTAAAGAGTGTGGGTGGGTGGTGATCACTTTCAATAACTTTGTATATTTATATGAGATGCATCGAACCTAATCATATTCAAGAAAACGTATCTTAATTACCAACTAAATTCATATTTAAACTTTTTTAATCATATTACACCTTATAAATGATGTGATTTGTAAAGTTGAGAAGTAAATCTAAAATAGAAAGAGGATCAACCTCATTATCTTCTACTTCATCTTTTACAAAATCAGCATCATCGCTCTCTGGAGGATGAGTCTTCATGTTGTTGTCAAGGACGTGAATGACTAGCCTCAATATTATCATATGCTAAAGCAGCTACATAGACAACACAGCTACTACATCATCTCCTCGAACATGGGCCCTTGGTTAAAAGCTATCTTCTCGTGATAATACCACAAGGTTCGTTTTCTTTCTTTTTTTCGACTTTTCTAATGCAGTAATTATATGCTTGTCTAGTCGTTTACGGTTAGCCATGTATGAAAAATAGAAAAGAATTAAAAAATAAAAGAGACATCGTCCAGGGTTTATTCGCCCTGGCGTGTACTCTTGACTGCTTTAGAAGATAGTTGTAGAGCAAATCAATGCCAGTATCTTAGTAAATATTTCTAGACAGGCCTTATATATATATATATATAATTGCGCACCCATAAGATAGTCATAAAAGCTGGCCTGCTTTTCGTCAAAGTGGGTTTAGTACTTGTTTATTGCACTGTTCAAAGAAACGTCACACCACCTTCATTTTTTAATGCAGCCACTCGTGTGATTGTTTGACTTAGTTTTATTTGTCATAATCATCATCTTCATCTTTCGCCGCGAGTTTAGTTTGCGGCTTTGGTTCGGATTGTAGTGTACACAACTTTCAATTTTGTCGGCGCCAGATTCTTGTGTATGGAAATGGATTCGATGTTAGAATATGGTCTTAAAGAATTTTAAAATTTCGGTCCTTTTAGAAAAAGTTAGAATTTTGAGGCACTTATTTGCATATTCCATCAAACTTCATCCATCTTTCACCGGAGAATCATCAGAGCTCCACCAGAAGTCGGCAGAAATTGGTCGGAGCTGTACCTAACTTCCTGGGACTTTTGTGAGAATTTCCTTGTGGTGTTGGCCCTTCAGGACAAACTTGTGTATTGGCCAGACGCCGTTATGCTTGTGGTCAAGTCAGGCAGCTACGTCATCCACTAGCGTGCAGCAAAACTCAACAAGTTTCAGTAACTTTTTTGTCAAAGATTTTAGCAGAAAATATATTTAAACTCTCCTCTTTCTCTCTGTCTCTCTCTCACATATATATACATATATGTAATAGAGAGATGTTATCGAATATTCAACATTATCGTTCTTATTTTTTTTTGGTTTAGAATTCAACATATCGATTTATCAAATATGTTTTTGCTCATTAATTATACAAATCAGCTGTCGCTCTATAATATAATTATGTCGTGCACCTTTTATTTCATTGTTACCATACTATATGTCTTCTCATACGCACACGCACTTGTGCAACTGAGAAATAAATATGTGCAGAATACTTATAACTTGACTATATGATATATATTTTAAAATAATAGAGAAGATTGTTCCAACCTCAAAGACGATTATCCTACTTTTAGGGGATCTTGATGCTTGGAAAGAAATGCATACAACGAAATTCACACATAGTCCGTCAAACTATTCGGGGAAACGGTACTTATCATGGATTTGATCTCATGGGCTGTGTCTCTAGTTGGCAGAGAAGGAGAGTCATAGCAAACCAAGCTAAATAAATTGGAGCCTACGTTCTAAAGTTCAACTTTAAGCTTCAACTTATAATTTGCGTTGTGCCGTCATTCAGGCAATCGGTAGTGTTGAGCACGAGCTTCAGCTTACAATTTATTAAGCTTTTTTTTCAGCAAACTTCGATCTTATTGTTTGGTTCTCTTGGTGCACTTAAGATGGATTCGAAAGTTAGATAGATGGGTTTAACTTCTGATTGTTATTGATCCTTAGGCCCCTTGGCATTGGGAGGGCGTTCTGCTAGTTGTAGGGCAGTCCGGCTCAATTCCTGTGGCCGTTGTAGCGTAGGTCCTAGTGCAACTAACCTTGGAGTTTTAAGCCGTGTCCCCAATCACAAGCCTCCCGAAAAATTGACTCTTCTCGAGTGGGTTGTTTACTTTGAAGCAACGGCATGCCTATTGTGCTTCATTTTTGAGATGTGGAACTTGTTAATGGCCAAATTCTCGTAAGATCCCCTGACTGCCACTCGGGATCGAGTCCCTTGGACTTCTCAGAGACCGATGCAGTAGTCACATAATACTACCATGTAGAAAAGCACCAGAACGAGATTTTCCTGTTTTTAGGTATCTTGTACAAATATCAAGCAAATAAGTGATACCTTCTCTGTGACCGTTAGAACAATCATGAAAAGGTTTGGCATAGTCTTCATATATCAAACTTTTCCATACTTTGATGCCCAATTGTATGAAACCCTTCGTTGATCACGTACAAACTCCTTTTTCCTGTTTGGTTTCAGATTGTCAAATGAGATAGTTTGAACTAGGTCTATTTTATCATGAAAAGGAAACATGCGGAAAGACTTCTGCGTCTATTTTTATGGAGTCTTCCCGTACTTTGATGACAATCCTGTAAGGAGCCATTTATCAACTGTGAAAATTCTTTTCGTGCTTGGTGAAAATGAAATAGTTCATCTGAATTAAGCTCTTTCTTGCCATGAAAAAAACATGCACCATGACTTTAACGTCCATGTTTATGAGATTGTACAGATACGCAGTGGATTTGGATTAGATTTGAGATTCTCGGATCTCTGGAATAAACGATCTAAAGGAAAAACATCAAAAACTTAACAGAGCCTGACATTAAGCATTAGACCACAAGAGGCGCAGCACAGTGAAAGGGCGGGGGTATGATGGTTATGAGCCGGCCAGACCCCCAGCTTAGAGAAAAAGAAACGCTAAAAACCTGAACCCTTGGGTCTGGTACCCACAGAGTTCAAATACAAGGGCAAGCACAGTAAGAAGTAACCAAGTGCCCTAGTGTTTTCTCTAATAATTGTCGTTTGATTAAGCCTCTAAGTTCAATCAATTGCATATACAAGCTAAAAAGATGCATGCAATGAAAACGACAACTTAAATGCAAACCAAGAAGGAGAATTGGACGTAACAAAAACTTTGTCCTGAAAATGCAAATTATAGATCAGCTTTCTATAGATAGATGTACACAAAGTAGCATACTTGAAGCATATAAGCCATGCCCCGGCCATGAGAATACAACCACTAGAACCTGACCACTCTTATCAGGGGGTTCATTGCTTCGGCAAGCCCAGAGCTGAACATAAGATCCTCCCTCAGCTAAACAGCAAAAACAAACAGACCTGCCCAACGCTGCCAATACAAAAAGTAATCAAATTGCAGCCCACGTTTTAAATGTACCACGTTGGCAGCTATCTCAAACTCAAGTCAGGATCATCTTCATCATCTATTTCATGTTCGCTTGGTCTAACCCTTTTTCCATCTCTTAGAGCCGATCTTCCCTTCTTTGGCTTTCCTCTGAAGAAAAATGCCAACATAAAAATTATATAACAAAGATAAACTAGAATCTAGATGACCGTCCAGACATTCCAATATGCAGCTGTTCCACGTGAAGGTTTGAATTTGTGGTCAAGCTAGAAGCTATTGCATAAACTTCATCAGAAATTTGAAATGGACTATAGAACCTTTGAGAGATCGGAAACTTCCAAAGAGATCTTAGGAACTTTCTTTTAACAAAAAATAGGAAGATCTCTTAACAAAAGAACAGGAAGAAAGGAAACAGCTCTAAATTAAACCACAGGTGAAGATTTATCCACATATTTGCAACACATTCATCAGTATAACCAAAGCAATAGGAACTTGCAAAAGGCCGCCCAACTGGTCTGGTGTTTAAAATCCACCCGACATTCTATTATGTTTAGCCACCCCCAATATGTGAAGGCATTTCAAATGCCAAATCAAGCCTCTTTGTGTGAAGGCTTTTCAAATGCCATATGAGGTTTGAACTAACGTGTTTATGGAATTCCAGAAAAACTCACGTCACTATGCAAGACTTTCTTTTGCGCTAAGTCATTTTGCAAGACTTTTTTTACACAACCAACAATTTCCACATTCAATTACTTCATCTATTGACTGGAAGGTCAAACTGTTAAATTTCTCCTAATAAAGGAGTAATATACAAGTAATTCTGTATGCTTCAATTTTTAAGAGGCAGCTATTTATGACAATTCTATGACCTGAGGTTCAAGGAGTCATAATCAAATAAACCCACTCTAATGTTCATTCTCTTTGAATTTTCAGTGCCTGCCAATGGTGAGTGGCCATGCAACAAAGACAGACCACCTACCAATTGATAGCATCAGCATGTCAAACATTAGTGTTTTAACCGGTAAATTCTGAATCGCACAATTTTCTTCATGAAGGCTACTTTTAATGTAATGAAAATAAAAAATAGAACAAGTACTTACTGTATACTAGCAGGTGTTCCAGCACCTTTTGCACGCCCATATTCAGACCTACCATCTTTTATCCAAAAGAAAACTCAATTGCATAAATATACTGCCGAAAATTAGTAATTCTATCTAAGGTTTAAGCAAATCCATTGCAACTAAATTAAAAAAAAAAAACAGTTTTAGAATTGGTTGTTACCTTCACGTCCAGTCCCATGATCCACTACCTGAAAACACATAGTTAGCAGAGAAAGTGATGTTATTTGATGAAGAAAGTGCTGGATGAGATTCAACGAGGCAAGGTGCAAAAGTTGTCTTTTAGGTTGCCCTGAATGCTACAATGAAATGAAATATGTTCCTAACTGAAGCTTTGCCATGTTGTTTAACTTAGGTACTTGCAATTTAATGCTACCTTAACTGATCAATTATGCATTTAAACATGCAAATATCATCATATTATAGTCTTTTTGGTTCCTACTTTGTTGATTTATAGATCATTCAATTCAAAGTTCTCTCCATATTTTTTTTTATGTCACAAATGCACAGAGAGGCAAAAAAGAGGGGGACTCGTGGATATAGAGTAGCAATTGAGCCCTATTTATAAGATATATTTCATCCTTATCACAAATATCATCTACAGGTGTTCAACTAAAACCAGTGTTATCCGTATCGCACCGTAGCCACGATACGATACCGTAACCTATATCTTAAGATACAAGTTATCGTGCCGTATCGTACGATATGGTACTGTATCATACGATACGCTCAAATTTTCTTTTCTTTCAAGTTTTTTTTTCAAAAAAAAATCAAATTTTTTCTACCCTCTCTTCTCCTCTCTTCACTTCCCTTCAAGGCATCCTCCAATATGCTTATAATTTGGGTTTATAATTTCATTTATTTAATAAGAATAATGTATGAACAAAAAAATTGTGACAAAATCATTTTCCTTTTTGTTACAACTTTTAGGTATATTTTTGCTAACAGTTTCTAATTTCATGAGATCGCAAACAATTAAAAACATTTAGTTCTCTCGGTTCATTGAGTGGGGATTTCACGACTTCACTATTTTAGGGTTCACGTTACATGACTTCCATTGAGTTGAAGATGATCAATATGTGTGAGGCTTAACTGAGTATGTGAAGTGAGAAATGGAGCTCAAGCATTAGTTAAAAAGCTAGTCTCCAATAAGAGAAAAAGGGGACATCATCAAGTAATAATATCACATTATTGAGGTGTCATAGACTCAATAATCAAAGAAATGGAGCTCATTGTTTTGCTCACATATGAAAATTAGCAAATATGACAACTACATGTACAAAGATAGCAGTTTGTTAATTTTGATATATTAGATGAGTGGATTATGGAAGATAACGAAGAAAATGCACTCCTAAGTCCTAACCGAAGAAGACATTGCATGAATTAATTTGAAGTGCAACAACATCATCAAGGAGAAGATGAAGATTATTTAGTTAATGATCCTGATACAAATTTACAATATGTAAAATGTAAATGTATTTCATTTTTTGATTCAAAATATATAATTTTGGATGCAATTGTTCAATATTGAATGTTAAACTTTGCATTATATGAATTTAAAGCAATTACCAGATTTTTCCAAAATTTTCCAGAATTTTCTTGATTTTTTTCGGATTTTTACTAATTTTATTGATTTTTTTAATAATTTTTATAGTTTTTTAATATTAAAGTACGATACGATACGCCCGTATCGTGGAGCCCAGCGATATGCGATACGATACGCGTCAGACAACACTGACTAAAACAACAACTACAACAACAACTAAGCCTTTTTCCATACTAGATGGGGTTGGCTACATGGATTCTTTGTTTTTTATAGAATCCATGGTAAGTCCAACAAAGTTTCATGCTGGCGGTCGGAAACCTAATGCAACCCTCCTCCTTTATCTAAGCTTGGGACCGGTCATGCAAGGTGTTCAGCTAATAATTAGAAAATAATAAGATTACTTGCTAAGATAACTATACCAGCAATACCACAATCCACCCTTTTAATGGCAGATGATCTGCTAACAAATAAAAGATAATAAGATTAATTTCTAAGGTAACTATCATGGCGATGTAACAGAAACTGCCTTTCATAGTCAAACCTTTTGTCAGCAAGCATAAGTTAGATATGACCCATGAGACCATGTCTCCTTTATGATGTACAGGAATCTGTTTACAAGACGCATAGAACTCCACAATTTGGGACGATATATTATCTCAATAAGTACATGACATCCATAGTATATATAGTGTAAACTCCCTTTAACTTTTCTATTTTCTTTTGTTACTTCTACTGTAAATTTTCACTAGCTAGACTATGATTTTTCGTGATGTGTCATAACCCTCCTTATTGAAGATAACATTGTTCTCTGGAGATCTTATTCAACAAAACTATCTTTATATAGTTATTAGAGGGCTTTAAAGCCACTCTTGGCATGGAAGACACTCTGTTCTTGCACTCTTTGGCATGGCTTGGTTTAGATTATGTTAAATGACCTTTAGGTAGAAAAACAGCCCAAATATCATATGGAAGAATAAAGAACAAACGGTGCAAGAAAGATTAAGGAAATAAGCTAACAAATAAAAGGAGTAAGGAGAGTTAGCTACACATCACACAGAAAAAACGAACTTAAGAAAGAGAGAAACAAATTAGATAATATTGGTGTTTCAAGTTTCTTATATAGTTATCCTTTTAAAAAGAGAAGAAGAAGAAGAAGAAGAAGAAAAAGTTAGCCTTTCCCTAGCAAGTTGGATTTATACTGTAAACTAGGTTCAACATCAGGAGACTCAGCATCCTGCTAGCACCAAGGAAATCTAATATGGTGAGGTGGCATATACTATTGTTTTCTCAGCACAACAGAATAACAAATTGGCCAGGGACCTAGGAGGAACACCCCTCAATGACAAGTAAAACCCCTCCAATTTAAGAAAGCAGCTCCCATGTAGCAGGAAAAGAAGTTTAGATAAGACTGGAATTATGAATGAATGGAGTGTGGGATGAATACTTTATGCTTCTCCCAATCAGCTCCAAGACATCGAATACAATATCTGTACTATACACTCACAATAATGATGGTCTAAGCTAAACAAGTTGTATTATTCCATCTTGTTAGTGGTAGCATATAAAGTATAAGATCATGGTAGCCATTAGCAAATATATATGGGTTAACAGATGTATACCTAGATCAGGTCGTAAACCTTTCATTTTCACTACATAAGGCATGGAAGAGAAAGACAAGAAAGAAAGAAAGAAAATCCTATACTAGATGCTCAAAACAATAGCATGTTAGAACTCAATATGGCAATTACCACCGGCGAAGTCACCGAGGACAATGAGAAGAGCCTATCTTCAGGCTGCAACTTCCTTGTACGCTTTAAACTGAGAAACAAAAATTAAGCAAGACCTACTATCAATTGCTTATTAGAAATCTGGTCCTCTAGCATTGGAGACCATGATAAAGCTTACAACAATTCTCAATCTGAAAGCATTCACAAATCCATGCAGGATATGACAAACTGAGAGTTAAAAGGAAATCGGCTGAAAACTTTGATGGTTGCCGCTATCTAATAAAACAGAAATTGATGAAAATAAGATGAATTTTGACCAGTCTTAAAAAGAAAATAATTTGGCTTCTAGATGGTGACTGAAAATGACAGATCGAGTTGATCATGAAAGTCAAGATCTGTAAACATAGCCATACAAGTACGAGAATGATTTCAAATAGCATAAGCTCCTGTAATTGAAGCAGGTTATAAAAAACTTTCTAGCACTCACGTATTCATGAAAAAGTATAAACAGCCGCAAGAGTGAAAAAAACGCTATAGCCAAATACTGAATCCCTTACTTTGTCGTGCTCTTGGAAGACGATAGAAACCCCTCAAACCCTTTCAGTACGTTTCCACATTGGGTGGATTCGTGCAAGTAATTTCCCTCCAATTCATACAGCTACAGAACCACACAACATAAAAATCATACTGGTTAAACATAACTACCCGCTCCTTTAACTTGATTAACATCATCAGAGACGTTCGTTAAATTTTAAAATGACTCTGTTTCAAACTCCCTCTAACACAAACAGAAAAAAAGAAAGAAAGAAATCGATCACTTAAACAACATACACAAACTAGCAATAGGATGGGCATCAAAGTTAATGTGGTTTAAGTAACCAATTAACCGTATGAAATATGACGCATAGCATTGAATTCAAAATATTTGGTAGCAATTTCCACGGACGTTATGAGTAACCTTTTAAACTATTAAGTTGTCAATTGGGAGAGGTAGGATAAAAGAAACCTAATTGGTTGCCTTAATTGACAAACCCTAGGATCAAACGACCATCGAATTTCGGAACGGAAAGGATGGAAATCAGAAAGGCGAGCTAGAGATAGAAACAAAGAAAGACCTGATCTTCGAGTTTACGGAGTTCATCCTGGAGCTTCTCCCTCTTGCTCACCAGAGCAGCGAGCATAACCGTTGGATTGGACGCGGACCGTTGCACTGTCACCCAATATCCGCAATTAAATCAGACTTTAGTAACAATTCAGTCGATTAACACACACACACACGGAGAGAGAGAGAGAACCATCGGCGTCCATTTTTCCCGCGCGCCTTTCGAACGGACGAGATCCCCCCCTCTCCCTTTTCTAGGGCAAGGGGCCGTTGGGCGCCGCGGGGGTTGGCGTTTAACCAGGACCCGGCGCCCGCTACGATCTTGCACCCAGAAGAGAACCCAGTTGGTTTTGCCCGATCTAACACGCATCTCAATTTTCTCCACTATAATCCGTAACAATTTTCGAATTTCCACATAAAGCTAAGCCAAAACAGGCAGCTGCCTGTTCAGGCGCGATAAGTTGAAGTTGCTATATTGCTCCTACTAAAAGAGAAAATTATGAGATCCATGAACTTATACGCTTCTTTATCTTTGCAATTAAAAGAAAAAACTGATTTTATAGTCATATACTTATCGAAGAAGTTAGGGCAGACAGAGCAAGTTCTCAAAGAATTATCTCCAGACTGGTTCCCGACGCTTGTATTTTCCCTTGTTAAGGGTCTGCCCGCCTAACCCGGCTTGCCTTTCAAGAATTTACATGCTTCTTTATGTACTTTAGTTCCCGTTTCTTAGCTTCCTACGTTGATGGTGCGTGTTGACGACTAAAGACAGACTTATAAGATCCTACTTTTCTTATCAACACAAGCAAAAGTGGCTATGGTCTCATGAGAAACCCGTAGTGCTCATATCCCTTTTTATTCTCTTGAATGAGTTGTATATGGATGGCCACGGGACGACAGCACACATCCAAAAGTGCAGAGTAGTGCTGCGGTTCGAAATCGCTGATTCAGGCCAGTATTGATTTGATTTAATTCACTCAATAATACCACCAATTTCTTGTACTTGCACGTCATTCATCCTTGTGATTTCAATCAGCTATTTCCTCAAAAAAATAAAAGAAACCCTCAATGTCAGCCAGCATAGCGCCACCTACAAAGTTTTCGTAGATATGTGAGGTTGAACAAGGCAATCACTTTGCGAGCTATAAAGAGTCTGCTTCTTGGGCAATGTTTGTTTCCATGAAAACCAAAACACATCCAAGTTCATTTGTAGTGCGGAATGAAGCTTGGTTTTGGTTCTATTGCAATATTTACATTCACGCTCAAGACCTTGGATCCCCTCTCCTTACAGTGCACACCACCCCCAACCCTTTGATGTTTTTGTGTTTATTACTTGGTGACAATGTTGTTGCCGTCGGATTTCAAAATCCCTATTTTCTATTAAACGATGGTCAATATCATAAAATCGATATCCTTTAGAACCTTTGAGATATTGAATAAAAATACATCTTTAAGGATATGGTGTTTAGCTTATCCCTATATGTATTTAGGATCTTTACATGTATTATAGATCCCAACCTCCTGAGATGACTTAGGTTTGATTTTTACAAACTACATATTATATGGTGTAAAGAATACAACGTTGCATGGTACTTTATTTAGAATATATATGGTCGTACAAACTTTTTCTTCCTAAAATACACTAAGAAGAGCATCTATCAACATGGACTTAGTCAAATTCAATAAGGTCCTTCATATCTCTTTGTTGTACCATTTTGTTGAAGTGTTTTGGGCATGGTATTTTATTTTAAAATATCAAAGTCTTTATAGTATTATAAAAATTTTGTAGAGGTTTATTCACCACCTTTGTCTAACCTTACGCCCTTCGTTGTCTACGCTAATTGATTTTAAACTTCTTGTTTATATTATTTGAATACCTCAAGTGACCCACACTATATATATATATCGAATAATCATCGATAAATGTTATAAATATACCTTTCTATAATGAGATCTTACCCTAAAGGGTTCACATAAATCGGTATGAATAATTTTTAATAGAATTGTTACCCTAATTATTTATTTGGAAATTGATTTTCTGGTTTTTTTTTTATATATAGGTCTCATACTTATTCAAAGTATTTTAATGAAAATAAGACAATAATTAATTTTTTCAACTTCTTCAAACTTATATGCCCTAAGTGTTTCTACCATACATTTACATCAATTACACGAATACAATCATTATAAGCAAAAGAAGAACTTTCATTCTTATTTACATTGAATTTAAGCAAACCATACTCAACATCAAACAAACTTTAAAAATCTATCATGCCATGTTTTCCCACAATAACTTTGTGAGGACAAACCTTACCTCAAACCATTTTTATGGACTGATACAAGATTGCGCCTAATAAAAGCCACAATTAATACATTAATAAGTACAATCGATATACCTTGTACAAAAGTCTTAAAAGACCTAACGTGAAGACCATCAAAAATATATTATTACACGTATAAACCCAAGTTTCTCTCCAATAGGTGGTGATATTGCAGCCATTAGTTGTTGGTTAAAGTCGAACCACCCAGAGTAGAAGAACGACTGTTTTTGTAGCGTCCCAAATCAAAGCGGTTTCGGCAAACAAACGATCTCCAAAACTCTGTTTTTGATGGACAAGGTTGGGTTAATTAGGCACACCCTCACCAAAATTGCATGTTCTAGATCATCATAGTTGAAAGTTACTTTGAAGACTTTTCCTAGTCAACCCTTCGTAAGGACATACCTAGTGTCTTTTGGATATAAAATATGGTCAATCACAAGCACGAACGCAAGCTCACACGCACCCATATATAGATAGATAGATAGATATGTACGCGTGCATGTATATTTTTCCATTACTATGTCACAACAATATTAAAACTCATTTTAAGGAAAGGAGAAAGACTAAACATACTTTGGTTGATCCATGCAATACGACAAGGAAGGAGAGCTTGTGGGCGCTCGTGCTCTCCAGCAGCTTGACGATGGTCCTGCAAAGTACCGTCTTTGGTTGCCCCTCTCCACCATTAGAAGAGAGAAGAAGAAGGCATAAAATAGTTGTTATGACAAGAATCTACAACAACAACAACTAAGCCTTTTCCCATACTAGATGGGGTCGGCTACATGGATTCTTTGTTTCCACAGATCCCTATCGTGTGCCATATTAGCAGTTAACTCCCAATAAGCTAGATCATTCTTTATTGTTTCTTTCCAATATTTTTGTGGTCGTCCTCTACCTCTTTTAATACTTTTCAAATTTAGTTTTTCTAACCTTCTTAATGGTTATTCTTTTGATCTTCTTTCTATATGTCCAAACCATCTTAAACGATGTTCTCTCATTTTATCTTCTATTGGTGCCACTCCTAATTTGTTTCTAATAATCTCATTATGTATACGGTCTTTTCTTAACATATTCATTTCTGTCACAGACATCTTTTGTACATGTTGATGATGATTAATTGCCCAACACTCATAACCATGGCTTAATTGCTGCTCTATAATATTTACCTTTTAATTTTAATGGTATCTTCTTATCACAAACAATACCTGATTCGTTATGACAAGAATCTACTGCAGTTAAATGATCTAAGAGTTGAAAACAATCCTTTATTCGGGTTGTCCATGGTACCAGGCAGGGGTCTCCAAGGGAGGGAAAAGGACCCTCATTTCGCTAGCAACGAGGGAAGCTGAACTTGGCCTTCTTTTTGTGCTGCTATAGAGCTCTGTTTTTTTGGATTTTCTTTCCACCTCTGTGTTGCCTTTCAGAGTCTTTTCATTCATGGCTGTCACGTGATCATTGGTCGCTTCCTTCTCTTCTCTTCTCACCATACCTTTCTTTCCTTCTTCTCCATTGGTTCCTATCTGAGAGAGATTTCGTGGGTTGTTTGAGTTCCCTTCTTCAACTCCCCACAGTCCTTTCTTGGGGCGTGGGGCTTTCGCATCTATGCTTAGGTAATAATTTAAGCCGACCGTTATCTGAAAAGTGGGGAGTTACCTAAGTTGGGGACATTGATAGATCGATCTCATATATACCAACGGTTTAGGTTTTCCCTGGGAATTGTAATGGTTCGTGGGGAGGATTTTTTTCATTTTTGGGACAAGAGTGCTAAAATCTTATGGTCCTCTGCTGTGAAACCCTAGGATATTGAGACTTAAAAAACTTTTGAGGAGCACCATGTGCCGGAAGGGCTCAACCTTTAGTATGGTGAAGAAAAGAGAAGTAGGGAACCTTTCGATCTTCAATGTACTGTAAGATTTTTATATAGTTACTTATTTAAGTTCCTTTTCCTTCGTTTCATCTAACACTTAGTAGTTGCATATGGGGATGAAGATTTTGTAGGAATCAGAGACCTCGGAGGGTGGTCTGTTGAGTATGAGTACCCCTTGTAAAACTGTTGTTTGGTTTCGGAGGGATCTGAGGATTGACGACAACCCTGCTTTGGTTGCTGCTGCTAGAGTTGGGAGCGTTCTTCCTGTTTTTATTTGGTGCCCTAAGGAAGAAGGGCAGTTCATTCCTGGTCGGGTTTCAAGATGGTGGTTGAAGCAGTCACTAATTCATCTGGACCGATCCTTGAAATCTCTTGGTGCTCCGCTTGTGACGATTAAAGCTGAAGATACATTCGAAGCTCTGATGCAGTGCATTAGCGCCACTGGTGCCGATCAAGTTGTGTATAACCATCTCTATGGTAGGTTCTATTTTTCATAGCTTTTATGCTTCGGTCCTATTTTTCATCATCTGCTATATGCTTCGCTTTTCACTATTATTTCATGGTTGAGATAGAGTATGAAATAAAGAGATTGCACTTTGTGAAACTTGAAATTTGGAAGAGGGTAAGGCCCAGCTGCATCTCATGTATAAATCAGCGGACTCTAAATATCATCATTTCTTGGGTCCCAATGCTCATTATTTCCAGTTGCCAAGTCTTCCTTTTATGTTCATTGTATTCTATCATGCTGCTACTCGAAATTCAAGCTACCGGATGCTTAAGATAAGATGATTATGCCGATCCAGTTATACTATGTTACTCATGTAAATTTACAACAATTTTGGTTGCAGGCTTACAAATCCTCTTCTTTTTGTTGAGTTTCTTTCGGAAGAGTTGTAATATTGATATCTTTCCTTGAAAAGAAATTATTTTTCTGAATATGCGTTTGTCCTTGCACGAGTCCTCTTATCTATATGGTAGTGACAATGCGAAATGTAGAAGTTCCCAAAGGCATATTTCCTGGCTTTCCTTGTACGTAAACCAAGACCCGGAAGGAACCCAAAAGAAAGGAGCTTTATTTGCCAAAAACACTTGGTTATGTGCAGAGCTTTGATTAGTTTTGCGATTTAGTTTTGTAATCCTACAGTCTTGATCTCCCGTTGCCTATGCAACATGTGTTAAGTATGATGAATGAAATAAAACATTAGATGGGAACAGGGTTGCTCGGGATGCTCCTTCAGAAATAAGTTGAAACTAGTGGACACTTTAATGTTCAATGGAATTTAAGGTACTATTGAAGGCAACGTTACTAGGCAAGCGATACAAACTCTTAGAATGAAGTGAGGGAGCATGAGCATTGCCCGCAAAGTCATATTGTTTCCTGATGTTGATTGCATTTGTTGAACAAGGTATACTCACTTTGCATTTGTTGAATACAAGATATACTCATTCGATCAACTAGCCCTAAGGAATGCATTCTCACATTGATATACATAAAGAGGTTCACTTCATCAACTTTTAATTATTTATCACAGATGGAGAGCTTAGGAATGTATTTAGATTGGAAAATTGGTGGACTATGACTATGCTGAGTGGCATGTGTTTAGTAAACAAACTAATTTGAAAAGGTAATCTTTTAGGTTTAAATATAACAGAGGTGCTTATCCTCATTGAAGTTTAGGTGGATATACCTTTTCTCTGTCAGTATCTTTCTAGTGTTATTATGAAAATTTGGAAAGCTATGTGGTCACAATGTAGTTAAACGAGAGGAAGTTCCTTGGTTCCATCTTCAGTGCTCTTGTAATCTTGTTTTTTGCAGACCATGCCTTGTCAACTGACTTGCATTTTCTGGTCCTTATTCATCTATCCATTTGCTTCCTTGCAACATTCTTATGCATTAGGCTCATCATCATGTATATGATATGATGATCTCTTGAGAAATTCATGCATACTCTCCCTTAATGTATATTAAGATATTGAGGTACTTTAAAGCAATCTCAGTCAGGAAAATCATCTGTTCCAGATAAGGCTTTGCTGGTTATGCGGATCTAACTTAAATCAGTTCTTTATTGTCCAATATAGTTTATCTACTATAGTTTATCTACCTTTATTAGAAGAGGCGTTGTACCAAGAGGATATAATAAACAAATGATGAGGTAGAACATGCTTGCTTAGTTTCACTGTTTTTGTGATGTATAAAATCTATGCACATAAGAATTATGTGTGTCGGACATGTCAATTGCACCCTCTCTCTTTATGCACTTTATCTGCCTAACTTATCGTCATTGTTCAAGATATAGCAGTTTCACTGCCGGTGATTCAGAACATCAATATAAGTCGATATTATGTAATTGTTGACCTGGGTCAAGTTTCTTCATGTATTTTAATATCAAACAGTTTTGGTCTGCTTACAGCCGCTACATGTCTTTTATTTCAGACCCCATTTCCCTCGTCAGAGATCATGAAGTAAAGCAGAAACTTCTAAAGCATGGGATCTGTGTTCACAGTTTTAATGCAGATCTTCTATACGAACCTTGGGAAGTACATGATGAAACAGGACATGCATTTACAACATTTGAAGCGTACTGGAACAAGTGTATGGGAATGTCAGTTGAACCAATCACGCTTCTTCCCCCAAGGCGTTTGGTACCAGCAGCAGGTTCTCTGTGTGTGTGTGTGTGTGTGTGGTTTGCTTTCTTCATGGTGACATATTCATTTACCTTTTTATGTTTGGAATAATGGTTTGCAGATGATCCTCTGCATGATTGGAATATAAAATTTTCTGAAAAGAATCCTGGGCAGGTTGTAAGCCTGTTAGAGATTGAGCAAAGGATTTGTTGTCAGGATCGTTGTGTTTTCTGATCCGGTTTTTGTGCATCTTATCTCTTCTTACATTGTTATCTCTTGGTTGAGAGTCACGGTATATTATCTAGATTTCCTTGCAAAATCAGAAAACAGAAGCTCTATACATGCAGTAATCTCTTCATCCCATTCATGACCGAGCTGTTCTCTGCTCAGTTTAGAAGTAGCTTGGTTGATGGAAGAGGGATATCTCTTCCCCGCCTAACTAGAGATGAGAAAAGACTATTGTGCTTTTCTGAATTCTGTGGGATTGCTCATTATCGCACGAAATCTTTTAGTCAACCTTTATGTTCTCACTGGTGATGTCCGTACTTTATTTTGATGGTACAGGTCTATGTTCCTGATAGTCTATGTTGAACCTACCTAGCTCATTATACTGTTTCAGGAAACATAATTTCTGTAAAGATTCCTCAAAGGTTTGCGGTTTTAGGAATCTTGATGCAAAACAGGCTTGCATTGCTGTAAATGCTAAAAGGGATCAACTCTTGCCACCTCTTTCACCTTTTTCGATCTGCAGCTGTACTTATGTTTAGGTTTTCCTTGATTTGGCAAAAAACTCCTGAGTAATTCCCAGAGTCCAGACAGCTTGCTTCAGCAGTCTTTATGGCTGTAACCCATTTCAAATTGTACGAATGTCTTCACAATACTGTCTCGAGTATTTGGTGTATGGCATTATGGTTGTCTAACATTTGTTGTATGATCTGTTGTAGGAAATATTAAGAGTTCTATGATTGAGGAATTGGATCTGGAAGATGACTCTGAGAAATCTAGCAATGCATTGCTGAGCCGAGCATGGACTCCTGGTTGGAGCAATGCAGACAAGGCGCTTGATGAGTTTGTTTCTGAACGTCTGGTAGACTATTCAAAATATAGCCAGAAGGTCGAGGGCATTGCAACCTCACTACTGTCACCATACATACATTTTGGAGAATTGAGTATAAGAAAGGTCTACCAGTGTTTGAGGATGAAGCAGATTCTGTGGGCAAGAGAAGGAAATTCTTCTGCGGAGGAGAGTGTGAACTTATTTCTCAGATCAATTGGTCTGAGAGAGTATGCACGTTACATCTGTTTCAATTTCCCATTTACTTATCAGAAATCATTATTGGGCCATTTGAGACATTTCCCATGGCAGTACAATGAGGTGCATTTCAAGTTGTGGCGGCAGGGTAGAACAGGATATCCATTAGTGGATGCTGGTATGAGGGAACTTTGGGCAACTGGTTGGGTGCACAACAGAATTAGGGTGATCATCTCGAGCTTTTCTGTAAAGTTTCTTCAGCTTCCTTGGACATGGGGGATGAAGTACTTCTGGGATACTCTGTTGGATGCTGATTTGGAAAGTGACGTCCTTGGTTGGCAATATATTTCTGGAAGTCTACCTGATGGACATGAGCTTGATCGCATGGATGAACCTGAGGTATGTTTTCTTCAGTCAACTGTTTTCTTGGAACCTTGTGCTATTGTGTTTTACTTGTTGTGATGTGCATGAAGCTCTAGTTTAACAGCATGCAAGTGCCATGCATATTTAATTTGGAAAACAAGTCAAATTAGGTAAGAGATGCCAACTATGTCCTAGAATTTCTCTTCAAAGTGCTGTAACTTCTTCGTACTTGAACCTCATAGGTTGACTGATTCCATAAGTTAGCGGTTAGCATGTTCAAGGTTCTGCTTTTCTTGACGCTATGTGATTTCTGCTCCAATAAGACTATCTTCCAGTAGCCAATACCAACTAATTGGTGTCACTCTCTTTCTTTAGTCAGATATCTTTTTGGTGTGCTTATCCATCATCAACTTAATACATTTACATTCTTGTCTTACTGGCAAAGCCTCTGGTACCACATAGGGCAGTGTTCTCCACTGTATGAAGCTTGCAAGTTATAACTCTAGAGGCATAGTTCGGATTGTCATACTGTGCATGCATGTGGTAAAAGCCTTTCAGTTCTTCAAATAAATTGCAGAGGACACAATTTTGGAGTTCCCTCAAGAAGTTCATGCAAAATTCTTTGCAAAATCTAAAAAACACTGCTTTTGAGGATGTTGGTAAGTAGTAAGGAGATGGAAGTGGGTCAAAGGATTACACTCGTTATGAGGCCCGAGTCGGACAAATCATTTGTTGCATCTGGCATCTAAAGATGCCATTAACTTGCATTAGACAGTCTGCCTTCATGACAGGTGACCCATGTATCTTAGTGAGAAGATTTCTACTTACCATGGTGATTTAGTGTACTATGTTCTGCGAAACGCATGGTCTATAAAATAAGACTAGTTATGTCAATTTATGGTAAGTCTCCTATATTTGATACTTCAGATTTCCTCTGTTTTTCTTAGGTCCAAGGTTGTAAGTACGATCCAGAGGGAGAGTATGTGAGACACTGGCTGCCTGAGCTTGCCAGGGTGCCTACTGAATGGATCCATCATCCATGGGATGCACCCCCTTCGATGCTTAAGGCTGCAGGAGTGGAGCTTGGGCATAATTATCCAAGGCCAATTATCGATGTGACTTTAGCAAGGGAACGCCTGATTGCAGCAATATCAGCAATGGATGAGTTGGACGCTGCAGCCGAAGCTGCTAAAATGAACGGCAACAATGAAGGAGTAGCAGACAATTTATGTGATGCTACAGACAGCACACGTGCTCCAAGAGTTCTGGTCAGAAGAAATGTTACTCCTTGTAGCTCTAGCCAAGATCAGAAAGTGCCTACGTGTCATCACAATCAGGGATGTTCGGGTAAGCAGCACGTTTTAGGTGAGGATGGAGGTAGAATGAATCAAGGTTATCCAGAATATGAGTGCAAAGCTGAGGCCTCAAGGATGGATGATGACTTGCGGTCTACAGCTGAATCTTCTACTGTCAGAAAAAGAAGCATGAGCATTTCTGAATGTGTTGTTCCCCCATCATGTTCCCCATCTTCAAGTGTTGCTATTAGACCTGAGCCATCACGATTTCATGCTGCCGGTGAATCTTCTTCAACTCATTCATGGAGTGGTAATTTGGATATTGACACTGAGGCTTCAACTAAGGTGCAACCATAATTAGATCTCCATCTTCGAAAAGCTCATTTTTGAGGGGTTGCTTTTGCTCTCACTTGGAGATACCTGTCATAACTAGGATTATCTTTCTGAGGTTGAAACGATAGAGGGCCCTATTTGGCTTTGCATACTTAGTTGGCCTATGGACAGGATATGTATGTATATTTTCTTTCTCAACATGTTTTTTTGTCCATTGACTGGTGATTTTTATTTTGTTCAGGATGAAAATATGGATGACCAGAGTCTGCGGCCCAGCAAAAGGCCTGCCAGCCACACTTGATGCTTGAGAGGGCTCCCTTATTGAACAAACTGTACATCTGTATTATAACGCTAACTGTAATAATCAGGTTTTTGCTGTCAATTTTCTGTATTGTTGACTTAGAAGCTGAGGCTAAAGGTTGTGTTTTGACATGGAGGGAAGGTATTTCCTTTTCTTCTCGTGGATGGAGGGGGGTCATGGGGAAGCCCGTTATATGCGGTTCTGGTATTGCAACTGAGGAAAGTCAGAAGGCTCAGTTACCGTGCCTATAAGTTTCCAGCGATTCCATCTTCCCACTTTTTGAATCAGAAAATGAAATTTTCATGCTTATGCAAAGTTGTCAACTTTCCCGAGTGTCTTCCCATCTTCGATGCGAGAGCTTTGCTCTCAGAGCCAATATGTGGTCAGTGAAAAGTTCATGGAAGCTCACTTTGAGTGTTGGGTTGAAAAGATTCTCTTTTTACGGCCATTTGAATCAGATCCTGATGATTAGTTTCTCTTTATATTGGATTGCTAGATTAGAGGTGGAATGTGGCTCCTTGCTTGAATGGACTTTGGGCTGGTTAGCATAATGAATTTTGGTTTTCTTCCAAGAAAGAGGCAGGATTGGAGCAGCAAGTGCCAGCCCCACCCCACGGAACCCCTAATCTTTCTCTCATTTAGTATTGTGGCAAGGTGAGCCTAGGAGAGCCGTGTGAATCGGGAGTATGTACAACGACGTTACATAACAATTTTACTTCATTTGTGACGTGAGACGAGAATGCATATGAAACCTTGCTTGTAAAACTAAAAATGGTCATCCCCTGTTTCGTATAGGATGACGACCTCTGCTAACCAGCTGAGGTCTTCATCATGAAATGACAGTGGTGGGTACACTTTTCAAATTGAATTGATATTCGAGAACTTACTTTTCTTGGTTTACCCGAGCCGGGATGGCCCGCCCAAGTCTCACCAGGTTCAGGCCATGCCCATTTAGCCAATAACCAACAGCCCGGTAAGGTACCCTGTCTGACTGGTTTCTCTTGCACGGAAGAATCGTCCATCATATGCAGTTATAGTCTTTCCGTTTAGGATGATGGCCTCTCTTATCCACTCGGAGGGCACCCCCGTTCCTCTCAGGCATAAATGTGCTTTAATCAATAATCAATGAAGAGGACAAACGCTGCCTTCCATTATTATTGCACATATCACGTCAAAGGACCACCAGAAAGCGAAACATTGTTGTCTGTAATATCACTGTCGCTCATCACCGTAATGAATGGTTTTATATATGAATCTAGATGACAAGAGAATGGTCCTCATTGCTATAAAGTGCAGATAGCTTGATAAACGCCAAGGGGTCCAGTCGTGCAACCACAGGCTCCAGCTTAAAAGGCCAAGGACCCCAAAAGTAATACACAATTCAAAACCTTCGGTTGTTGTTGGTCTTGTGTTGTTAACCCATTTTTCTGTATATACGTGTAGGCGAGCGCGCGCACACAGCTTGAAATGTAAAGCTAAAGTCTGTACTCGAGTGGGTCTTATCGCCGTCAGCAGTATCTGGTAAACTCACATCACGTTACTGGATATAATTTGGCAACATCAATGGTTCGAACCTGAAGAATCTCTTCATTTTTTAATGAGTTACCAATTGAACAACCGAAGGCGGAGAGATTCCGACAAGGGGAAAGAAACCCGAAAGATCTTTTTGTTGATATTTCACCATTTATGCAAAACTTGGCTTCCAAGGAAGACTAATATACTCGAAAAAGAAAAAAAGTCAAAAAGAAGCTGGAAATTTCCCTTGCACAAGAGAAGCCCAGAAGCAGTAAATAGAAAATATATATACAAAAGAAACCGTCTCGTCTGGTATAGAGGTACTGGCATCCATTAGCTAACTCTCCGTCCAGAGAGAGTGCATGGAAGAAAGGGTGGGGAGGCTCATTTACAGGGGAAACTAACCTAGCTAGTAATTCATTTACACGCTCGGACGCAGAAGCCTTCACAGAGCCATAATCCTGGTTGACGAGACTGAGGACGCGAGATCTGCTGAAACCGAGCCTCCCCTTGTCATCCATGGGTGTCCTGAAAACCAAACGGGATTAAACTTTCTGCTTGGGAAGAATATCATCGGCCAGGGAACCAAGGAAAAGGGCAATTCCTTAACAACTTGAAGACATAAATAAGAGAAGCAACATCGGCAGTGGTAAAACAGCAGAAGTCTAAATCAAGTCGCACAACATTAATGGTACTTCCAAGTGAAAAAATGGTTAAGCTAGCGGGAGAGAGAAAGAGAGACTCACTCAAGACTTGCTCCGCAGAGAGGCGTCTAGAGACGTCCTTGCAGAGCATCTTGCGCATCAAGTCCTTAGCCGCCGGAGACACCGACTGGAAGGTAGGAGACGGGAACCTCACGTTGGCCCGAAGGACTGACTCAAATATCTCGGTTGGTGACTCGCCATAAAAGGGAGGGATTCCACTGAGTAGTACGTAGAGGATGACTCCGGCGCTCCAAACGTCTACCTTATCGTCGTACTCCTTCAGCCTAAGTACCTCCGGCGCCACGTAGTAAGGTGTCCCGACGATCTCCCTGAGCCCCCTTCCCTCCTGCAGGAATTCGGCAGAGCCGAAGTCGGCCAGCTTCAGGCAGTTCCGATCGTCGAA
Organism: Brasenia schreberi; assembly: GCA_036023115.1. Classification (NCBI taxonomy): domain Eukaryota; kingdom Viridiplantae; phylum Streptophyta; class Magnoliopsida; order Nymphaeales; family Cabombaceae; genus Brasenia; species Brasenia schreberi. The sequence goes on from JAYKKT010000068.1 coordinate 18,290,746, forward strand.
CAAGAGGTTTTCAGGCTTGACGTCGCGGTGGGCCACGCCCATGCGGTGGCAGTGCGCAATCGCCTCCACGAGCGGCACCATGACTGCCGCCGCCTCCTGCTCGGAGAAGACTCGCTTGGAGACGCGATCGAACAGGTCCGGCGAGGAGCAGAGCTCCATCACCAGGTGGAGCGACGCGTCGTCCTCGTAGACTGCGTGGATCTGAACGACGTTAGGGTGGCCTCCGGCGAGCCTGTGAGCCTTGACCTCCCTATCGAGACATTCACGATCAACAGGATCGGTTATGGCCTTCTTGTCGATCGATTTGCAGGCGAAGAACTCGCCGGTTTCCGGCCGGAAGCACCGATAAACCCTACCAAACCTCCCGCAACCGATCTCCTCCAGCAGCTCGTAATCTTTCCTCAAACCCTCACTCATTTTGCTCTTCCTAATGAGTTAATCCTTCAGTCATTAGGGGCGGCTTCTCTCTTATTAGCACAAAAGGGATTGTGTTCGTCTCCTCTGATTTTCTGCTTAGTTAAAATCTGTCTTTCACAGTCTCATTTTATAGGGAAGATGGTGGAGGAGGATCTACCGCAGCATATTCGGATCAAAACCTATCCCAGTATCCGGAGTTTAAGGATGGTTTACCGCAACTTTCACGGTAAATAAACAAAGTTACTTTGAAGCGCAAATAGGAGACCGCTTCCCGTCTTTCTGGAGGATTCGGAGGCACCAGTAAGATTCTCTTGATGACGTCCAGAAATTTGCTTTATCTTATCTGTAGAAGTAATAGATTTTTCGCTCGTACAGGGAGGACACGGGTAAATGACTCACGTGAATCGGATCTGCTCAGATCCGTTCACAGGATGTGGATCTTTAAAGCATGTGCAGACATGTACACCGAGAAGAGAGAGAGAGAAAATAGTATATATCAAACAAATCTCAACCAACTCCAATAAAATGAATCACCTGATTTGATTAGAGAGTTATGTGCTGCCCTATTTTAGCTTTCTCTTGAGGTTAGTATTATACTTTTATTTGTGAGAAAGGTGCGAGTAACTTTCCCGTAAAGCCAATTTGAGCCGCTATTTCTTTGGTAATCTACAGTCTTCGAATCTGTGTATAAAAGTATTGTTTTGCCGACAGGTCTAAAATTACTTAATTGATGTTGTAGTCCAATGAAATTGAACCCCATTTCTTTTGAACTCGTTCATTTTATATTGGAAACTCATGTCAGATAGTGCGTGCTGAACTCGTCATCGTTCAGGGTTTGATAACGAGATCCATTATAAAGTCGGATTGGACCAGCAAAACCCAAGTAAGAATGTGAAAACTGGCATGGTTGACAACCCCTGCCCTGAGGGATGGATACGTATGTATTTTGCATAAAGTGCGATATATTCAGTAAGTGCTCGCTCTCTACGATTTAACCTATCAATAAAGCGAGTTTGATTTTGCTTAAGCATGGGTCGCTAATTAGTAACCTTGTCAAAGAAAGAGCAACCAAATTTGGAGATTCGCCATATCTTTGAAAGGACTTGTCGAGCTTAAGTTTCCGATTTCTTTAAAATACTGAACTGAACTGCATGAGTTGTAATCAAATTAAAACAACAATCGTTATCAACAGACAAAAGTATAGGAGGATGCTTACCCCAATGCCCAGGGAGGGGTCTACAACCCTGTAGGGCTGCTTTTCGTTATGGCTCTAAGAATATGCCCGTCCACCACAATTTATGGGTAACATCCTTGTTACTTTTTAATCAAATATTCCTC